>CATIUR010000007.1:43527500-44727500 GCA_949592205.1 Helichrysum umbraculigerum
GGATAATTGAAATTAATAGGTCAATTGGTCAAATGACTTATTGTGATTAATAAATTATTACTTGTATTAAATTAATTTAGTTGACGGTATAATAAAAACCTATTTTCTCGCAAATGGTTTTTAGGTTCCAGACAATAGATTTAGAAGGGGTATAATATTACACTTCTTTATACTTGAACAAAATAAGAAATGTCGACTTTCATTTCCATACTTCATTGATTTTGATTTAAACTCTTATATCCCAAGAACACACACACATTTACACTTAGAAATCAAGAGTAATCAAATTAACAATTTATTGGAGCTGTGATTGTGATTCTACATCTGATTATCATCATCACCTTCTTGTTACCAACTCCATTGTAAGTGTATTTTCTCCATTGTCATGAATATACATGAGTTTGAAGAAATTAGGTTAAATGTGTAATGCATGTGTTGAATTTGATGTTAGAATGTTATATGTTACTGAAATTACTTATCTCTTTTCATCATCATCATCATCATCTTGTTTTTGGTCTTGGATGTAAATCTCTAGGATTTCAATGTAAGAAAATGGGTTTTGGTTAAATTAGGTTGAATACATGATGCATGTATGTAATTTGAGGTTAGATGATGTTCTTTATTATTGAACTATATTTATAAATGATATTTGAGGTCAATTGCTGAGAAAATTAGTGTATTGTGACTGAATTGTGTGAAAATGAGATTTGGGTTCGAGCTGAAAATAGTTGCAGGTCTGAACCTCTGCTGTAAAACGGGGGAACGCGATCCAGCACTCCTGCCCGGATCGCGTTGCTATGTGTAATTTGATCTCAGTACGTTTTGTTCCTTGAAACGCGATCCAGCTTCGATTGCCAGGATCGCGTTAGTCAGTATAATTTTGGGTCACTTTGATTTTGTTCTTTGGAATGCGATCCAGCACCTTAACCCGGATCGCGTTTCCAAGTGTAAAATGGGTACAGAAGAGTTTGAACTGAGAAACGCGATCCAGCTCACCTTAACCCGGATCGCGTTTGCCTTTTCTAAAATGATAAATTTGATGACTTGTTATTTGCACCATTGTGACAATTATATAGTATTAAGTGTATATTATGTGCCTTAGTTGACATTATGTGCTTAAGTAAATCATAATGATTTATAGAATAAGATGCTAACTAAGGTTTTGATTGTGTTCTCAGATAAACCGAAGACTCAATAAAATAAGATCTTTGAATGGAGACGGTGATCGACATGGGTGAGTGGATCATTGACTTTCAGTCTAAGTTGGTTGTAACAATCTGGTTACAACGGGTAAACTTGGTTTTACTTGTGTATTGTTTAATTAACATATTTCCATGATGATTATGGATTATGTGAATCATTCAGTGGTCAATTGCGATTGAGTTTGGGTACTATTACATGGATAACATTAGTGCTTTGTGCATGGGTTGTTCATTGAAATAATGTTGGAAGTAGTAATAGTACCGAACCATCGGTTAGATCACTGAATTGGCCTTCAGTGGTTGTAAGTGTTGCTTGGGGACCACCGCGGCAGTAGGGTGCCTCAAGGACCACCGATCCTCGTTGAAGTTAATTGTTTATGATGCTTAGCTGTAAACAATTGTGAATCTGAGTTAGGTTGATAGTTAAAGATCTATTCACTTAGCTTTGTTCTAATCCCTCTCATTACTCTTGCAGGTTATCTTTTGGTATGTGGGTTAGCAAGATGATGGGAATGAAATGTTTGGGATGCATACTCTATTTTGGACAATCATGTTAACTGTTTATTATCATGTTTGGATTTAATAACACTAAGGCGTAATGTTTTAAAAGTTGTATTACACTAAGTAATTGGATGATATTGTGTGGATTGCACTTTTGGTTTTAATATATGCAATCTAAGTTGTGAATAATTAATGTACACTTCCGGAATAAAAAAAATGGTCTTGAAATAAGAAGGGTGTTATAAGTTGGTATCAGAGCAAAGGTTTGGGTGAATTGGACATGGGTTAAGTGTTCAATCCCTAACCTATATGTGTTAGTCAAACATTTCAGGGTGGGATTTAGCTATGATAGGAGAATTGGTTAGTATGTAGGTACTAACAATTAACGAGTTGTGAGATGTGTTGTGGTGCAGGAAATGGCAGATAATGAAAACCCGACCTATACCCCCAACGATGTCTCTAGGGCGAATGTCACTCCTCCCGAAATTCAGAATGTCAGTCAGGGTCAAACGGGAACTTCTTTCGCAGCAGAGGATTTAAATCAGGAGGATTACATGTTGCGTTTGGAAGGGGAAGTAGTTAGGCTTAAAGCTATTGAACAACAATTTTTACAAAGTCAACAAGCCCATGTAACTCAGCAGATTCATCAGACTTTACCACACCTGTTGTTAGCATTGTACCGCCAAATTTAGTGACCTCACAGATTTCTACATCGTTG
This sequence comes from Helichrysum umbraculigerum, assembly GCA_949592205.1. Classification (NCBI taxonomy): domain Eukaryota; kingdom Viridiplantae; phylum Streptophyta; class Magnoliopsida; order Asterales; family Asteraceae; genus Helichrysum; species Helichrysum umbraculigerum. The sequence continues at coordinate 43,529,922 of CATIUR010000007.1, forward strand.
CCCTTTTTCCATCAACAGCAGCACTATAATACTTTTCAGGCATCGGCTCCATTCTCATCTTCTGAGCCTTCAGGTTATCAAATTCCGGTATTTCCACCCCCGTATCAACATAAGTTGTGCTCATTCAAGACTTTTAAATCTAGTGGACCATCCGACTACTATGGTAGTACCAATCCTTCCATTACTTTGGATTGGTTAAGAGATGTCGAGAGGAAATTCGAGGTATGTCGATGCGAAGATGAGGTTAAGGTTCCATATGCGGTGCAACTCCTCAAGGGCTCGGCAATGGGTTGGTGGGATTCTATTACATCACATTTCACCCCACAACAGAGAGCATCTATTAGGTGGCCCAATTTCTACAATGAGGTTTGCATGAAATATTGTTCTGGATTTGACATGACGCGTATTCGACAAGAGTTTTTAGATTTGCATTTGACGGATAGTATGTCGATGGATGATCTTATTTCCCAATTTTCCGAAAAATTGAGATTTGTGCATCAGTGGGTACCAGATGAGCGGACAAAAATTGATCATTTTGTTGGAATGTTGCCCCATACTTATCGGACAACCGTGAGACTTGCGGGTTCTCTTACCCAAGCCTTTGACTTGGTCCGTTCTTTGGATGGTGATATTCGGGCACAAGGTTTGGAAGTTAAAGAAAAATCTGCATTGAAACCTAAGGGTGATTCTTTGGGGAGTCCGGGAAAGAAGAAATGGCATGGATCATCTCAGGTTAAGAAACTAAGTTCTGGTGGTGGTGATAATGTGGATTGAACAAATTGGTGCCAAAGCTGTAAATCCAAGCACACTGGACCATGTACTCCTCAGACTCACAGATGCGTTAAGTGTAGACAGTTTGGGCACAATTTTAAAGATTGTACTTTTCCTAATAATGTTTGCTGGAACTGCCATACAGAGGGTCATCGTGCAGGGCAGTGTACTATGGCTGGTAGACAGAGAATGGGTATGGTCGGGGGGTCCTCATCGTCTGGCCAGACTAGGAAGAATGCACCATCTGCATCTGGCATAGCATTTCAGATGACAGCTGATGAAGCTGTCAGAACAGAGGATGTCATAACCGGTACTTTTCTTATCAATTCTGTACCGGCATGTGTTTTATTCGATACAGGAGCCAATTGTTCTTTTGTATCTATGTATTTCTGTGATAAATTGAAATGGTTCCGGTTACCACATCGGTGACTGGAGCTAGTATTTTAATCGAAGGACATAGTTTCCCTGTTTCATTTCTTTTGATGCCTATACCCGGTTTTGATGCGGTTTTGGGCATGGATTGGTTAAGTCAGAATGGAGCCAACATTGATTGCCATAAAAAGTTGATAAAGATTCCCATCTCGGATGAATCATTTGTAGTGGCTCGAGGGGAGCGGGAAAAGGGTAGTATTCCTCTAATATCCATGATGAAAGCTAGAAGATCTCTAGCTAAAGGGTGTGAATCGTACTTGGCCTATATTATTGATGCTAAGTTAGAAAAGAAAACCGTTTTCGATGTCCGAGTGGTTTCTGAATACTCGGAGGTATTTCCCGATGAGTTGCCTGGCTTACCTCCCGTTAGAGAAGTAGAGTATAAAATCGACTTGGTCCGTGGTTCTACTCCTATAGCTAAGGCTCCTTATAGATTAGCTCCCTCCGAAATTCGTGAAATGATGAGTCAAATTTAGGAGTTGTTAGATAAAGGCTTTGTTAGACCCAGTTCTTCCCCTTGGGGTGCACCCGTGTTATTTGTTAAAAAGAAGGATGGCACCTTTCGTATGTGTATAGACTATAGGGAGTTGAATAAGAAAACCATAAAAAATAAGTACCCTTTGCCCCGAATAGATGAGTTGTTTGACCAATTGCAAGGGTCTTCTTATTTCTCAAAAATTGATCTAAGGTCGGGTTATCACCAAGTGCGGGTTTGTGAGGAGGATATCCCAAAGACAGCTTTCCGCACTAGATACGGCCATTATGAATTTCTTGTTATGCCATTTGGGTTAACTAATGCTCCGGCGATTTTCATGGATTTGATGAATAGAGTTTGTCTGCCTTTCCTTGATAAATTTGTAATCGTTTTTATTGATGATATCTTGGTTTATTCGAAGTCTGAGTCGGATCATGAGATGCATCTACGTTTAGTTTTAGAGACTTTAAAAAGGGAGCAATTGTATGCTAAATTTTCCAAATGTAAGTTTTGGTTGCGTGAGGTGCAGTTTTTGGGGCATATTATTTGTGAGGATGGGGTTAAAGTGGATCCATCAAAGATTGAGGCTGTTATGAATTGGCAAGCCCCTAAGTCTCCTTCGAAAATTAAGAGTTTTTTGGGATTAGCGGGTTACTACCGAAAGTTCATAAAGGATTTTTCTAAGATTTCGGATCCTTTGACTAAGTTAACTCGTAAGGATGTGAAATTTCTATGGGGTGATCAACATGAATCGGCTTTCCAGAATTTGAAACAGTTGTTGTGTCAGGGTCCGGTTTTAGCATTACCTGACGGGTCCGATGATTTTATTGTGTATTGTGACGCTTTTTCCGCGGGTTTAGGTGGTGTTTTGATGCAACGTGATCGTGTTATTGCCTATGCTTCGCGAAAATTGAAACCTCATGAGATAAATTATCCTACACATGACTTAGAACTTGCAGCTGTGGTTTTTGCTTTGAAAATTTGGAGGCACTACCTTTATGGCACGAAATGTGTTATTTGTACGGATCGCAAAAGTCTTCAATATATGTTTTCACAGAAAGAGCTCAATATGCGACAGCGGCGATGGTTGGAATTGATTAAAGATTATGACTGTGAGATTCGTTACCATCCGGGTAAGGCTAATGAAGTGGCGGATGCTTTAAGTCGAAAGGGAAAGTCAGAAAAGGTTTGTTTTATGCGTTTGGAGGTTTCTTCGGATTTGATTGATCAATTGAAATTGGCGCAAATGAAGGCATTGTTGGATGTCAACTTGAAATCCGAGGTCATGCTTAAACGAAAGTATCTATTGATTGATGATTCTCGAGGATTAAAGACCTTTCAATCTCGAGTTTGGGTCCCTTTGCTTGGTGGACTTCGAGATGTAATATTGTTAGAGGCACACAAATCTAGATTGTCGGTTCATCCCGGGAGTACAAAGATGTATAATGATTTAAAACCGTTGTATTGGTGGCCTACTTTGAAATTGGATGTAGCTCGATTTGTGGAATCTTGTCACATTTGCTCTCAAGTAAAGGCCGAACACCAGAAACCCTATGGATCTTTGAAACAACTTGAGATTCCCGAGTGGAAATGGGAGCATATAACCATGGATTTTGTAACCAAATTGCCTCGAATGGTTAAGGGTAACAATATGATTTGGGTAATTGTCAATAGATTGACCAAGAGTGCTCATTTTCTTGCTACCTGTGAGACGACATCATTGAGTAAGTTGGCACAGTTGTACATTAATGAGGTTATTTCTAGGCATGGAATTCCGTTGTCCATTGTTTCCGATAGAGATTCTCGGTTTGTATCGAATTTTTGGCAAAGTTTGCAAAGGAAATAGGGGACTAGAGTTAATTTGAGCACTGCTTATCATCCTCAGACCGACGGTCAATCTGAGCGGACTATTCAAACACTCGAGGACATGTTGAGAGCATGTGTATTAGAGTTCGGTGGGTCTTGGGATTCTCATTTGCCGTTAGTTGAGTTTGCCTATAATAACTCTTTCCATTCTAGTATAGGCATGCCACCCTATGAAATGTTGTATGGTCGTAGATGTAGAACACCCACTTGTTGGTTAGAGGCGGGTGAGAAACAGTTTGCGGGTCCCGACATAGTTCAAATTACAGCCGATAAGGTAGCTATAGCCCGAGATAGGTTGAAGGCTACCCGTGATAGACAAAAGCAATATGCCGATCCGCGTCGTCGACCTGTTTCTTTTGTAGAGGGTGAATTGGTTTACTTAAAGGTTTCACCTTGGAAGGGTGTTATTCGGTTTGGGAAGCGCGGTAAGCTAGCCCCTAGATTCATTGGACCGTTTATGATCCGGCATGTAGTCAACGATCAAACGGTGTCATTAGATCTTCCTCTGGAATTGACGGGTATTCACGATACCTTCAATGAGTGTTATTTAAGTAAATGCAATGTGGAGGACCAATCCCAAGTTCTCTTATTGCAAGACCTTCGTATTGAGCAAAACCAAAGACTTGTAGAAGAACCCATCGAGCTTTTGGATAGAAAAGTGACTAAACTTCGTAAGAAGGAAATCCCTATGGTCTTGGTTAAGTGGAGACATAGTTTGGGTGCTAACCTTACGTGGAAAACGGAGGAAAGCATGAAGTCTCGGTACCCTAGTTTGTTTGTGCAAGGTGAGATTTCGGGGACGAAATCTTCTTAAGGAGGGAAGATTTGTAACATCCACATTTTGGGCCTAGGAGAATACGGTAATTTCTCTATTTTATTTGTTATTTAATAGTATTTAGAAATACTTGGTATTAATTGGATAATTGAAATTAATAGGTCAATTGGTCAAATGACTTATTGTGATTAATAAATTATTACTTGTTTTAAATTAATTTAGTTGACGTTATAATAAAAACCTATTTTCTCGCAAATGGTTTTTAGGTTCCAAACAATAGATTTAGAAGGGGTATAATATCACACTTCTTTATACTTGAACAAAATAGGAAATGTCGACTTTCATTTCCATAGTTCACTGATTTTGATTTAAACTCTTATATCCCAAGAACACACACACACAATTACACTTAGAAATCAAGAGTAATCAAATTAACAATTTATTGGAGCTGTGATTGTGAATCTACATCTGATTATCATCATCACCTTCTTGTTACCAACTCCATTGTAAGTGTATTTTCTCCATTGTCATGAATATATATGAGTTTGAAGAAATTAGGTTAAATGTGTAATGCATGTGTTGAATTTGATGTTAGAATGTTATATGTTACTGAAATTACTTAACTCTTTTCATCATCATCATCTTGTTTTTGGTCTTGAATGTAAATCTCTAGGAATCCAATGTATGAAAAAGGGTTTTGGTTATATTAGGTTGAATACATGATGCATGTATGTAATTTGAGGTTAGATGATGTTCTTTATTATTGAACTATGTTTATAAATGATATTTGAGGTCAATTGCTGAGAAAATTCGTGTATTGTGCCTGAATTGTGTGAAAATGAGATTTGGGTTCGAGCTGAAAATAGTTGCAGGTCTGAACCTCTGCTGTAAAACGGGGGAACGCGATCCAGCACTCCTGCCAGGATCGCGTTGCTATGTGTAATTTGATCTCAGTACGTTTTGTTCCTTGAAACGCGATCCAACCTCGATTGCCAGGATCGCGTTAGTCAGTATAATTTTGGGTCAGTTTGATTTTGTTCTTTGGAATGCAATCCAACACCTTAACCCGGATCGCGTTTCCAAGTGTAAAATGGGTACAGAAGAGTTTGAACTGAGAAACGCGATCCAACTCACCTTAACCCGGATCGCGTTTGCCTGTTATAAAATGATACATTTGATGACTTGTTATTTGTACCCTTGTGACAATTATATAGTATTAAGTGTATATTATGTGCCTTAGTTGACATTATGTGCTTAAGTAAATCATAATGATTTATAGAATAAGATGCTAACTCGGGTTTTGATTGTGTTCTCAGATAAACCGAAGACTCAATAAAATAAGATCTTTGAGTGGAGACGGTGATCGACAAGGGTGAGTGGATCATTGACTTTCAGTCTAAGTTGGTTGTAACAATCTGGTTACAACGGGTAAACTTGGTTTTACTTGTGTATTGTTTAATTAACATATTGCCATGATGATTATGGATTATGTGAATCATTCAGAGGTCAATTGCGATTGAGTTTGGGTACTATTACATGGATAACATTAGTGCTTTGTGCATGGGTTGTTCATTGAAATAATGTTGGAAGTAGTAATAGTACCGAACCATCGGTTAGATCACTGAATTGGCCTTCAGTGGTTGTAAGTGTTGCTTGGGGACCACCGCGGCAGTAGGGTGCCTCAAGGACCACCGATCCTCTTTGAAGTTAATTGTTTATGATGCTTAGCTGTAAACAATTGTGAATCTGAGTTAGGTTGATAGTTAAAGATCTATTCACTTAGCTTTGTGCTAATCCCTCTCATTACTCTTGCAGGTTATCTTTTGGTATGTGGGTTAGCAAGATGATGGGAATGGAATGTTTGCGGACGCATACTCTGTTTTGGACAATCATGTTAACTGTTTATTATCATGTTTGGATTTAATAACACTAAGGCGTAATGTTTTAAAAGTTGGATTACACTAAGTAATTGGATGATATTGTGTGGATTCAATTTTGGTTTTAATATATGCAATCTAAGTTGTGAATAATTAATGTACGCTTCCGGAATAAAAAAAAATGGTCTTGAAATAAGAAGGGTGTTATAATATATAACTAAAAAATCTTACTTTTTCATTCAATATTTTTTTTTGTGATTTCTATCTGTTTCATTAGTGAGTTTTAGAGTTATTCAATTGCATGTCTGATAGATGAGTAGCATAATGTATGTGTTTGTGTGGCTGTTTAATGTGAGACCGCTTAGGAGTGGTTAAGGGCGTGTGTTGCATACGAGTCACGGGTCAAATGGATGATCTTTATATCTATGTGATCGAGTGATTTTGTCAATGAATGTGGGCTCATCACGGCTTTGTAACATATTATCATGGTCATAATTGTCATGTTTATATGTACTACACATGAAGCTATTATAATGCTACCGGAAACTTTGATTTATTATATATGTATATCGCCGAAATGGTCAATAAAAAATCAACTGAGAGGTCTACATGCTAAATAATCAATGATTAACTGGTCAAGACAAGTAACTACTAATTATTGCATTCTTAATATATACATGAGATCGAGTTAGGAAGAAGTCCAACATAACTTGAAGTTTTTGAGAGGGTGCACAAAAGAAGCAAAGGTAAGGGTAAATGGTGTGATGCAAAGGCTAAAAAGGTTGGAACCAAGTATCATGAAATTGTCAAAGGGAAAATGTTTCTGGAATGGAGATAGATGACGATGAGATTCCTGATGATGCCAATCTACCTCCCGAGCTACCATTTGACACTGAAGCATGGATAGATGCTATTGGCATTCCAAAGAAGAAGAATGCTTATGGGCATAGTCAAGCAAGTTCATCTTTCACCAAGGATCCTATTGTCCATACATCCACTCCACTCATCATTCAGGAAGATGTTATTCATTTGAAAGAAGACACGCTAAGCTTCAAGGTGATTTGCAAGCATGTATGCTTCGAATGGAGGAATTTCAAAAGCAGCTAGACAGTCAGAGGAGTAGCAGTGACAGCTCCTGGTAGCGAGTAATTCAATCCTATCTCGACCCATTTTCGGTATAAGATTACTAAACTTTGCACTAGGTCTGTTTCTAATGATTTTGTTAATTCAAGTAGCCACTGCTTTTGTTGATATAATTTGCAACTGCTCTTTGCTAGGCTGTCTTGAAATAGTATATGAATCGTCTATGTATCTTGATTCATATTGTAGCTTGATATTGTTAAGTGGAATCCTATTTCCTTTTTGGTACTTATCTGGGAAATATTTTTGTATAGCAGCCTAGCAGGTGCAAATTAGATAGTATCTAATCTTGTATTACTTACGAGATGTAACTATCTGGTAGCGGATCAACTATTTTTAGGATATGTGATTGGTTGTATAATAGCAATGACTATTTCGTTCTTAACTGATATGAATTTAGTTTTTCTATCAAGATATCGACTATTTCGTTGTTGTTTTACAGATACCACGACTCTTATCATTGCTATTGTCATATACCAACTACTTTTTGTCGTTGCATTTTCAAAATATCAACGACTCTTTCCATTGCAATTTTTAAATACCAATAAAATCAATTCGTGGCAATTATTTAAGTATCAACGACTCACTTCGTGGCAATTACAAAATTTCAAGGACTACTTTCGTTGCCATTTTCAAAATATCAAGGACTTTTGTCGTTGCGATTTTCTAATCATCAATGATTCTATTTCGCTGCAATTTTTATATACCAACGACTTAATCTTCATTGCTATTTTTTAAACACCAACGACCGACAAACTTCTGAATTTTGCCAACGATATCTACATTCGTTGATAATTTTCCAACGATTCATGATTTTCGTTGGTATTATTAAATTAGCCACGGGCACATTTCCCGCGACTGTAAATCGTTGATAATGTCATTGGTAACACGAAATACCAACGAATTATGGGCTTTTACCAACGAATTTCGGTTGTTGGTACTTACAGTTTTTCTAGTAGTGTTGTAGTGAACACATTCACGTTTATGTTTTATAAATCACCTCCTTTGTAATAAATATTACATGTCAATACTATATTAGGTGAAAACTGCATTATTTGCTGCTATGTTGACATTAAAAATAAGACGGATGAACTAAATTAGTAGAACAAGTTATTAAAGTTCGTTCTCCAATTATAGATTATAGATACTAAATGATTGCAAATGTTTAAATGTAAAAGGTGTGTGAAATTAATTGAACATAGAACATCAACTACTTCAAATCACTTATAATGTTACATTTAATATCTCGTGTTTAAGCTTTCTAGTTTATACACTTGGAAATTAATTGAAGAAATGTGAAAAGGTATTTCAATTTCATGAAATTATTCCATCAGTGATAAATTAAAACGTTTTTAGTGTTCATATAGGGTAGTATTTGGGCTAGAATATAATTAAGAGCTTCTTAAGATGGAATAGAGCGATTGATGAAATATTTTACATGAGAAATACGATATTTTACATCAATTATACAAATATTTGTATTGAAAGATGAAAATAACAATAAAATTGACCGACATATCCTTTTCTTTCCTTTCTCTCTCTCTTAATTTTGTAATTGGTTGATATATTTCATTTTTTTAGTTCTTTTTTTATCTCTTTCTATCACATTTTGTATTCTAATACACCGTTTGTATCATTGTCTAAATACAAATTTTGCTTTTGTTGGGTTCTTTCTTTTGGTGTTCCTTCCCTATCTTTGGGTGTTTCTAATGAACTTCCTAATTGTTTTACAATAAATACAAAAAAAAAAATAGTGCATCATGAATGATGCTTTAAGGACGCACTAGAAATTTTGGAAATCCAATTTAACATATTGCAAAAAGTGATGTGCATCATCATTTACTCACTTTCTTTTTTAGGAGCTCTTAGCTCATGATCCTTACCCTTCGATTGGAGTATATTTATGGGTTATTAGTCTGTAAATGTATCGAACTTGTCCAAAAATCCTATTGTATGCATCCAACTTTCAAAAATCCTATTGTGTGTATCGAAGTTACTAATTATTCCTATTGTATGTACTCATTAACACTAATGACGTTTGACTGGTCATAAGCATCCTACGTGTCATTTTCATCCTACGTGTCACTGCCACGTAAGCTCCACGTCATCAAAAGTTCGATACATTTTTCGGATCATCATCTTCAATTTTCCGACGACCCATTTTTTCCGGCGACCACCATTTTTTCCGGCGAATCACATGTTTTTCTTAACTAAATTTCGGCGCCACATCATTGTCTCTCCTCACTCTTACAGCCAATGGATCAATACCCAACAACAAAATCGCTTTTGTTATAGGATCTTGTAACGGTGAGAGTTCTATTAATCCTTTATGCACCATTTTTTCTATCATCACCTTTACCTCTTCAAATTTTCTACTTTTACAATATCCCGCTAATAAAATTCTAAAAGTCGACATATCAAGCATTACGCCCTCATCTTCCATTTCAAGAACAATGTCTTTAGCATGATTCCACATACCTTCCTTAAAAACACAACTAATTAAGGCATTATATGAATATCTATGGGGTTTTAGGCTTTTACTCAAGACATTCGAGAGAAAAATGAGCGCAGTTTTTAAGTTCCCTTCTTTGCAACTCCACCCGATCAAGATCCCAAATGTTGTAGCATCAGAAGTGAAGCCCAATCGCTCTAATTCTTCAAGAAATAAAAAGGTTTCTTCTACGCCAAGATTCTGACACATTGAATGTATGATCTTGTTGCTAATAGCCACATCAGGAACACCGTCGATCTCTGCGAAGAGACTCAGCAAATCAAGGTAATCTTATTTCTCACAGTACCCACTTACAATTGCATTATGAATCACAGAAGTCGGATTAATTCCATTAGCATAAGCTTTCTTAACTAAATTTCGTGATTCTAAAACTTTCCCACCTCTGCATAGAGCTTTAATCATATTCTCACAGAAGTCGGACAATACGAAGACATGTGATTCGCCGGAAAAAATGGTGGTCGCCGGAAAAAATGGGTCGCCGGAAAATTGAAGATGATGATCCGAAAAATGTATCGAACTTTTGATGACGTGGAGCTTACGTGGCAATGACACGTAGGATGAAAATGACACGTATGATGCTTATGACCAGTCAAACGTCATTAGTGTTAATGAGTACATACAATAGGAATAATTAGTAAGTTCGATACACACAATAGGACTTTTGAAAGTTAGATGCATACAATAGGATTTTTGGACAAGTTCGATACATTTACAGACTAATAACCCTTTTAGTTATACTAACTATGTTGTTTTTCGAGATTTATTGTAAAAGTGATTTTTTATATTATCTTCTTTGTCGTTATAGATTTATTGTTAAAGAAGTTTCATTTTTGATTTTGTGTTCCCGGATTTGATAGACTAGAAGGAAAGAGATACAAAATTTAGGCACAATCTTCCTTATCTTCAAATCTTTCCAATTTTGAGAAGACAGTTAGGAAAGAAAACTTAAGAATTATCACTCCACTCCCCCTTCTCTTATTTCTATTAGAAAATCTCAGGAACGTACACAAAATATCATTTTTTTTCTATCCACATCTTTTCTCGTCTATTCAGATTATATTCAGGAGTTGGCTCGATATATTATGTTTGAATTCTCTCAAAAAAAAAAAAAAACCCCTTATAAGCAATAGGTTTTTACTTTTCATTATTTGGTTCTATGTTTTGATAAAGTTTGTGAAGTAGAGAAGAATAGCTTACTAGAAATTCGTTTATCTTTGTTCTTAATTATTAGATTCTATGGTCCTTTAATCATGTCGATCCCATCATCAAAGTTTGTTCAATTCTATCTTTTTTATGTTGATTCGAGTTGCATAGGATGTGTGGTTTATACCATTAGCAAGGTAATATATGTTTCTTTGGTTTACGTAGAAATATGGAAGAAAAAAAGAAGGGGATGATACCCAAAGAAGCATCCAGTTCCCTAATACAAATTCAGGTATATATGAAGGATTAAATATGCATAAATTTAATTATTTATGCTATCAATTTATAGTGTGTATTGAATTATTCATATTTTTATTGTGTGTAATTAACTTGTTATTAATTGGTGTTACTTTTATTTAGGTGCCAGCTCTACGTATGAGGTGATATGTGGTATCAAAGATAATTATACACAATGTAATTATATAACTGATAGGCATCACACGACTAGTGATCCTATTGTGTATGTGACAAGCTGCTAATAGAGCTTCTCCCCATAAATTAGCAGGCAACCCAGATTGGTTCAACATACAGTTGACAATCTCTACAAGGGTTCGGTTTTTCCTTTCGGCTAAACCGTTTTGTTGTGGCGTATACGGTGAAGTCCGCTCATGTATAATGCCATTCTCTTCACAGAATGCATCAAACTCTCGTGTGAAGTATTCCCCGCCTCGATCAGATCGAAGGATTTTAATCCTTTTACCGAGTTGGTTCTCTACTTCAGCTTTGTATATTTTAAATGAATCAAAAGCTTCGTCTTTTGATCGTAGCAAATATACATACAAATATCGACTTGAGTCATCGCAAAAAGTGATGAAATACCTTCTACCTCCTCGAGTTAGTATTCCATTCAATTCACAAATATCCGAGTGTATTAGTTCTAGCAAGCCAGTTTCACGTTTAACACTTGGAAATGGTTTCTTTACAAACTTCGATTTAACACATGTTTCACACTTTTGAAAATCTTTGTTTTGGAAATTAATTAATCCGTTGTTTTTCATTTTTGTAAGATTTTTAGCATTTATATGTGCCAAACGGTTATGCCATAATAAAATAGAACATGAGGAAACAACAGAAATTTCATTAATTTTAAAATTTGATACATCAAGAGATGAAGCATAATGATCAGTGTTACTACGTAAAGAATGATTTAAATTAAGATTATTTTCACTCTCTACATTTAAACGATACATCCCTCCTTGGAAATATCCTTTTCCCACAAATGTTTTGCGTTTGGAAATAACGACCTTCCTTGACTCGAAGGTAATTTTGAAGCCATGCACATCGAGTTGGCTAAGAGACACCAGGCTCTTTGAAATTGTAGGAACGTGAAGTACATTTGTAAGGATTACCCTTTTACCAGATGTAAACTTCAAGATTACGGTTCCAACACCGCAAACATCAGCCCTATCTCGGTTAGCCATCATAACTTGTTTCCCGGTTACTGCTCGATAGTCTTTAAATAGTTCTCGTGAACCACATACATGAATTGTGGCTCCAGAGTCTAGAAACCATCCTTGTGCAGCACTAACCCGGGTAATTTTGGCTATCATAGATACCCGTCCGACAATTTGGTTAGGTTTCGGCTTCAATTTTCTCAGTCTAAATGGACCGCATTTAGGAATTCTCAACTTACATTCCCCTGCCTTCATTAGACATAGCCTTTGAAAAGTGCTCGAAATACTACTTAAAAAATGTTGTATAAATAATGAAACAATGTTCGATTGTATCGTCTCGTGACAAACGAACAGAGTAGAAGCAGAAACATTACAATGAAAATAATCAAGTACCTCACAACAATCTTAGTAGTCACAAACAGATTTAACGATACAATAAATACAGCCCTTGAGAACCACTCGAATGGAGAAAACTCCACACTGAAAGAAACCGCAACAAGCATCACAAACATCATCATCCTCTGACTATTTGTACCTGACGAACAACAGCAAACAGAACCGTACGGGATGTTCGATCCCTGTCCTTTTAAGTACTTTTGGCACTCCGATAGTTGCTCGAGTCTCCAAGCCTAAGCACTCAGGATTAATACAGTTCTCACACGTAATCGTTGAGTAGCAACAACTCTTGATTACAACACTTTGGCGGAAGCAGAAAGTATTATAAAGATAGAAGCAGATTGCAAGATGTTTTAGAATCAGTATATATTCTGTATTCTTTTTACAACACCTTCACTTGATATATATATAGAATGCATGATTATTGAAAACGTGATCACTGACCACGTAGCCACTTCCCATGTCAAAGGGATAGTGGAGTTTGTTGAGATCAGTGGACCAAGTCTATTTGTGACCAATTCAATAACTTCTCAAAGCTACATCTTTAGCTTGTACATCATGCTCCATATATTGTACAAATAGTTGCTCCTTCAAGTACTTGTACATTGTGCTTCATGAATGGCAAAAACTTGCCAACCTTCATTAAGTCCCAACAAGCAATACATATATATCAAGATTGTCAACATTGAGATCTTACACAGATTGTTTTCATCATTGCAATCATCTTTGCAAGTTCAGGATTGATGCGCTTCCAGCCGTCAGTGTCGTTTGTGTTGTCGCAATGGCTGAGCGGACGATCAGGGTGTTTTAAATTTGTAAGTGCAGGGCCCTAAGTTTCCCTGACAATGCTAATCCTAAGGGCGAGCAAATGGTAGATATGACCTAGAGTCGTTCTTCAAACCGACTGAATTGAAACTTAGACGAGGCAGATGATGGCTTTCAAACTAGTGAAGGGTTTATAAAATAGTGGGGGAGTTTTTGATTTTTATATTAACTAACTTAGGCAAAGAAATAAAAGCGAAATAAAGTAAAGCGTATAGAGGGATAAGATAAATGTAGTGTTTACTGGATTTAATTGCATAGGAATGGTGGTTTGTTGTTTTGTGAATGGGTATGGTACTTCAGTAAATTTCCAAGGAGAATTAAGGTGTAATAGGCGGCTTTGGCCATTAAAAGACCCAGTTTCTCTCAATTTTGTATTGTTTGAGCTAAGATTTTTGTCTTGTGGTGAGATAACTAATATTGGATTGAATCGCTTGTCATAAGTGTAGTAGAAGATCCTATTTAAAAAAAGTTTGGCTTCCTGTCACTAAACGATCACATGTCTTGGTAAAATGGTCATTGTATTAGTGCTCTTGATTTGTTGTATTAAGTCAATGGTATGAGTCTGAACTTCAAGATTGAGGGAGACCAATCAAGTATAATATGGTGATAATCAAATGGAGCTGGAAAAACCAGAGTCAATTTCTACAACTTGAAGATTTGTGAAGGAATGTTGGTTGTTTTGAAGACAATGCAGTTTATCGACTTGGTTTTGGTTATGCTGTCAGTTTTATAATAGAAGTCAGAATACTCAGTTTTGTCATTAGATTCGAATATCATTTTGATCATTTTAGTTTGTATTTGTTTGGGATGTACATTAAAATTCCCTTTTGGTATGCCCAATTGCCCATAGTAAGGTGTAAATGTAGTAACAGTTTTGTTTACTTAATATACAATATTTTCCTGTCATACCGTCCCCTTCATCCGGAAAAAAGAAAGAAAGAAAGAAAAGAAACGAAAAAGAATTATGCACACCAAACAAAGACATGGTTTATGAGGTTCATTAAACTTTCATTTATAAACTGGTTCCACGCTTAATACTCGTAATAAAACGGCATTACATTTAGTCTTCTGATGATAAGTTCTCTTCCTGAAGCAGTTCATCAAACGCCATTATCAGTTGATTTTTGTAAGATGGGGTTCCCGCTGGTAACCTTTCATTTCCTGTCATTGCTAGCGGTTTATCTGTAGTACTTATGCTATCCCCGTACTTCCAGTAATTAAATAATTTTACATGGATTTGATATTCATCGAACTTTTGATCTCCCGCAAAAAATATTATGAACTTTCTTAGAAGATGATCCATGCCAAAGATATCCAAGGGTATGGCCATGGTTAGGTATGCTTTCATCAGCCTTGAGTAATGTAGACGCTTATAAGACTCGTACAAACCAGGTTGATGTTCCGAGAGAAACAAGATGTAGGGGAGGTCAGCTATAGAGCCGGTATTGAAAGAGTTAGCAATACGACGTTTTTCAAATGTTGGTAGGCCAGTTGCAAATTTGATGAATGAACATCTAAGAATGTTCTCTTTCATCCTTTTCCACAGTGGCTCTCCTTCTAGTAGTAATACCTATGTACAAAGGGATACACAAGACCATTAATATTTTTTTGGTTGTTACATAACGTAATAGGAACATTTCGCATATACATGTGCAACAACGACGTAAAATGGTTACATACCTCTGCCATAGCGTATTGTGCACTCAAATTACCAGCCATAACTAGTCTACCGAGTATGCCGTTGACAGGAATGTTTTGTCCCAGACAATAATATTTTATCCTAGGTTTGTAGTTAAGAACTCGCAATATGTTTCTCTGTGTAGCAACTTCATACATTCTTCGGCATCTGCGTATAAGTCAGTAGGAAAAAAAATGTTATCGGAGTGCTAGCCAACTTGTAAGTGAGGCTATTAGATGAAATGGACGTGGCACAAAGAATACTTACACGATGGAAGCATGAGCCCAGTTTCTTGTATCAGGGCTCGACATCGCCAAAAAGGTTATGATCAAGCTTAAAACATCGGGTGGCAACTCCATTATGTGTGCCATATTCGTTATCTCTGGTAAGACCATTATTGTAACATCAAATAACTCGTGTCACCCACTAGGTTTTCATACTTTTATTACGAAAATAATTGCAACACAATAAAACACATCAGCTTAAAATAATGAAGGTTGTAATTTGTGTTGTTTTCAGTAAGTCTCGAAATACGACTCCCTTGTGTTATTTTTATTGTTCATGTTATTATTTTAATATATGTATATTCGAAATATATGTAAATCTGTATAAAGAATTTTTTTTATTAAGGAGCCGTTTTGTTATTTCCTCGTTTAATTAATCTGACATGTCATTATCATATTTTACATGTATATAAGGGCAATATATTTTGTTAGAAAGAAGTTGCATCAACAAATATAAATGGATGAGGTAAATTAGTTGAACAAATTGTTAATATTTTTCTACTAAAGTTATTATTATTCAATATTTAACTAATTTTAAATCTTTTGTATATATTTATTTATTTACATGTTTAAAATGAATAAATTTTATCTCATATTATATATCTTCTTCAATTGTATGATGTCAAAATATTTTTAATTGGGTCAGGTGTAATTATTATGCTCAAAGTTATATTTTACATTTAATAATATATCTATATTTAGTGAATTATATTTATTGGTATGTATCTTTATAGGTCTTATTATTCATATATAACTCACATTATATACACATTACTATATATATATATATATATATATATATATATATATATATATATATATATATATATATGTCATTATAATATATCAATAAATAACAAATTTATTTTCAAATGATTTTTTTTACTTTAATCGGGAAAACTCGGTAATATAAAAACTGGTATAACAACAAAATGGTTGATAATTTCATCACCATTTTAATTGGTCAATCAAAATAATGTATTTTCTTCGAATTTGTAAAATAATAATTAGAAATTTTACTTATATTATGATTAATTATTATCATCAATGACTATTTATTTTATAAACTGTATTTGATTATAATTCAAGTTTATAAAGTTATGATATATCAATAAAATATAAAATTATTTATAAACATTTTACTCATTTCGACTAGGTAATACTCAAATATAAAAAATTAGTAATATAATAAAGGGGCTGATAATTCCGTCACTTGTTTAATCAATCGATCAAAGTCTTTTATTTTCTTTAAATTTATAAATAAGATTTAGTAATTTTGACTTAGATTTAGGTACCCCACACCCGTAAAACACATGGGCCTTGGGGGAACTTGCGGATAAAGATTCATTCCAACTTCAGACGCCTCTACTGTGCCAGGGGAGTTGCCCGGAGTCATCTTTGTAGGGTGGACAATGACTGGTGTCAAATGCACACGGGACCAGGGCGTTCCCGCCAATTTACACCTTTTGCGGATTTTGACTTATATTTATATTTAGTTGTTATTAGTTAATTTGTAGGTCGTATTTGATTGTAATTCAAGTTATATTTGTATTATATATATTAGATTTGATTGATATGTAACTAAAATATGGAAAGAAGGTGCAAGGAAAACTAACCAAAGTGGTTCGCTCGAGTGAGGAGAATTGCTGAAGATTTCTGACTGAAATGTAAATAAATAAAACTAGTGGAGTGGGTTTCGGTTCTCTTAAAAAGGATGAGTAACGATGCGTGAGAAACTACTTTTTCAACGCTTTTATTGTAAAAGTAAATTCACCGACAAAAATCGTCAGCAAATTTATAAAGATTGTGATCTTTTCAAAAAAACTCCATATACTTTCTTTTCCGTTACATTTTTATTATCTATATTACGTGTAGAATTTGGTTTCTTTAAAATATTTGTTAGTTTCTAATGAATATAATTATAAAGGATATTTTTATAGGGTTGAAGCTACAGATCGGTAACGAATTGACATTCTTGTAGCGAGTTGGGTGATGAACTAATTTTATTACTAACGTAGGTAAAAAACTTTTTTTTTTGTGTTAGATGTAACTAACTAACTTTTCTTTAACAGGTTATTTTGAATATACTCACATGCACATCCCAAGTCATTAGATGCTGACGCGTACATGCAAACTCATCAATTTCATCATACATTGAGGGTACAATGGTCATCTTGGTGATTAATTTTTTTTTTTTTTTTTTGTAAGGTGTTAAATTTAAATGAATCAAAAAAGTAAAAAATTAACCTACGTGGAAATTAAATCTCATCACTTTAATTAAATGTCACGTGTATAAATAAATTTTCAAATAAACAGTAAAAAGAAATTATAATGTCACACAATAAATATTAACTACCTAAACACAAAAATATAAAGTTCTTACCTACATTACTAATAAAATTGGTTTGTTCCTTAACTCAGTACAAAAGTGTAAATTCGTTACCGATTTTTTGCTTAATTTTTTTAAATATTTTACTCCAATAATTACTTTCTTTACTAACTTTATTGCATCTTTTAAAAATATTTTCAAGGATAATAATAAAATTAGAACTGATAGAGTAAATTAGTGAAACGAGTTATTAACATATTTAAATGTCGGTTATCATCTTGGAAAGCAAAGAGATTATCAATGGCTGGAAAAATTGTTCTCATTAAAGCGGTTCTTGACAGTCTTCCTGTATACTACTTTTCGGTATTCAAAGCTCCTGGCAAAGTCATTGAAAAGCTTGAAAAAATCATTAGGAAATTCTTATGGGGCGGATCGGAAAATAGTTCAAAAATTAACTGGGTTAGCTGGTCAAGAGTAATAGCACCGAAGGATGAGGGTGGACTCGGTATTGGATCCTTTAAACAGTTAAACATCAGTTTGTTGTTGAAATGGTGGTGGCGATTTCATAAAGAAACTAATAAGGTGTTGTTGAGTCCTGAGCCACTGCCAGATCTGCTCAGATCACAAGTCTTGTGCCACTGCTAGAAGAAGTCTACCACTGCTAGTTTAGTTTTGTATTGACAGTGCCAATGTCAGTTAGAATTAGTCTAACAGTGTCACTGTTGACATGAGTTTGTATTTTGTATTAAGTACTCAACCACTGTTAGTTATACAGACAACCACTGTTGGTTAGATAAAGTCGGTTAGAGTTATATTAGGAGTAGATGAGGATTCCTAATATGTTTGATTCTGTAAAGGACTCTATGTGTTATAAATAGAGATATTGTGAAACCCTAGAGATATACGAGTCATTCTAGTTATTAGCTTCAAGGTTGTAAACCCTAACACAATTGTGTGTTCGTATTATTGATAATAATATTGAAGCTTTTGATTAAATATTCTGTGTTTACAAGTTCTTTAAGTTGTTAATAAACTATTCCGCAAGCTTGTTAACAATTCATCAAAGGAATACATACTAAGATCTCTAACTGGGATTTATCAAGTGGTATCAGAGCAAGGTATTGCTTTGATCTTGAAGAAGGTAATTGAAGTTCGCAGCTTTTTCATCAAATAACAAGATGTCTACTGAAACAATGGAAGGTATACAAGCTACAAAGATTCCCATGCTCAAACCTAATGAGTTTGAGCTATGGTAGACTAGGATTAGGCAATACATGTTGCTCACGGATTATATGATGTGGGAGGTGGTTACTAATTGACCAAACTATCCCAAGGGTCCGGATGGTGAAAGTCTGGAAAGACCACCACCAAAGACTGATGCAGAGAGGAAAGAAAGAGCAACAGAGTGGAAGGCATTAAATACTCTACTTTTGTCTATTGCTAATGAGTATCAAAGGAAATTTGAAAACTGTGAAGATGCTAAGGTTCTCATGGAAGCAATTGTTAAGAGATTTGGTGGTAATGACAACACCAAGAAGAATAAGAGATCTCTTCTCAAACAGCAATTTGAGAACTTTGCAGGTGTAAAGTCTGAAACTTTGACTCAGACGTTTGACAGATTTCAAAAACTTGTGGGTGATCTTGAAAATCACAATGTCAAGATTGATAAGGATGATTTGAATATGAAGTTTCTGAGATCACTAGGTACAGATTGGAATATGTACACTGTGGGACTTAGACAGAGTGCCGATCTTGAAGAGAAGGAGATTGAAGATCTATACAATGATCTGAGGAACTTTGAGCATGAGGTCTTAGCTCTAAAACAGTCCAATGGTAGCTCTAACAATGCTGCTTTTGTGTCTGTTGGTGAATCTGGTAGTTGTAGCACATCTGGTGCTAATGATAATGTGTTGGAAGCATTCTTTGCAAGCCATGTGAATTCATCCTTAACTACAGAGGATTTGGAGCAGGTTAATGAAGAGGACCTTGAAGAGATGGATTTGAGATGGCAGATGGCTATGATTACTATAAGGGCAAAAAGGTATATGCAGAGGTCAGGGAACAGAAACTTTGCTTACAAAAGAGATGGTGTAGCTGGTTTTGACAAGAGCAAGGTGGAGTGTTTCAACTGTCACAAGATGGGACACTTTGCTAGAGAGTGCAAGAGCACACAGGCTGGAGAATCTCAGAATACTGCTAATGGCATTGTGAGAAATAGTTCTGGTCCTCAAAGAAGATTGGTACCTGTTCAGAACATCACTTCAGATTCATTAGTTGCACAAGATGGAATGGGAGGATTTGACTGGAGTGACCACGAAGAGCTTGTAGTCAAGAATCAAGCTTTAATGGCTGTCACAGAAGAACCAGAGCCTTTAGATATTCCATATGAGGTACAATCTAAATTATGTTCTCCTACATGCAAGAAAATGGTTAAATTTTATAGGGATCATAATATGGTTGTGTGTAATGAATTGAAAGCTTGTGAGGAAAAGAGTCAACATGCAACTTTAGCAATTGAAAACTTAGAAAAACAGATAAAAGCTTTTGAAAAGAATGAATCACAATTTCACTTAGATATTAAATATCTGAATTGGGAAAAGAAAGCTTTACAAACAAAAGTTGATATGCTAAATGCAAAGTTGGCTGAGGCAATTTCTGATAAAGAGTCAATAAAGTTGAAAGTTGATGAATTGGAAAATGCTTCAAAAGGTGTTCAAAACTTAATCAAGTCTCAAATTCATGATAAATTAAAAACTGGATTAGGTTACAACTTTAATGTTGTACCCCCACTTTATAATCATACTTACTTCCCACCTAAAAGTGATTTTGACTTAGAAAAACTTAAGGTAGGTGTGTCTGAGGAGGGTAAAAAGGTAGATCCAGTAGGTAATAGTGATGATAATGTAAATTTTGATAAAGTGGAAATATCTAATTGGACTGAGGAAGATGAGAGTGATAGTGATAGCTCATATAGTGGTAACTCTATGGATGGTTGTGTTAAGTCTATTACTGGTCTAGTTTCAGAACTTAAGAGTGATAAACTAGAAGAAGGCAAGAAGTTGTTTATGGAGAAAGCTAAGGTTCAGCTTGAACAAGTGAATAGGACTAACAAATCTAGAACTGGTCGAGGTTATGTGAATAAAAAGGTTCATCATGAGTCCAATGTAAAGGCAGAAAGTGTTAAGTGTGCTTGCAAACATGTTGAAAATTCTGCAAATAAAATAACCAAACTTACACCTAGAGGGAATCAAAGGAATTGGAACCAATTGGTTTCACAAAGGCTGGGTGATGGGTTTGAATGTGTGAAAAGAAAATCATGTTTTATTTGTGGTAGGTATAATCATCTTCAACAGGACTGTTACTACAATCCTAAAAATAATAGGAACAGTGGTACAGGACAAATGTTAAGAAATAAGCCTAACAGAGGTAAGGCTGCAGCCCCTGTTAATGCTGCAGCAGTGCCACTGTCAGAGGCTAACAGAGGCAAGACAAGAATAGGGGAGGGTTTGACCACTGTCAGGCATGGTACCTCTGCTGGTATTAAGCATTTCAAAAGAATGTTTATACCAAGTAAAGTGACCACTGCCAGGGTAATAAATACGAATTTGAAGGTGACCACTGTCAGACCATTAACCCCTGTCAGGTCTAAAACAGATTGTTTTTGGAGCCATAAGAATGCATCTACATCAAAAGTGTCCAAAATTAATGGAGCATTGAGATCAATCACCTTTAAGAGGGTTGATGTCAAAAATGCTCAAGGGAAACCCAAAGCCAGATTGGTTTGGGTTCCCCAGAGAAACTAATTATTTATCTTTTTATATGTGCAGGGCAAGCCAAAGAGCTTATGGCACATTGATTCAGGCTGCTCAAGGCACATGACTGGAGATAGGGAGAAACTGCAGGACTTCAAAGCATTTAATGGAGGAGATGTAGCATTTGGCAGTAATCCTAAAGGAGGGAAGATCACTGGAAAAGGTAAGGTAAAAAGCAGTAAGCTCACTTTCAATGATGTGTATTATGTTGAACAATTGAGATACAACTTGCTTAGTGTGAGTCAAATCACAGATAAGCAAAATCCTATTTATTTCACTGACACAGAATGCCTTATACTTTCTGAAAAACTCAACATACCTGAAGATAAAATTTTAATGAGAGTTCCAAGAAAGGATAATGTATACTGTAGTGATTTAAACAAGATGGAAACTCAAAATGTTAACTGTCTCATTTCTAAAGCTACTGTTTCTGAATCTGCATTATGGCATAGGAGGATGTGTCACTTGAATTACAAGACCATGAATAAACTTGTAAGGAATAGGCTAGTGAGAGGCTTACCTGAAAAGTTATTTGAATGTAGTGACCACTGTGTAGCTTGCCTCAAAGGCAAGAAACACAAGACCTCTTATAAGATCAAGCTTGTGAATACCAATACCACTCCCTTACACCTGTTACATATGGACTTATTTGGCCCTACCAATGTAGCTAGTCAAGGGAAGAAATCTTACTGTTTGGTGATAACTGATGACTATTCTAGGATGAGTTGGGTATTCTTTCTTAGGTCCAAGGATGAGACAGGCGAAATACTTAGATCCTTCATAACTAGGATTGAGAATTCAACTAATCAAAAGGTTAAGATCATCAGGTGTGATAATGAGACAGAATTTAAGAATCATGAGATTAATAAGTTCTGTGAGGAGAAAGGTATAGAAAGAAAGTTTAGTGCACCTAGGACTCCACAACAAAATGGAGTAGCTGAAAGGAGGAATAGGACACTAATTGAGGCTGCTAGAAGCATGCTGGCAGATGCTAAACTTCCAATGTCCTTTTGGGCAGAGGCAGTCAGCACTGCTTGTTATGTTTTGAATAGGATTTTGATAATCAAACCTCATAACAAGACACCCTATGAGTTATTCTTTAAGAGAAAACCTTTGGTTAGCTTTTTAAAACCATTTGGATGTCCTTGTACTGTCTTAAATACCAGGGATCACCTTGGTAAGTTTCAAAGTAAGGTAGATGAGGCTGTCTTTGTTGGATACTCTATTCAAAGCAAGGCTTATAGAGTATTTAATAAAAGGACTAGGATCATAGAGGAGACCATGGATGTGACCTTTAATGAAAATACACCAAATGTAGAAGGAAAAGGTCCAGAAGTATTGTTTGATATTGATGCACTAACCCATGCTTTTAGATATCCAGATTTGTCTACTAGTGCAGGTACAAGTGCTGGTGATGATGCAGATGGAGATGGAAGCTCAAGTCAGCCTAAAAAGAATGACTTGGAGTATGTATTATTTCCAATTTGGTCTCCAGATCCACCAGCAGTTTTTCAACAGGATCAAACAGAAACTGAAGGATCAACTTCTGAAACAAATGGGTCATCTGCAAAGGATGATTCAGATAAGGGTACACATGGTTCAATTCCTGCAGATCCTCAAATATCTACTTTAAGGGGTTCACATGAAGATTCAGAAAGTGAGTTAGAGATAACTGGACTATCTGATGAAGAGCAAAGATCACCAAAGAACTATGAACAAAGTCCTCCATTTCAAGTCTTGGAAAGGACTTCTTTGTCAGATTCTGAAACAACTCCAAAGCCTTCAAAAGAAAGAGAGGAAAGAGATTCTTTTTCAGAATCAGAGATGGATAATCTTTTGGGTCCTAATTTGGAAAGAGAATTACTTGATACATCCACATCTAAGTATCTGGTTCATAAAGATCATTCCTTGGATTTGGTCATTGGTGATATTGGTTCAGCTGTTCTGACCAGACAACAGTCAAAGATAAGAGAAGAAGATTTACATACTTCATTGTATGTTTGTTTTCTTTCTCAGATGGAACCAAAGAAAGCAGTGGAAGCTCTCAAGGATCCCAGCTGGATTGAAGCTATGCAAGAAGAATTGTTGCAATTCAAGCTGCAGGATGTATGGGATTTGGTTGATTTACCAAAAGGAAAGAGGGCTATAGGCACCAAGTGGATTTTTAAGAACAAGAGAGATGAGAGAGGGATTGTCATCAAGAATAAAGCCAGGTTGGTAGTACAGGGGTATACACAGGAAGAAGGAATTGATTATGATGATGTTTTTGCCCCTGTTGCTAGAATAGAAGCTATTAGATTGTTTTTAGCTTATGCATCTTATCAGGGTTTCAAGGTTTATCAAATGGATGTGAAGAGTGCTTTTCTTCATGGTCTAATTGATGATGAGGTGTATGTATGCCAACCACCAGGGTTTGAAGATCCAACATATCCAGATAGAGTGTGCAGATTGAAGAAAGCTTTGTATGGTTTACATCAAGCACCAAGAGCTTGGTATGATACTCTATCTGAGTATCTTCTCAAGAATGGATTCAAGAGAGGTACTATTGACAAGACTTTGTTTACCAAGAGGGTTCAGAGAGATATATTGTTGGTACAGGTTTATGTTGATGATATTATTTTTGGGTCAACTAGGGATTCATTGTGCAAAGAGTTTGAGGACTTAATGCATAAGAAATTCAAGATGAGTTCAATGGGTGAACTCACTTTCTTTTTAGGATTGCAGGTTAAACAGAAGACAGATGGAATCTTTATTAACCAAGGGAAGTATGTGAAGGATATTTTGAATAAATTTGGTTATAAAGATGTAAAGATAGCTAGCACTTCCATGGAGGCACACAAACATCTTAATTCTGATCCTGAGGGGGAGGAAGTAGATGTGCACTTGTACAGGTCAATGATTGGTTCTTTGATGTATTTAACTTCATCTAGACCTGATATTATGTTTGCAGTGTGTCTTTGTGCTAGGTACCAAACCAATCCAAAGCAGTCACACATGTATGCTGTGAAAAGGATCTTTAGATACTTGAAAGGTCAACCAGATTTGGGACTTTGGTATGCTCAAGGATCAGCTTTTGAGCTAAAGGCTTTCACAGATAGTGACTATGGTGGTGAGAACATGGATAGAAAATCAACTAGTGGAGGATGTCAATTTCTTTGAAATAGGCTAGTGTCATGGCAATGCAAGAAGCAGACCATAGTTTCCACATCTACAGCAGAAGCAGAATATGTTGCAGCATCAAGTTGCTGTGCACAGGTTCTTTGGATTCAGAATCAAATGCTGGATTATGGTTTGACTTTCATGAACACTCCTATTTATATTGATAATACCTCTGCTATTAGTATCATTCAAAATCCTATTAAGCATTCAAAAACCAAACACATTGAGATCAGATATCATTTTATAAGAGATTGTTATGATAAAAGATTGATTCATATTTTTAAAATTCATATTGATAATCAACTTGCAGATCTTTTTACAAAAGCATTTGATGTAGGAAGATTTACATTTTTGACAACTAACATTGGTATGATCAATCTCACTTAGTGTTTTGGTCAGGATTTGGTACTAAGAGGGGTGAAGTATATTGTATGTGACAGGGTCAAGTGTTGCCACTGTTAGCTTCATCATGATAACAGTTGGTGCCACTGTTAGTTTACTTATGCCACTGTCAATGTAATTTCAACCCCTGCTGTATAGTTGTGTAGATTAATCCCTGCTGGTTGTTTTTCTTAGTTTAGTATTGCAGGATTCAGCCACTGCCAGGAGACATCACTTGAGCTAGAGTCTAATGTTTTCTTTGTTGCTTCTTCTTTTGATTAAAAAAAAAAAAAAAAGGAGGTTCTTTTTCTAATAAAGCTACGTGTATGCTCCTGTTAGTTCTAAGCTGGAGTTTCCTTGGTCGGATACCCCTGCTAGACTATCAGCCGCTGTTAGCTTTGTTAGATGGTTAAAAAGGGTTGACTATAATTGACCAAGTGAGGTACCCCTGTTGGGCTTATTTGTAAGTTGTGCCCCTGCTGGGTATAACCAGCAGTGCCACTGTTAGTTCTATTTTCTAGGGCTTGGCACTGTCATCACATAAGTACCCAAACACTTCACTTTTTCAATTACGCTTTCAAAATTCTCTCAAAACCCTTCAATAACCGCTCTCGTTTGTGTTTGTTCATTGTAAACCACTCTTCTTTCTTTCATCAATTTCATCAATGGCATCATCATCTTCATATGATTCTGGTAATTCTACTCTGAGTGTTCATTCTGAACATAACATGAGGGCTTTCTTGAATAAAGAAGTCGCAGATGAGTATTTTCACCCAATTATCGATTTCTTGAGTAACTGTTCAGTTACATATGCCCTTACTGTCGCCCCAAGATTGATAAGATCTCATATTCAAGAATTCTGGAAGAACGCAAAGGAAGGGAATGTTAATGGAATTACTCACATTCATTCCACTGTCAAGGGAAATAAGGTAATGGTGACTGAGATTGTACTTAGAGAACTTCTGTAGTTTGATGATGAAGGAGGAGTTCTGGAATTATCAAGAGATGATTTGTTTCAAGGTATAAAGGATATGGGGTATGAAGGTACTGGAAAAGCAAAGTCTAAATACACTTTCTTGAAGTCATGGTTCTGTCCTCAGTGGAAGTTCTACATTCATACTTTTCTGGTATGTTTGTCTCAAAAGAGGACTAGTTTTAATGAATTTAGTTCTACTATTGCATATCCTATAATCTGCTTGGCACATGGTCTTAAATTTAATATGTCTAGGTTTATCTTAGATAATATGATCAGGAATGTAAAGGGTGATACATTTATTATGTACCCTAGATTTGTTCAGCTTTTGTTGAATAAGCAATTGCCAAATTTGCCAGCAGAGAATAGTGTAATAGTGAGTTCTACTCTATCCTTGAAGACTATTAGAGCCATGAACCAGAATCAGAATACTTTTTCGAAGAAGGAAACTGCATGGTTTTCTACAATGTTAGTTGCTTCTTCTGCCACTGGTGGTGTATTACCAACACTACCTGGACCAAATGATGACAGGCCAACAACACAAGTTGGTTCTGAACACACATCAAGAGGTGGCACAAAAAGAAAACAAGGGAACCAACAGCCTACCCAACAAAAAGTCAAGAAATCCAAGAAAACTAAACAGACTATGGAGATTCCTGTTTCTTCACAGTCTCAGCCAAATGATCAACCACAACAGGTGAACATACTTGATGAAAATGTTCATTCTGGAAGGGCTGCTACTACTGTCTCTAGCCCACTGGCAGGGCAGGACAGTGGTAACATCAATAAGACCCAACCAGAGGCAACTACACTTGATGAACCCATGGGTGATGAATCAAATGTAGGTCCCAGTACCAATAAAATAGGGGCATCTGCAGTGGCAGATGTGGTCAATGATTCATCTAGGAGGTCACACTCCAATGTTGATGAGACTAGTAATGTAACTAGGGAATTGACGATTGATGATCTGGTACATGATGTCAACTTGATTTGGACCAAATTTGAGAGGGAAAGAGATTTGAGAAGGGAGCAGCAAGTCAAGTTGGCTGCCTAGGATGAATTGATAAAGAAGCAGCAGGAGGTAATCCGTGATTTAAAAACAAGATTGGCTGTGGTGGAGGATGCTGTTTTAAAGATCTTAAAGCCTGGTGCAGAATTACAGGTATCTTCAGGCAAGGGGGAGAGCAAAGATAAAGATCAAGAGAAAGACAATGTGCCTGAAGATAAGGGAGATGATCATGATGGTTCTGATGGGAATAATGATGATAATGATAGAGGTGCAGGTGGTATTAGCTTCATGGATACATCTGAGTTTAATACACCTGAGTTTAATGACAAGAGTGATGGAGGTATTGAGGATGAATTGAATGTTTCAGATTATGTGATTAATGAAGATATGGATGAACAGATGGTGGATGCTGAGCATGATAGAAGAATGGTGGTATATGTGGGTGAAAATGTTCAAACAAGTGAAAATGTTGCAGATGATAATACACAAAGTGGTCTAGCTGTAAATGTTTTTCATGTTTTTCCATTAAACAAAGGATTACCTTTTAAGGCTGTGGCTAATTTGTATTTCTGGGATGTTATGGGAGAAAATCTTGATATAGGTAAAAGAGTGAGTTTTAGTGATAGGATGGTGTATGAACAAAATGATGATGAGATTGATAAATCTGTTGAAACAGAGGAGATGGAAAGTGGTGATGTAGAGGTTGTGGGGGAGTTTGTAGAATCTAAGCCTGAAGAAAAATAGGAGAAAAAGAGGTTGATATACAACAGGAAGAAGTCCATTCCTAAAAGGAAGTCTACCTCTGCCAAGGTATTAACCCCTGTTAAAACTCAATCTATGACCACTGCTAGTAGTGTTTCTACCTTTGCTAGTAGTTTGGTTTCTACCACTGCTGAGGTATCTACCACTGTTGGTACTTCAGTAGCAACCCCTGTCATTATAATACCTACCCCTGTTATCACAGAATCAACCACTGTTACACCAACTCCTGTTAACACTTCAAATATTCCCACAACAACTGTCACAACAATCACTGTCACAACTACTGTTACCCCAATTTATACCACTGCTACAGCAACTACCACTACCAGGGCTCTAGAAGTGCCTATTACAATGAGAGAACCTACACAACCACCCAAACTTAAGTCTGATCTTCCAAAGATTGATTCTAAGGACAAAGGTAAGGGAAAATTGAAAGAGGAAAGAAAGGTTAAGAAGGTTATAGAGCCTCCAATTGATTTAGATGAGGCCAGGAGAGCTCAGGAGGAGCATGATGAGAGAATGTTAAGGATGGCTATTGAGTCCAAGAGACAAGAAGGTCCTGATGTTGATGTTGTACTGGAAGACATAAGTGTGGTAACCTTATCACAAAAGGCTGCACAGATGCTAAATAATATGACTGCAATAGGTCGAGGGTTGTCTGCTCAAAAGGTCCATGACATGATCAACAAAAAGGATGGTAATGATGGTTTGGATCCAGGGTTTGCAAAGCTCAAACAAGCTACTGAAGAAAAGGCAAGACTGAAAAGACAAGCTGAGCTTGAGAAGAAAAGAAACAAACCACCAACTGCTGCTCAGAGGAAAAAGGAGTTGCTCAGAATTCTTGGTGAAAGATATGCCCCAAGAAGTGTGCTTGAAGGATGGGATGTAGAGAAATTGTAAAAAGCTTATGAAAAATATCAGAATGAGGAAAAGGAGGATTTTGAGAAAAAGCTCCAGAAAGACAAATTTATTGAGAAAAAGTTGGCTGAGGATAGAAAGAGGATTGCTGAGCAAGTGAGAAAGGAGGAGCAAGATAGAATTGAAAAGAAATAGCAAGAGGAAGCAGAAGCCAAAGAAAGAGAATTAAAAAGGCTTTCTGATCAAAATTTAAAGATAAGATGGAATGGAGTTCTTGCTTGTGATAGTGTAGTTCCTGATTTGGAGAAAGATGCAGATGAGTTGAGAAAATATATCAAAGAGGTGAAGGATAGCAAAGAAAATATTCAGATCAATCATGATAGATCATCAAGGATAGTTGAATGGGAAGGACAAAGTTCAAAAGTTGCTAATGTTGTCAAAGAGCAGATCAAGATTGTCAGAGAGGATGGGAATGAGCTATACTTGACATCTGTTGCTGATGTACTCAAGAATGTGAATAGGTTAGACATTCTAGATCTGTATGAGCTAAACAGTCAAAGAAACAGGCAGGTTTCACTGGTGATAATGGAAAGAGAGTTGGGAAGATGTTTGAATATGTTGTTTGAGCCTGAACCATTCACTAATTTGTTCTTAAACTGCATTGAGAATGTGAATACATGGAGACATTTTGTTAGAGCTGGAGTTCATATGATCTTATTCAAAAGTGGAATGACAATCTACATGCTTGATGAAAGACAATATGTTCTGGGGACTCAGATTCTAAGAAATGTGCTTGCATCTCAACTGAGAACCACAGTGATTTCAAAAGGAGCATTTAATGCTTTATACATGGTGCTCAATCAGTTTCATAAAAGAATGGAGTTGGAAAGAATGAGAGAGGAGGAGAAAAAGAGAAAATAGAATCAAGCTCCTAAAGATGAAAATAAAGATGAAGAAACTTGATTCATTGCTGAGAATGATCAAGTTTAGGGGGAGATTGTTGAGTCCTGAGCCACTGCCAGATCTGCTCAGATCACAAGTCTTGTGCCACTGCTAGAAGAAGTCTACCACTGCTAGTTTAGTTTTGTATTGACAGTGCCACTGTCAGTTAGAATTAGTCTAACAGTGTCACTGTTGACATGAGTTTGTATTTTGTATTAAGTACTCAACCACTGTTAGTTATACAGACAACCACTGTTGGTTAGATAAAGTCGGTTAGAGTTATATTAGGAGTAGATGAGGATTCCTAATATGTTTGATTCTGTAAAGGACTCTATGTGTTATAAATAGAGATACTGTGAAACCCTAGAGATATACGAGTCATTCTAGTTATTAGCTTCAAGGTTGTAAACCCTAACACAATTGTGTGTTCATATTATTGATAATAATATTGAAGCTTTTGATTAAATATTCTGTGTTTACAAGTTCTTCAAGTTGTTAATAAACTATTCCGCAAGCTTGTTAACAATTCATCAAAGGAATACATGCTAAGATCTCTAACTGGGATTTATCAGGTGTGGAGCCAGGCGATCAAATCAATTCACACGAACAGAAGTAATTCTTCAACGATCCCTATTAGGAATGGACTCTCAAGCGCATGGGTAAACATAAGCAAAGTGCAAAAGGATCTTTTGGAATACAAACTGGACGTATCAAAACTCATAATAAAGGAAAGCGAGTTTTGGATTTGGAAGGGAGATTCATCAGGAATTTTCTCTGTTGCCTCTGCTAGGCGAAACATACGCATCTTCTCTGCTTGACCAGATGATTTTCAATTTAAATGGAATAAGTGGGTTCCAGGCAAGGTTAATTTATTTTTTTGGAAAGCGGAAATGGATCGTATACCTACAAAAGCTGCTTTGATTAAAAGGAATATCCAGGTTTCATTCAATCTTTGCACCTTATGCAATCAGTTTGAAGAATCCACTAATCATCTCTTAATCTCTTGTGAAATAGCTAATATGTTATGGTGTTTTATTAGTACTTGGTGCAACATTACCCCCATTTTTGCTTTTTCTGTCCGAGACTTTTTTTCAAAGCCCAGTGATAGGAAAAAGAGAGAATAGCACAGTCATTCAAGCAATCATCCTAACAGCTTGTTGGTGCTTATGGAAAGCGAGAAATGATACTTGCTTTAATGGTGTTCCACCCTCATGGCAACGGATTAAGGAGGAGGTGCAAAGTCTCGGCTATTTCTGGTTCAAAAATAGGGCAAAAAGACAAGATTTAACATGGAAAAGATGGTGCGAATTCAAGGTGTAAAATTAAGTAGTCCTGCGTGTACAAAAGCAATTAATTTTATTTCCTTGGGGTATTAGTATAAGTCTGAGTCTGTTTGGGATACTATCAAAAACGATCTAGGGTGAAAACCGGTGGCTCGCCCCTAGTTTCGGGGATTTTTTCCTGAGTTCGCTCAGGTATTTTTTCATCCTTTTTAATATCCTCGCAGCTAAGATCCAGTCCTTAAAGGTGATTAATCTTTGTTATGATATTGGGTATGTAAAAAGTGACATTATGACTATCTAGCGACTTGCTAATAGTCATTTATTAATAATATTTCTCTGCCTTTAAAAAAAAAAACATATTTTCTTACTAATTAATTGGAATTGGGCTAAGCCTAAGTTTTGGAGATCGCGACATGCTTTGGAACTATTAAAAATATCGCGTATATGAGCCGGAAACCCAATAAACATGTTCAAGTTAGCAGTCGTTTGGTTATGAAAAAGTATTATTTTCCTTTTTTTTCTTATTATAAAGAACAATGTGAGTTTTACTCCTTTAGAAAAGCTTTTCTTTTTCTAAGAAAGATTAGTGATGGAAAACTTAAAGAATCATAGAAGTAGTTTTTAACTTTTTAGTTATAAAATGGGAAATAAGGATTCTTATTTTCTTAGAAAATATGATTTGAAAAATCGGATTTGAACACAAAGTGGGGAGGTTTTGCGTAAACAGACTCGCCTTTAGTGTTTCATGGAAAAAAACTTAAGAATAGGGAAAACTTTGGTACGTTTAATTACGAAAAACTTTTCACTTATTTAGAAAACTTATCTAGAAATCAGAAAACATATTCAAATCCGAGCTTTCTAAAAAGCTTTTTAAGGATAATATAATTCATATTTTCCTTTTTTATAACTAACAAGTCGAAAACTAACTTTTATGGTTCTTGAAGTGTTCGATCTCCACTCTTTCTCGGAAAAGTAAAACTTTATACTCACATTTAAACGCATTTTCTATTTTTCAATTCTTTTCTAGACAAGTGAACACTTCTTATCTCCTAGAAAAATGAAAAAACATGATATATGAAGATAATAAATTGATTGGTTGACATCTTGACCTTCCAACATGGATATAAATTTTGAACCTTTATGGGGACATTTGTTTTTGGTTTCCCTTTCTCGCAAGGAGGTTGTTGAATAAATTAGTTTATGGGTTGATTAATGGACATATGTTAGGTAATACATAGTGCATACTTGATTTAATTATTATATTCCTAGCCCAACATTCTGATGGTCAATGGAGATGTGCCCCCTTGTGTAGTCCTAGGGGAAACACCTCTGGCGGGATCAATGGAGCAGGGTCCCTGGCGGCAGTCCCAAAATAACAACTAAAAATAACAAAGTGTAGCGGAGTCTACACAAGCTGACCATTTTGAAGCTGACTAAGTCAGATCTGATTAGTCAGATTGAGATTGTATTAGTCCGAGTCTCAGTATCTATAACTGTCACATACCCTACATACCCTAATCTGAAATATGAGAAATTCTCTTTAACTTCAGATTCATTGATAACTGCATATACATAATGAGAGACACATTTTCAGTACTTAGAAACATATAGGAATTTGCTTTGTGATCCCAAATAAAATTCACATATAGGGTTTTATTGATCCCAAAGTCAATTTTGTGAGTGGATACTACATTTAAGGTCTATATATCTCCTTCGGAAAGTGTTCCCAATTCAATTTTTCCAACACTAGTGAGCTTAACTTAATATTTGGGCTTCTTTTTATTTTTTCCTTTTCTTTTCTATTTAGCTTTTACATATTACCTTTTATAATAGTTTTGTTAAATTTGTTTCACTCTACCTTTGTAGTTAAAAAACAAGCAACTTAAAGAAAATCAAATTCAAGTGGAACCAAAAATAGATTGTATCTCTAGACGCTCCGCGATACCCGAATCAATTTTTTTGTTAATTATAATTAAACACAACTTTAGGGGTAATTGTCCATTCAAAAGGTCGGATTGACCATATTTTTAATTCTTACTTTCCACTAATATCACATCACCCATTAACTAAAAATAAAAGTTACATTAGTATAAGAACCATTACATTTCATTATCATTACATTAAATCAATGTTTTAAAGCCCGGGTTTAGAATTGACTCGTCTAGGCAGTCGGGTCCGGGTCAAACCGGGGGTCAACCATTTCCATGTCACATTTACTTTTTACGTATTGTGAATTGATGATAAGATGTATTTTAAGCATTTATTTATGTATAATATTCTCTCTCACATATTCACACTTATCCCAACAATTTTTCTGAAACTCCATTTTCTCACATATATCTTCAAAATTGATCGTCTATTTGCCTAATCGTTTATTTATGTGCACAAGACGCTAGAAAACGATGTCGCAAAACGAAGCTGGAAGTGACTGCCGAAAAAAGATGTCGGAAAAGCCATCTTCTTTTCGTTCTACTTTTGCGAAACCGCTTTACCATCCCGGGTCACTAGGTTACCAATCCGATCGAAAAACCCGCCAGGGTCAAACTGGATCTCTATCTGGGGTTAACCTGCTTTATTTTTACCCGCTTGACAGCCCCTGGGTCGCGGTCGAACCGGGCCAACTGGGCAGGTCGACTCAGGTTTTAAAACCTTGCATTAAATTGAAAAACACTACATATAAAAGTATAGTAATACTAATGTGCTTAAAATGCATAAATTAATACATACATGATCCATACTAAATTTAATACATGCATGCCACTTTTTCTCAATTCTTGTTTTCACCATTCATTTTCACATATCAAGCAACTAAATTGTTAGGCACATATTGAGACCTATATAATTAGGTACATAAGCCATTTTGAGGCGTTATGAAGAGTACCATTACCATTTAAAACTTTACACATGTAAAGGGTAATTTGTAATTTCATATTTTATTTTCAGGTATAAAAAAAGTTTCCATTTGAAGCATGCCAAGGTTGACTAAAATTTGACATGCATACCTTTATTAGTTTATTTGTTTCCATGGTTATCAAGTGAGGAAACTGTGACACCCGTCAAATTAGGACTAGTGTTTAGTGCCTAATCAACTGTTAATATATGTAATTAGTTTTGTGTTAAGCTAATTAATGTATCAATATATATATTGTTGAATATATACAAGAATACAATTTAATTGAATCGTACCAGTTTCAAATCGAATGCATTTCGGTCAAATTAAATACGGACGTTGGTGAACAACTATATTAAATAATACAATATTATTTAATAACACAATTATATCCAAAATGTTATTTTTATAATATTCCGTATTCATTTCGTGTCGTACAAATAACGTCAACGCGATTAAAATATTAAGCTCGAAAACAAAACAAAGCAAATTAAAGTTATATTTCATAACGCAACCATCAAGTACTTGGTAAAATACTTCAACAAAAATGGAGGGAAATTATCCGTATTTTGAAATGTATAAATAAATATTTAACGTTTTAAACGATCGGGAAAACGAACACCACACGGAGCGCGAATACGCAGGAACGAAGTTTGGAGCCAACCGCACATGGGTGGGGCCCATGTGGGCCGGCCCCCTCTCACCCCCAAAAAGGGGTTTTCCCTTTTTCTTTTTTCATAATCACCATCATCCTCACCTTTTCTTCTTCTTTTTCTCTCTAAACCAAAAACCCACACAACTCACCAATCATCAAAATAAACACCCAAAACGACCTCGGATCATCAAGGTTTTTAGAGATTAACGACCACCACGCAACGATCTACACTTCCATCTTTCCGGATTTTCATTCCGACACTTTGTAAGTTTCCGACAAATTCCCGAAACTTCTCGTTTTAGCTTATTTTTACATATTCATGGGTTATTCAAGTGTATATATGCCTATTAAACAAGAGAAACACGATTTTATGGCTTAAAAATGGATTAGATTTGAGTTTTGGGTCGAAAATTATCGACAGTCGCTGGGTTCTGTTTTGGTGTTCATCTTTGCGACACAAGCCTTGTGTCGCAGGTTGTGTCGCATAAATGCCCTTGTGTCGTATCTTGTGTGGTAAAAACTCTGTAATGTCGGACTTTTTGCGACACAATATTGTGTCGTACCTTATGTCGCAAATACCATGCGAAACAATCGCTATGTCGCTGTTGAATCAGCATTGTACGCTTATGCGACACAACCCTTGTGTCGCTAAGCTCTTGTGTCGCACTTCTATGCGACACAACCCTTGTGTCGCATAACAAATTATTATGTCGCATATTGTGTCGCATAAAACATAATATTTACAACTTTTTACTAAGTGTCGAGACCAAAATTTTATCACTTGATTTCACCCAAATTCAAGTCCAGATGCGTTTTTCCTTAAAGCAATATAGTAAAAATAAAAATTTTCGAAGCTGACCTGGCAGCTCGACCCCAGCCAGGGGCTCTGCCCCTTGGACCCCGCCAGGGGCTGCCGCCCCTTGGACCCCGCTACCAGGGGCGCTGCCCCCGGACCCCCGTACTTAGATTCCGAAAGCACATTTTTCATCAAGTGTCAAACTTGTACAACTTCAAAACACTTATACGATACAACTTTTCAAACATAATGGAATTTGTTTTTCAAGTATAACGCTTCGAAATCAATGTGGTAACATCAAGACTATTATTACAATTAATCACCAACGGGCCGTACACGTTTTCAAACATACAATTCAATCAACCAAATCATAGTAATTTGGACAAGTCAATCAACCAAATCGGGGTAATTTGGACAAACAACTACAAAGGTAGTCTTTCGAGATGCCTAAACTATTAATAACCAACGCGTGTCATGGACACCTTCAGGTTACAAGTCTTCGGACCACACTTCAAGGCAAATCAATCCAAGTTATTAATTCAAACTTTCAAGACTCAGGTGAGTCTCATGGCCCCTATTTTACTGCTTTTCAATCAGGGGTGTGATATTATTGCTCGCTTTGTTTTACAAGTTGAACGCAAGTACAAATCAAATCAAATACTACATGAGTTTCAAGCTAATCAATTTAAAGCCCTCCATAGCATAGTCTGGTAATACGTAGTAGCGTGAATGTTAGTATATGATATCATATAGGATTGCCAATCCTCGTCTGGGTTAGCACGCACTAACTAGTCAAATGGACGTATTAGCATTTGGGAAGACGAGTGTAGATTAGGCACTCGTAGGAGGCATTTCAAGTTAGGTTTCCTTAAGTGGGCCTGACAACTCAAGTTAAGCTCAGACTATGTGCTTATGGCTGTATAACTTTTATTTTGCTTAATTGCATTTTAAATTCAATTATAAATCTTGCGGTTCATACAAATATGTGTTGACATACAAACCTGTGAGCTCACCAGCGTTTCGCTGACCAATTTTAGCATATATCACAGGTGACCAGCAGTAGGTTGGACTGCTCAAGTAAGGATCAATTAGCTCGAGTCATCATGCAAACAATCAGAGATTTAGCTGCATTATTATATTTTGTATAGATTAATTATGTATTTAAATCTCTCAATTTCAACCGAGCTAATGTAAACAACATATTTGATGTAAACTTTTGGTTTTATCAATACAAATGTAAAACGACGCATATAGTGGTCGTTCATTATATATCTTCGTGCTGTGATTATTGATTCGTAACACCCAAATCGTGCTTCCGCTAATCAATAAATTTAGGGGTGTTACAGAAACGGTATGGGCATATATTTTAGCATTTATTGTTTCGTTACGTATTAAACTTTACACATTTTATTATTGTATGAGTCGAACTTTAAAAACTTCTATTGTATGTATTAAAATTGTAAATATGATCTATTGTATGTATTATTTCCTTTTTGGGTAAGGCTAAAAAAGGAAAGTTTCCGTTTTTTGCTTTACCCAAAATGAAAATAATATATACAATAGACCATATTTACAAGTTCACCAGCGACACCTTTGAGGGTAGGCGAGGTGGTCGACCGCCCAGGGCTTCTAAATTTCGAGGGCCTCCAATTTTTTCTCAAGTTATATGATATGTATAATATGTATGATGATTACATAAGAGATTGACACCTCTTTTATTTTGAACTAAGAGATATTTGTTAGTAACTAGATTTAGACTACATATATATTTAAACAAATATATAGGTCGACTGAATGATCCAAAATTGAAAGCTTATATTGACGTGTTAGAGTTTGACTAAAAGAGTTAATAACTAACAACTGGGATTTGAGAGAATAAGTAGCAGATAAATAAATATCTATCAGATAAATAAATAAATTATTTGAAAATCGGATCGTTGAGAATGAATTTCATCGAACATTTATCTTACTTGATATCTAGTTATAGGGTCTCATTTCCGTAACACAACAACTTTGTCCAGGGCCTCTAAAAGTTCAGAGACGGTCCTGAAGTTCACTACATACAATAGAACAAATGAAAGTAGGTCGCATACAATAGTAAAAATTATAAAGTTTAATACATAACGAAACAATAAACCCTATATTTTATACGCATGCAATTGGAAAACTGTTCTAACATGAGAATGTATGCAAAGTGATACGAAAATACACGGTTTTACATAGATCTGTAAAACAAAAAACCTCAAGTAGATGCTTTTACAGATTTTTTTTACCCAAATCTAAATACGAGTACTCTAATTTATGTCGGAAGGAAAAAAAAAACCAATATCAAATTTATAGATTGTAAATATGAATTCAAACCAAAAATTGTTAATGTAGTAGTGGTGAAGACAAGATGGCCGGCAACGAGAATTATGAGAGCTTGAAAAATTGTAATCGGTCGGTTACTGCGGTGATAGTCAGAGGCAAGAGTGATAAAGTGTGGTGATGGACATATAGAGGAGAGATAGTTGGTGGCCCCTAAATTTTAAGATGGCAAAGGGATGCGTTGATTCTCAATGATTATCAGGAAATGCAAGCAAGTACCTAATTTGAAAAAAAGAGGCTGAGAAATTATATAAACAAGTTTTCTTAGCCCGTGCGTTGCGGCTGGGGCTAAAAAAGTACATTTCAAACTCTGATATAATTTTATCTCTTTTTGTTTTTGTTACCGAAGAGAGTTTTATAGATCTATAATTTTGATTATACTAACGTATATGTCTATAGTTGAAACAATTTAAATTAAAGTAAAGTTAATTTTGCATCTAAAATTGTCATATATATGGCTCCCGGGTAGTCAACCGCTCTTTGGAAGTTAGTTTTTTCGTTGACTTGCAATATAAAACCATTGGATCACTTTGACTTTAAATCCTAACCATCCTTTATTCAATAATTTCGGTTATTTTCCTCCAAAGAGTTAGTTTTCTTATCTTTCCCAGAACTGCTCACAGCCTCACACGTTCCACAACCATCCCCTTTTCCTGTAATCCCATTGCGATTAAAGCCATCCTATGTGTTGCTAAATCGATGTCACTTTTTTCTCTTCTATTCGTAATTTCACCCCACTTTGGATCCCCAGAATAATATACCTCAAATCGTCAAGCCTCAAATCAACAACAAATTGATCAAGTATTGTATGGAAGTTTTCGAGTAATTTCGATTTTGTGGGTGGTTCTTTTATGCGAAAATATGATCTTGGATATTAGGGTTTGAAGTTTCTGAAACCATTTGTGATTGAGATATGGTGCTGGTACGTTTATGAATTTGAAACTTACAACTTCAATTACATGTGATTTTGTCATTCAGTTAGTTCTGATTTCCATCCTGTGATTTATTAAGTTTACCATATCCATTGTACTTTAGCCTATCTATGTTTTTTGAAGAACTTTTTTGGTTAATGAGAAATTGAGTTTACTATCTATGTGGTTTTGTTACCGATGAATAGTTAAAAATACATTCTCCATTGATATTAGATCCTCAACCGAGTTATGATCGATTAGTTTTGAAATTCCTGTTTATCACCATTCATAATTTAAAGATACTATGATTAATTTTGAAAAAGAGATTAAAACTTGAATGATTTGGTTGCAGATGAATGTTTGGGAGAATAAAAGTGCAGCATGGCCTATGGCTAACTCTGTTGTGACTTGTGGTTAGGGTACTGACTCTGGGTTTGTAAGTAATTTTATGGTTGGTCCTTTTATTTATGTTCAGGTGTAAAACAAATTTTATTGTAAAGTGGTTGGATTGTAGATATAATTGGGTCGAGTTTAGAGTCATACTTGGACAATAGCATTCAGGGCTCCAAATCTCTTATGATGCCAAATGTGACTACCATTGTAGTATCTTACCATTTATTTTTATCTGATTTGAGATTGTAATTGTTAAGTTGATTTTCTAAAACCCAAGGGGAACTGGTAGGGGATCGAGACTATCTAAGACCTCTCCTTACAGCGTCAGTTAGTGTGCGTCGGTTGGGACCGACGGGACCGACGACATAGGCACGGCCCGTCGGTTGGTGTGCGTCGGTTGGCCTCGTCGGGAGAGCGACGGAAGAGAGAGGGTGGGGGTGGGTCCCTTTTCTGACGCAAGCCGTTGAACATAAAAAAAATAAATAAAAAAATTTTGAAAATTTGTGAGGAACGGTCAAAAAAAAAAAAACATTTAATTTTTATATTTTTTTTACTTTTTACACACTATAAATTCAAACCAAATCCAACCAATTTTTCAACCCATTCACTCTCCAACTTTTTAAATATTCCACTACTTTATATAATTTATACTTCCAATTCACCACTTTCAACCTACTTTCCACAACATTTACACCCCAATTCACCACTTTTATATACAATTTCACAACTTTTATATACAATTTCTTCAACTTCTTCAATCACAATTTTCAACTTCTACCACTTTTATATACCAAAAAATGAGGCCAACCCAACAATCTACCGCCGACGATATGTGGAACAACCTTATCAACAACCCGCTTCCGAATCCAACTTCACCAACATCCACTTTTTCGGCTCAATCGAGCAACTCATCACCTAGCCAACCCCCCGGTTTTGCAACATACGTAAGCCCACCCGGTCCATACCATAGTCCATCCGCACCATACCAAACTAATCAAACCTACCCAACGTATCATCATTATTCACCAACAATCCCATATCACCAATCTCCCGCGGCGTTCGGAAACCCACACTACATGCACCAACCTCATCCTTCGGCTTTCAACAAATATCCACCAACACCAATTAGCCTCCCACAATTCGGAAACATCAACACTCCGCCCCGAGCCAAACCCGAACCCGAACCCGAAACCCAAACCGAACCCGAACCCGAGCCGGCTCCAAAGAGAGGAAGATCTAGAGGAAAAGCCGTGTCCACTGCCTCAACCCGGGTGCAAGTAAAATGGACCGATGAGGAGGCGGTTATCTTGGCCCAACGATGGATCCACCGGTCTGAAAAAGACAAAAAAGGCAAGGCACAAGCTGGAGAAGTTTTCTGGAGAAAAGTTCATGAGGACTACAACTCGGTGGCTCCCCAAACCCATTCCGTGAGCCAACTTCAAGGCAAATGGAACAAGATCCGTTCGGATTGCAAGATCTTCATTGGAATTTACAAAGAGGTTACAAATCCTCGTCCGAGTGATGCCAAAGAAGATGACATTGTGAAAGCATGTCATAAGAGGTTCAAGGACCGAATGGGAAGAGATTTCATATATGAAAGTTGTTGGGACGTAGTCAAGGATCATCCAAAGTTCCTGGCATCGTTTGGTGTTATGAGCAACCGAGATATTCCATCCCAACCCGAGCTCGAACCCATCAATCTTAGTGACGACATGCCTTATTCCGATCCTCTTACGGCTAACATGCAACACTTGTTCACCGACAACCCCATTCGTCGCCCGCCCGGTCGTATATCTTCTAGGAAAAGCCAAAAAAGCTCGAGTTCAAGTGATGCCGCTACTGCTTCACGTTCTTTGAAAAAACAAGAACGTTTGGCCAACATACGAGCCGCGCAAACGTCAGAACGTACAATGGCGCAAATCGGAAAAGCCGCGGCCAAAAAAACGATCATTAAATAGTGGAAAATGCTTCTTCAACCGATCCCGTCGTTTCTCAAAGGCAAGGAGAAAAAAATGATCAAGGAAGTAAGAAAAACCTTGGTTGACAACTATGAGTCGGACTACAAAACGTTCTTTGGTCACGACGCGGGTTCGGGTTCAACCCAAGTGCTAGATTCGGGTGAAGACGAGGACAACAATGAAGACGACAATGAAGACGACAACGAATCCGAGTAGACTACTAGTTGTATTTTTAAATTTCAATAAATGTATTTTTTTCTTTTTTAGGATTTGTAACATTTTTCATTTTTTAGGATTTGTAACATTTTATTTTTTTAGGAATTGTAATTTTTTTTCTTTTTTTAGGAATTGTAATATTTTATTTTTTTAGGAATTGTAATGTTTAATTTTTAATTAATCCCTTATTTTTAGTTTTAATTTAAATGTGTTATTTAAGTTTTGTATTAAATAAATAGATTAAATAGTGTGTGGGGCCCTGAAAATAAGGGAAGTGATGTTGATGTTGGCAGTGGAGTGTCAGTTTGTGTCAGTTTGGGGAAAAGCTGACGTGGCGCTGAGCTGGCAGACAACTGATGCGTCAGTTCGCGTCACCATTGGGAGGAGTCTAATGGCACAACTCTTGCTGTGGGTATACATTCATTTTCTCATTGATGATATTATCCCTTGGAGTTGTTGCCCTCATTAGGTACACCAGGGGAGAGCCTTTGACCATGGGAAAAAGTTGCATATATGGAAAATTTGGGACGGGTGATTTATTTTGCTAGGTAAAGAGTGTGATGAATCTTTGATATCAATGATTTCGTTTTTATGCTGTATTCACAAATTGACATTGTTGAGGTAGAGAGTGTGACACCCCCAAATTTAATGCTTTGCGGAAGCGAGTTTTGGGTGCCACTAATCAAATATCAAAACACCAAAGTACAAGCAAACGAATCTAAATGAGACGTTGAAGAGAATACATTACATTACATTACATAAGTTTTCAAAAGTAGTACAAGGTTTTAAGTTATAAGTAATACAACATTAGCGAGTTCGCAAAATGATTAAAAAGATTTTAAACGCATAATCAAGGTACAAAAGATAATGCCAATAAAATCTTCAAGTGTTTATGCATGCGACTCGTACTAGCCTAGCATACCCTGCGGGCCATCCTACTGTTGCTGAGTACCTGAGAATACATCACTAAAAAGGTCAACCAAAAAGGTTGGTGAATCTCACAGGTTTGTATGTACAGTAGTAAACAGTTTGCGTAAATCAGTAAGTAAATCATTCACAATAGTAAAACAGTAAAGTATAATTGTACCACAGTAGTAATTCAGTAAAATAGTATTTCACAATCATAGTAAAGTCGGTGTAGTCTGTCAATCTATTGCCATGC
Source organism: Helichrysum umbraculigerum (assembly GCA_949592205.1). Lineage (NCBI taxonomy): Eukaryota > Viridiplantae > Streptophyta > Magnoliopsida > Asterales > Asteraceae > Helichrysum > Helichrysum umbraculigerum. The sequence goes on from CATIUR010000007.1 coordinate 43,572,406, forward strand.
CATGAGCCATTATAGTCGAAGCTTAACACGTCAGTAATTTGCCCCCGTGAGTACTAATCCAAAAATACTCATATCAAACGAATAAGAAACGCCTGTTTATACTAGTGCGGTTCGTGGTGGAGCTACCACCCCAGGCGGGGATTGTCAGTCCCATATGGATCCATATACTAAAATTCGCGCTTATCGTATAACTGACGACTATAATTCAGAGGACTTCATTGGATTAAATAGAAACTCATGCAGTTCAGTAAGGCAATACGTCGGTAATTAATACATTGTGTACTTGTATTCAAATCAGTAAAATAATACATTTTGTACTTGTATTAAAGTCGGTAAAACAATACATTTTGTACTTGTATTCAAATCAGTAAAATAATACATTTTGTACTTGTATTATAGTTTGTAAAATAATACACTTTGTATTTGTATTAAAGTCGGTAAAACAATACATTTTGTACTTGTATTCAAATCAGTAAAATAATACATTTTGTACTTGTATTATAGTTTGTAAAATCAATACAGTTTGTACTTGTATTCAAATCAGTAAAATAATACATTTTGTAAATGTATTTAGTCATTCAAGTAATCTTAGTAAACAATCACTTTCAGTAAACAAGTACATACAGTAAACAAGTATATTCAGTAACAATACATTTAGTAAACAAGTGATGCATCTCCCCCAAAGTAAAACAGTAAAAAGGGGCAGTGAGACTCACCTGTGGAGCAAGCAAATCCTAAAGTGCACACGTATTCCAAGTGTAATCCCCTAGTGTCCTAAGCATGCGAGATTGTATAAGTGTAAGTGAATACTTTAATTAATCGTTCTTATAGTTGTTTGTTTGATTAATTGAGTCCAAAGTATTCGCCTCGTATTTATGTTTGAAGTTTTGTAAAATGTACGGTCCGTTGGTGACGGTTTGTAATAATAATTTCAAACTATTATTATTATACATGATTTGTTGTGCTTATAAAAGTACACGTGTTTCGCATATAAGTCGTATCATATAAGTTTAGTTGTTACTCAAGTTCATTATATCCGTTACACTTTATTTCATAATTTACAAAATTTGGCACGAGTCCGAAAACCAAAACATGCCATTTTCGACCCCTAGACGACCCCGGATGGCCTAAAACTGACTAGGCTAAGGTACTTAGCCTTGACCATTTGGTCGTTTTCGAATGACCGTGTGAATTTGAGCCCAAACCGTTTCAATAAAATTTTAATCGAGAAGCTACCCTGTTTTAAGTTTGTTAAATCGTCGACGTTTTCGAAAATTTATTTGTTTAGTTTTAGCTAGAATTCACAGGGCTAGTTTATTGATCCGTTGGATTATGAAATATAAAGGGGGAACGCGCCGCGTACAAATAGTACACGCCGTGTTCAATAATTTTTGTGAAGTACGCGCCGTGTACACAAGGACGCGCCGTGTACTACAATTTTGATGAAGGACGCGCCGTGTACACTAGGACGCGCCGTGTACTTTGAGTTTTTAAAAGGATGCGCCGTGTACATATGAACACGCCGCGTGGATCATGTTTTCGAAGAACGACGCACCGGGTCCTAAAGGACGCGCCGCGTTCTAAGGCTCGGCTCAGGTCTGTTCGCTCAGAAAACTTACAAAACTAGTTTTAAATCCAAATTCCGCATACTATCAACTTAGTAAAATGATAATACATGTTATACTACGTATTTTAAACATGAAATTATAAGGAAATGGTGAGCGATTCTTACAATTTTGAAAATGAAACGGATGTTGATGATGATGAAGAACACGATGATGATGATGATGAACAAGGATGGAGATGATGATGATTATGATTCTGGTTCTTGTTGATTGTTGTTGTTGTTGAAATGAAACCGAAAGGGAGAGTGAGAGCCGAGAGAGATCAAAGACTGAAAATGTGTGCGTGTGTGTGGTAAATAATTGAGGTCGGTTGTTATAACCGGCCTCCATTATTGAGGTAGGTGGTGTTTTCCGACCCGTGTTCGCGTACCCGATCGTTAAATAGTGTAACCTTATAAAATGATAAATTTCTAAAAATGTAATCGTATATGTTTTCAATCAAAGTATTTTATAAAAATACTTTTAAAGAGATATAAAAATATATCTTTGTTTTACTTAAAATGTACGGATAGTTTTCAGTATCTAAAATGTATTTAAATTTAAAACGGAATTCGTAATTATTATCCTCAATAATAATACTTGCTATAAAAATGTTTTTCACCAAATTTTATTTTGGGTTTCTACGTTTTGTTAAGTTCGTGTATTTGCGATTATTAATTTATCGTTTCGGTTATATATATACATATATATATATAATACTTGTGTACTTGAGTATTGACACGTATGTAATTACGTGTTTTAAAAGTTTAAATTAGGTGCTAATTTTAGGTTATTTTGACCGGGTGTCACATTCTCCCCTTGTTAGGAGAATTTCGTCCCGAAATTTGTGTGTAGTAATTGTCTGTGTATTTTCTAAGAAAGTGTGTGAGTCTACTGTGAGTGCTATAACCTCATTCTAATATTACCTCCCTCCCCTTGTTAAGCTAACGCCCTACTGGCCATTAAAGGAGTAGAGGAAGTGTGTTGTAAGGTAGTTGACCATGTTGTCGGTAGGACAAGGTCAGTCAGTCACTAAGGTGTAGCTACACTTTGTACTAGTAGCTTAAAGTAAGGTAGTAATTTCTCTATGTTCATACAGTTTGTAATGGACAGTAGTATCATAGCGTGAACTAGACTCTATCAGTCTCCTACAGAAGCTAATGGTTTAGCCTGCGTTAGTTTTATGTGGGATGTTACCCTTTGTATAATAAAATTTGACCGGTATGTCTTCCGGTATAAAACAATGTAGGATATGCGATCCCTATACCTATGCAAGCTAAACATCGTCTCTTAAAGAAACTATAGAATCTAAATTGTCATCCTTCCCTAATCCTTTCGTGCACTTAAAACCTAGGGAAAACATAGTAGTATTTAAACAACAAGTAAGCCCTACCAAGGTAATTTGTATGTAGGCAGTCGGTAATGGTCAGTGTAGTTATAGTGTGAGTTAAATTCTATTAGTTTCGTATAGAATTAAGTTGTTACGTGGAAGCTTACCCTTAGTGTTGTTTGGGTTAAACTTATTCTCACTGACATTGCTTGTCAGAATTTCTCCTCGAGAGTTCTTTTCTTCACTGTTGACACTCTCATCAGCCAGTAGTGGGCAATTAGTTTTATAGTGTCCATTAGTTCCACACTTAAAGCAAACCTTCAAGGCTTTAGAATCTTTGCCCTTAGGAGGAAATTTGTAGTCCTTAACTTGGTGTCCAAATACTTTGCATCGGCTGCAGGGCGCGATACAGGATCCTTTGTGGTGTCGGTTGCATAGAGAGCAGAAGGGTAGGTTTTAACAGTATCAACCTTTTTGTTGGAGGTGTTGGGATTTCCTTCCCACTTACGCTTTCCAGAGTTTCCAATGAGTGTTACAAGTGTCTCGCGCCTGACTACTTGCGCCATGAGCTCATGTGCCATACGAATAGCACTCTGAATAGTTTCAGGTTTTGACGAAGTAACATTCCCTTGAATATCCTTCGGGATTCCACGGATGTACCTCTCAATCCGCTTACGTTCAGGATCTACCATAGATGGGCAGAGGAGAGCGAGCTGCTGAAATCGGGTTGTATAGCCGATGATGTCATTTCCCTGAACTGTCAAGTGCCAGAATTCATCTTCCAACCTCTGGAGTTCCTCATTGGGACAGTACTCATCCCTTAGCATCCTTTTCAGTTCTTCCCATGGGATTCCATATGCAGCATCAATTCCCACAGACTGGATGTACGAGTTCCACCATGTCAGAGCACTTTCCAGAAATGTACAGGTGGCATACTTAACTTGGCAGTCTTCCGAGCAGTTACTGATCCTAAAGACTGACTCCATCCTTTCAAACCACCTGACCAATCCAATGGCACCTTCTGTGCCCTTGAAGTTTAGAGGTTTGCACTTGAGAAAATCATTGTAGCTGCAAGGTTTAGCGACAGGAGCATCGTTCACAGACGGTGAAGATCGAGTAGCTAGAGCTTCGGCTACTCCTTGAGAAACAAATCGTGCGAGTTCAGCCGCGCTGAAAGTTTGTCTTTTTGGTGGCATGTTCCTTCAATAACAGCCAGAAAAAATGTGAGTTTTTTGTGTAAGAGTATGATCATCATAGTTGTATATATAACAGTAATATAATACAACACAAGTGACAATCAACGGTATAGAATAATGAAGATTGTAATCATATAACATGCGAGTTCAAAAGATTACAAGATTTTGAGTGTTACAAGAGCTGTCGGGGATATTACATCCGAACAGATATCAGAAGTTAGGCGGAATGTGATAGGAATGTAAGAAAAATTTGTGTACTTATAGAAAGTTGGAATTCGGATGTTAAATATGATAAGTTAGTGAGGGACGGTCCTCTGATGACCAGATCGTGTAGAATAAAGTATCGAAGTTCTTATCTCTACCTAGGTAAGTCTATTTCGAAGAGATGACCCTCTCTGTCAGGGCACATCCCGGTACTATTTTCCTGACTCGATCAACTTACCACAGGCCTACTCTAAAGTGTGTTTGTACAGTGAGTGTGTTTCTAAATATCGGAGGATCTTAATAAGCCTAATCATATAGGTGTAACCTATATATACTTATTATCCACCTAGTTGTGTCTATCACAGAACAAGTACAAGTCATGGTTCTCTCGTAGTCAAAGTCAACTAATGCATTCCTGTTTAACATAACCCCTTTCAGATCTTACATCATCTTCATTTAATTGTACATAGTTGATCAGGCAATGTTAAATTAAAATCGTATGATGAAATCCCTGAACCAGTTATATCTAATGAGGAATACTGCCTAACGGTCATAGTCTAGGCCCACTAAATGCAACCTAGTTCGCTATAACCTTAGGCTCTGATACCAATCTGTGACACCCCCAAATTTAATGCTTTGCGGAAGTGAGTTTTGGGTGCCACTAATCAAATATCAAAACACCAAAGTACAAGCAAACGACTCTAAATGAGACGTTGAAGAGAATACATTACATTACATAAGTTTTCAAAAGTAGTACAAGGTTTTAAGTTATAAGTAATACAACATTAGCGAGTTCGCAAAATGATTAAAAAGATTTTAAACGCATAATCAAGGTACAAAAGATAATGCCAATAAAATCTTCAAGTGTTTATGCATGCGACTCGTACTAGCCTAGCATACCCTGCGGGCCATCCTACTGTTGCTGAGTACCTGAGAATACATCACTAAAAAGGTCAACCAAAAAGGTTGGTGAATCTCACAGGTTTGTATGTACAGTAGTAAACAGTTTGCGTAAATCAGTAAGTAAATCATTCACAATAGTAAAACAGTAAAGTATAATTGTACCACAGTAGTAATTCAGTAAAATAGTATTTCACAATCATAGTAAAGTCGGTGTAGTCTGTCAATCTATTGCCATGCCATGAGCCATTATAGTCGAAGCTTAACACGTCAGTAATTTGCCCCCGTGAGTACTAATCCAAAAATACTCATATCAAACGAATAAGAAACGCCTGTTTATACTAGTGCGGTTCGTGGTGGAGCTACCACCCCAGGCGGGGATTGTCAGTCCCATATGGATCCATATACTAAAATTCGCGCTTATCGTATAACTGACGACTATAATTCAGAGGACTTCATTGGATTAAATAGAAACTCATGCAGTTCAGTAAGGCAATACGTCGGTAATTAATACATTGTGTACTTGTATTCAAATCAGTAAAATAATACATTTTGTACTTGTATTAAAGTCGGTAAAACAATACATTTTGTACTTGTATTCAAATCAGTAAAATAATACATTTTGTACTTGTATTATAGTTTGTAAAATAATACACTTTGTATTTGTATTAAAGTCGGTAAAACAATACATTTTGTACTTGTATTCAAATCAGTAAAATAATACATTTTGTACTTGTATTATAGTTTGTAAAATCAATACAGTTTGTACTTGTATTCAAATCAGTAAAATTATACATTTTGTAAATGTATTTAGTCATTCAAGTAATCTTAGTAAACAATCACTTTCAGTAAACAAGTACATACAGTAAACAAGTATATTCAGTAACAATACATTTAGTAAACAAGTGATGCATCTCCCCCAAAGTAAAACAGTAAAAAGGGGCAGTGAGACTCACCTGTGGAGCAAGCAAATCCTAAAGTGCACACGTATTCCAAGTGTAATCCCCTAGTGTCCTAAGCACGCGAGATTGTATAAGTGTAAGTGAATACTTTAATTAATCGTTCTTATAGTTGTTTGTTTGATTAATTGAGTCCAAAGTATTCGCCTCGTATTTACGTTTGAAGTTTTGTAAAATGTACGGTCCGTTGGTGACGGTTTGTAATAATAATTTCAAACTATTATTATTATTATACATGATTTGTTGTGCTTATAAAAGTACACGTGTTTCGCATATAAGTCGTATCATATAAGTTTAGTTGTTACTCAAGTTCATTATATCCGTTACACTTTATTTCATAATTTACAAAATTTGGCACGAGTCCGAAAACCAAAACATGCCATTTTCGACCCCTAGACGACCCCGGATGGCCTAAAACTGACTAGGCTAAGGTACTTAGCCTTGACCATTTGGTCGTTTTCGAATGACCGTGTGAATTTGAGCCCAAACCGTTTCAATAAAATTTTAATCGAGAAGCTACCCTGTTTTAAGTTTGTTAAATCGTCGACGTTTTCGAAAATTTATTTGTTTAGTTTTAGCTAGAATTCACAGGGCTAGTTTATTAATCCGTTGGATTATGAAATATAAAGGGGGAACGCGCCGCGTACAAATAGTACACGCCGTGTTCAATAATTTTTGTGAAGTACGCGCCGTGTACACAAGGACGCGCCGTGTACTACGGTTTTGATGAAGGACGCGCCGTGTACACTAGGACGCGCCGTGTACTTTGAGTTTTTAAAAGGATGCGCCGTGTACATATGAACACGCCGCGTGGATCATGTTTTCGAAGAACGACGCACCGGGTCCTAAAAGACGCGCCGCGTTCTAAGGCTCGGCTCAGGTCTGTTCGTTCAGAAAACTTACAAAACTAGTTTTAAATCCAAATTCCGCATACTATCAACTTAGTAAAATGATAATACATGTTATACTACGTATTTTAAACATGAAATTATAAGGAAATGGTGAACGATTCTTACAATTTTGAAAATGAAACGGATGCTGATGATGATGAAGAACACGATGATGATGATGATGAACAAGGATGGAGATGATGATGATTATGATTCTGGTTCTTGTTGATTGTTGTTGTTGTTGAAATGAAACCGAAAGGGAGAGTGAGAGCCGAGAGAGATCAAAGACTGAAAATATGTGCGTGTGTGTGGTAAATAATTGAGGTCGGTTGTTATAACCGGCCTCCATTATTGAGGTAGGTGGTGTTTTCCGACCCGTGTTCGCGTACCCGATCGTTAAATAGTGTAACCTTTTAAAATGATAAATTTCTAAAAATGTAATCGTATATGTTTTCAATCAAAGTATTTTATAAAAATACTTTTAAAGAGATATAAAAATATATCTTTGTTTTACTTAAAATGTACGGATAGTTTTCAGTATCTAAAATGTATTTAAATTTAAAAAGGAATTCGTAATTATTATCCTCAATAATAATACTTGCTATAAAAATGTTTTTCACCAAATTTTATTTTGGGTTTCTACGTTTTGTTAAGTTCGTGTATTTGCGATTATTAATTTATCGTTTCGGTTTATATATATACATATATATATATAATACTTGTGTACTTGAGTATTGACACGTATGTAATTACGTGTTTTAAAAGTTTAAATTAGGTGCTAATTTTGGGTTATTTTGACCGGGTGTCACAGAGAGTTTATGTAGTGAATGAAATTGGAATCATTAGTTTGAGATGATCTTCGATGTTGTTTTATAGCAGGTTGTTCTTATGTGGACAAGTCATTCCGCTAAGCAAGTTTGACCACAGAGTTCCTAACAAGTTAAAGACTGCACAACTTAGAGGTACGTTAACAACCATGTTTTGAGATTCATGGATCCTATAAATAAAAAGGGTCAAAAGCTGGTCAACCGAATGAGGAAATTACACTATGTTGCTCTACATTTGAGGTATGCACTTGTGGTTTCTTATGTTGCTCTTTATATTAGTGAACACTGATTGTGGCGTCATAATTACTTTGTTCATATCCCTCATCTAGCTGATCTCAAAAAGTAACCACTTTCTTTCTTTTATCGCCTTTTTATTGCATATGTTTTTTTTTTGCTTTTTCCCAGCTTGGTTAGTATATAAAACTTAGGACGATTCCCAGTTTTGAGTGATTGAAAATGTTACTCCGACCCATTACAAAATTCCATTCCCTTGTGCTAACAAAAACATTAATCGTGTTAGATACAGGTTTAATCAACATGATATGCTTACATTTTTAAAAAGCTATTATAGTGGCAGAGAGAAGCAAAGAAAATATCTCGGAAGAATTAGGAAGATGGAAAATCTTACATGTAAACACTTACTCCCCATTCTTTGATCATGATGTAGATATGCTGAAAGAGATTGCATGTGAATGCAAATATGTTTGAAGAAATTTTCAACTGGTCTGGTTAGTTCAATGTCTATGCCCCTATAACCTTAATCTTTGTATCTCTACTTTTTAACATTTATAGTTTTTGACTACCAAGATCACAGTCTAATCTACGAATTGAAGCTTTTGTGTCTGAAAATTCATTGTGTGTAATATGATGTATTTCTGATGGACCGTTCTATTTGGTTGAGAAAGTAAAGGTAAATAGTACATGTGGCAAAATGGGTAGATTGGGTAAGGGATCGAATGGGTTTGGGTTGAAAGTGCTCTAAATATTAGGACGAGTTGAAATGGGTATGGGTTACCCGACACGTTGCTCGATTAAACTCAGTTACAAAGTTTCCAATTATGATAATAGTTGTGCTCACTCGAGAGAATGGTTAGGCTATAAGCTCTTTATGATTAGGTGTAGATATTCTCTCAAGGTTTTAAATTAACTTAGCTAAATATTGCAATTTCTACCCCATTAGTTATGGTTGGTTTTATTTCAATTGTTCGATTAAATACACTTTGAACATATCAAACACTTTAAAGATTACCTGATATTTATTTTTTGTGCATAAAGCCTCCTATTTATTATATTAAAACAATAAAGGATTTCAAATAGTACTTGAACAACATTGTTTGTTTAATAATAATTATTGCATCGTTTATATATAAAATATGTTTGGGGGGTCAATTCTACCCAGACCAGCTTGTCTCAGCCTGCCCGACCAGTCCAACCTGCCAGCCCGCCCATCTAGCCACTTTTGATCTCAGCCTGCTTTTCTTGGCAGCCATTAAAGCGATCACAGTAGTGATGGAAGGAATCATAGTCTCTAACCATATGGATCTAGCGAGTCTGATTCTGTTACAGCCTTTTCTTGATGTAATAATTATTAATGTAATCATCACTCAACAAGTAACGAAAACTCAAACTATCAGTTTATTCAATATTCATCGGCTTTTCAGGTGGTCCATACAGTTGGGGGACAAAAACGATAAGGCGACAAACATATGTAATAGACATATGATAAAGCTACAAGTTTTGCTCTTATGAATTAGTAAGGTTTATAAACTGTTATATATTTTTTACCTTGGATATACTAATAAATTATAATTTATTGCAATATTAAATATGTGAGGTGACTGCTTTACATTATGAAATTAATGGAGATTGATTTGCTTACGTTTTTATTTTAACTTTGGTGACTTTCAAGTATTTAGGAGGCTTAAATGTTTAGTATATTAGCAAGGATATCGGCAGAAACTTCTTCCCAATTATGCATTGGTCCACTCTGAATTCGTGGAATCAATTCTTTAAGGCACACCTCATCATCTGCTCTTTTGTATTATACTATTATGCTATAAGAATTAGAGGTGGAAAAATGGGTATTATGAGCAGGTTGAGTAACGGGTTCGTGAAAGGGTCGGTTTGAAGGCATGAAGGCAGGATTGCGCAAGCGGGTAGGGAGGCAAGAACGAATGAAGAAAGGAAGGAAGACATACACGTAGGAAGAATCGAATGAAGGCAGTGTGGTGAATGCTGACAGGGAGGCAAGAATGAAGGAAAGCAGGTAGGTAGGCTGGCAGCCACTGAGTCACGAATGAAAGAAGGAAGGAAGACAAGGAAGCAGGAAGGATCAAAGGAAGACAAGGAAGCAGGAAGGATCAAAGGAAGACATGAAGGCAAGATGGCGTGAAGGTATGCATGAAGGAATGAATGAAAGGAAGGGATGGAACACACGTCTTATTATTGTTTCCCTCCAAACATATATAAAACTTAAAACATATGCATTATATAGTTCTATATACGTAACTGTGACATATATTATTTAAAGTTTACATAAGTGTTATATAGCATTATGGTATGAGAGTGTTATATGTACATGAACTTTACGATATTAACGTTTGTTTTATGGCAGCTATTTAGCTGGGCAACGCCCGGGTTAAATACTAGTTTGTATAATGGATATGCATTAATTTCACTACTTGATAATGTAAACAATATCCACTTTAACTATATTGTTACACTTAATCAAATAAAATAGGATTTTTCTAATGATAGCCCTTAGGCTATGTTTAAGAAAATATTCTATGCATAAATGATGGTACATTAACGTTAGTGGGGTGGTTATTAAAAGGTTAGTGAGGTGGTTATTTTCATGGTACAACAAAACAATGTGTGTCCGGATAACTTAAACACAGCCCTAAGGGCCGTCGTTAGAAAATTCCAATAAAATAAAAGTACTTTAAACATCTTTAATCTTTCACTGATCATATTGGAATGCCATTGAACACTTTTTTTGGTCATGCACAACAGCACAACTACTCCGTATTAAAGTTCAGGCATACAGCGGACCTTTCTTTTATTTTATCCTCTTTCTACTAAAAAGTATTTCAAATGATGGGTGTGGTTCAAATGAGAATAGGAATTTGTGTGAGAATGAGGGAACCAATGATATTGTGTCATGTGTACAAATGTTCCACATGTACAAAACTCATTTACCCCCAACATCAATTATCTCACAAACGACAAATCGAAAAATTATGAAAATTGCACCATTAAATTCAGCGTTTTATCCTCTTCGATTTGCCGTCCCTCAAGGCATACTTTTGACAACTTCTTTTTTTCATTTTTTGATGAGTTTTACAAATTAGTAACACATGTGTTTTATATAAACTTAAACGGATCATAATAAATTTTGTTTAAAAACAACCAAGTTTATTAGGTTGACATCACTTACAAGTATATTTATCCTTTTGAGAGCTAATTTTAATTATATTTTAGGTATTGTTTTAACCTTTGAACATATAAAATCAGAATTACAATAGATGAAAACTCACTCTATATATCTTCATCCTTTGATGTATATAACATCTCTCTTTGCACATTATAAATGATCTAGTTGTTTACAAACGCTCAATATAAACATTAACATATAAATGTGTCTCACGGTTTTTCTTAAAGAGCAAAATATCATAATAATAATATCTATTGAATAAGTAGTTTTTGAAAGCATTCTATAAATTTTAGGAGTCTACAAATTCATTTACTTGGCTTCAAAGAATCATTCATCTCTCGTCCATCTTGTTATATTTATCCACTTGAAAATATTATAACCATTAACCATGAAAAACAAACATCACATAAACCTACAAATAGCAAATTTATCCTTAAACTAAGCAAATCAAACTAAATCTTAAAGTAATGCAATTGAACCCTAAACTAAAGCAAGTAGAAACAATATATACACTAAATTGAGAATAACCCACGTTTGAGTAAAACGTGTAGATTAGGACAAAATTTAAAATGAACAAACCATAGAAGAAAAAAAAATCCACCCACACTCAACATGTACCAGGTAAACCACACATGAGCTACGTACATGAATAAGTAAGAACTCATATAACAAAATACAAAACACACACACAATCACACACATACATGAAAGAGAGAAAAATGAAAGCTCACACATACACATTAAGACACGCAGACCGAAAAGCAGAGAGATAGACGGAGGCCAGAGACTCGGACGATAAGAGAAGTTAAGAATCGAAAGTGATGGCTGGAGATTTGAAAGGGTCGTCTCACATTATGTATGTGTGTTCAAATAAAAAGGGAAATAGTGGAAGAAAGTAGAAATGGTTGAATACTAAATCTTGAAGATAAAATTGATTGGTATGGTATGCGTCAGATGAAGTGGAAGAAAGGAATGGGTCATTGGCTCATTGCCCAATTTCACATGGTAACTAAAAGAAAAACCTGGAAAAAATAAAAGGGAGAAAATACCCCAAAATTACACAAATGTGAAATGGAACACATAACCGGTTAAAATTCCATAAACCATACATGTGGTTTATATATATTTTCACAGATTATACCCGAACTTTTTTTTTCATGTTTTCGATACAATAAGTTTCAAATTTGCTCATAAATGGTACCTCCGTCTAACTCCGTCTATTTTTATCGTTAAGTTTTACCAATTCCGTCTATTTTCAATACAATAAGTTTCAAAATTGCTCGTAAATGATACCCAAAAGTTTCAAAATTGCTCGTAATTGATACCTCCGTGCAAATCACGTGGTAAAACTTAACGACAAAAATAGACGGAGTTGGATGGAGGTACCATTTACGAGCAAACTTGAAACTTATTGTATCGAAAACATGAAGAAAAAAAGTTTGGGTATGATCTGTGAAAATGTGTGTAAACCACATGTATGGTTTATGGAGTTTTCTCTAAAATTTATTTACCAAATCAATTTAGGATTTTGATAAAGGGCACTGGTTAATCATTCCTAAAATAAATCCAAACAATTAATTTATCATCAACTTTCCATACATACAACAAGTTTTTAACAAATATTATTATATATATCACTAATTATGGAATGTTTACATTCTAAACATGGATCGTTTGTGTTTAATTAATTGTTTGGAGAGTAAGGTTCAAATGAGTACAACATTTTTGAGTGAGAATGGAGGAACCTATCAGAATATGTCATGTGTCACTTTTTTCTCTTTCCTCCACATTTTTAAAAATTAAATATCTCTCAAACAGTAAGTCGAAAAATCATAAAAATTGCACCATAATAATCAGCGTTTTATTCTCTTCAATTAGAGATGTGACAAGGTATACTTTCGACGAACTTTTTTTTTTCGTTTTTCGGTAGGTTTTGAAAACAACTAACACATGTGTTATCGTTGAGTAACACATGTGTTACCGTCGAGTAGTAGGTTTTGAAAACATCTAACACATGTGTTACCGATGAAGTAACACATGTGTTACCGGCGTGTAACACATGTGTTACCGGCGAGTAACACATGTGATACCAGCTACTAACACATGTGTTACTAATTTTGTACCATTTACAAAACTCAAAAAAAAACAAAATTCGTCGAAAGTATGCCTTGAGGGACGGCAAATCGAAGAAGATAAAACGCTGAAAAATATGGTGCAATTTTCATGATTTTTCGACTTACCGTTTGTGAGATATTTGATTTTAAAAAACAAAGGGGGAAATGGGTTATTGTAACACGTGACGCATTATGAGTGGTTCCTCCATTCTAACACAAAATCTCATTCTCATTTGAACATTACCCATTGTTTGGATTTATTTTCGGAATGGTTAACCACCGCCCAAAGGGCAAAACCCATCCATTTAAGTCTTTATAATTCATTTATTTATTTAATATGTCTTTTAAAATGACTATTCATGAAGTGTTAAAAAATAGTTCATTTAGCTATAGCTAAATGGTAATATAAGTAATGAAAACTCATGACCATCCTCTATATGAACCGGTCGGTGGTTTTCAGATACGTGTCTTATTGACTTTTGACAAGGGTAGTAATGGGTTTGGGACTATTATATATTGAGAAAATTACCTCATTAGCCCGTCAAAGCATGTGTTTTCATTAATAATACCTTGTCAGCCTTTTTTTTGAAACTAGACCCGAAAATCGTCAAAATGAATTAATCCTTTGGCGATTTGGTGATTTTATGTTTACCCAATCAATTCTCGTCACGTGTATCAAAAAATCGCCAGTCGACGCCTCAAATCGCCAACCACAATTACTCGCCACATGTCCAAAAAAAATCGCCAAAAAGGATTTAATTCATCGACGACTCGGCGATTTTTTTAAATATTTGGGATTCGTGCCAAACACCCTTTTTCCCCTTTTTCCAACATTGTTTGCGTGTTCTTCTTTCTTCTTGGACTGGCGACCACCCTTGATTCGTGGTATTGTAACATGTATCATGTATCATTTCACATGTATATAGTAACATGTATCATTCATTGATACTTTTTCGTGCAGATTTGAAGTGGGATCCTATTCAACAAATGGCAAGGAATTTAAAACACATGTCAGAAGTCAATTCTTGTCACGAGGAACCACATACTCTGACACTCTGTCAACCTTGTTTTCAAATGTAAAGGCATAACAGAGACGAAAAACCGCAGGTATATACCCCTCCAATACAAACTAGAAGAGAAGGAGAATGTACACGTACTCTGTGTACATTATATATATGAGAGAAGATGAATGGTTGAAAGCTAGATTGCACAAGTTTATTAGTTTATGAGAGAAAAAGGGTGTTTGGCACGAATCCCGAATATTTAAAAAAAATGCCGAGTTGCCGATGAATTAAATCCTTTTTGGCGATTTTTTTTTGGACACGTGGCGAGTAATTGTGGTTGGCGATTTGAGGCGTTAACCGGCGATAATGGGTTGACCGGCGATTTTTTGATAAACGTGGCGAGAATTGATTGGGTAAACATAAAATCGCCAAAGGATTAATTCCTTTTGGCAATTTTCGGGTTTATTTTTGAAAAAAATGGCTGACAAGGTATATTTATTGAAAACACATGCTTTGACGGGCTAACGAGGTAATTTTCTCTTATATATTTATATTTGTTTTTGCTTTTGCTTTTGCTTTTGCTTATCCATCTTGATATAATAATCAAATATCAATATTAATACTCTCACAAACAAGCCCCATATCAATCTTCTTATTTTGATTTCTTGGAAAATAAGGTTAGCTATATGTTGGACATTATTCTTATACTTTTGAAAAGTAATATAATCCGTTATTGAAAGAAAGGAAAAAAAGGCGATTTAGTAGCTAAATCAATAAATTCGAATGGGCATTTCCACGAATGTTAATTCTTTTATTTATTATTATTTTTTGATTCACCATTTCATAATTTGTGTTTGGTGAACCAGAATTATATAATTATATTAGTTATTGATCACTATAACTTAAGAGTGTTAGTGAATGAAATAAATTATAAGCGTATGTATTCTCAATTTATATTTGTTAGAGATCAATATGACCTATACGTATTAATGAACAAGGCCAATTCTGCTTTGATAACATATTTTTTGTTTTGCTAGATAAAGATCAATTAGAATTTCCAGCTTTATTTAAAATGTGCTACCTCTGTCCCAAAATGTTTCTGTTTACCCAAACTTTTACTAATATGGATATCATCACATAATAATCTTATTAATCAACATTTTGATTAATTAAAAATTTTAAATGAAAGCTTATTTTGAGACAAACTAAAATACGAAGATGGACACTTAATTAAAGACGGATGGGGTAGATTTAATAACCCGTCGTGAAGCGAGGGCATAATTTCCTAGTTTATAATCAAGAGGGAACTTTTACTACACAAAAACAGAACAAGTGAAATGAAATTATCAAACTTGCACTTTCCTTTCATTTTTCTTATTCATTTTTTACACTTCCAACATATGATTTACTATAACAAGTGAAAGCACACAACAATGAACAAACTGCAAACACCACCGAGTTTCGCAAGGTAGAAACAAAAAAGCATCATTTACAACCTGGCGCGTCAAAGTTTGGAAACTGCACAAACTTGATGGATAAAGGCGCAATGGAAATAGGAGAATTCACTTTCACCAAGGACGGTCTAAAACTTGGGACGTCCCCATTCTCCGTTAGTTCTAAAGGAACTCCATTCAAAAGCATTAGTTTACTTTGAATATCTCCTTGTTGTGGAGTTAAGTGGTATTCTTCTCGTGAAAGGTTTTCATCTGTTGATTTTGATCCAACCCATGAGACGGTTGTCTTGAGACCATGAACAAATGACTTCTTTTTCGAGGTTTCGTGTTGAGTTGAATGGAGGTTCTTGTTCAGGATGTTGCGAACACTTAGTCTGAAATCAGTCTGGTTGCTAAGGTTGATCAGAAGCAAAGTTATACCTGTCTGATACACATAAAAATATTAGATTTAGGGCAAAGTGTGAGGTGTTGCCATTGGGGAAACAAAAAAAAAAAAATTTCACTGAAAGCAGATACAGTGGATACAAATTTAGAACACTAATTAGCTGATCTTGATTTGACTCTTAAAATCACAATTATTACTTTGAAAAGCTCATCCAAATCTATGTTTCCTTCCCTTGAAGGTTTGTTTTAATGTTAAGTTACCTTAGATTGCAAGTGATAGTTTACAGATAACAAATCTGTTATTCTTCATCATTAATAACTTTGCGAGATTCTGGTATTTTGTTAGTACTTGCTGATGGGTATTTGAAAAGTTCAATTGTTATACACTTTCATATAAACTATGTGCATAGTCAAACACTGCATTTTTCCCAAACTGCCTTTCAGATAAAAAAAAAACAAAATACAAACATAAACAAAACAATAATAGTACAGGATTTAAGCTGGAACTTACTTTTCCTTTTGAACAATGAGCATAAGTGCGCAAATGTGGTGCAATGTTCGTTCTATCAACAGCAAGAACTCCTGTACCCATAAGCCGATGCCAAAGAAGTGCACTGCATCAATGAGTTGATTCAGTAAAACAAGATGAGTCATGTTTAGCCGAGTTTGAAAAACAAATTGCGTTCAAAACTTAGGCCAAGTTTTCAATATCCTTACCTGTAGTAATCAGGGTTAGGCATGAATGTCGTTTTGTTTAAGAGACCATAATTTCCGCCAATTAACGTTTGTCTGCAATATACTTTAGTATGATACTTGGCTGCCATTCCAAGCTGATCCAAGTACCTATGCATTGTAAACGTTTGGATGATTAAAGTAGATGATATTGTTTGTATTTGGAGGCCAAATAACTATAATTAGGATTTATACCAATTCTTAGTTTAACTTGATAACTATAAACCATATAAATGTTAGTTTCAAATTTACGTCTATAAGTGAATACTTCATACTCACAAGTCAACTTTGAAAGTCAAGGTTGACCTTGTGTTTACGCACCCGCTTTTATCTTGAAAGTGTGTAAAGAGATGATTACCAGAAGCTATCTACAAAACTGTCTGAAACGTGAAGACCACCACTGTTGAACGCCCCACCAGATTCCCCGATCCAAGCAGATGTCCACGGGCCATCCATTTGAATCGTTTGTCGAAGATCACTATACGTGACCGATGCCCGACTCAAGAAATGTGGATCTAAAATCTTTGTGACCAAATTGGGATCCACACCTGAACAGATAAAAATCAGTTACGATTGCAAATGCAAGACTTGTACTCCTGTCCAAAAGAAAGAAACCACAGCTGACCTGAAAGAGTAAAAGCTAGATTTCTTTATTATTATTCAAATTTACCATAGAACTGTTTCAGGTAATTTTATTTCTAAAATGTCAATATATTAAGAAAGTTTGTGCCGCGACAAATGGTTATAGGTCTTTTTACATGCATACATGTCAAATTGAAATTAAATAATTCCCAATTGACACTCAAATAGTCAAATCTCAACTAATTCACAAACATATATATCCGATGTGAGTAAATTAAACAGCACAAACCTGGTCCTAGATTGTACATATGATGCGTCATAACATTGACAATTTGAGAGCCTGAAACTTTAAGAAGCTTAGCAAACCACAGTTTATCATAGAACCCTCCTGGTGCCACAAGTAATGGTTTTGGCCAGAATTGCCTATATGAATTGTCAATTACACTCCTAAGTTCAATTAAATCGTTTCCATACTGCTCAACTTCAACCATTGCACCAATCCCCTTACCACTTAGCTCATTACCTGCAGCAATCGATGATCAATCAGACCGAAAATTCACATCCATTTATTGCACAAAAAAGTTGCGCAGCAGCCACTTAAACTGACAAATATTATATCCATTAAATGGTCGAGTACTCTTCAAATAAATCAAGTTAATAAATGAATGTTTATAAAAATATACCGAACTCCCATGAGTCTATCTGATACCCTTTGGAAACAGTATACTTTATGAAATCACGAGCATTGCTAGAATTCCAATCTCCTCCCCAAACTCCCTTTTTAATCTGGTGTCTCCCATAGAGTGCATTCAAGCCAAATGTCACAAGTGCTCTACAATTAAACAATTTATTTTTATAAAACAGTAATCAATGTACAAATTTTCACAGAAGTACAGTAATCACTATTCACTACAACTTATTAATAGTAAAACGATCCTTGATCAGTTAAATGTTGCATTTAGTTATGGACTGAAAGCTAAAAGCAAATACTCTGTAACTCACTTTGTTTTGAAGAAGAACTGATTCAGTTCATCCCACCTACTCATATGCAGACAGCCCTTAGAAAATCCAAACAGCCCTCCTTTCATTTTTGTAAACGGGTGGCAAGGACCTGAGAAACTGCCTACATTATATAAGACTTGGTCTTGTAACGAGCCTCCAACTCGGATTCTCATACGTTCAAAAGCTGCCAAAACCATCAAAAAGAAATTTTATTAGTAAAATGTGTTACTTGCATTGCACGACATCATAAGAAACTGTTGGCACTCACTCAACATAACAAAAACAAACCTTGAACCGCTTTGGCCAGAAAAGGATGAGATAAATCCTGAGATTATGAAAATTTTAGTACATTAGGATGTCGTAAAGTATCACGTCTCACCATACAGAAATTTGTCAGTAGTCATCTATATGGTGATCATTCATATTAAATTGTTTGGGTCAAAAGTGTCCCAAAGATTATTTCAAATGCATTAGGCATGCAACCTCATTTATTTACATTCATAGATTACTACTGAGATAATACATTTTGTGATCGTATTTAACACACTAATTATTTATTAAATACGGAGTATCAGAAAATCTGGATCAAAATTTTTTTTGAACCAATAAACAACCTCTTAGACCCCTTACCCGACCCGCCCATTTGCCTGATTATACACTTCTTTTTGCATACATTCATTCATTCAAGATTTCATATCACAAAGGTTAATCCGTTTTACAGTATGCTAATTGGGTGCTAGCTGAAATATAAATTTTTACAATGAATTCTTATCAATTATCAATCTATCATATGTTTCTTACAAAAAGCACTTCTAAAGCATCATTACCAGATTCAAAGCGGACGAAGATCCCCACGGACACTGACGATAGTCACACTTATTACTCGGCCACCAATCAATAGTAGCACATATATAACTTGCATCCGTATGAGCCATTGGTATACTCCCATTGATAACAAGATATGACTCTTCAACATTTTGTGCCAAAATCACAGTAATTGATGCTACACATAGAAATAATGAAGTACAAAATCCCATTGATAGATCAACTATTTTTACCTTTTACCTCAACCTGTGAAACATAACAATTAGTACAATAGAATAAAGGTTTTGAAAAAGTTTAAAAATAAAGATCTTGATTAAAATGGTAGAGAAAGTTATTATTTTCAAAAAAGTAGGTGTTCCTGAACAGTCTATTCTATCAACTAACACAATTAATTTTTACTTTTTTCAAGTAGAACCAATTAATAAATACAATAATAATAATAAAAAAAATTAAGAAAAAAACAATTTTTACCTGCTATAGGTATTTTCGTGTTTTTAACCCACCCTTTTTTAGGTATTACATAAACCCTAAAAAGTAGAAGCAAAGCTAACAAAAGGGATCAATTCTTAACTTAGACGAAACATATACTACTTAAACCCACCAAACCAGGTCCCAGTTCATAAATTAGAAGGGTTTTAAACACCACCTTATAAAACTGAATAGTCCATAATATCATAAAATTTAATGCTCATAACACATAATTAATAAGTTTCAAGAAAACATAAGAACAACCCATCAATTCAATTAAAGTAATTACAAATTTAGCAATGAAAAAGCTTCAACAAGATTTAACAAAATGAGAGACCCAGATAGAAAAACTAACCTGGAAGTGATAAGCAGCCCAAATTTTACAGCTTTAGCTAATTAAAAAATAGAAAACAAAAAAACTCTATTCTTTCGGTGTGTTTATTATGGAAATGGGCTTTCTAATGGTGAGCTACTGAGCTGGATGCCTGGATTTATGTTTTGGGTGTTTATTGATTTACAGTATTTATAAACAAAATTGATTAATATAAATAAATGGCTGGAAGACGATATACCTTCACTATATGTATGTATATCTGCAGAGTGTTATTTGTGTTGATTTGAGAGGTTAAAAGTGAGGCAATGCAATATTGTTTATTTGGTGGGAGATGAAATGAGATGAGATACCAATGACGGTAGATGAAGTAATTCCAATTTTTTCTTAAGATTCTGTCTGCTCCCGCTAATTTTGCTATTATTAGAATCACAAATCAAAATCAAATTATGGATTTGATCGTTTTTATTTTAGTCTTTTTGAATTTAATTGAAACTCGTTGCCATGTAAGATCATTCGCAATCGTAACAACAAAACACCCATTTTCAGGTGCCACGTCAGCATAACATCACAACACTATTTTCATCACTTGCAATGGTAACATCAGAAAGACCATTTTTGCCCCTTTGGACCCACTAACTAAATTTAATTTTCATTTATTTAACAAAACAAATATATTCACATTTTATTAACTAGAAAATACAAAAACTAAACATCAAACAAAAGTTGGGCTAGACAATTTTAATCCGATATATTAGCCCTACATGTTAAAAAAAAAAAACCAAAAAACCTTCACTTTCATTCTTCTTGTTTAGCCGCCACCCACCAATTACCTCCTTCTGCAAAATAAAAGGTTAAAAACACAGCAAATACCATTTGATTCGTTGGGCACAAACACAACCATATAATAAAGTAAAATGGAATAAAGAAAAGAAAGAACGGAGAGATGATTGGATTGGCTTTGGCCCCACACAAACGCCCGTTCTCTTTCCCGTCGTTCCCTACACGACGCCCCATGAACGCCTGGCGAGAATGCCCGGTTGCCGGCGTTCATGGCGTTCTCGTCCCCCAAAACACCCAAAAACAGGCCGGTTGCGAATGGTCTAAGAGAAAAGAAAGATGTCAAAGGTTCATTGATTATATATTCGTAGAAAAAATTGTATATATTCGTGGTAGATGGATGTGTGTGTTTGTCTTTCTAAAAAATAAGAAAAACGAAATATACAATTGAAAATAAGTCTTTTTTACCGGGAAATCTTTAGGTACAACTAGCAACACATTCGTTCTGTTGGGGATTAATGACGGACGAAATAAGTACCGTTAACGAACCGAGTCGGGTATCATGAATTTGAAGTCTAACTCGTTTATATTTTAATTAATAGGTTTGAGCTCTATTTGAAATCGAACAAATGATAAAATTTGTGTTATAAAGATCAGTCACTTGTCTTTGATAATTATGTTGACATAGAAATATTTTAGCTGATTCGTTATTCTTAGAACTAACGTAACTTTTGTGCATATGTAGAAATCATTTTATCATTTTATAGGTATATTAATATATTAATCCGTCATCCATTTTGATATATCTACCGCAATCGTGTATTAACAGGTTGTACTGTCTGTTAATGCATGATTATGGTGAATTTATCAAAATGGGTGGTCGATATATCAATCCCCATATTTTTATGTGCAAGGTGTTGTTGATTAATGTGAGAGTGACTTATTGCTTTCTTATTAGGTTACGTGACAAGTGTATTATGGGTGTGTTTTACGTGCGAGCTTCTAGGATAGGGGTGAGCATTCGTACCTGAATCCCGATCACGTACCGGTACCGTACCAAACCGATACTGTACCGCTTTAAACTCTCCGGTATTCGGTACTCACTTTAGGGCAAAAAGATAACCGGTACCAACCGGTTCGGTACCGGTATTTTACCACTTTTCCTGCTTTGGTACCACATCCAAAATATACATGTTTTTCTTTGTTATAGTTCCATAGGTTCTTTCTATATCTTAAAGAGATTTATTTGAAACCTCATTTCTATGATCATATAATATGTCTATGAATATAAAAATGATCTTTTTTGGGTAATTAAGAAGTATAAAATAGAGTTAGACTCATGGTACAATAACGTCGTTGTATATATTTAGTTTTCTTCGTCAATATCCATCTATGTCACTTAATGATATTTTTATTTATTTGAGATTCATTAATATTTATCTTCTTTGAATTTTATCGAATACAAAGTACGTAGATAGGTTTACTTATTATATATTCTACTATTTTTTGGTACCAAAGCGATATAGTTTTTACCCGTACCGGTACTGTCGCACCCCCGAAACACGTGGCAGCGGAAGTATGAGGTGTCATGGGGCTACGACCAAATCAAATATCATCACTCAAAGATTACAACAAACGACCTCTATATGAGACGTTAAAAATAGTTACATTACAATAATTCAGAAGTTTACAAAAGTATTTGGAGTTCGCATAATAAAAGTAGAATTACATAATTAAAACTACAAAATATAGTAAATGCAATTCTAATTCCTTGATGTTTGAAAACAATGCGACTCAAGCTATGCTTTCCAAAAGCATCATACTGTCTTGTTTCCTGTGGGTAGTCCTACAGCGTCTGCAAACCTGAGAATACATACTAAAAGGGTCAACATAAAGTTGGTGAGTTCATAGGTTTGCAAGCAGTTGTAAACATAAGTAAGAAATATGAGATTTCCGTTGCGTTGCACATATGCAAAAACTGTTGTAAAAATATCAGGTTATCATTTGTTATCATTTGCGTCATGAGCTCATAGTTCGAAGTTTAACCCTCGTTGTTGCCTCAGCAAGTGTCTAATCCGGAACACTCGTTTGTCAAGTATTATGCGTCCGTTTGACCAGTTAGAGCAACCTAACCCGGACAGGGGTGTCAATCCCCAATAGATCTATTCACAAATACTCACGCTTACAAATAATTAACGAACTACGATGTGTGAGGGATTTGTTGGATTATGGTTTCACTCATGCGTTATCCTTTGATTTCCCTTGTTTCCTTTGTTTTCATTGTTCCTTTGTTATCTATTGTTTATAAAACAGTTGTATAAAAGCAGTTGCATAACGACAGTTGTATAAAGCATGTACAAAGATAGTTGTATAAAACATGTGTGTATGTATTCTCACCCCAAAATAGTTAAAACGAGTAAAACGGGGGCTATGAAACTCACCTTAGATTAGCAAGTAGCAAGCAAATATCAAATAAGCAAGCAAGCCGATGTGCAACCTTCTAACGTCCTAAAGGTATAAGGTTGTGTAAGTAGATGTCTTGTAAGACCATCTATAGCGATTGTATAAGTGGGGGTTAATGTCCACTTAAGCCAATCGTGTAGGTGGAGGGTTAATATCCACCTAGAGCTAGTTCATCAACTAGTTATGTCCAAATAAGTTGTTCAAGTTCGTTTATCAAAAATGTGTACGACCCGTTGGTGAAAATTTGTAATAATAATTCATTTAGACATTATTATTAAGTTTGTTTTGTTGTATACTATTCAGTAGTACAAATCGTGTGTTGCAAATAGATTATTTTAGTTTGTATAAGCCTTAAACCGTAGGTCAAAGTTGGTCAACTCGTTGGTCAAAGCTGGTCAAACCTGGTCAACCCTGGTCAAACTTGGTCAAACTGGTCAAACCTGGTCAAATTTGGTCAAAGTTAGCATCACTAGCAAAATGTAGCAACACTAGTAATTGTGGCATCACTAGGTTAGTGTCTCTACTTGAGACTTAAGATATTTTCAGAAATTGTAGCATTACTAACAAAATGTAGCAACACTAGTAATTGTGGCATCACTAGGTTAGTGTCTCTACTTGAGACTTAGGATATTTTCAGAAATTGTAGCATCACTAACAAATTGTAGCAACACTAGTAATTGTGGCATCACTAGGTTAGTGTCTCTACTTGAGACTTAGGATATTTTCTTCAAGTGTTCTAAGTGTCGGTTTCTAATTCGGGAAACTTTCTAAGCTTAGTTTTTGGTCCAAGTTACTAACTAAGTCACCCAAACCCATTTTTGTTACCACTTTCCAAAAATAGTAAGTTTTGTCGTTTTTAGAAACCGAGCTGTTTTTGTTGAATTGGTCAAACCGACTCGGTTTGACCCGAAACTTTTACCCAACCCATAAATCAGTTTATAGAGTCCAAATAATTTGTCGGTTCGTGTCGGAGTTCACCCAAAGTGTCGATTTTTAATCATGCAACCTAAGAGTTCAATATTTCATGTTTTCGACTTTTGTCGGTTTGGTTCGCCATTTAATTTCTACCACTTCTAGTCCAAATCAAGTCTCACAAATTTTACCCACTGATTATCAAAGTTTCTGGTCTAACATATAATTTTTACAGAAACTATAGTGTCCATTTACATATTTAAATAAATTCGCGAAGGAACCGAACTCGATTTTCAAAAACTTCCAGACCAGACTCAAAGATCAGATTATTCACAAAAATACGTACAGATCTGGAAAAAGTGTAAAACACGAAAGTTGTAGATTTTTTCAATACGCAAAATTTAAAAAGAAAATCGTTGTCTAAGTTTTCTTAGAACTCGAGATATAGCCATTTTACTAGACTGTGTTTTTGAAGACAGATTATGCATGTTTATGTATTCATTATAAAAACGATTTTTGTCATGAGTTTTGGACATATTCAAGTTATATGAACCATATAACATGTAAATAAACATAGATGAAAGTTTAGTTTGTGTTCTTACAAAGAAATCGATGAGGAGAAGGAAGAGATGATCTTGAGCTTGTTATTATTACAAAAAGTTAAGTTGTTTGTTGGTGGTGCTATGGTGGATGGTGGTGAACTTATGGTGGTTAATGGTGGTGGTATAGGTGGTGAAAAGGGCTGAGGTATTTTGAATTTAGAGAGATGAGAGTGTTTAGAGAGATGATGGAGAAAGTTGGAGGTTGAGTGAAGTAGCAAATGAGTTCATTGCATGCATTTGCATGAGTTTTTAGTGGAGAAGGGGTCAAGTGCCCATGTGCTTGCACATGGGGAGGGGGCAGGTTTTCAGAGGGGGGGGCCACTCAAGGGTATTTTGGTCATTTTCTTGTTTCCAATTTAATTTGTTACGTTTTTCGTTCGTTTACTCGGTCGGTTTGACGTTTATTCATACGTTAAATATTAAATGTACGTGTTTAAATAACGATTTGACTTTCGATATTTTCACTTGAAATATTTAATCTAGATATTTGAAAACATTTACAAAAATGTTCCGTTAATTCGTCGGCCTCGATTTGCGTGTACGTTTTACGGAGGTTTAATCGCGTAGCGTTTTAAATAGACGTTTTTCATTGACGAACTATTATATGATGTTTTCAATAATAATTTCATACCAAATAATATATTTTAAATTATTAAAATATATTTTTACTTTCGTTCGATTGTCGGGCGCGTTCCGCACGTTTCTGTTGCGTTTGAGACGTTTTAGCCAAAACGCCTAAGTTTTTCGTGTATTATTTTAACAAATTAACAATATATGATAAATAACTTCTAAAAATAGATTCAAGTTATTTATAGAAATGTTTTCACCAACGTCGTATAATTAGGCGGACTCCGTCCGGTTGTTTTGCGCAATTTCATCAAATTGCGTAAGCGTAATTACAACTAATTACGCTAGCGTATATTCACAAAATATACAAGTAGTTACAAGCAATTACAAGTATTTAGCCTAATTCTAAACTAAACACACGTAATTAGGGTTTCAAGTAGGATTATCAGTAACCCTAAATCGTCGGGTGTCACATTCTCCCCCTGTTAGGAGAATTTCGTCCCGAAATTTTCTCGTGGTGACGGTTTGTGTGTAGTCTGAGAGAGAAAGTAAGCGTGTGTTTCTAGCGTAAGTTTTTGTAATGGATTATACTCGTTCGATATCGAATAAATTTTTGAAAGAGTCAGGTGATCGAAAAGAAACGTACCCGTAACAAAGTTATGAGTTCTGTCGGGCACTGTTGTTCAACTTCGGACATTCATTCCTGAAATGCCCAGCGTTTCCGCACTCGAAACAAGTTTTTGCCTTACAATCCTTGGCCTGGTGTCCATAACGTTTGCATTTGTTACAGGGAGAACCACAGGGTCCATTGTGATGACGATTACAGCTGGGACAATAAGGCTGGTGTCCCTCATAGCCTTTCTTTTCTCCGGGTCCTGTAGCATAGGCCATGACAGTCTCTGGCCTCTTTGCTAATTGTTGTCCTGGGTTTTCGTTGTTGTTTCCATTGCGTTTCCTTTTGTTATCTCCGATGCTTTTCTCAGCGGGTGTACCACGACGGACAATCTGCGCCATGAGTTCATGTGCCATACGGACGGCACTTTGGATGGTTACGGGTTTCGAAGAAGTTACATTTCACTGGATCATCTCTGGAAGACCCCAAATGTATCTCTCGATACGTTTGTATTCGGGGTCCACCATGGATGGACAAAGAAGAGCAAGCTGGTGGAACCTGGTTGTGTAGCTGGTGATGTCGTTTCCTTGAACTGTGAGGTTATAGAATTCCTGTTCGAGCTGTTGGAGTTGCTCGCAAGGACAGTATTCTTCCCTCAGCAGGTTTTTGAGTTCATCCCAGGATATTTGATAGGCAGCATCAATACCATGGGTTTGGGCGTATGAGTTCCAGAAAGTGAGTGCACCCTCAGCTAGTGTGCAGGTAGAGAATTTTACTTTGTTTTCCTCTTGGCAGTTACTTATTCGAAAAACGGACTCCATTTTCTCAATCCAGCGCATGAGACCGACGGCTCCTTCGGTTCCTTTGAAATTAAGGGGATTACAATTTGTGAAATCTTTGTAGGTGCAGGGCTTCGGCACGGGTGGATTGTTGCCCGCCCCCCCAGGGTTTCCTTGGTTCGGGTTAAGGTCATTTCTGGCAGCTTCTAGGGCCTCTTGTACCCTCTGATTGATGAGTCGCTCGATATCGGCGGAGCTCATTTGACGTTTTGGTGCCATGATTCTAAAAGTAAGAAAATGAGAGGCACGTAAGATGTCGTTGAGTAGGATTTAAGGTCATTGCAGGTGTATAAAGGAAAGTAAAACAGGTGTTTATGACACGTCGAAATAATTAAGTAAAACAAGGAAGCAAATTTATATAACCCCACTAAGGCGCAAGTTCAAAATGATTACAAGACTTAGAAAGTTCTCAAAATATGCCGGGCAGTGTTACATCCGGTCTTAGTTCAAGAGTTTACAAAGATAACAAAGATAGATAGTTGGGCACATCCCGCCCCAATAGGTTACAATGTCAAGGGATAAACTAATCCTGAGGGGAACTTGGTGGTGGAATAAGTGTAACGACTTGCTCCTTGGTTGCAAGCATTCATTGCAGCAGCGATCGAAGTTGTTTAGTTGTTATTAAGATAGTTGTGTTCAGAGTAGTTAAAGTCATAAACCGAGTTATGCGTAAGTTGTTGGAATCCTTTCAGGTGTTGGAAATATTATTCTTAATGTGTTGGTGTTGTGGTTAGCCAATTTCATTGGCGGACATCTGTGGGAAGACGGTTCTTAAGGTTGAAGTATCGGTAGTAGTGGTAAAAATAGGACAAGGTCTAGTTCGAAGTGATGTTCCTGTCCTTCTAATCGGGTGTAGCACACATACTCTACGGGTCTACGATATAGGTGGGAGCGATGAGTGCGTAGTGACGGAAGTAAGTGTACGGTTTAAGTTCTATACGTGTTCTCATTTGGGTGGTGAATCCTTTGGTGGATTCTCCTAAAGTGAGTCCTATTCGATTATATCGTTGCCCGGTGCGGTTGGGCGAGCGGGTATGTAACACCCCCAAATTCACTATTTAGCGGAAGCAAGCTTTGGGTGTTACTAATCAATAATCAAGCACCAAAGTAAAGCAAACGACATCTATATGCAACGTCGTACAACAGTACAAAAGTATTACATTGTTAAATCAGAATAACAAGCATCGAGTTCGAAAAGAGTTTTCCTAGAGATTCTAATACATAACTGATATACAAAAAGTAATGCAAAAGAATCTCCACAAGTTTGTATGCATGCGACTCGAGCTATCAGTCCCGAGGGTGTGCAGTCCTACTGCTGCTGTAGACCTGAGATAAATGCTAAAAGTGTCAACCAAAAGGTTGGTGAATCTCACAGGTTTAGTATAGTAAGTCATTTATGAACCACAAGTAAAGTAGCAGTAATGCCCTCGAGCATAGTAAGTAAATCAGTAACTCAGTAAATCAGTAGGTCAACACAATTACCATGAGCTCACAAGTTGAAGCTTAACAGTGTAGTGTGAATGGTACAGTCAAGTACAGCATCACGTACCCCCGTGAGTGCTATCCGGACACTCATATGTAACAAATACTAATATGTCTGTTTCTACGGTGTAATCCGTGGTAGCACTACTACCCCAGGCAGGGATTGTCAGTCCCAAATGGATCCATTTACTAGTAATCGCGCTTAAGTCCATAACTAACAACTTATGATAGGAGGATTTCAGTGGATAAAAAGTAACTCATGTAATGCATATAAAAGTAGTGTAAACAGTTCAGTACTTGTGTTCATACGTAAAACAGTAGCAAATATCTCACCCCAAAGTAGAAAACAGTAAAAGTGGGGCTGTAAGACTCACGTGAGTCTAGCAAGTATGTTTGTGTAAGCAAACAAGTATAGCGGATGTAAGTCCGTAAGTATGTGTCGGATGTAATTCCGTAGTGTGGTTCTCCGAACCCTACAACCTTTTAGCGTCCGAAACGCCCAAGGTCGTAAGCAAGTAAGTAAGTTGGTGTCATGAAGGATCACCCATGCTAGTTGTCCACTCAACTAGGAAATGTCCATTTATTCGTTTGTACGTTTGTAATCATTTTGTAAATAGATGTGGCCCGTTGGTGACGGAGGTATAATAATAATTCAAATGTTATTATTATGTAATTCATCGTATTTGTACACTTTGTAAGTATATACATAAGTTGTTTATTTGTAATGCGACGTGTAACCGTTGTTCGGATGTAAGTCCATTCGAGTGTAAACTTGTGCGAGTGTAAGCTCGCCTTTTTAAATCAAAAGATTCGAGTGTAAGCTCGTAGTAGTGTGGGTGTAAGCCCATTTAAGTGTGAGTGTAATCCCACATGTAGTTCCGAGTGTAATCTCGTGTATGTATGAGTGTAATCTCATAATAAAGTGAGTGTAAGCTCATCCGTAATTATAAGTTGTGTTGTATACTTTCCTTAGTAAAGTAGTTTCATATATACTTCCCAAAGAATATGTATATCATGTAAGTGTATTGTCGTATAAGGTATAGTTGTTGTATGTATTCAATACTTAGTGTAAAAAGTATTTTAAAGTTTCCGTTTCGTGCGACAATATGTATCCGTCAATAGCTATGCGACAATAAGGTTTCATGTACTGTTCATGCGACAATGATGAAGACAATAATCCGACAATGACATTCACGGACACTGTTACTACGACAATGGATTCACGGAGTTTTGTTCATGCGACAATAGTATTCACGGAGCACTGTTCATGCGACAATGATGATGGTATTGTCGCAGGTCTGAAGTTTTTCCGATTTCGTTTAAGTGTTCGTTTTCGTTAACTAGGTCAAACGGGTCCGGTTTGACTCGAAACTTTTAGGGAAGTCTTAAATATGTTAACTAAGCTTTGTAAAATTGTTGTTACGTTTTATGGTCGACCCGAAGTGTCGGTTTCGTGAAATAACAAAAACAGTCCCCTAGGCTTGGTTCTAGATTTTTACTCGGTTCAACCTTCGATTTGACTCATTTCTAGTCCGATACAAGTCTAACCAAAAATTACATATGTTCCTCTAGGTGTCTTGTTCATTTCTGCATTTTATGGTAATTTTATAAATTCGTTTACTATTTTAAATAAAAATAAATACGAAGTATGGTCAGATTTGGTCCAAATCAGACCCCTGTTCAAAGATTGAGTTATATCCGAAAATGAGGGCATTTCTGGAAACGGTTATAAAGGAACTTTTTGTAGAGCTCTTCCATACAAAAATTTCGGTGGGTGTTTCGTTGTCTAATTCTTTGTATAACTCAAGATATTAACATTTTCGTGAGACGATTTTTCTGGCCAGAAAGTAGTATGTACATATGTGTTTCAAAAACGAGTTTTGACAAAAGATTTGGACATTTCTTTGTTAAGTAAGCAACATAACATGTAAATAAGCATTATGTAAGTAAAGTTTAAGAGTTTTAAAGTTCCTTACAAAGAATATGATGGAGAGACGAAGAAGTGAAGCCGTAGACTCGTTTTACCGTGTTTTCTTGAAAACCGAAGTGGTGGTGCTATGGTGGTTGTATGGTAGTATTATGGTGGTGTGTGGTGGTGATTGGAGAGCCTTTTTGGCTGATGAAATTCGTGAGAGAGAGAGAGAGAGAGAGGAGGTAGAGAGAAAGATTGAGTGTGGAAATGAAGAAAGAAATGTGATGGTGATGATCATCTTATGGTCAAACAAGGAACAAGGAATGGGGTGCCATTCTCCCCCATTTTTCTTGCAGATTTCGTGGGTCCCACACCCCCCATGGGTGTGTAAAACTTGTTCCCAAAGTTGTGTTGCGTGTGGTGCACGTTTACCCGTTCGTTTTGCGTTTTAGTTAATCGTATAACGTTTTAAAGCACTTTTATTGTACGTGTGAAATCGCGACATTTCTAACCGAAGTATTTTATTAAAATACTTATTATGAAGTTATAAAAATATAACTTAAGTTTATTTCATGTGTCGGGCGCGTTTTGCGCGTTTGTCGCGTAAGGTTACGTTTTAACAAAACGTATAACGTGTAATATATTTTCGTAATATATTAAAGTAAATAATGTTTGTTTGGATAAATCTACATTATATTAAATAATTTGTCACCAACGTCCATAGTAAATAGTGTTGGACCTCGTCCAGTACGTAGTGTACGATTTAAATAATCGTGCAAGTGTGTATGTAATTACATAAAAGGGTGTGTATATTTAGATTAAAATAATACTAAATACACATATTTTACAAGTAATTAGGCACTAATCATAGTCCTAAAAGTGTGAGTGTCATAGGGTATCATGGATATCTTTATAGTAGTAAGTGAGGTTTATGTTTCGTGTTCGATGTCATGTGACATAGTTGTGGGAGTGGTTGCCATGTAGAGTGGCAAAGAGTTTAGTATACGAAAAGTTAAGGTTATATATAGAAATATGATAACCTAGCACATAAGCACGTATAAGGTTGGTCCCGTTCTATCCTCGGTCAAAGTCTTCTAATGCATTCCCGTTCACTATAACCATTTCAGGTCTTGCATCGAATCTCCTTTAATTGTACATATTCGATCAAGCTATGTTAAATTAAATTCGAATGATGCAATTGCTGAACCAGTTATAACAAACGAGGAATACTAACTTAACGGTTATAGTCTAGGTCACTAATGCAATCCTAGTTCGCTATAACCTTAGGCTCTGATACCAATCTGTCGCACCCCCGAAACACGTGGTAGCGGAAGTATGAGGTGTCATGGGGCTACGACCAAATCAAATATCATCACTCAAAGATTACAACAAACGACCTCTATATGAGACGTTGAAAATAGTTACATTACAATAATTCAGAAGTTTACAAAAGTATTTGGAGTTCGCATAATAAAAGTAGAATTACATAATTAAAACTACAAAATATAGTAAATGCAATTCTAATTCCTTGATGTTTGAAAACAATGCGACTCAAGCTATGTTTTCCAAAAGTATCCTACTGTCTTGTTTCCTGTGGGTAGTCCTACAGCGTCTGCAAACCTGAGAATACATACTAAAAGGGTCAACATAAAGTTGGTGAGTTCATAGGTTTGCAAGCAGTTGTAAACATAAGTAAGAAATATGAGATTTACGTTGCGTTGCACGTATGCAAAAACTGTTGTAAAAATATCAGGTTATCATTTGTTATTCCTTGTTTTCCTTTGTTATCATTTGTTATCCTTTGCGTCATGAGCTCATAGTTCGAAGCTTAACCCTTGTTGTTGCCTCAGCAAGTGTCTAATCCGGAACACTCGTTTGTCAAGTATTATGCGTCCGTTTGACCAGTTAGAGCAACCTAACCCGGACAGGGGTGTCAATCCCCAATAGATCTATTCACAAATACTCACGCTTACAAATAATTAACGAACTACGATGTGCGAGGGCTTTGTTGGATTATGGTTTCACTCATGCGTTATCCTTTGATTTCCCTTGTTTCCTTTGTTTTCATTGTTCCTTTGTTATCCATTGTTTATAAAACAGTTATATAAAAGCAGTTGCATAACGACAGTTGTATAAAGCATGTACAAAGATAGTTGTATAAAACATGTGTGTATGTATTCTCACCCCAAAATAGTTAAAACGAGTAAAACGGGGGCTATGAAACTCACCTTAGATTAGCAAGTAGCAAGCAAATATCAAATAAGCAAGCAAGCCGATGTGCAACCTTCTAATGTCCTAAAGGTATAAGGTTGTGTAAGTAGATGTCTTGTAAGACCATCTATAGCGATTGTATAAGTGGGGGTTAATGTCCACTTAAGCCAATCGTGTAGGTGGAGGGTTAATATCCACCTAGAGCTAGTTCATCAACTAGTTATGTCCAAATAAGTTGTTCAAGTTCGTTTATCAAAAACGTGTACGACCCGTTGGTGAAAGTTTGTAATAATAATTCATTTAGACATTATTATTAAGTTTGTTTTGTTGTATACTATTCAGTAGTATAAATCGTGTGTTGCAAATAGATTATTTTAATTTGTATAAGCCTTAAACCATAGGTCAAAGTTGGTCAAACCTGGTCAAATTGGTTAAACCTGGTCAAACCTGGTCAAACCTGGTCAAACATGGTCAAACTGGTCAAACCTGGTCAAAGTTAGCATCACTAGCAAAATGTAGCAACACTAGTAATTGT
The DNA here is from genome assembly GCA_949592205.1 of Helichrysum umbraculigerum. Taxonomy (NCBI): domain Eukaryota; kingdom Viridiplantae; phylum Streptophyta; class Magnoliopsida; order Asterales; family Asteraceae; genus Helichrysum; species Helichrysum umbraculigerum. The sequence continues at coordinate 43,605,561 of CATIUR010000007.1, forward strand.
GGCATCACTAGGTTAGTGTCTCTACTTGAGACTTAAGATATTTTCAGAAATTGTAGCATCACTAACAAAATGTAGCAACACTAGTAATTGTGGCATCACTAGGTTAGTGTCTCTACTTGAGACTTAGGATATTTTCAGAAATTGTAGCATCACTAACAAATTGTAGCAACACTAGTAATTGTGGCATCACTAGGTTAGTGTCTCTACTTGAGACTTAGGATATTTTCTTCAAGTGTTCTAAGTGTCGGTTTCTAATTCGGTAAACTTTCTAAGCTTAGTTTTTGGTCCAAGTTACTAACTAAGTCACCCAAACCCATTTTTGTTACCACTTTCCAAAAATAGTAAGTTTTGTCGTTTTTAGAAACCGAGCTGTTTTTGTTGAATTGGTCAAACCGACTCGGTTTGACCCGAAACTTTTACCCAACCCATAAATCAGTTTATAGAGTCCAAATAATTTGTCGGTTCGTGTCGGAGTTCACCCAAAGTGTCGGTTTTTAATCATGCAACCTAAGAGTTCAATATTTCATGTTTTCGACTTTTGTCGGTTTGGTTCGCCATTTAATTTCTACCACTTCTAGTCCAAATCAAGTCTCACAAATTTTACCCACTGATTATCAAGGTTTCTGGTCTAACATATAATTTTTACAGAAACTATAGTGTCCATTTACATATTTAAATAAATTCGCGAAGGAACCGAACTCGGTTTTCAAAAACTTCCAGACCAGACTCAAAGATCAGATTATTCACAAAAATACGTACAGATCTGAAAAAGTGTAAAACACGAAAGTTGTAGATATTTTCAATACGCAAAATTTTAAAATAATTCGTTGTCTAAGTCTTCCTAGAACTCGAGATATAGCCATTTTACTAGACTGTGTTTTTGAAGACAGATTATGCATGTTTATGTATTCATTATAAAAACGATTTTTGTCATGAGTTTTGGACATATTCAAGTTAGATGAACCATTTAACATGTAAATAAACATAGATGAAAGTTTAGTTTGTATTCTTACAAAGAAATCGATGAGGAGAAGGAAGTGATGATCTTGAGCTAGTTATTATTACAAAAAGTTAAGTTGTTTGTTGGTGGTGCTATGGTGGATGGTGGTGGACTTATGATGGTTAATGCTGGTGGTATAGGTGGTGAAAAGGGCTGAGGTATTCTGAATTTAGAGAGATGAGAGTGTTTAGAGAGATAATGGAGAAAGTTGGAGGTTGAGTGAAGTAGCAAATGAGTTCATTGCATGCATTTGCATGAGTTTTTAGTGGAGAAGGGGTCAAGTGCCCATGTGCTTGCACATGGGGAGGGGGCATGTTTTCAGAAGGGGGGGGGGGGGGGGAACTCAAGGGTATTCTGGTCATTTTCTTGTTTCCAATTTTATTTGTTACATTTTTCGTTCGTTTACTCGGTCGGTTTGACGTTTATTCATACGTTAAATGTTAAATGTACGTGTTTAAATAACGATTTGACTTTCGATATTTCCACTTGAAATATTTAATCTAGATACTTGAAAACATTTACAAAAATGTTCCGTTAATTCGTCGGCCTCGATTTGCGTGTACGTTTTACGGAGGTTTAATCGCGTAGCGTTTTAAATAGACGTTTTTCATTGACGAACTATTATATGATGTTTTCAATAATAATTTCATACCAAATAATATATTTTAAATTATTAAAATATATTTTTACTTTCGTTCGATTGTCGGGCGCGTTCCGCGCGTTTCTGTTGCGTTTGAGACGTTTTAGCCAAAACGCCTAAGTTTTTCGTGTATTAATTTAACAAATTAACAATATATGATAAATAACTTATAAAAATAGATACAAGTTATTTATAGAAATGTTTTCACCAACGTCGTATAATTAGGCGGACTCTATCCGGTTGTTTTGCGCAATTTCATCAAATTGTGTAAGCGTAATTACAACTAATTACGTAAGCGTACATTCACAAAATATACAAGTAGTTACAAGCAATTACAAGTATTTAGCCTAATTCTAAACTAAACACACGTAATTAGGGTTTCAAGTAGGATTATCAGTAACCCTAAATCGTCGGGTGTCACAGGTACTGTTACCGTACCACTTTAAACGGTCAGGTATTCGGTACTCACTTTAGAGGCAAAAAAATAACCGGTACCAATCGGTTCGGTACGGTTCGGTACCGGTTCCGTACCACGCTCACCCCTATTCTAGGAGCTTATGAAAGTTTAAACTTATTTTTTTTATAATCTCGGACTTATAAGTCTTGTTTGGTAGATAAAATTTGTGGAGCTTTTTGAAAAAATGAGCTTCAAAATAGAAAACTAGTACTTGAAGTAGCTTATAAAAATAAGTTCAAAGATTATAAAATGATAAATTACATAAATACCCTTTATATCATTATTTATTATATTATTGCAGACAATATTGGTCAACTTAACATATTATGCTATTAGTTGATAGGTTTTCTTGTCTGTATGTGTTAATTGTCATAATGGTATGCTTGATTAGATTATTAAATAAACTTTGATTTTGGTTTAACTGGCACTTAAAGCATGCTTTATGGCGTATTTATGTATGGTAGAAAGCGGCACAACATGGGACAGTCCCATGCCTCTTAACTTGTAGTTTTTCGCTTCAAGTAGCTCACTTCAAGATTCGATATTTCATTCACCTTAACTCCGTTTTGGATATATCTTAGCTCGTTGCAAAGTTCTCTTCAAGGAGATCGAATACAAACCCACAAAGAAGTCTTTTTATATCAATTTACATCAATAAACTTTAGTTAGTATTATCAAACACTTCACATAAGCTCCAGCTTCTAACTTATAATACCAACTCCAGCTACCGGCTAGTTTTGTCAAACACAATCTATGCATGTTCATATATGTCAATTTTCACCTTTTTTTTTTGTTTTCGGTTGTGTAAGTTAAGAGTGGAGCTAGAAAAAGATTTTTTAAGCGGCGAAACTTATCATTTATAATTTTATAAGGGGCGAATATCAAAATTCCACTAATTATTGAATATTTTACTTTATACGGAGTATAAAATTTGAAGAGGTGGCGTCTGTCTAAAGTCTAAAACTGCCACGGCCCAAGATCCCGTTAATCTATGTCTTAATCTGGATCTGTAAAAACAGTATTATCAACCAATAATTATATATTAATTTACGTCTATACAACAATATAACTTTGGCCAATGGTGTGTCGGAAATTTATTATTTATTATTTTATTTAACGTCTCAGGCGAAAACAAATTTCAGTAATATGAATCGCTTTCTACTTTATGTATATAACCAGGCAGGCATTGAGCCCGTGCGATGCACGTAAAGGTGTGCAAAAACCGGTTTTAGCCCAATCCGACCCGAACCCGGAACCCGAACCGGTTTTTGGTCAAAGTCAAAAAACCGGTTTTGACTCAACCCAAACCGGGTTGTTGACCAACCCGAACCGATTTTTTGACTTTTTCAGGTTTTTTTCGGGTTTTTTTTCGATTTTTCCAACCCGACCCGGTTTCAAACCGGTTTCAAATGCCCATATCCAAAACCGGTTTCAACCCGCTGGGTTCTAGAAAACCCGAACCGGCTTTGGTCAAAACCGGTTTTGACCGGTTCGGTTTCGGGTTATAATCGGGTCGGGTTTTGAAACCCGGTTTGGATGTGCACCATCAGATGCACAACCGTTTGAAAAGTGCAGTTATATAGTAATTTCACTAATTTGTAAGTGGCCGAATATATTAATGGGCATATAATCATTGTTATTGATAGCACAATTAATTTGTGGTGTTGACTAATTACTTTACGTTTACTTCAATATTTTTCATATATATCATTCCTTTACTTTTCTGCATAAAGTTATAAACCAAACTTCTTTGTAAACAATGTTCAAGAGTTTGTAAATTAATAACACGTAATCGTTAACTAATATAATACGCTTTAATAGGTAATTTAAAAACTTTATTATATATATATATATATATATATAAACTAAGGATTGAGCCCGTGTGATGCACGACCATTTATATAATAACATTAAATTAGTTTGTATGTTATTATGTTTAAGTTTAAATACATAATACAATTAAATTAATTTGTCAGTTATTATGTTAAGTTTTAATACATTTGTTGAGCCTATGCAATGCAAGGTAATTAAAAAAAAAAATCATATGTTTTTTAGGTTTTCAACTATATCTTAATATTGTTGAATGTTTAAAATTTGCTTCTGAAATTCAATAGTAATATATACCAAAATGTACAGAAAATAATCAATTTCAAATATCTTTATTAAAACTAATTTTCTTAAAACATGGTAGTTGATGATAATAATATTTGTTAATTGCAATGTATAAGATATGGATTAGAAAATGAATTTTTTTTATGTAGGTAAAAATTGTTATATATTAAATATAATATAGGAATTTTAAAGGCTATTATAATAATAAAGTATAATTGATAAATAATAGTCTTAGTAATTATTAATTACGGTTTTTAAGAAAAAAAATAATATGATGATGTGGCAAGTTAGGAGGCTCTAAAGAAAAGGAAATATTATGATGTGACAAGTCTAAAAATCAAGGGAAAATCTTTGTTTTATATGTATAGATAGATAGATTCTCAAAATTATGATGTGACAAGTCTAAAAATCAAGGGAAAATCTTTGTTTTATATGTATAGATAGATAGATTCTCAAAATTTCACTTTTTTTTTTTTTCGTTTTAACCCTTTAATTTTTTGTCATCATGATTTAATCCTGCAAGTTTCAAACTTTTTGTGATTTAACCATTTACGAAGATATCTTCTCTTTATACTTCAAAAGTTTAATTTTTTAATCTCTCAAATTTATCTTTTATAAAGATTTTACCCTTTTAATTATATCCATTTTAATCATCAAACTTTCAAAAGTTTAGTGGTTTAACCCTTTGGTTAAACTAATAAATCAACACAAACTTGGAGGATAAAATCATTGGAAAAAATTTGAAAGGTTAAAACGTAAAAAAGTTAAAACTTGAAGGATTAAACCATTATTAACCATATGTAAAATACATATTATACATTTTAAGTTACATATAGTAACACAATATACAATTAATAAAACAATAAAAAAAGTCATGCTACATAGACTTGATCACATATTACATATACTTAAAAGTAGACCTAATTTCTTACCGGTTGAACTTTTTCTCTCTTTAATCTCATACAATCATTTTTTATATCCACCGATCACATTTTTACGTCTAGATTTAGACGTATAAGTTTAAACCTACACGTTGTGGAAAATTGACATTTCACATGTAATTTATTTTTCATATTGCTATAACTTGTTAAATAGTAATGTGATTTTATTAATTTTCAAGTTGTCAAAATACATTTGAATAAAATTGGTATATACTACTCCGTTTCACTATAAATGTAACATCCTCGAAATGGACCTAGTTGTTTATATATTATTTCTTGATTTAAATATGTATTTAAATGTGTTTGGAAATAATATTGTTTGAAATAGTTGAAATAATTGGAATAGGAGTCGAATATTCCAATGTGATAAGTAAATTATTAATTGTTGTAAATTAATATAGTTGACGGTGCAATAAAATGTTTGGACTCGCAAATGGTTTTCGGGTTCCAGGCAATAGATTAAGATGGGGTATTAAATTATACCCGTATATTGAAGGCGGTTCGTGAGGCCGACTTATATATATCCTTTCCTATTTAGGAAAGTTATTCATTTTCATTTCAAAACTCACAGAAACTCTCTGAAAACCTCCAAATCAATCCAGAAATCGAATCAGGAAGTTGTGATTCTCGTGAAACTTCCTAATCATCAGATTACCATCGTTAGATTCTTCAATCAGTAAGTATTCTTGAGTATTTAAGAATTTGATTTTGATTTAAATTTGGGTAAATTGATGATTTGAGAGAATTGGATGTTAGAAACATGTTATAAGTCTTATATGCGGATTATATGATGTTTCTAGTGATTTATAACTGTTTGAAATCGTGTTTTGGGTGATTTTGATATAAAATCCGCGAGTTAGGGTTTGAACAGTTCGAACTGGGCTGGGACGACGAGGGAATCCGGCGGATTCACGGGAATCCGGCGGATTCCGGCAAAATATAGGGAATCCGGTCGGATTCAGGGAATCCGGCGGATTCAGGCTGATTTGTGGGAAGCCGGCGGCTTCTGAGGGAATCCGGCGGCTTGATAGGCTGGTGTCACATTTCTTGTTTGATTTTGATAAGTAATGTGATTGTTATTTGATATATGTTCAGATTTATATATGATAATAGTTATGTTGAAATAACTAATATATGATTAGGAACTAGTAATATTCATATTATTATGTTAAGTTCCTAATAGTATGGATTAATATAAGTTATGTATTGATATGGATTACTAACTTATATTTGATTGTAAATTCTCAGATGTGGAGAAGGCTCAGTGATATTAGACTACTGAGTGGAGGCCTGAGGTAGTCGGTGAGTGAATCTGTAACCTCAGTGTGATTTAGTTGTAATGATTTGATTTACAACAAGTAATTTATAGTATTACTTTGATAGAATATGTATGTTTGAGATATCTTGCCATGTTAGTTTGGTTGTTTGTTTACTTGGCAGATTGTGCTAGTATGTAAGATTTTGAGGTCAACTTGATTTGATGGTTGGACTTGTTGTTGTTGTAGACGACAGGAGATCTCGGAAACTTGAAATGTCGGTTTAGAGATCTAGGTCGTGTGTGATTGACAACAAGTTATCGGTAGTTCTGTATGGGCCAATACAGATGATTGATAAGAGTTCCTTGAGTACCAAACCGGTATTAGAGTATCTCAGGGACCACCGATCCTCATGATGTTGCGTGTATGACATTGATTGGATGTCAAGTGATTGATTGATTTTCTGTTTATTGTTATTTGATGTAAACAGATTGTTTTGCTAGGTTAGACTGTTGCTTATAGTTTCATTCACTTAGCTTTATGCTAACCCCACCACAGTTCTTCCTGCAGGTTGAAATAGATGGGACATATTGGGCAGGGCAGGAAGTGTTTGACTGGATGGAATGTTTGACAGGCTTTTACTCTGATGTTATTTTGATAACTAAAGAAATGTTTTGAATTTTATAACACCGAGTTTGTTGAAATGTCATGTAATAAGTTTGAAAAAGTTTATTGACATTTTGAGTACATTGATAGTATGTTTTAAATATACGCTTCCGAGTCGCAATTATTATATTATTGTTTATATTGAAACGAGGGGTGTTATAAGTTGGTATCAGAGCAATAGTTTGGGTGAATTGAACTTGATAGAATGTTCAATCCTAAACTTTGATTGAGTTGAGTCAAACATTCCAGTGGATGTGGGTTTAGTTGATTAGTGAATGTGTGAGAAAGTAGTTAGTTGAATATATACTAACCTTTAACAAGTTGTGAAGTGTTGTTTGATTGCAGAGACGGAGGAACATGAGTATCTGATTAGTATATTTCATGTTTCCTCAAAGCTTGTGGGCTTAAGATTGTCAGGTAATCTTCGATAAGCCTGTGTTAATTTAAATTAACTTGAATTGTTTACTCTGTTATGTTGAGTAAGCCTTGTTATGAAGTTAATTGAGTCAGACTGATATGATTCCCCAGTGTTGAGTCAACTATTGATTGCTATAGGTTGACATGAGGATAGAGGTATTGAATGAGATGCTCATTGTTGTTCATTGTTGTGATTATTTCTGATTGAATTGTAAATGCAGAAATATGTTTAAGTAGACAGAGAGTTGATTAAAGTTTTAGCAAGATTGATGTTAGAACCTAAGGAGTGTCTTTATTGGTGAGACGAGATAATTGATAGTATTATGTTAATGGATTAATCACAAGGTATGATCTAAATCCTTGCTAAGGAAGGTCGTGTCATTGAATTGATAATGACTGCTATTTGAGAAAATATGTGTTTATGTGACTATATGATATGTGTTGACTATAGTTAAACACTTGATATAAACCATGACTGATAGGTTTAAGAGAAATGTAGAGTGTAATAATGTGAAATTGATTGGGAAGTGATAGATCTTTCTGGTCAATTGTGAAATTAATAAATGAAATGTTTGATAGTAACATGATTAAGTAGACTTGTTGTGACAGTGATGCTTGATATGATAGCATATGTCAAAGTGATGATAGTTGATTAAGATGTGTCCTGAATTTTGAGGAAAATAGGGACATTGATTAATGTTAAGTGTTGAAACTATGATGATAAGTTATCATATGTTTGAGGTTTCAGATAAGTGATATACTGAGTAATTCAGTTGCTGAAAATTAGAACATTGTGTGTATGTGAGATAACTTGCATATGTAAGGTTGAATATGTAAAGTAGTAAGCTGATTTTGAGTATGTATCAGCTGTTAGAAACTATTAAATAGATGTTGATTGATTTGAAATCATAAAGTATTTAATATATATGAGATAAGAGTAGATCACATTGATAATTATAATGTAGAGTAGCCTGAGAATGGATTGTGAAGAACATAATCTTGCAACGCCTGATCACCGTTGTTATATTATGTTGTGTCACATGAACTTGTTGAGGCTACTTGGTATAAAAGAAATGTAATGTGATTTTGAATAAATGGAGCATGATGGTATGCTAAGTTGTTTAATAATTGTTTTGACAAGAAAACAATCAGTTGATAGGACTATAACTTTTAGACTGTAAAAGTGACAGTGTAAATGATAGTTGTCATTGATAGAGGTTTTGATGATAAACCTAGTTGACAAATTTGATTTTTGCTGAATGAGTAATTGTGATTGATTTTGATAGATTACTTGTAGATGAATTTAATAGTGTTTAAAGGGGGTCACTATTTTGTATTTGACTTGTATGAAGCCAAAGTTGAGATAGGTTGATATTGTTTTGCTTGAGAAACTACTAGTAATTATTGAATGTAATAATTTGAAGTTTATGTTCGATAGTAAACATATTATATGAAATGGCTTGTATGGAGCCAAGATTGGTGTAGGTTGACCTTGTCCTTGTGAAGGATTGATAAGATTATTGAAAGTAATAATTTGAAATATATGTTTGAAAGTGAACATATAAGATGAAATGGTTTGTTGTGAGTTAACTTGATAGTATGTTAACTTTGAAAGTCAAACCATGAATAGAAAATGGTGTATAAAATTAATTGCTTGTGATTGATTTGAGTTTGGGTCAAACTTGAGAAAAGCAATTAGAGAATTTTATTGATTGGTTGGTTGAAACCAGAGTTGACATGTAGTCAACTGTGTATGTGAAATAGTATAACATAGATTGAAATGTTATGATTGTGTGGAATGTGATTGAATTCCTAGATTGGTCACATTATGTTGAAACGGGTCATTGAAAATCCAAAGGAGATAGATGAATGATCTAAGTTTGTGAGACTTGAGTTATTACTTAAAGCTAGTATTAAGTAATTGAAATAGTGTTAAGTATAATTGAGTATTCAGTTAGGAAATATATGATATTTGAACTGAATATGCGTTAGAAAATTTTACAGATATGAAGTCATTGAATGATATGACAGTTGTAAATTGTTGAAAGGTGCAAATTAAGTCACATTGATTAGAATTGTGATAAGAAAATCTTACCAGTGTATGAAGCTTGTGATGATAGCTTTGATTGGATAAGAATGTGAGATAAGAAATAATTGAAAGTTATTATTAATGGTTGCCTAGATTGACTGGTACTTCATGGTGAATTACTTAGGTATGGAAAGAATTGAATGGATTCTTTTGTTATTTGTTGATAGTAATAAAGTGATAAATTGGGATTAGATCCAAGTAAGAAAAGATATGAAGGTATATCTGGAAATGAATTATATTAAAGGTTTAGCTTAACCTTGGTTAATAATTGAGGAAATATGAATTGAATAGTTGGTCATATTTTAAGAAATCAGGTATGAAATTAAGTGTAATGATCATTATTTTGATAGTTTAAGAATAATGATTGCTTGACATTTGGGGCTGAAAACCTGATGTGTATAATTGTAAGTGTTAGAAAGTAAGAGAAACCTTGAGATTGATAGGTGATGATTGTATTCACCAAACTTTTCTTGAAAGTTTAGAATGAAATGTTTAAGTTATATACTAGTTGATAAGTATATAAGTGAAACATAGAGTTATTGACTGTTCCATGTCCTGTGGTATGGATATGTGATGAATAGTAGTATTGAGAAGGCTTGATAAAGACTTTAACAGTCTGAATGGCCTAGTATATAGAATGAAATGGAATTGTTGTGTATGTGTCCATTTTAGAGAATATCTAAAATAGTGTAGGTATGTATGTGTGGTATACATGATAATAAATGGCATGATAAGTTTTAATAGAATGAATTAAAATATGCCATAAGATATGTGGAGGTCAGTTAATTGTGATTAACTTAATGTAGATTTTGTTGAAATGTGTTGTAAAGTAGCACATTGTGATATTGTGATACTTGAATTGTGGTATCATAATGTTGATTAGGATTGACTTAGTTGCTAGATTGATGGAATTTGGTACTAAGTGATTATGTGATTAAAGTTGTATAACTTCTAATTGCTTGTGATTAGTAGTTTAAGATTGTAAGGTTGAATTAAATTAACTGGTTGCTAAGAGAATATTATTGATGTCTTACCAGTTTAAGTAATAAATAAGTTTTAACTTGATGGTTAGTTAGACTTTGGAGATACATAGTAAGTATTGATGGGTATACTGTAGTGTATAATCATTAGTGTTGTGATTAGTGGTTGTGTAAATTGTTGTTGTTGACAATTGATAGATTGTAATGAAATGAGTTACAAGCAGAAATAAGTCAATGTAGAGGTTGGTTGAATGTAGGTAATATTTGATTGTGGTACTATTGTTGATTGAGCAAAGTACTTGTTGATTGTAGTTTTACCTACTGAATGTGACCTCTGCTGTGCTTATTAAGGTAATATGAATCTGGATTACTTTAAGTAAAGGATTTCATATGATTAAAGTGATATGTGAATATGGTAGGTTATTCACAAGAGTATAGGTATGAAACTTTTGGATGAAAAGTTGACCTAGATCTGAATTTTAAATCTTTGATAGTAGAGATTTGAAATTGTTATCTGTTAGTAGAATGATTGTAAGTCGTGAGTTGAATTTTATTTCAATATTGCTAGGAACATTGTGGTTTGATAACCACTGTTGTGATAATGTGATTGCTGTTGTATTTATAACAGGGATGAACAGTGATAATAGGTTAAAGATTTTAGCATGTTGCTAATTTCTGGTTGCATAGACCTATTAAGTAATGTGAAGTCTTACTTGTTGATTAAGTGATTGTAGATTTCACTTGTTGAAGCAAGTGTTTGTCTGTAAGATATATCTGATTGATGATATTGATTAGATGCACTGTATGTGTGCATAGGAAAAGATAGAAGCATGTACATTTGGATATGTGCATATGGAAAGAATTCAAACAGTCTAAGTATAGTTGTAAGTTGCTATTGAGGACAAATGTATGTTAAGATATATGTGATTATATCACATTAGTTAGATTGATTGAGGTTAGATTTCGAGGACGAAATCTCTTTAAGGGGGGGAGAGTTGTAACATCCTCGAAATGGACCTAGTTGTTTATATATTATTTCTTGATTTAAATATGTATTTAAATGTGTTTGGAAATAATATTGTTTGAAATAGTTGAAATAATTGGAATAGGAGTCGAATATTCCAATGTGATAAGTAAATTATTAATTGTTGTAAATTAATATAGTTGACGGTGCAATAAAATGTTTGGACTCGCAAATGGTTTTCGGGTTCCAGGCAATAGATTAAGATGGGGTATTAAATTATACCCGTATATTGAAGGCGGTTCGTGAGGCCGACTTATATATATCCTTTCCTATTTAGGAAAGTTATTCATTTTCATTTCAAAACTCACAGAAACTCTCTGAAAACCTCCAAATCAATCCAGAAATCGAATCAGGAAGTTGTGATTCTCGTGAAACTTCCTAATCATCAGATTACCATCGTTAGATTCTTCAATCAGTAAGTATTCTTGAGTATTTAAGAATTTGATTTTGATTTAAATTTGGGTAAATTGATGATTTGAGAGAATTGGATGTTAGAAACATGTTATAAGTCTTATATGCGGATTATATGATGTTTCTAGTGATTTATAACTGTTTGAAATCGTGTTTTGGGTGATTTTGATATAAAATCCGCGAGTTAGGGTTTGAACAGTTCGAACTGGGCTGGGACGACGAGGGAATCCGGCGGATTCACGGGAATCCGGCGGATTCCGGCAAAATATAGGGAATCCGGTCGGATTCAGGGAATCCGGCGGATTCAGGCTGATTTGTGGGAAGCCGGCGGCTTCTGAGGGAATCCGGCGGCTTGATAGGCTGGTGTCACATTTCTTGTTTGATTTTGATAAGTAATGTGATTGTTATTTGATATATGTTCAGATTTATATATGATAATAGTTATGTTGAAATAACTAATATATGATTAGGAACTAGTAATATTCATATTATTATGTTAAGTTCCTAATAGTATGGATTAATATAAGTTATGTATTGATATGGATTACTAACTTATATTTGATTGTAAATTCTCAGATGTGGAGAAGGCTCAGTGATATTAGACTACTGAGTGGAGGCCTGAGGTAGTCGGTGAGTGAATCTGTAACCTCAGTGTGATTTAGTTGTAATGATTTGATTTACAACAAGTAATTTATAGTATTACTTTGATAGAATATGTATGTTTGAGATATCTTGCCATGTTAGTTTGGTTGTTTGTTTACTTGGCAGATTGTGCTAGTATGTAAGATTTTGAGGTCAACTTGATTTGATGGTTGGACTTGTTGTTGTTGTAGACGACAGGAGATCTCGGAAACTTGAAATGTCGGTTTAGAGATCTAGGTCGTGTGTGATTGACAACAAGTTATCGGTAGTTCTGTATGGGCCAATACAGATGATTGATAAGAGTTCCTTGAGTACCAAACCGGTATTAGAGTATCTCAGGGACCACCGATCCTCATGATGTTGCGTGTATGACATTGATTGGATGTCAAGTGATTGATTGATTTTCTGTTTATTGTTATTAGATGTAAACAGATTGTTTTGCTAGGTTAGACTGTTGCTTATAGTTTCATTCACTTAGCTTTATGCTAACCCCACCACAGTTCTTCCTGCAGGTTGAAATAGATGGGACATATTGGGCAGGGCAGGAAGTGTTTGACTGGATGGAATGTTTGACAGGCTTTTACTCTGATGTTATTTTGATAACTAAAGAAATGTTTTGAATTTTATAACACCGAGTTTGTTGAAATGTCATGTAATAAGTTTGAAAAAGTTTATTGACATTTTGAGTACATTGATAGTATGTTTTAAATATACGCTTCCGAGTCGCAATTATTATATTATTGTTTATATTGAAACGAGGGGTGTTATAATAAAAGTCCACATTACTATTTTGGGTTGTCCCAAATAGGTGTCAATTTTCATGTTACAACCAATCAAAGAAACTTTAGTGGGTAAAGATACATTTGATTGGTGAAGGTTGTGATTTGATATTTGATATTTGATTGATGAATATTATAGTTAGTGGAAAATCCTAAAACGTTGTGCCCAGTCAAAGAGGGAGTATAAATTTACATATCCACATACACATACACAAAACCTAAAACTATTAAGGTGTGAGTGAATATACGAAGTCATAAATTTTAGATATCTAATGTAAATTGGAGGGGGTTTTTGTATTATTGATTTATATAGCAAATCGAAATACATATATCTATTACTCCGAGTCAAATTTTGTTTCCGACCATATAGTGAAGTTACAATCCATAATAGTTGACAATCAAAATATGTGAGATTAACCGATAAACATAGAGATTAGGCATTTACATATGTCTAAATATGTATTTACTTGTAATTGTAACAACTTACACTCCATTGACAACGATGATTACACGTTCTTGTGACTTAAGTTCCTTATGTTATGATATATATTTTTGGTTACAATATTTGTTGGATTCATTTCATATTAGGTAATTTTTTAATATTATTTGAGTATCCAACGGACATCCATTAACCCGCTTAATCCATCGGATATGAATATGGATGGATGAATTGAAATTAAATGGATTTGGACGAAAATATATAGTTAAATGGATATGGATGTAGATATGGCATTATCCGATCCATATCCGATCCATTGCCATCCCTACTTGTAGAGATGTCTAAAATTGTTTGCATAAACAAAATGAACACTTTAATTGGAACCGATAAAGTATAAGAAATTAAGAGTTGTGATATTTACAATATTCAATTTGATAAATACATAAAAAAATATACATTAATCTATGCGGTACAACCTTTATAAATTATGTTTGTGATGTAATCCCTCCATCTCAAATTAAGTGTCATGTTTCATTTTGCACACAGTTTAAGAAAAGTGGAATCATCACACTCTCTAGTCTCCACCGATAAAACATTGTGTTGACTTTTAAAAAATATTTTATTTGATTAAAAGTTTAGAATGAACACTTATTTTGGGATAAACCAAAATAAAAAAGTGAACACTTGATTTGGGACTAACCAAAATAGGTGGACACATTATTATTTATAAAAAACCAATATATACACTACATCGTATAGTATAAATAGAACTTTCATTTTTCGAGGTGTGCATATTTTTCTGCATCAAATGTTTCTCGGCATATATACTCGTGTCATCCACTATTTTTTTAATGAAACCGTATGAATATTTTAATATATAAACAATACTCCCTCCGTCCCAATTTTATTGTCCCAGACAAAATACACGCAGTTTAAGAAAAGTGTACTAGTCGTACTATACAACCAATAAGATTTAATCTCTCACCACATTCAAATGTTTTGATTGGTTCAAAGTACAAATTGGACAATAAAATTGGAACATCCCAAAATGGAAAGATGGACTATAAATTCGGGACGGAGGGAGTATATATAATATATCGTTGCAGTAGACCTGTTCGTACACCTGTGACCTGCCCAAGGTCCGTGGTGCGACTATTAAGCCGATTAAAATTTTTGTATTCCTTTTTCGAGGTGTTCATATTTGTATTTTTGTCTGTTTTTTCTTTTAAGACTTTGCTAACGGAAGCCCTTAGGGTTTTGTTAAATCATTGAGACATGCATAAAAGATTTGTACCTTTGTCAAAAATCAGGGGGTACATTGAGCTAGTTATGATTATACTACAAGTTTTAACTTTTAATGCATTTCTGAAAGTGTTAACGAAAACTCTAATGATATCCGTTATCAAAACCCTTTCTTTTAAACAAACCCGAGTTTGGCTCTAACTCAATCTAGTCTGACTTTTATCGAGTTCGAGTCCAACTTCGATCTTAAAACTCTAATTTGATATATGCATTGAACCTAGCTCGAGCCCTAAAAGAGCTCGGCTCAAAGTGGGTAAAGGGCTTTTAAAACATTAATTAATTAATAAGTATATATATATATATATATATGTGTGTGTGTGTGTGTGTGTGTGTGTGTGTGTGATTTTAGATAAGTAAATTAAATTATTATTAAAAGACTTATATTTATTGAAAATGACTTATGGTATTGATTCTCAATTTTGAATTAATATAAAATGAGTTTGAGGAGAATTATAAAAGTGAGTCTTATAATATTTGATCTTATCGAGCCGAGTTTGAGTTGTCGTGAAATATTTTCAAGTCGAGCTCAAGCATGCATCATAAAAACTCGTTGAGCTATCAAGTTGAGCTAGAGTTATTCCTGAATATCGAGCTGAGCTTCAGCTCGACTTGACGACTGACCAAGGATTAACTAATAACAAGTATTATCTTACATGTGCGTTGCAACAGGTGTAATTGCTTTATTTTAGATTCAATTTATTTTCATTTTTCTTTTTATTTAAATAAGTTTTATGTGCATAATTTTAGCTTTGCCCATTTATCACTTGAGGATTCAAATTTAATGAAAGTAAGTAGAGTCACTTATGAGTTTAATTTGAAAGTTAATATGTTTTTTTTTAACTTCTCCAATCTCAATATCCAAATAAATATTATATAAAATTAATATTGTGAAACGCAAACTTAAATATAGTATAGATTCAAAATTAAATTAAATTATAAATACATACTGTTTTTCATCAAGTAAAAGAATATATACCACAACATTTATTTTTCTATTACTCGGTATTAGTTGGAAACACAATATAAAAGAGAACGGGAAAAAAAGAACACACCATAAAGAGAGGCCTTGAAAAGTTAAAAAATTACTATGTAGACTATAAACTTGACATGCAATGAGTTTGTCACCTTATCTACACTTCAACTTGCTACATACCATTTGTTTTAACTACTTAAACATAAATATAATATAGAAAAAAACATAAAAGATAAAAGTTACTATTCATAATAGGTTTGTAATTGATATTAAAAGATAATACTACCCAGTACCCACTTTTTGTTCATTAAAAAAAATTCTACATATACGACTAACAATTTGGCAAGAGGCGAATAATATTGTTTTGAGATAAATTTATAGAATGACAAAGTACGTGCATAATTGGTTTTCACTGATAAACAAGAGGTAATAGAGAAAAAAACGCTACCTTTATATAATCTCTCTTATCTATTAAAAGAGAGGGCTTATTAACTAATCTTCTCCTAAGTCAACCCTCAAGAAATAATCTCCTCCCTTCATTGGCTTAGTCAACTTAATCCTAGCCCTTGATTGTCATTAACAAATTGATTAATTAATCTTAATTTTTTTTACCTAATTTTTTTCAAAATATGCCCTTTTGATCCCGTGCCCATCCCTTTCCTTTTGTTTTTAAAAAATAACACGCTCAACCAAAAAAATACCCGTCTCTTCACCTTTGTTTCAAAACATTCGACCAATCCAGAAGCCATAGCAACCAAAGAAATCAATACCCAGAGCAACCAAGCGATTGGTTTGTAAGCACTGATCAGGAGTTTCCAATACCCAATTTAATATATCGACTCTTTCACTTTCACGCATATTTCCCTCATCTAATCAACCGAAGCATTCAGCGAACGGTGAAGATTAGCATGAACGATCGGTTCATACTTCCGCCATCTTCTCCAGAAACAAGTAAAAATTCGATAAATTAACACCGTTTCTTGGGTATTGAAGGTGCGTTCTATCCTTTTTTGATTTGCTATTGGTTTCAATTTGTTTATTAATTCCCAACAGATTGATCTATTTTGATTTAAAGGCTTACATATTTTAATGGCTGAATTGTTGGATTTGGTTATGGTTTTGATTTTTGGAATATGAGCTTCACTTATAGCTTGTATCATGTTCACAAAATTTCATATGCACACCAAGTGTTTGATTAATTGCTTGAATGAAAGTTTAATATGCTTTGTTTAAATAGTAATCGTCTATTTGTTTTCAAGGTTGACGTGTCGGAATTCATGATGTATGTACTGTATCTTTTAAAAGTGGATTACAAAATCAGTATACAAGTTTAGAAAAAAAGTTATGGATTGATAGTGTATTTGCAAGTGACTTAATCGTCACCTAATGGAATTAACATACTACACCCATTACTATGACGAGATTATCGTGCTAATGAAACCCATCATCCGTTTTTGCCTATTTAAACAAAGCATTTGCAAAACAGTAATTAGTTTGATGGGCAATGCGAAACTACTCTAAGGTTAACCAGTTGCTACTGAATTAGTGATAGTATGGAAGTGAATCAATAAATAACTGTTTGTGGCTACTTATGAGAGGAAATTATGTTGATTATAATTCCTTTTTTCCTTTGTTTAATTGCATTTATATTTAAAAATAAAAGTGTTTTTGGTTGGATTGGTTTCACTAATGTTTCTTTGTTTCTGAAACTGATAGACATCAACAAAATGGTCAACTTGAACTTGGAGCTCTATTTAGATGATCGTCATTAAAGTTTGACACTCACCAATTGACATGGAATAGTCTTTGTGGAGTCTGCACAGATAGTTATCGGGTCTCACGTTAGTCGAGCATTGGCCATGTGGGTCATTTGGGTGTAAATTGTAAGTCTCCACTTTTCTTTTTTTCTTTATAACTGCAGCTTATTGAGGAATTATAATTGACGTTCCAGTGACAAAAGAGACTACAAATATGGATGTGTATAAGGCTTCATTGATGTGCAGCAAATGAACGCGATGTAAACATGCAGGATGCATCCGGGGCTGACAATGGTGCTCCTGAAACACGAGATCCTCATGTTCAGACGGAGACTGATACTAAGGTTTGTGAAACTCACAATATACTACTGCTTAAACAACAAGATGCATATTTGTTGCAATAGGCTCTCAATGGTGACCTTGAAAAGTCTTGGTTTTTGATTGATACTTCTTAAAATTTTATGTTGATATGGAGAATAATTGGCTACAAATAAAAAATATATATACATATAAATCTAACTTTTATTTGATCAGAAGTAGGCAAGCAACCTCGGAAGCCTTTTAGTTTCGATTTCCGTTTTGTCATATTGTGCTTATGTGTGATGATTTTGCTATTGTCAATCAATAAAAATACATGAGTTCCTGGCTATCTTAATAATATGCACTGACTAACAGATGATATCTTTGAGCTGGTAATTCACTTTTTTAGAATTCTGATTAACATTGGTTTCTATAATTCAATGTAATCAAATGAATTGAGATGTAGATATGTTTGATGACTGATTTTTGATTTGCGCCTCTTAGCATTTGCTGATCTTCTAATAAATTATTTGGATGATGTATAATTGACTACAACTTTGACGTGCTTCCTATTTGTAGTCGTCTCTTCGTAAACCTTAGTATCCACTGTTTTTTTTTTCGTACTGGATATAGCAATAGGATAATTATATAAAAGCTTTCCTACTGGATATAATAACTACCTTATATATTTTGACTCTCTTTCCTTCTATTCTCGGTCAAGGGAGTCATCAAGTCATCACCATTTATTTCAATATCAATCAAAATAATAGAATGCCTATAATGCTTACTTTGTTAGAAACCTCTAACAGGTCGTAAGTATGACTTTTGTGTTTGAGGATTCTAACAAGTGTTTTCCCAGTTGTGGATTACATGTGCTAATCTTTTTAAACTTATTTCTGGCCCATAGAGCTTCCGTAGGTATTAAACCATCTTTTTGGTGCTCGCTTGCACATTAACTCTCAAGTTTCACCTATTATTGATTTCAAAACAGATTATGCTAATATTTAACATTAAATAATTTGAGCACAATCGTTTTGTAAGGTAATTGCACTTTTCAGTTCTGTACATATTGACTGTACAGATGTCATATAAACACCATGCATAAAAGATATATTGGCTTATGGATGAACACGTGTTATCACAATTGAATACAAGTTGACCCGTTTATGCATTCGAGATTATATGTTGACTACATTATTTCTAGCCTACTTTACTCTCCATCGTTTTGGTTCAACATATATACTAAGTATTGTATACGTGATCCAAAATGACATTTGGATCATAGTAATATTTTGTAAACAGATTGCATTTATGTGAAGCAAACCTACAGGTAGCAAGTGTATGACTACTGCGACTCATCTTTTCAAAGCATTCCTCTTGACAATAAAATAACGAATTCGGATTTTACAAAGCATTCATGTTCAATATTTTTTAAATACATTGCATTTGAGGTACTTGTGATGTGATTATCCTGTAGTCTAATAATAAGTATATGCATTATGTCCCAACAGCTGTCAATGAAAATCTGCAGGATATGCATTATGTCCCAACACGAGCATCTGCAGGAGCTATGTGCTGGGGATCCGGGTACATTATCTGTAAGTTTATGCAGTGAATTTCCTTATGACATCACCCTTGAATCAGTTGGTCTTACCTTAACAGCTACCAATAATGCACATGCTCGTGTTAAGGTATGTTGTATGCAAACATAATTAATATGAATTTGCAATGGTGATAAAACTCTTATCAGCATCTTGTAATTTTTTTAGGCAATCGGGTCCTGTGGATCTACAGTATTGAACACCGGTAGATATACAATTACCCTTTCCTTGCCCCCACAAAAGCCTGGTTCGTATGTCTTGGGTGTTCTTACAGGGCAGATTGTTCATTTACGATTTAGGTCTCATGGATATTCCAGAGGTGGACCTGCAGACAGTGATGATCTTATGAGTTACGATAAGCCACCTAAGCTCATTTTGAAGGTACTAACTATTTGCATTAGCAAAACTGGGAAAGGATATTAATGCACCAAACTGCGATTTTAGGGGGTCGCAATTCCAACCCAAATGGGTTGATTTGGTTGTGTTCTACAAGTCAAATGAAGAACAATCACCTTGAAAGACACCTGGTTCAATGGGTCAAAGGAGTTTAAAGTTGCTCAAATGTATCTTTTTGTCAAATACTGTAACTTTTCTTTTCATGTTTGACACATAATAGCTATTTCAAAAAACTCTGAACTTTCTGGACAATTAGTGTTTTGGGTCAACCTGATTCATTCAAAACGTGTTATTGACTGGACTAA
The DNA here is from genome assembly GCA_949592205.1 of Helichrysum umbraculigerum. Taxonomy (NCBI): domain Eukaryota; kingdom Viridiplantae; phylum Streptophyta; class Magnoliopsida; order Asterales; family Asteraceae; genus Helichrysum; species Helichrysum umbraculigerum. Next base: position 43,626,048 of record CATIUR010000007.1, read on the forward strand.
CCTGGCCATCTAATCTGTCCTGAACATGTTCCTTAGTAAGTATATGACTATATAGTGACATTTTAAAGTTTGTTTTTCGTTATGTTCCAATCTTAGTTGTTAAAACCTAGGCCTTGTCGATCTTACTGCAGCAGTTTCATCCGCATTACTGATGAATGAGCCTCAGTGGGTCGGGATAATTGTAAAGCGTGTTAATTGGTAGCTCTCGAGGGTGCTGTTTTGTACATCGACGCTGACCCAGGTTTGAGGATTGAGGAATCATGTGCCATCGAAATGGAGAAATATACTGATGTTGATACTAATAATGCTTCTGCTGTTTCCAAAGAATTTGCTCAACTTACTCTTAAGAACGGTAGTATAGAATTACCAGAGTGGGCAAGCAGTTTAGATAGTATTTTATGGATTCCCGTGTGCCATCATGGATGGGTTAGCAAAAGGAACATCCACAGGTTTTCATGACATTAGTTTCTCACCGTATTTTAGAGTTGGCAAGATGGGTGGGTTGGGTAACAGGTGGAAAACATTTTTAAGTTAAAAGCAAAAATGGGTCTTTCTTTATGAAATTATATGATTCCAAACAAAAACTTTGGGCAATGTTCAACCCATATGACTCATTCTGTTTTTTATTATTTATTTTTAGTTGACCGGGTTGAAATAAAACAAAATCCAGATTAACCTGTTCACAAGTATAGGTCAAATTGCCACATATACCTCTTCTTAAGTACCTAATAATATGTTTGAACATATCGTTTCAGGGGAAATCTCTTCCAAAAGAACAAGCATTGTTGATGGACTAAGGACCTTAGCTCTTAAACTTGAATTTGGAGTGTCACATAATCAGATGTTCAAAAGGTTTCACACTTCTCTTTTCTATCTTTATGGAGGTTGTTAAACTTCTTTAACACCATTGTTGCTTATAGGACTGTAGCTGTTCATTTTACTGACCCGTTCCATGTTAGCACACATATAGCAGAACAGGGCAGTGATGGTTCTTCGCTTCTGCAGGTCTATTGCCATTTAAAAAGTAATCTTATTTTTATTTGTTTTATAAAAAAAAGATCTAATTGCATACAAATATAACCGACTTTGGTCTTATTTCTATATTAGGTAACCAACTCCGATTTATGTTTTTATTTTTATTTTGATTGATTTATTTTCTTTCTCTTCGTGCTTAAATGTAAAACCAGTTCCCTTGCTTCTTTCGGGTGATACTACACTCACAGGTGAAGGCCTCATTAACTATTCATGATGCTTGGTTGAATCTAAAAGATGGTTTCGCTCATACTACAAAAGGTGATGGGAGGCCAACGTCTAACTTATTCCCTCTTGTGGTTCCTGCAACATCTAGAACTGGAATTTTGTTTAGTATATTGATGGAGCCTACAATCACTGAAGGTAATCAATTACTTAAAAACAATATTGTAGTTATTTATACTGATTGATGTGGTTTTACAGCTGAAGGGAAATTTGTGCATCCTGATACAATATTAAATATAAAATATGGAATTTCTGGGGATAGAAATCCTTGATCTCATACCCCCATGTCTCTAAAAAAGAAAGGCCCCGGGGATGATGTCACACCATTGTTGAATTTTAGGAGTTTAGTTCTCTTAAAACGGCCCGTGTTGGAACCTTTGTTAGTAGTTGGTTTTGTTCCTCTTCCTCCAAATGGTCTTAGAGTTGGGCAGCTAATCACAATGAAATGGAGAGTTGAAAGAGTGAAGTTTTTTGAGGAGGAAATAATGTATGAAGTCAATGCGAGTCCAGAGAAATGGATGATTGCTGGTAGCCTGTTAGGAAACGAGGTCATGCCACTCTCTCCGGTAAGCAAGGTGTGTTAAAAAAGGAATTTTCTTTTATTTTCTGGATTGGATCTGATCTATTTATATTTTATATGGTGACCCGAGGGATTAATAAGTTTTTTGAGAATTTTTTGCACTGTATGTGACGGTCAATAATTGAGATTTCTATATTGTGTGTACCACTTGTTGTTAGATATGTTCGCCCTCCACAACTGGACTTGCAAAATGTGAATAGGGCGAACATTTGCTGCAATCCTGCAGCTCCTCATTTGGTGTGTGTTTTACCTTTACCTTTAAGCTCATCCTTTTGCATTCCAGCATAATGCGTGAGAACCGAAAGTTGCTGCTATAGTTTTCTTCGAGGGTGTTGAGTGTCGATTTGCTATCACAAGCTGCATTGCTGCAGGGCACGTTCTGTGACGACACAACCCATTTTGTTGCTTGTGTTTTGTAGATATATGTCATCATCACCACCACCCTTATCATCCTTATGCTACTTAACATGCCCTTGTGCATTTTTGGTCTACTTGATATGCACCATAATATTTCATAGTAATTTATAAGTTCACTTTGATGGAAGCCAAATTTAATGTTAACAAACTTTTATACTGTTGTTAGCTATTATTATATTGATGATTAGTTGCTTCATTTCTGATTTCAATAAAATCTTTAAGTGACCAACTCATCACATTCCTTATTTTTGTTTCTTGTGTATTCAACTTAGTTAAATGGCAAACAAGTGGAGACCTCAAATGAGCAACAAAAGAAAATTACGGTGTTTGCTAACTAAGACCTATACTCATGAAAAATTCTTAATCGAGGGAATGACCAGATTGCAAGAGTCTATTTACAATGCTTTGGGATACTGTGACATCTTCCTCAACATCACCAAAATTGTCCACATACATGTCTTAGATGTCTAAGGCAATGGGTAATTTAGGAGCCGTAGAAGATTACCTACATCAGGTATTCTATTATTTTACCTATACTATACTGTATTATTGTTATCTTCTATTGGGCAAAAATATTTCAAAAGTATATATACAGAATTTCTACTCGATCCTGACTTTTTTTTGCCTCTCCTATTTCTAGCGTCCGTAAATTAAATGTACTATGAATAAAACACAATGATCTCGCCCGCAATTTTGCGGGTTATGATCTAGTTTTTAATATGAAAGACAAAGGAAATACTTTGTGCAGTTGAAACTTGAAAGCATTTTTTCAAATATAAGTTACATTTTCAATCTCTGAAGTTTATTTATATTTACAATATTTGTCTTTCAATGTACCTTTGCGACACGAATAAACCCTACAATTTAGTTGCATGGATTATTTCTCCAAAGATAAAATTAAATATATATTTATAGAGAAGAGTTCAATTGAGACCATTTATTTTGTGTGAGAATGGGGGAACCAACCACAATATGCCATGTGTCACTTTTTTCTCTCCCATCCACGTTTTTAAAAATTAAATATCTCACAAACGACAAGTCGAAAAATCATGAAAATTGCACCATATTTTTCAGCGTTTTATCCTCTTCGATTTGCCGTCCATCAAGGCATACTTCTTACGAACTTTTTTTTTTCATTTTTTGGTGGGTTTTACATATTAGTAACACATGTGTTAGTGATTGATTATACATTTGATTTAGGGTTTAGGGTTAGGGTTTAGAGTTAGGGTTTAGCAGAGTTTAGTGTTAGGGTTTAGCAGGGTTTAGTGTTAGGGTTTAGCAGGGTTTAGGGTTTAGGGTTTAGTATGATTTAGGGTTTAGAGTTTTATAAAGCGTTTAGGGTTTACGGTTTGGGGTTTAGGGGTTAGGGTTTAGGGTTTAGGGTTGGGAGTTTGGGGTTTTGGGACGAAACCCCAAACTCCCAACCCTAAACCCTAACCCATAAACCCCAAACCCTAAACGCAACACTGTAACACACGTGTTAGTAATGTGAAACCCACTAAAAATAATGAAAAAAAAAACTCGTCGAAAGTATGCCTTAATGGACGGCAAATCGAAGAGGATCAAACGCTGAATCTAATGGTGCAATTTTCATAATTTTTCGATTTGTCGTTTGTGAGATATTTAATTTAAGGGGTAAATGGGTTTTGTATTCTCTTTGTACACATGACATCATATCATTGGTTCCTCTATTCTCACACTAATTTTTAGTCTCATTTGAACCTTACCCTATATTTATAATATCATCTCTAATTTTCTAAGAATTGTGAAGTGTTTTATATATTTAGAAAACTAATGAAAACATAAAGCAACCATTCAAATGTAAAAGATATAGCTTAAATTTAATTAGGAAAAATTCTCTCACTTTTACATAAAACTTTTCAAAGAAAACTATAAAATTAGAAAACGTGTTCAAATTCAAGTTTTCTAAAAAAAATTCTAAGAAAAGAAAAATTCTCATTTTCTTTCTTATTACCAGAAAACTGAGACAACTTTTATGGTTCTCTAAGTTTCCATTTCTATTTTATCTTCTATAAAGAAAACTTCATCCCATATATTTGAACACATTTTTCAAATTTTTGTTGATTTTCTAGAGAAGTAAAACACTCTTTACTCTCTAGAAAAACGAAAAATGAAAAATCAAGAATTTTTTTCGTAATTAAACGCACCCTGATTTTTCATAATAATAGATATAGAAAACCACAAATGAAGATTTCAACATTTTTAGTTACATGAACACAAATGTTGCGTTTAGTTATGAATATTTTTCAATTTTTTGCTTTTTGTTTTCTAGGGAATGAAGAGTGTTTAACTTTTGTAGAAAAGAAATAAAAATATGAAAAATGCGTTCAATTAAATGTGAAGGATGTAGTTTTTATTTTTCAAGGATTAGTATATATAGATGGAAAATCTATAACCACAAAAAGTAGTTTTCAACATATTAGTTATAATCTTAGATTTTTTTTAAAAAAAACTATGATTTGAACACATTTCTAATTTTCAGATTTTTAATTTTCTGAAAAACTAGAGGAGTTTTTCGACTTAAATGTGTCCTTAAATTTTCCTTTCTTAAATAACAAATATATTAAACATAAGTTTAAATAAGTTTTCTAGTTTTTCAGTTTTTTTTTTGTTTTAAAAAAAAATTCCAAAAAACAATAGTAGTATTTTATATGGTATATATTATTATTATGTTGTTTAGTACCAACCAACTAATATGAACAGTTTACAAATGAAATCCAATGAACTTCCCTGATTTCAACATTTTTTTAGAAGCTTATACAGCATACCACAATAGTAAAAGATAGATAGAAAACTTTAGGAAATGGTCAGATCAAATTAAATATGATGACTTTATAGGTTGTTTAGACATCTAAAAGTCAGAAATATACTTTGCCTCCATTTATTCCCAACAACATTCTCATTTTAATCCTTACAAACAGTAAACTTAATTAGATATCCACCATGCATGTGACACTTTGCTTGCCTTCTTTCATTCTTCATAAACACTTGCATGACTTCCTTTCTAGGGTTTCTTCATCATACAAAATCCCTTACTACTTCATCATCTTTTCGAATTAAAATTCACAATCATTCGATCGGTTTCGTGTTGATAAGATATCTTTTTTCAATTGTACATTAAGAACGGAATATATGATCAAACAAAGAAGGTAATGAAACTTTGTATGATCATATATGATTAGTTAAATCAATCTTCATTTTATAGCTTTTTTATGGTTCTTCGAAAAAACATGACTTGTTTCCTTTTTCTAGAGTTTCATTTTCGGAGAGTGGACAAAATGGCAACAACGAGTCCTTAAAAGGTTTGTTTGGTTTTGTAATTTCAGATTCAAGATATATTCTGGTTATTGTGGTAAATGCTAAGAGAGTTTGATATAAAGCAAGAAAGTGAAATAATTTAAGGTTAAAAATAGGGATAACAGAACATGAAAAAATGAACTTTGTTTCTGCTTGCAGATTATGATTCCATCAGTAGCGAACATGTGGCTGCAATAGCTGCAGCTACGTTCGCTGTACATTCATTAGAAGAAAAAGCGAGTTCCCAGCATCAGAGAAATGAGAAAAATAGAGTAGAAGGTATTTCCATGAGTTACAACACATAATTTCATTTACAGTTTCTAAATATTTGAAAACAGCAGTGTCTCATCTAAATTTATACTGTAATTTTTAGTACTGTACGTATTAGAGAAATATTACATATTTGTTTACATTATAGACATTTCACATACATGTAGAATTCAGCATATTTGGTTAAATTATCTGAAAACATAATGGCTCTGATACAATGGAAACATGAGAAAGAGTACACAATATATAGAAAATAATACTCCGTATATGTTATTGCGATTTCAGTGTCAAGTATATTTGAAACCAAATATAGGTTAGTAACAATTGCAAACTTGCATGTCAGATTTCGATCTTAGCCTAATTTTATCTACTGGTTTAACTAGGTGAAGCTACCACGAGAACCAGAATGAGTCGAGTTGATAAAGTTCCATCAATCGCAAGACCAAGTAGGCCTAGAGAGCCTTATACTAACAGAAATTTAAGCATACATGGAAGTGCAAACACCAACCTTGATTCTTGGGAGAAGACCGAGTTGCTAAAGATTCAAAAACGGTATGAAAATCTATCATTATCTTAAACAAATACGCATGAACCTTTATTCTGATTAATGTTCATAAATATGACATAAATCTCAGCTATGAAAAGAGTAACCTAACAATTCTCGAATGGGAGAATGCAAAGAAATCAAGAGCTAAACGTCGAGTGGAAGAGAAAAAGGTTTATATTTTTTATTCTTAAGTACTTGTTTTAACTAAAAATATAATGTGTACTCTTCATGGCTCGTGTTATAACTTTATAGTCTGTATAACGAGTCCTAACTAATGTTCATGAATTGAAACAGAAGGATTTGGATCGTAGAAGATCGGTGAGTTGGCAGCATTATCAGAACAAATTGGCAAGAATTGATCATGTAGCCGGAGGAGCTCGAACACAAATCGAAGAGAAGAAAAGGAAAGACGAAAAGAAGGTAAAAGAAAGAGCAAAGGAGATGAGATCACTTGGAGTTTCATCTCCAAAATACTGCTTCTTATGTTGATTTGGTCTTTGTATCTCTTATAAGTATTTGTTTGGTTTCTGCTTATTGATTCTGTAAAAGGTTGTTAGAATATAATTCCAAGTTTATGTTCATAAGTTTGACAACTCTTGTCAGGATCGCCTTGGATCTTAACCAAGATTACAACTAAGTACATTAGCTTTGAAAGATTAATAAGAAGTGGCGGAAACACACTTGTTAACAAGGAAGATAAATTACTTGTAATGATAAACAATAATATGAATAACAAGTAATATTTGATAACCAAAGCTTCAATATTATTGATGAAATAATACGGATACACTTGAGTTTGTATCAGGATTTACAAAGAAATCTTGAAGCTAATACAATGTATAACCGATGTGTATTACACTCGATCTAATAGATAAACTTATACACAAACAACCAAGACATGCCATGCCTCAAAAGTATGGAACTCTATTTTATAAAATAATAGAGTCCCAAATACACGTGATTGTAATTAATGTATGGCAACTAAAGTGTCTAAACATGGTCTGCTACTACAGTACAACATGTTCTGCTTTACAGAGTTGACTAAGTACAGATTTGGTAATCTGAAAGACCCACTAAGCAGCACTAATACTGTAATTGACACTAGCAGTATTAACCATGTAAAACATAAGCAGCAGTACTAACTATGGAATCACGCCTAGCAGTAGGAACATTGTTGGCAGTAGTAATCCTTGCAACGATACTAACATTGAAGCTTAGCCTTGCAGTACTAACTCTGGAATGCATTGGCTGCATTAATTCTTGTAGCAGTATAAACTTCAACGAACAGTAGAAACTAATACCAGCAGTATTAACATTGTAGATCAGCAGTACTAATCACTTAGAAGAATTTTCAATCTGCACCAGAAGTTAAACTCACCAAACAATTATGTAAACTTTGATTACAAATATAGAGTAAGGTTCAAATGAGTATACCAACTTTGAGTGAGAATGAGGGAACCAACAGATTTCTGTCATGTCACTTTATTCGATATCCTTTACATTTTTAAAAATTAAATATCTCACAAACGGTAAGTCGAAAAATCATGAAAAATGCACCATAAAATTCAACGTTTTCTCCTCTTCGATTTGCCGTCCCTCAAGGCATACTTTCGACAACTTTTTTTTCTTCCATTTTTTGATGGGTTTTATAAATTAGTAACACATGTGTTAGTGATTGGTTATACATTTAATTTATGGTTAAGGTTAGGGTTTTTTTTTTTTTTTTTTTTTTTTTTGGGTAAAGAAAGGTTAGGGTTTAGGGTTAGGGTTTAGGGTTAGGGTTTAGGGTTTAAGGTTTAGTAGTGTTTAGGGTTTAGTATGGTTTAAGGTTTAGGGTTTAGTATGATTTAGGGTTTAGAGTTTTGTAAAAAGTTTAATGGTGCAATTTTCATAATTTTTCGATTTTTCGTTTGTGATATAATTGATGTTGGGGGTAAATGAGTTTTGTACATGTGGAGCATTCTCTTTGTACACATGGCACAATATCATTGGTTCCCTTATTCTCACACAAATTCATATTCTCATTTGAACCCCACCCTACAAATATAACATATTTTTTTTAAGAAGGATGAAAAAATAATATGTGCAGTGTAAATATCACTCCTTCTGTTGGTTTCGCAAATTACATAAGGATTTCTTTTTCAAGTCATTTCCAGAAAAAAAATAAAAAAAAATAAAAATCGCTCAACATAATTCATATTGTTAGTTTGTTACGTTAGTTTTAAAGTTTATTTGTTCAATACACATATGAGTTGGCCCAATATATAAGCCCATAATAAGCAAAGCTTTGGGCTTTTTATTGGTTTACAACATAGAGTTCGATTAGAAGTGTGTCACTAAACTATCAAAGAGAAAACGTATGGTGTGGACCCAAATGGTTAGCTACATTTTCAGGGAATGTAACGTTACACGATCCTAGCTATTGATTTTTTTATCAACGGCTCAAACTCGCAGTACTGCATTTTACGTAAAATGCAATATTGTTAATATGCAACGAATTTGAGTCATTAATCACAGAATTTAACGGCTAAGATCGACTACCCCATTTCCCTTAAAATGCACTTCCCTTATAATCTTCCTCGAAAAATATTTATGATGTTAATTGTTACACCACATTTTTCAATCATACATCATCTAAGTGTACATTATACCATTGAATGTACGACTTATTATAACATATTTAAAAGGCTTATGGCAAAAAATTAATACTTAACAAATCACTACCTATAAAACATTCGAAAGATTTGTTAGTTGTTACAAAAACTACACAATCCAATGGGTCATTGTCCATGCGTAGCCTCCAACACAATGGGTCACAACGATAAATATTTATTTAATCTTTATAAAACACTGAAACATATGTTTACAAAAAAGGTTTCACAAAACATGGACATCCGTTGTAATCGTGACTCTGTTCGAGACTATTTGCTCCATTAAATGGATTTGAGTAAGTTTTTTTACCACACTGTCACTAATCTTGATTTGCGGTGGCGGAAATAATAAAGTAAAAAGTGGTATGTGAAAACTGAAAAATATATAACACAGTTAAAAAATACTGATGAATTGAAGTGTAAGAAAATTTCGTGAGTATTTCTACTTAGATTTACGTGACCTAATCGGAATTTCTCGTAACTGTTTCCGACACTTTCCCTGATCACCTCAAGATGTGCAGCTAGTGAAGAGGTTTGAATCCGAAACCGCTTGTGCTGATATCAAAACGCCAACCGCTAGGCAATATTGATAATGAGGGAGTAGTTGATCCCTTCTGTCCCCCTTAAGCTAGTGCTCGGTTTTAGGTTTCTTGGTCCAGAAAACACGATTTAATACTCTTCAAGTCAAAATCAAAAATCAAATTACATATAGCGTTCTCACGTCCGAAAACTGATCACCCTGAGCGTGACATGTACATGTGTCACGAGTCACGACTAATCTTATTATTGAAAACGTAACTATTGAACCGAACATATTCAGACCTAGGCAGGTCCAGGCCTATTTTGAGCCATGCAATTTGTTACCATATTTTGTAGTTTAATGGAACAATGCCAACCAATTATGTTCATACTTGTCACATCTTGTCTACTTCTTACAAACCTTCTTCAAAGACTTTGGTGTCACCCTGGACCTTAGCATTTACTCGTTGTCTCCATTGATATATTGATCACATTCGTGCATGTGTTACGTGTTAATTTGCCGACACACGAAAAAAAATCGATAAGTATATGTCTTCATGTTTAACAGCCTGATCATTATCAATCGTGTATTTATCATAGGTTTTATGTGATGTACGTATGAATGATGTATATGTTTGTGAGTTTGTCCTGTATAGATTATAATTGGATACATGGGCGGACCGTTATAGTTGGCGATGTCATGTGCCACAAGTCAATTAAGACTTGTAAAATTGATTTAAAAAATTATTGTAATTACCACTTACCACTCATATTTAGACAGTGCACATCACCACTTAAATAAACCGTATAAACTAACATATGAAGTGGAGTAAACTTCGAATGTTTTGCCACCGTTGACTAAGTTTTTGGGTAGTCATCAAAATCGAAGTTCAATGTAATTTTAAAACATGTTTCTAACTACCAGTATGGATGAAATAGCAATAAATAACAATCTTAAATATAATATATAAAGTTATTGATGATGTCGTTAAATATTCAATTAACCAATAAGATTGTTAATTTGATGTTATTAATTTGACAAAAATAAAGGGAAAAAAATGACATCATATACAATGGCGGATTCAGGAATTAGAGTGACCCGTAGCAATGTTATCTCAATTTTCGAAACCCGTAGCACAAACAAAGAATACAACCAAATATGGTATTTTTTTATAAAAAATTACACTTCGTATTGGGATGGACCTGTAGCAACTGCTACCGCCTACCTTCTACATGGCTTCGCCCCTGATCATATATTATAATTTTGAAATTCCTTAAAATGATGCAATTATGTGTTAGCAAATATAATACTTCATCCATCTCACTTTTATCGTCCCCTAGTAAAATTTGTTGAATTTAAGATATGTGGGATGAATATCAATTTTGCCTTTATATTCAAGACAAGATTGACTGAAAAAATTTATGAAATAAATGATTTTGAGTAATAAATGAGGGTAAATATGAGAGTTTAATGATTTTTAATGAATATTTTTTTGCAAGTGCACAATCTTTTTAGGATAAATGAAAAAAGTAGGGTGGACAGTAAAAATGGGACTGATGGAGTAATATTAAATCTAAAATCCATATCTACATCTAATTTTAAAGTTTCTTAACTTATATTTGTTTTATATCAACGTGTAAAATATATACTAGTTAATAAATATTAATAATTAATAATGACTTAATGACTCGTGTGTACACACGTGTTTAAAAGCTAGTAATTATATATTTGTAAGTTTTCAGAATTACCAAATAACCAGTTAATTGTTATCTAACACCCTTTTAAAGGGTTTAGACATTTTCTTAACAAAATTTAGAATTTAAAGATGCAAAATTTATATTATACCCTTTTTATCAACTCAAAAAATATTACACTATAATCATTATTTACATAATCAATAAATTAAAACACCTTTCATATTTGAATTATGAAAAGTGTATCAATCATAAATAGTTTGATCCCACTACTATCAAATATAAACATTACTAAATTATTTTACTATCACTATAATTGTTAGATGAGCATATTGGAATCGGTGGCGTACCAACGTCATTTATAATAAACTTTAAACTCCATCACTTAGCGCGGGTGTCTTTTAGTTATTATTAGTATGTCTATTAACTTAATTACTACTATTGTTACTCATTTATATTATAGTTATTAATTAAGTTCTATGGAATTTATTTATAACGAGTTGAGAAACATAATTGAATTTGAAATTTCACAGCTTTTGTTTTGATAGTAAGAACTAATACTAATTTTAAGATAACAATAATTTGAAGTAAACTTCTTTATTAACTTGAAATTTAAAGTAATACTAATTTATTTAGGACTATTCGACTTGATTGTTGATTTTATTATTAATTGTTTTTTTATGTTAAAATAAATTTTTTGAGAGGTTTTATGAAGACATACGCTTGCAAAAATTCAATTATTGTTTAAAAGTTTTCTCATGAGTTTGTATGTGTATGTGTTGGACAAAAAATATTTTGAAAGGTTTTTTTCCATTTGTGAGAATAATAAAATTTTAATATTATTTGTTTGAAGTGGAATTCAGTAATTAATGATTTCAAAACCCTCTCTGAATAATTAACTAAAAGTTGCAATAATACGTGCGTTAATCATCAAAGTTTCACATTTTTTACGTTTTCATTTTTTAAGTTTTTTCTTCATTATTTAGTGAGTTTTTTTTAAACAACTTACTTTTTCTTTTTGTCCTTTTGAACCATTGTTATATCCACAACTATTCCCATGATCCAAATGTTTTACATAAAAAAAGGTGAGAAATATTTATTATTTATGATTTCTAAACCCACTGCGAAAATATATAAGAACCAGAGGCGAATCTATATGAAGCTAAGCAGGGACGGAGCCAGGAATTCCCGATAGTGGAGGCGAAAAAAATTATTTTTTATTTCTTTAATAGTTTCGTGGGGGCGAAAATTTTAAAATGTAATTAATACCTTAAAAATTGGGTAAGGATCAGAAGAGCAGCTCCTCTTAGAGGAGCAGGAAAAATTTACTGCATTTTAAAAACAAATTTGAAGGTGTCATAATGCAGTGTCGCTAAAATGCAGTAAAATGTCACTAAAATGCAGTAAAAATATCGCTAAAATGCAGTAAATCGTCGTTAAATCGCTAAAATGCAGTAAATCGTCGTTAAAATGCAGTAAAATATTATAAGTGTAAAATGCAGTAATTACTCCGTTGGTAAAATGCAGTGAATTTTGAGCGAATTTTTGCCCTAAAATGCAGTGAATTTTTCCTGCTCCTCCTGCTCCTCTAAGAGGAGCTGCTCCTCTTATTCAAATCTTAAAAAATTTTCTTTTTTACGTAATTTAAAAATTCTTGTGGGGGCGACTGCCTACGCTGCCCCCCGCCCTGTCTCCGTCCCTGAAGCTAAGATGGGTCAATTGACCTACCTTAGATTTCAAGTTGATTCATAGAAAATGTAGTATTTTTTAAGTTGACCCACCTAATTTTCATGTTTTGACCCCTGTTAGGTTTTGGATTGATGAAGATTTACAGTTTAATGTGTTTAATTTGGATATTTTAAAGAAGCTCTGTTTTTGTTGGATCATGGCAGACGCCATGAGAGTGTTTTTGACCTAATGAGTTGAAGATGAAGTTTAATTGGGTGGACTATTGTTTGGGTATAGCTGCTTATATATAAAAAAGAAACTTTGGAGTGTAATATCTAACCCATCAGGCTCAATTCATTGCTTTTAATAATTCGTTTAAACGGTGCATAATTAGTGCCTTGAATTATTATTTTTTTATTACTCTGAATATATACTAAAAAGCCACTTGTGTTACAATTAATCAAACCAAATTGAGAGCATGCAGTGAATTATGTTTTATATATATTTTGAAAAAGCCAATGATTAAAATTAAACCAATTGAGAGCGTATTTGTATTATTTTTTCCGTACCTTAAACTTTCTTATATTTATCAAACAAATTGTTCAAGAAAGTTGTAGTAAATTTCATTGAAGAATTAAAAAATTGAGTTGAGATGTGTATACTTTATAAGCTGTTTTTTTTTCCCGATGTTCAACGTATGGAACACTCGATCAATCAACTAGCTAGGCATCATATAAACAATACTATGACTTTGTAAAGACTTTTAGTAGAATTTTGACAAATAAGTGGGATCAATCTTACCACGTTAACATGATATTGCTTTTTTCTATTACTTTCCTTAAACCCAAATAACTCTTTAAAACATTTTATGCGGATAAACTAATGAAATTGTTAGAATCAGCACTAAACCTGGTCCGGCCCGGCCCGACCCGTTATCCAACCCGGCCACATGCTTCGATCATATATTCGATTCGGCCAAAGAAAATTGACCCACGTTACGTTTCATCCTAGATTCGCCACTTATAAGAACTACCTAAATTATCTAAAAATTAGATGATTGATTTTTCTAATAGATGATAAATATTGATAAATTGATATATGACTACAATTAAAGCCATCTCTATTGTAATAAATATGAATAAAATCGTTTAGATCGCATATTTTCAACCCTACTTAAAGTCTAGCTGAATTAGAAAATGGGAACCAAATTATATAATACTCCTATTCCATTTGGACATTGTTTCTGGAAGGTGCACATACCAGGGTGGTTTTGGACCATGGTATCCAAAATATCCTCCAGTTGAAAGACTTAGGTGTCGAATGTTTTTTAAGAGGTTTTGTTTTAAATCTGAAAACCACATCTTCTGAATCATTCATAGATAGCTGTTTGTTTTTATTGACTAAAACGTCTAAAAAATGTGTGTAATTGTTCGTTTTGCTATATATAATATTGCTTTGTTGCATCTATATGAACATGTATAATTACAAAAATAAAACTTTATAACTATAAATGTATTTTATATAAGTAAGTGAGCAATCTATTTAATATCACCTTTTAACAGCAAATGTATTTAACATAAGTGTGAGGATTATTTATGTAGTTTCACTTTCACTTTCACCAATACAAAAAAGCAACTACAACTATTCCTATGGCTGATGCAATTCTTCCTCACTCTGCTATGCAGCCACAACATTTTTATTCTCCAAGACTACTCCTAATAGTGACTTCGTCACTTCTTTCTTCCCTTGTGCCACATCACCACATCAAAAACCGACGAAAGGAAGACACAACGGTGCCAATGGTGGTTTCGTCACTTTATTATTTGGGCCCCACATTTACCAATATACCTACATTTACATACACTAAACAATAAATAACAATACATTAAATATAAGCTGGACCTCACACTTTTTTCTTTTCCTTTCTTCGGCTAACCTAAGTACTCAAACCGAAGAAACAACCGAAGAGTTGGTGCCAACAATGTCACAACTGATGAAAGGAAGAAGAAGCAAAGGAAGAGACCGATGGGAGTGGTCTTAAGAGAGTTATTCCATCAAAATTTATCTTGAAAAATATTCATGTAATTATGCTCAAAAAGAGAATTATTTCACCAACAATTTACTTGAAATATGATTTTATTTCCCAAGTCTGATGGCGCGTGGGTCCATTGGACTTTGTTTTCATTTTACCAATTTTGTTATACTCGTGAATACAGGTGTATATCAGTTGATCCTTTCCTTTTTAAGATATGTGTGATTATGTGAGCTGTTAGAAATTAACTTGGAATGATAGAGATACAGAGAGAGTGGTGGTAGTGAGGGAGAACAAATAGGTATTTTAGAGATAGGGTTCCTTCATAGGTTGATCAGACATGGTTTCATCCCAAAAAAAAAATAGAGCTTTTTCCGATTTCAGAACTCTGAATCAAGAAAAAAAAACGGTCTGAATCTGAAAAACCTCTGATTCGGTCAGTGATAAGAGGTTTTTAAGTGCTTTTTTGCAATAAAAAAAAAAACACCTTAGATAGCATGAAATATTGACAAGTAGTATTGTTTTCAAATTTATCTAGCTAAACATTCTCTGAGAAAGAGTCGAAAACGGTCGTAGAAGTATCCCAATTAGACTCGCCTTTCCTGAATAACATAAACAGGGAAAATCATCTATCATGATGATGATCGTATGATTTACTAAAAACGAAATATACTACAGAAGGGACGGGTACTTACATATTTGTAATTTGTGCATCTTTGTCTACAGTGTTAGTTATTGTATAAATTTCGAATGGTGCACTTCCTACTTAGTACTACTTCTGCCGTATTATTCTCACTCATTAAAGAGGTGTTTCTTTGTTACCAAAGAAAAGAATAATAAGGTTTACTTTGTCCACGTTTCGCTTTAGGGGACACAATATAATTATCTTCACCTGGTTTCATTTTGCATATGAATCTTGAGTGAAGTTGATATTTTTATATTAGTTATATAGAGAAATTAAACGATTTGTCCATAAAAAAAAACCAAATATAACGATTAAACCTAAAAAAAAAATTGGATTTGATGGTTATAATAAAGTAAAATCCTATTCGTTTGGATAAGATTTTACGAGATTTTTGGGATTTTTAACATTTTCGGTCACAATATTTATAGAAATGTTAAAAATCCCGAAAATTTCGTAAAATCTTATCCAAACGGATAAGATTTTATTTTATTATAACCATCAAATCCATATTTTATTTTATTTTTTTAAGCGGACGCAAATCGCTACCCGTTGTCACAAGGCAACTCGTTCTCGGTCACAAGGCTGGCTCGCACACGGGACGCAAAGCGCAAATCGTAAAATTGTGTCTTGCGTTTGCGACTCGTTTACAACTCATCGTTCTCGGTCACGTGCCCGGGACGCAAAACACCAACAGTGGGATGCAAATCGCAATTTGCGATTTGCGTCCGGGTGAGGCAAAACGTCAATTTTTTTTGGAGGAAAAATCTTTATATTTGTTTTTTTTAGGGGCAAATCGTTTAATTTCCCAGTTATATATAACCATTTAGGGGTAATCAATATTCAAGTAACTAAGGTTCGAATTGAATAAGATTTATTTTTCAGATATTTTTTTCGATTCTAGGTCACGATATTTCTTTCAAATGTTAACTAAAACACACTCAAATGCCACCTAAATTTGTTGAAGGTAGATCTAAAGGACAACAATCTCTGTATATGTTGCAACTAGGTGATTGTTGAACAAGAGTAACCAAAGATTGAATTGGAGAAAAATGAATGAGAAATACTTTAATTAATTACAAAAAATCTACAAATTTTTATCTACAAAATGACTTGACACCACTTACATTAAGAGATATAAAGTAGAGAGAAAAGGAGTGAACCAATATAAAATTGACAAATTATCTTGTAAACGTCTTTTGTATAAATTTGTTTGTATGTGTAGCAAAAGACCACCTGCATCGGAAGTGTTCTTGGCATTTTTTTCCCACCACAACGCCGGCAGTGGGGGTCGTGGTGCAGGGGCGTTGTGACTGAAAACGGGCGAGAGAACGTCAAAAGTGTTGCCCGCATGACTTTTTTTTTCTTTTCCATTTCATTTTCTTCAATTTTTAGTCTAAACAATATAATTAAGTGGGACGTACCCTCCACTACCTTTTTAACCATTGCAAAGGCTGTGAGGATAATACAAGGTTGTGCTGACGTGACATCCACAACGGCCCCACAACCCTTGTTACCATTGCAAGTAGTCAAATGGTTTTTATATTAAATTTCTAACTAACTCCATACATCTAACTAACTAACTTAATTAAAAATATTTACAATTCAGTCCTTATACAACTCTATATGACATTTTTGGTCTTTCTTCCTTCCTCTCATGAATAAGTTATATATATCTTCTACAAAGAGTACTTAATACAATTTTAGAAATGATTCTAAGAAAGATCAGTTAAACTCCATTTTGTCATTTTAGTAGTTTATATTAATGCATGAATTGACAATTTCACTTTGATAATAATAAAAGGGTTTGGTTCAGAGGGGATGGGGGTGTTATAGGAGCAGCAAAGGCAGAGCTCATCCCCACCGTCCATTCCATTCCAACGGCAAAGATGAATCCAGTCAACAGGGACGAGACTGCAAATAATATGGTTAAGGGACCAAATGTGTAAATCCTTTTGACTCCATCAATCTTATTCGGTCAGAACGGTCAACATCTACTTTATTGTGATTTTTTTCCCTCCCTCTCTCTACTGCAACAAGCAAACACCATCTTCATCCAAAGAAATCGTCGATTAAAAATCAAATAAAAGTCTTCCGTCCAAACACCGTCGACGATCATCATCGTTTCAGTTTTTTGATGATTTAATCATGTCGAAAATACTTACACCTACACCGTTGTCTGCTTCACAAGATTATGCTTTAGAAATATCAAAAAATGATGCGACTCGTAAGTGTTTCCGATCAAAATATGTTTAATCTTCGTTTTGTGACTATTTTCTTCATTTTTTCTACTTATAATACTTGATTTTATTTGTCAGCTACACGTAGGAGCCAAAGAAGAACACGCTACAGGTTCGAAGAGAAAAAAAAGAAGCAAACGATGCATGTAAACTTGACATCGGAAGGTAGCGATGAAGCGGAATCGGTATCCAGAGGTATATACTTGTTTTATATAAAAATCTATTTTTATATCTGCATGATTTTAGATCTGTAAAAATGTTAAGAATCAAAGCTAAAGTGTATGATGCTACATCTGAACATTGTTATTTTGATGATTTTAACGTGTTTATGACAGTTGATTTTGTAGTTTATACTTTAAAATGGAATTGTTAATAATATTAAATATTCTACTGCATCTTGAATATAGATAACTGCATTTTATGACTCTTGGAGACTTTATCTTTGTTTTTAAAAACTCTCTATTACACTACAATAATGAAGTTGTCTTACTATATCTTTTGTGCATATTCAAACAACTAACTGCATTTTAGTAGATTGACTGTAAAATTACAAAATGATAAACATTTCTTTACATACTTGAAATCACTTGCAACTACATTTTATGAAAGTTGTGAACCTCATTATTTTACTGCTACTTGTTTTACTTAATTTTTAAAATATTGCTACTGCATTTTATGTCCTGTTAATAAATATTTTTGTCTAATTGCCACAAATCAACTCAACTTAATTTTTTAAAAAATATTGCTACTACAATAATGAAGTTGTGTTACTATATCTTTTGTGCTGCTAACCGCATTTTAGTAGTTTGACTGTAAAATTACAAAATGATATAAAACAAACATTTCTTTACATACTTGAAATCACTTGCAACTACATTTTATTAAAGTTGTGAACATCATTATTTTACTACCACTTGTTTTAATTAATTTTTAAAATATTGCTACTGCATTTTATGTCCTGTTAGTAATATTTTTGTCTGATATCATTGATGTAGTACACTTCTTAAATAAATCAGTGAAAGAAAGTGCTCACAAAAAGTCCACCAAATTAAAAAGTATAAAAGTTGAAGTTGAGAAGAAGAGATCAACAAATAAAAGAAAAAGAACTGCAAAGAAGGTTGTTTTTGGTAAGATAAAGGGTAGATCTTCGCCACGTTGGTTAAAATCAGTACTAAAGTCCACCACTGGAAAGCAAAAGGAACTTATAAGAGACCTAGGATTCGGACCGTTGCTTGACTGCTTTGACTATGACACAGTGCCTTTAAAATTAGGCCTTTTTGTTGTGCAAAGCTTTGACCCAGATACATGTCGTTTGTACTTCCCGGATGGCAGAGCAATCAAAGTGACAAAACAGCTGATTCATGATGTTGTTGGCTTGCCGATTACAAATTACAAATTTGATACTTATAATCCACAAAGAGGAGGTCCAGAGGTGATTGAGGAATTCAGAAGACATTTTGAAGTTAAAGGCAAAGAAAAAATCATTGTCAATCGACTTCATGACTGGATGGTGGATTACATAGAGGGTGATAGATGGTACAAGCTAAGTTTCCTTGCATTGGTAACGACTTTACTAATCGAGTGTTGCCCAAGTGGATCTATCAATGAATCGATTATACCTCTGGTTGACTGCAACAATGTAGACATACTTCATTATGACTGGTGTGGTTACATTTTGGATTCAATTGTGAGGATGACCACGACCTTTAAACCTACAAACCATTTTGATGGTCCCTTGTTGATCCTTGTGGTAAGTATAAGTTTTTAATAATGTAATATTAAGTTACCATTGTGTGGCAGGTTTCTGAAATTTATGTTTACTGAAATTTTACCTTTGTAGTTGATCTACGTGCATTGTACAACAATTGGAAATGAGGAAGCTGCAAGAATGTATCCAGGAATCAGGAATTGGAATTCTGTTACTTTAACATCTCGTGAAAATGAAGAGATAGAGAGTGGCGGTTTTGGTTTACAGCATGTGAGAATTCTTGAAGGATATGAAGAAGATTTAGTGAAATCTGTAGAGGAGATCAGTGATTCTTCTGGAAAAAAGAGAAAGAGAAGTAAAGAAATGGGTAAATTATTTGATATTCATATAACATTGTTATCTATTTTTGAAATAAATTAGACAACTGCATTTTAAAACATACGAAGAAAAAAATTTGGCATTTGAATTTTTTTTTACACAGATTTCGATGGAAGACAGTTAGAACACATGGATGACTCTCCTTCAGATCATGTTTTTGAGATTGGAGATGAAAATTTAAGAGTATGTAACTTTCTTACATTGTATATTCATTCATATGTACAAAAGTTTTTTGTGATGAATTATTATCAGAAAAAAAAGAGTATAAAATTCAATATGCACCTGATTCTAAAATTTAAGAGTATGTAATGTAACACCCGCCAAATTATGACTAGTAATTAGTGCCTAATCATACGTTAATACATGTAATTAGTTCTGTGTTAGGCTAATTAATGTATCGAATTATATATATTGTTGAATATATACGAAAAATGCGATTTGGTTAAATCGTACGCAGCTTAAATCGAATGTATTTCGATTCAATTTAATACGGACGTTGGTGACCAATTTTATTAAATAACGCTTTTATGTCAAAAATATTATTATGATAATATTTCGTATTCATTCGTATCGTACAAACAAAACTTACACAAATTAAAGTATTAAAACGCGCAAACTAAATAAACAAACTTACATTTTATAACTCAAATATAAATTTATTTGTAAAATATTTAAATGAAATATCGCGTAATAAATTGTATTTTAAAACTTATAATTAAAATGTAAAATAATTAATTAACGTTTAAACGACGGAGCAAACGAACACCGCACGGAGAACGGAGACTGAAAAGTTGGAGGATAACCTCCAACTCTCCCCTCTCTTTCTCCTCATTTCTCTCCACTCACTCTCTCTCTTACCCCTCTCTCCTCTATTTTCTCTCTAAACTAAACCAACACCACCATCACTCAAAATCGCAAAATAAACATACTAAACCCGCTCGGATCACCTCGACGCTTTGGAGAAAAACGTTCACCACTTCCCGATCTACAACTCTATCTTTTCGGATTTTTGATCCGACACTTTGTAAGTTTCCGACAAATCCCGAAATCTCTCGTTTTTAAGTGTTTTTGCTTGTTAGTGGTTTGGATCAACTTATAATGTCCAAATATGGGTTGGGTAAAAGTTTTGGACCGAACGGAAACCGAAAAACTCGTTTTCGACACATTTTCCGGCCATCAGACCGTAACGTCGCTTTTGGACCCAGATTTATGCGACGTCAGCTTCAACGTCGAAAAACCCCTCGTGACGTCGCATGGTGCGACGTCAGTCACAACGTCACATTAAATTGCGACGTCGCATATAGCGACATCAGCCTTAACGTCGCCAATACCTCACCACGTCGCACTTAGCGACGCAAGCCCTTACGTCGCAGAAATCAACAACGTCGCATATAGCGACGCCACGTACAACGTCGCATTAAATTGCGAAAGTCGCACAAAGCGACGCCATGCTCAACGTCGCAGTCAGGATCTGCGACGTCGCACCCAACGTCGCACAAACCAGAACCTCAAAAACACAGATTTTTACTAAGTGTCGAGACTCGAAATTTATCACTCGATTTTACCCAAATTCGGTTCCAGATGCGTTTTTCGTCAAAGCAATATAGTAGAAATAAAAATTTTCCAAGCTGACCTGGCAGCTCGACCCCAGCCAGGGGCTCTGCCCCTTGGACCCCGCCAGGGGCTGCCGCCCCTTGGACCCCGCTACCAGGGGCGCTGCCCCCGGACCCCCGTACTTAGATTCCGTAACGGCTTCTAAAACACAATCAAAACACATTTTTCAAGTAAAACGCCACGAAATCAAAATAATAATAGTTGAGATTATTATTACAAATCCGTCACCAACGGGCCGTACACTTTTCAAACACTTAAACGTATCAACCAAATAGTGGAGATTTGGACATTATAGTTGAATGAACAACTACAAGGGTGATCTTTTGAGATACCCAATCATGATTATAACCATCGCGTGTCGTGGACACCCTCAGGTTACAAGTCTTTGGACTTCATACTCGGCTAATCAACTTACGTTTGTTTAAACGCTTTCAGACTCAGGTGAGTCTCATAGCCCCTCTTTTACTGTTTTACTCAGGGGTGTGATATATTGCTCAACTTTTAACATGTGAACGCAAGTACAAACATTTCATATACTACATGAGTTTTTCGAAACTAATCATTTAAAGTCCTCCGTCAGCATAGTTGTTAATACGTTGTAGCGTGAATATTAGTATATGGTACCATATAGGATTGACCCACCTCGTCCGGGTTAGCAAGCACTAACCGGGTAAACGAACGTACTAATATTTGGGAAGACGAATGTGGATTAGGCATTCGTGGAGGCAACCTCGCCCGAAATTCTCTATAGGGGACCCGGCCCTCGAGTTAAGCTCAACTATGTGCTCATGGCTGTATACACGATGACTATCATTTAATTGCTGGATGCAATTCATTATTTAATTGCTGGATGCAATTCATTATTTAAATCTTGCGGTTCATACTATATTAACTGATTTCAAACCTGTGAGCTCACCAGCTTTCTAGCTGACCTTTTAGCATATATCGCAGGTACCAAGCAGTAGGATGTTTCTGCTTCAGGACTTTAGCTCGAGTCAGCATACAGAAGATTGAGATTTTCTTGCATTAGTATATTTTGTACAAGTACTTATGTACTGAAATCTCCTTTTATTTAAACTCGAGCTATGTAAAGCTTTAAATGATGTAAACATTTCTATTATCAATATATTTTGTTAAAACGACGCATATAGAGTCGTTTACTATATATCTTTGTGCTTTGTTATTGATTAGTAACACCCAAATCAAGCTTCCGCAAATCATCAAATTTGGGGGTGTTACATGTAACTTTCTTACATTGTATATTACAGGATTCTAAAATGATGATCAAACGAAATCTGGTTTGTGTTCGAAAATATAAAGAGCACATTGATAACTGTATAAAGAGTTTGATGTCATCTAATCCATTTGATCCGGAACTTCTTGATTTAGCAGTCGAAAGAAACTCAATTTTTAATGTTACAAGGGTTTTAAAGAAGGAATATGCACCTGATTCTGATAACGAGATTTTATCACCAACGTCTCATCATGTCACAGAAATTGGGCAGTCATCAAAGAAGCCAGAATCATCAATACTGATTGTTGAGCCGTTATGTGCAGTAAAAAGCACATTTTCTGAAAATCCAACTGAGGGTACTTCTGAAAATCCAAACGTGGTTGAAACAGCACCTAAAAAATCTGCATTGGATGTCGGAGAAGAGACAGAACATCTTGATGAAACTGACAAAAAAAAGGAAGATGTGACGGTATGTGAGAAGGATGAATTGGAGAAAAATGGTGGTCTTGAAAACTTTGAAGTGGGTACATCACTGCTGCAATATCAAGAAAAATCTTACATTGGGACAGTGAAACGAAGGAAATTGAATAACAATGATTTCCCAACATTTGATTTGGGGATATCCCCTGATAATTTACAAATATCAAACCCAACTGTGTTACAACAAGCTTTTCAAGAAGCTGCGTTAGTTAGAGATCAGACAGTTCAAACCGAGGATCAAGGTTGTGTAGTGAATGATCCTGAAATAGGCTCGGCTGGGAAACCATTTTCAGAATATGAGGATTTTCTGCATTGTCAAGCCGCAGATTTGGCTTCTGCAAATCTAGAAAAGAGGAAACAAGAGGAACAGAAAAATCATGACATCATACGTAACAGACTTCAGAAGTTGGATGTGATTGATGAAATCTAGAAGCAAAAGGAATCAGATATGAAGAAGAAAATTGACGAAGAAAATATGAAAAATGAAGCTGAAAAGAAAAGAGTTGAGAAGAAGATCGTCGAAGATTATTTGTTCCCAAAGCAAGTATCAACATCGGATACATTGCAGATGAAGAACAATGAAGTAGAAACTGCATCAAAATCAACTTCTTCTCATTCAACAATGTTTGCCCCGTTTGCAACTCCAAGTCCAGTTGGTTCACCACAAGCTGCACCTGCTAGTTCAGTTGGTCCGCCTAAACTGAAACTAGAGTTTCCAAAAGATCTTCCAAAACCTGTTAATCCATTTCCAATAAGCAAAAGTTTTAAACCTCCAACAAATCTACCAATTCCAGCTAAAATTGTTGAAGTGAACGTCAACCTTCATGAGAAAGTTGAGAAGAAGGTTAATTTTATGACAGATACAACAGTAGAAGTCGAGGTTGATGGTAAGACCGAGTTTGTGAATATATCTGATGACCTTGTCTCTCCGTATATTGATAAGGAGGTTTGCGTCAATTCGAAGATAACAGTACAAGAAGAGAGATTGTGTAGATTAATCTTCAGTGCAAAACAACCTATGAAGTAAGTTTTTTAATATGCTTACAAAAACAATAAATTAGTTACTGCATTTTATATAAGTTTAATGCATCTTATGTATATTTCATATACTTTTTTTTAAAAAAAAACAGGACGGTTTACTTCAAGAATTTTGCGTGCAATCTGGATCTTCAATCTTTGGAAAGCTTGTATAATGGAATTCCAGTACAGCAAGAAGTAATAGATGTTTGGACACAGATCCTCAATTATGAAGAATCTGATCGAGAGTCAACTGTTCAATGTGGTCGTGTCTTCTGTGATACCGAAACTATGGTAAATTTATTACTTTTAAAAAGATTATTATAACATAATACTTTTTACTTGTGTAAAAAAACAAAACAGTTGCTCAAACAAATGTACTTGTTTATGCAGACATACAATGATATAAATCCAGCTCTAGACCAAACAGTTGTTTCAACAAAATTCGAGAAGAGTGTGAAATCAAGTCTGAAGCAAGCTTCAAAAACCAACTTTAGTGATACTGATGTGGTAATTTTGAAATAAATTTCAATTTATCTAAAATTCTTTAAAAAATGTTGTTCTGTTAAAAAAAAAAAAGAAAAAAAAAGAAACCTTATTTTGACTAAATCAATGTGAAATGTATATGCTGGTTGTTCAGGTTTTCTTCCCCATAGTGATGCCGTTTGAAGAAAAGAATCAAAGTGTGATCAACCATTACTATCTGATTTGCTTTAACTTGAAAGTACCGGGAATTTACATCATCGACAGCATCAAAGATAATACTGATATATTTACAAGATATGGGAACCTGCCTAACACTCTTGTAAGTATCTCATAAAAATTGTTAAACTGCACGATAACAATATATATATATATATATATATATATATATATATATATATATATATATATATATATATATATATAGGATTAGGTTCAATGGAGAAGGAAATTTAGGTGGAGAAGAGGGAGAAATAATTATGATTTGGTATTTTATTACTATGATTCAACTTTTTATTACTTTAATTATAATAATAATAAAAAATGAATCGTAGTAATAAAAATACTGAATCATATTGCTTCTCCATCTTCTCCACCTGATTTTTCTTCTTTTTTGATCCCCTTACTATATATATATATATATATATATATATATATATATATATATATATATATATATATATATTATTTCTAGTATTTTAATGTACTTTGTTGGTTACTACAGCGAAGAATGTTTTGTGAATATCTTGTTAAGATCGAGAAGCACACAAACACTGTTGAGTTGATGGTGAAAGAGATCAAGATTCTTGATATTGAATGGGTAACCAAAAAAAACTATGTGGATTGTGGGATTTTCTTGATGAGACACATGGAAAGCTACAAAGGTACAAGCATCAAGGAATTCAAGACCCAATTCCATAGTCAAGTTACTGCCCAGAAAAAGCAGATTGAAGACTTGCGAAAGAAATACTTGGCAAAGATCCTTTTATCTCCCTTCAATGATGATTTGCAACATGTCAAAGATGAAGTCAAGGCTTATGATAAGCTAGACAAGGAAGTCAGGATGATATACAAGAAGAACTCAAAGTTGAATATCGGCAAGCTTTCGCTCAAGAGGAACATCGTTGCTGGGTGAAAAAGTTTGATTGTTGGTGAAAAGCGTTATGTGTTTGGTGGTTTGTGAACGTTTTCAAAACAATTTATGTGTTTCGTAGTTTATTTTGCTGTGGGTGACAAAGTACGTCTGAAACAAATACTATTACATTTATCTTTTGGTAATGGTTGTTTGTCTGTAGAAAAAAACTTATGTGTAAAAGTCTATTTTGTGGTTTGGAAAAACATATAAATGTTGTGCTAGTTAATATCCTTGTTAGTTTATATTCAAGTTTCAATAAAAAAAATTAAATATTAAAAATAAGTCAATCATTTTAACTTTAAACAGTGAAATTTGAGACATATACTTACTGCATTTTATAGAAATCACACTGCATTTTATTGAAATCACACTGCATTTTAGTATAAAACACAAAAAATACATTTCAGTTGAAAATAAGTCAATCATTTTAACTTTAAACAATGAAATTTGAGATAAATACTTACTGCATTTTATTGAAATCACGCAGCATTTTATTGAAATCACACTGCATTTTAGTATAAAACACAAAAAATACATTTCACTTGAAAAAAAAAAAAAAAAAATAGACTGCATCTTATCAACATTTATAAACTGCATCTTATCAAAATTCACTGTATTTTAAAAAAAAAAGTAAAAAAAAAAAATGTCAATTAGATTCACTGCATCTTACAAAAAAATAAGTACTACATTTTAACAAATACTGCATTTTACAACTATAATTTTTACTGCATTTTAGCTACACTGCATTTTAAAACCTTCAAAATTGTTATTAAAATGCATTAATTTTGGCATCCTTCTCCATCTCAAAAAACAAATTCAAACCTTCTCCTCTTATCCTTGGTTGACACTTTACTAAAATATTTATTTGAAAAAAAATCAATCAATAGTAATAAAATTTAAAAAAAAATTATTAAGAATACTTGTCATAATAAAAAACAAATTTCAACTGCATTTTATAATACATTAGTGCATTTTATTAAAGGGCATTTTGGTAAAAAAACAAACATAACTGTCTTTTTACCCCTGACATATAATGAATATAAATACAACACACACACAACACACACTTCAATTCACTCCCTACCTACAAAACAAAACCCTAACTACAATAAGTACGAAAACTTATCGCAACTACGTTCTTCCTTCGTCGTTATTGTTAAATTGTTCGTGGAATCTGCCACAGCGAAAAGAATGGTTAACAAGAAGTTAGTGAAAACACCAGAATCTGGTAAAAAACTTCAAATGCAAAATCTAAGAAGAAACCGAAAGAAATCATTACTTGTAAGTTGTTTCATAATTTATTACATACAACACTTCGTCGATATTGTGTTATAATTTTATAATTTAAGATGCTGTTTTTGAAAATCATTTACCGCAGCCACTAGACAAAGCAAACGAAAACATCGAAGTGAGTCAGATGTTGAAAAGGATCACGAAATCAACAACGATTCAACAAATATACCAGAAGATGTTGATAAAAAGAGAAACAAAGGTTTGATTCCTCTTTCATGTTTGTTACTGTTTATAATGTTAGAAAATGTTACACATAGTGTTATAACGTTCCTCTGTTGGTTATAATTTAATGATATACAATAACTGCATTTTATTCATATTGTTCTCATCGTGATGATCATGTTTTAAAACTGATATATATTTTTAACTACACATATATGCTATCTAATTTTTGATTTTATGGAATTTAAGTAAAAAAACTATTATAATTTACAAGGAAAATGATAAAAAAAGATGTAGCAGTACCAAATCATATAGTAATTGAAGCCAGGCATTCACCGAAATGGCTAAATGATGTGATCATTGCAACAAATCCAAATCAACAACAAGCAATAAGGGACATGGGGTTCGGTAGCTTGCTTGACGGTGCATATGACTTTGATTTTGTCCCTGTTGCACTTGGTGGTTTCGTTGTAGATATATTTGACCCTGAGAACTGTAAGTTTAAGTTACCAAATGGTAGGTCAATTAAGGTAACTAAAGAACTCATTCATGATACACTTGGATTGCCAATGGGAGGCAAGAAGATAAAAACCAAAGAAAGATCGTCTGGTAATGATCCAGTTGTTCAAACTTTCCGGAAACAGTACTGTGAAAAACCGATTAAAGCTTACCCAATTAAACCTCTTGAAGGGATTATGGGTTTAAAAAAGGAAGCTGATAGGTTGTTTAGGTTGAACTTCCTTGTTATGGCTACAAGTATTTTGATTGAGTGCACCAAGGCTGGATGTGTAAACCAGACAATAATACAGTGCATACCAGAAAAATATGAGGATATCAAAGGTTTGGATTGGTGTGGATATCTGTTGGAATCAATGATTATGTGCCGGAAAAGGTTTAAAATCAAAGATCATTTCAATGGCCCGCTGCTTACAATGGTGGTAAGTAATCTGTTTGTTACTTAACTTTGTTTTTATATAATTATGTTAAACAAACATAATATCTTGATGTTTTCTTTTACTTTTGTTTAAAGCTTATATATGTCAACTCTACACTCTTGAAAGATGATGAAGCCAACACATTGAAGCCATATTTGAGTAGTTGGAATTTTGAGAAACTTAAGGAACGCCAAAATAGAGAGATAAAAGAAGGAGGTTTTGGGCTTGATCATGTAAGAGTTGTTGATGGATTGGAGGATGTAATCCAACAGAAGACGCCTTCTAAGAAGAGGAAAACTGTTACTGCAAAAGGTAATATTTGAGACTACATCAAAAAACTTGTTGTGTAAAGTATTTTTCAAATTGTATAAATCAAACATCCACTAATAAAAATGAGACTATGCATACAGAAGCTGAAGGAGATGAATTTGTAATTGGAGATACATATCTGAAGGTAACCGAATACCTTATCTAATCACATAATGAGTCTGCTAAAAACATTGTAATGATTTAAAATGTTATTATACGATTTAACAAATTAATTGAATTCATTTATTTATTCACAGGATGATAAAAGGAGAATCAAAGAAAACCTAAAGGGAATTGAAAATCTGAAAAAACTTGTTGATGAAAGTTTAAATGCTTTAATACCTAACCATCCTAGTGACCAAGAGTTGCACAAGTTACAGAGTATTAGGGTTGATCTCTATAGAAATTTCAGAGATGTTGGTGAAGTTGATGGATATAATACATTGGTTAATGCTGGTCATGTTGGTACCTCTGCTGATGTTGTTGATGGAAACAACAAAACAAATGCTGATACTGATCTGGGACCAATAGTTGAAGTAAATGAGAATACGATTGAAAATGTTGGTACTACAAGAAACATAGGTAAACAAGTCAATCCTGTTCGAATCGTTGACTATTCAACAGAGGAAGATAGTAAAAAAGAATCAAATGTGTCGGTTAAGGAAATTGCAAGTGATACAATTCAACAAAATGAAAAGTGTGAGCAATCTCCGAAGAATGTTTCTAAAGATACTAACAATGCTAAATCAATCTTCAACGAATATCATTTGCAAGATGAAGAAGATATTTTTGCTGATGTGAATACTAATTTTGAAGAAACGTTGCATATATCTCAGAATCATGACAATGATGTCTACAAGGTTAGTACTTCTGTATTTATTTTAAATTCACTGTATCTTACACAAAAAATTAAAAATATTTAAATGTAATAAATCTAAATTAATATTTCCTGCATCTTACATACCATTTATCCATTTTTAATTGCAGCTGCAAAACCTGGTTAATGCCTCATCAATGGATGGTGATACCGGAGGTAATATTGAAGATAGTTACAATGAACCTGGTATGGTAAATGATGTCTACAAGGTTAGTACTCCTACAATTTATTTTTTGATCCACTTCATTTTAAGTAAAATTTACTGCATTTTAAGCATATTTTACTGCATTTTAAAGCACAAATTACTGCATTTTTGTAACACCCCCAAATTCACTGTTTTGCGGAAGCATAGTTTGGGGTGTTACTAATCAAATATCACAGCACAAAGATAAAGCAAACGACATCTATATGCAACGTTTGTAAATTAGTTACATTCCATAGATATAATGTTTGAAAGCTTGGTGTTTTCGTATACAAAATGTAGTTTCCCCTAGAGTCCACGCGTATAGCGGGAGATTCTATTACATAATCGTAATATACAAAAGATAATGCTAAGAATCTCCGTTAATGCAGTTGTATTGAAATCATGCGACTCTAGCTAAAATCCTGGAGTAATCCTACTCCATCCGGGTACCTGAGAAAACATGCTAAAAAGTGTCAACCAAAAGGTTAGTGAATCTCACAGGTTTGTAAGTAATATCAGCTTTGAACACGAGATTTCATCAGTAATGCCCGCAGGCGTAAAATCAGCAATTTAAGTCCAGAAATCGTAAACCAGTATTTGCAATCCCGCAAATGTAAGTAAGTAAGTTTATACCGTTGCCATGAGGCTCATAATCGAAGCTTAACCCGTAAGTAATAAGTTTGCTCCCGTGACATGCTCGTAAATGAGCAAGCATCAGTAACGAATAAGTAGTCACCCGTTTCTACGTGTAAATCAGTACGTGGCAGCGCTACTGCCCCGGGTGGGGAGGGTCATTTCCCTAATGGATCCATTAACTAGTGTTCGCGCTTAAGTCCATAACTAACGATATATGATGGAGAGACTTCTGTAAATAGTAAACAACTCATGCAATTCCGTTTGGTATAGTAAACAGTTTTAGTACTTGTGTTCAAGGAAAAGTAGTAGCATGTTTCTCCCCCAATACGATAAAACAGTAAAAGTGGGGCCGTAAGACTCACCTGAGTCGAGTAGCAAGCGGTGGAATTCAGTAAGTAGTGAGTAGGTTCTCCGAACCCGTAACCTTTAAATGCCTAAACATATAAAGTCAAGTAAGTAGATGTCTCGCAAGACCATCTAGTCTAGTTGTCTACACAACTCGTCATGTCCAAAGTTGGTTCGTTATCGTTTGTTTTCAGAAAACATGGTTGGCCCATTGGTGACGGTTTGTATTAGTAATAGTCAAAGTATTATCATTGCGTTTGAAACATTTTGTACTGAAACGACGGGGGTCTGGGGGCAGCGCCCCTGGTTGCGGGGTTCCAAGGGGTGGCAACCCCTTGGCGGGGTCCAAGGGGCAGAGCCCCTGGTCGGGGTCGAGCTGCCGAGTCAGCTCGGAGGGAAAAATGCACATTTTCTACATAGTTTTAGTGAAAATCTCTTTAAAAATTCTGATTTCTGCGACGTTGGGTGCGACGTCGCAGGTAAGGATTGCGACGTTGAGTACGACGTCGCTAAGTGTGACGTTCGCAAATTAATGCGACGTAAAGGCTGGCGTCGCTATATGCGACGTTGAATATTTGTGCGACGTAGTAGGCGACGTCGCTATGTGCGACTTCGCAATTCAATGCGACGTTATGTGCGACGTCGCTAAGGCGACGTTATTGATTTCTGTGCGACGTTATACGCGACGTCGCAAAGGCTCCAGGCCAGATGCGACGTTACGGGCTGTTGGCCGGATTTTGTGTCGAAAACGAGTTTCCCGGCCACCGTTCGGTCCAATATTTTTACCCAACCCATTTTAGGACATTTCAAGGTTATACAAACAACTAACAAATGATAATACTTAAAAATGAGAGTTTTCGGAGTTTTGTCGGAAACTTACAATTTGCCGAAATGAAATTCCGGAAAGATAGGATTATAGATCGTGGATTGGTGAACGTTTTCCCCTAAACGAGTCTTGAAATCCGAGGTCGTTTGATGCTAGTATTTTATATATTTAGGTGGTGGTGGTGTTTTGGTGGTTTAGAGAGAAATGAGAGAAAGATGGTGAGAAGATAGAGAGAGTGAGATGAGAAATGAGAAAAGAGTGGGGGATGGTGGGGGTTTTGTCTCCCATTTCATTCCCCGCGGTTGCGCTCCGTGTCCTAATCGTTTAAATCATTTGTTTTAATATTTAACCAAACGTTTACATTTTTAAAATGTAACTGGAGTATTTAAATAAAAATACCTTGAAATTATTAATAAAAACATTTGTCGATATATTTAAATTATTATTTTGCGTTTAGTACGTTTTTGTCGCATTATTTAAATGTCGTCGCGATAATATAAATAATGTTCGTTCAGTTGCGTATTTTATATAACAAAATACGTTCTTATTATTTAAGTAAATTTCTGTCACCAACGTCCAAATAACTGCGTCGGACTCCGTCCGGTTAATTCGTACGATTTATCCAAATCGCGTAAGTACACACATATATATATAAATCACCATATATATATACAAATAGAGTCTGCAATTAGTCCTATTACATACTAATTACATCTAGTTACAATTAATTAGGCATAATTAATTACCCTAATTTAGCAGGTGTTACATTCTCCCCTTGTTAAAGAAATTTCGTCCCGAAATTAGCTTGAGTGCACGGACGGTGCGTTGTCTGGGAAGAGATGTGGGTATTTCTGTCGCATTTGGTCTTCCCGTTCCCAGGTGAACTCAGGGCCACGCCTAGAATTCCACCTGACCTTTACGATGGGAATACGACTCTGTTTCAATCGCTTGACCTCGCGGTCCATGATTTCCATAGGTTCCTCGACAAAATGAAGTTTATCATCGATTTGAATTTCGTCAAGCGGTATAATCAGTGTCTCGTCAGACAGACATTTCTTCAAGTTAGAAATGTGGAATGTGTTGTGTACGCTGCTAAGCTCAGCAGGAAGTTGCAGGCGGTATGCCACTGGACCAATCCTTTCAAGGATTTCGAATGGTCCGATGTATCTAGGATTTAGTTTGCCTCGCTTTCCGAATCGAATGACACCCTTCCACGGTGCCACTTTGAGAAGTACCTTGTCCCCTACCTGGAACTCAAGGTGTTTGCGTCTCACGTCAGCATAGCTTTTCTGACGATCACGTGCGGCTTTCAGCCGGTTTTGAATACCGATGATTTTCTCAGTAGTTTCATGAATAATATCTGGACCCGTGAGTTGGGAATCTCCTAACTCAGTCCAACAGACAGGTGATCGGCACTTACGCCCGTAAAGTGCCTCGAAGGGTGCAGCCTTTATGCTGGTATGGTAACTGTTATTGTACGAGAATTCGCACAACGGTAAGTGATTTTCCCAAGAAGTACCGAAGTCAACTACGCAGGCTCGTAACATATCCTCCAGTGTTTGAATAGTTCGCTCGCTTTGGCCATCTGTTTGCGGGTGATAAGCAGTACTCATATCCAGACGAGTACCAAGAGATTTCTGTAGTGATTGCCAAAAGTTAGAAGTAAAACGGCTGTCCCTATCCGAGATGATCGAGATAGGTACACCGTGTTGCGAGATGATTTCTTTGACATAGATGCGAGTCAGACGCTCCATCTTGTCGGTTTCCTTGATGGCCAGAAAATGAGCAGATTTCGTGAGACGGTCCACGATCACCCAAATGGTACCGCAACCACTCGAAGTTTTCGGTAGTTTGGTAATGAAGTCCATGGAAATCTGTTCCCATTTCCATTGAGGAATTTCAGGTTGTTGGAGCAACCCCGAGGGTCTTTGGTGTTCGGCCTTGACTTTGGAACAGGTTAGGCATTTACTGACGTACAAGGCGATGTCAGCTTTCATGTTAGGCCACCAATACAACCCTTTGACGTCGTGATACATCTTGTCAGAACCAGGATGTATAGAGTATCGAGATTTGTGAGCTTCAGCCATCACCAAATCTCGCAAGTTTCCGAATTTGGGTAACCACACCCGGTTAGAGAAGTATCGAGTTCCATCGGGTTTGATTTCGAATTGTTTATCCAAGCCTCGCAAGGCTTCATTTTTCAAGTTTTCATCGTTGATTGCTTCGAGTTGAGCGGTAAGGATTTGAGCAGGAAGCTCGTTACAAATTGTCATAGAAAGTGCTCGGACTCGAAGGGGTTTCACTCGTTCTTTTCGGCTTAAGGCATCGGCAACTACGTTAGCCTTGCCCGGATGGTATTTGATCTCGCAGTCGTAGTCACTAAGTAACTCGACCCAGTGACGTTGCCTCATGTTTAGATCTTTCTGATCGAATATGTGTTGGAGACTTTTGTGATCGGTAAAGATGGTGCTTTTCGTACCGTAGAGGTAATGTCTCCAGATTTTCAATGCGAAGACCACAGCACCTAACTCAAGGTCGTGGGTCGTATAGTTTTTCTCGTGGATTTTCAGTTGTCGTGAGGCATAGGCAATGACTTTTTCCCGTTGCATTAGCACACAACCTAGTCCTTGGTGTGAGGCGTCGCAGTAAACTACGAAATCGTCGGTGCCTTCGGGTAAGGACAAGATTGGTGCACTGCAAAGTTTGTTTTTCAATAGCTGGAAGGCTGACTCTTGTTTATCAGTCCAATCGAACTTCTTATCTTTCTGAGTCAGCGTGGTTAGGGGAACAGCTATTCTTGAAAAGTTTTCGATGAATCGGCGGTAATAACCAGCAAGACCTAAGAATTGTCTCACTTCGGTTGGAGTGGTCGGTGACTCCCCAGCCCTTGATTGCTTCAATCTTGGCGGGATCAACATGAATTCCTTGGCTGTCAATCACGTGCCCGAGGAATTGAACGGTTCGAATCCAGAACTCACACTTAGAGAATTTGGCATATAACTCTTCGTGTTTCAGAAGTCCTAGAATGGTTTTCAGATGTTGAGCATGTTCCTGCTCGTTGCGAGAGTAAATCAGAATATCGTCGATGAACACAATGACGAATTTGTCAAGATATGGTTTGCACACCCGATTCATAAGGTCCATGAATACGGCCGGTGCGTTGGTCAACCCGAATGGCATCACTTGGAATTCATAATGCCCATAACGAGTTCGGAAAGCTGTCTTTGGGATATCATTGTCACGGACTCGGAGTTGATGATAACCCGACCGTAGATCAATCTTTGAGTAAACACTCGATCCCTGAGTTGGTCAAATAGGTCATCGATTCTAGGAAGTGGGTACCGATTCTTTATGGTTAGCTTATTCAGCTCTCGGTAGTCGATACACATGC
The DNA here is from genome assembly GCA_949592205.1 of Helichrysum umbraculigerum. NCBI lineage: Eukaryota > Viridiplantae > Streptophyta > Magnoliopsida > Asterales > Asteraceae > Helichrysum > Helichrysum umbraculigerum. Next base: position 43,660,931 of record CATIUR010000007.1, read on the forward strand.
GGAAAGATCCATCCTTCTTTTTCACAAATAAGACCGGAGCTCCCCAAGGTGAAGAACTCGGTCTGATGAATCCTCTGTCCAGGAGTTCCTGTAGTTGGTTAGACAACTCCTGCATTTCGGATGGTGCTAAACGGTAAGGGGCTCGTGCCACGGGTGCAGCTCTGGGCACAAGTTCGATTTGAAATTCAACTTGTCTAGGTGGCGGAAGTCCGGGCAAGTCTTCAGGAAAGACTTCCGGGAAATCCCGCACGATCGGAACATCCTCAAGTCGCTTCTCCTCCGACTTCTTCTCCGTTACATGTGCGAGGATGGCTTGATACCCTTTTCGTAGATATTTTCTGGTTTTGAGGCAGGATACAATATTCAGATTTCGTCTGCCGGTCTCCCCTTGTAGGACTAAGGTTCCACCGGAGACAAGAGGTATGCGAACGAGTTTGTCATGACAGATGATTTCAGCTCGGTGCTTGGACAACCAATCCATACCGACAATAATATCGAAGCTGCCGATCTCGACAGGGATTAAATCAATGGGAAACGTTTCGTTCGTGAGGTTAAGTGTACAGTTGTGTATAATACTATCAGTCTCAATCAGTTTGCCGTTAGCTAATTCAACAATGTATTTAGTATCTAAGGCAGTGGGAGTTATATCAAGTAAAGGGCTAAATTTCTCAGAAATGAAGCTTCTATCGGCACCGGTATCAAATAACACAGAAGCAGTAAGGTCGTTGAGAAGGAACGTACCCGTCACGACGTTCGGGTCTTGTCTGGCTTCCCCAGCCTTGATAACGAATGCTCTACATCGAGCAGGGTTATTGTTGTTTTTCAGCTTTGGGCAATCTTTCTTGAAATGCCCTGTATTTCCGCACCCAAAGCAGGCCTTTGGTGCATTAGTGTTGGGGGTAGGAATGTTGGTTCGGCAATCCTTGGCTAGATGCCCGAACCGCTTGCAGTTGGAGCAAGGGCAAGAACCGTCATGGTGGCGGTTGCATTTGGGACAGTAGGGTCTGCTCCCGCTGTACCCTTTCTTCTCCGAAGTTCCAGATGAATAAGCCTTAATGTACTCAGGCTTTTTGTTGGAGGTTTGGTTGGATGAGTTGGGGTTTCCTTCCCACTTGCGTTTGTTGTTTGCAGATGGGGTTGAAGTTGTGCCACGGCGAACAGAATTTGCCGTTAGTTCATGTGCCATACGGATGGCGCTCTGAATAGTACCCGGTTTGGAAGAAGTTACCAGGTCTTGGAGTCTCTCAGGAAGACCATCAACAAATTTCTCGATCCTCTTGCACTCAGGATCGACCATGGTTGGGCACAGAAGTGCCAGTTGGTGGAAACGGTTTGTGTATCCGGTGATGTCATCACCCTGCATCTTGTGGTTCCAGAATTCCACTTCTAGTTGTTTCAATTCATCCCTGGGGCAATACTCGCCCCTCAACATCTTCTTCAACTCCTCCCACGGGAGTTTGTAAGCATTAGCAACACCCACAGTCTGGGCATATGTGTTCCACCAGGTGAGTGCGGTGTCAGTAAAAGTACTAACGGAGAACTTAACTTTGTCTCCCTCCGCACAGTTGCAGATCAGAAATACAGACTCAACTTTCTCGATCCAGCGTACTAGACCGATAGCTCCCTCAGTACCTGCAAAGTTTAGGGGTTTGCAGTTCTGGAAGTCCTTGTAAGAACAAGGTTTAGCAGCAGGGGTTTCAGCGGCATCGCTGTTCCTCGTGGAACTTGGTGGAGTATTCCGAGCCAAGGCTTCAGTAACAGCCTGGGTTATAAGGGAGGTAATCTGGGCATCTGTGTATGGTCTTGTCTTTGGCGGCATGATTCTTCAATAAAAGAAATGAAGATACATGAGATTTTGTAGGAACTTGTAATTGTCACAGATGTACATGTATAAAAGCAGTAACACATAACATCAACATGGAAAATGACAATTAATGTGAGTTGAAATAACAAGGAAAGTTTGATAGATAATGTGAGTTCAAAGGTTACATCCTACAGAGATATTACAAAAGGTGTCGGGAATTGTTACATCCGACTAGTTTATAGAGTAGTGCTAGATAGTCAAAAGATTACGAGATAGATTACAAGACAAAGACTACACTAGTCTTCCTGTAGATTAATTTGCTCCATCAGCGTGACAAGGCGGTCCACGGTTTCTGCTAGTCTGTTGGTTTGCCTGGCGTTGTCTTCCACCAAGGCCAGTCGTTGTGCTAGTGTTCGAGAGTGATCCTCAGTCTCCTGTGAACGCTGTTCACATTCCTCTAGTCGGTTTCTTACAAGTTCATCCGCACCTAATTCGGCGGTCATGGAATCCTGAATTATGCTTACAGAGAGGTTGGTATCCTCTTGTTCTCGCTGGAGTTGGGATATGTGATCAAGTGCTTGGCGAAGCAGGTAGGTCATTCGGTGTTGTTCAAGTTCGAGACTTTCGAGCCTTTGCTCTTGACGGCGAAATTGGGTAGCCAACACTGGCAACGTGAGATGTGCCGAGTCCTGAGAGTTATGAACAGGATAGGGGCTGTTTCGAGGCGACCTTGTGTTCCTCCTGGCTACTCGTGGGTTCCGTGACCCATGTGAGTGAGAGTGTGACGGATTAGGTGGTGTGTTTGCCATTCCTGTGGCAGAGTGTAAGTAAGACGAGGCTAATATATATATACATATATCATATCCAGCCTAGTGTCTAGCACGTATCAAGTAATGGTCCGGTTCTCTCGTGGTCAGAGTCAACTAACGTATCCCCGTTCAACATAATCATTTCAGATCTTACATCATCTTTCCTTAATTGTACATAGTTGATCAGGCTATGTTAAATTAAAGTCGTATGCTGTAATTCCTGAACCAGTCATGTCTAATAAGAGAATACCGCCTAACGGTCATAGTCTAGGCCCACTAAATGCAACCTAGTTCACTATAACCTTAGGCTCTGATACCAATCTGTAACACCCCCAAAATTCACTGTTTTGCGGAAGCATAGTTTGGGGTGTTACTAATCAAATATCACAGCACAAAGATAAAGCAAACGACATCTATATGCAACGTTTGTAAATTAGTTACATTCCATAGATATAATGTTTGAAAACTTGGTGTTTTCGTATACAAAATGTAGTTTCCCCTAGAGTCCACGCGTATAGCGGGAGATTCTATTACATAATCGTAATATACAAAAGATAATGCTAAGAATCTCCGTTAATGCAGTTGTATTGAAATCATGCGACTCTAGCTAAAATCCTGGAGTAATCCTACTCCATCCGGGTACCTGAGAAAACATGCTAAAAAGTGTCAACCAAAAGGTTGGTGAATCTCACAGGTTTGTAAGTAATATCAGCTTTGAACACGAGATTTCATCAGTAATGCCCGCAGGCGTAAAATCAGCAATTTCAGTCCAGAAATCGTAAACCAGTATTTGCAATCCCGCAAATGTAAGTAAGTAAGTTTATACCGTTGCCATGAGGCTCATAATCGAAGCTTAACCCGTAAGTAATAAGTTTGCTCCCGTGACATGCTCGTAAATGAGCAAGCATCAGTAACGAATAAGTAGTCACCCGTTTCTACGTGTAAATCAGTACGTGGCAGCGCTACTGCCCCGGGTGGGGAGGGTCATTTCCCTAATGGATCCATTAACTAGTGTTCGCGCTTAAGTCCATAACTAACGATATATGATGGAGAGACTTCTGTAAATAGTAAACAACTCATGCAATTCCGTTTGGTATAGTAAACAGTTTTAGTACTTGTGTTCAAGGAAAAGTAGTAGCATGTTTCTCCCCCAATACGATAAAACAGTAAAAGTGGGGCCGTAAGACTCACCTGAGTCGAGTAGCAAGCGGTGGAATTCAGTAAGTAGTGAGTAGGTTCTCCGAACCCGTAACCTTTAAATGCCTAAACATATAAAGTCAAGTAAGTAGATGTCTCGCAAGACCATCTAGTCTAGTTGTCTACACAACTCGTCATGTCCAAAGTTGGTTCGTTATCGTTTGTTTTCAGAAAACATGGTTGGCCCATTGGTGACGGTTTGTATTAGTAATAGTCAAAGTATTATCATTGCGTTTGAAACATTTTGTACTGAAACGACGGGGGTCTGGGGGCAGCGCCCCTGGTTGCGGGGTTCCAAGGGGTGGCAACCCCTTGGCGGGGTCCAAGGGGCAGAGCCCCTGGTCGGGGTCGAGCTGCCGAGTCAGCTCGGAGGGAAAAATGCACATTTTCTACATAGTTTTAGTGAAAATCTCTTTAAAAATTCTGATTTCTGCGACGTTGGGTGCGACGTCGCAGGTAAGGATTGCGACGTTGAGTACGACGTCGCTAAGTGTGACGTTCGCAAATTAATGCGACGTAAAGGCTGGCGTCGCTATATGCGACGTTGAATATTTGTGCGACGTAGTAGGCGACGTCGCTATGTGCGACTTCGCAATTCAATGCGACGTTATGTGCGACGTCGCTAAGGCGACGTTATTGATTTCTGTGCGACGTTATACGCGACGTCGCAAAGGCTCCAGGCCAGATGCGACGTTACGGGCTGTTGGCCGGATTTTGTGTCGAAAACGAGTTTCCCGGCCACCGTTCGGTCCAATATTTTTACCCAACCCATTTTAGGACATTTCAAGGTTATACAAACAACTAACAAGTGATAATACTTAAAAATGAGAGTTTTCGGAGTTTTGTCGGAAACTTACAATTTGCCGAAATGGAATTACGGAAAGATAGGATTATAGATCGTGGATTGGTGAACGTTTTCCCCTAAACGAGTCTTGAAATCCGAGGTCGTTTGATGCTAGTATTTTATATATTTAGGTGGTGGTGGTGTTTTGGTGGTTTAGAGAGAAATGAGAGAAAGATGGTGAGAAGATAGAGAGAGTGAGATGAGAAATGAGAAAAGAGTGGGGGATGGTGGGGGTTTTGTCTCCCATTTCATTCCCCGCGGTTGCGCTCCGTGTCCTAATCGTTTAAATCATTTGTTTTAATATTTAACCAAACGTTTACATTTTTAAAATGTAACTGGAGTATTTAAATAAAAATACCTTGAAATTAATAATAAAAACATTTGTCGAAATATTTAAATTATTATTTTGCGTTTAGTACGTTTTTGTCGCATTATTTAAATGTCGTCGCGATAATATAAATAATGTTCGTTCAGTTGCGTATTTTATATAACAAAATACGTTCTTATTATTTAAGTAAATTTCTGTCACCAACGTCCAAATAACTGCGTCGGACTCCGTCCGGTTAATTCGTACGATTTATCCAAATCGCGTAAGTACACACATATATATATAAATCACCATATATATATACAAATAGAGTCTGCAATTAGTCCTATTACATACTAATTACATCTAGTTACAATTAATTAGGCATAATTAATTACCCTAATTTAGCAGGTGTTACATTCTCCCCTTGTTAAAGAAATTTCGTCCCGAAATTAGCTTGAGTGCACGGACGGTGCGTTGTCTGGGAAGAGATGTGGGTATTTCTGTCGCATTTGGTCTTCCCGTTCCCAGGTGAACTCAGGGCCACGCCTAGAATTCCACCTGACCTTTACGATGGGAATACGACTCTGTTTCAATCGCTTGACCTCGCGGTCCATGATTTCCATAGGTTCCTCGACAAAATGAAGTTTATCATCGATTTGAATTTCGTCAAGCGGTATAATCAGTGTCTCGTCAGACAGACATTTCTTCAAGTTAGAAATGTGGAATGTGTTGTGTACGCTGCTAAGCTCAGCAGGAAGTTGCAGGCGGTATGCCACTGGACCAATCCTTTCAAGGATTTCGAATGGTCCGATGTATCTAGGATTTAGTTTGCCTCGCTTTCCGAATCGAATGACACCCTTCCACGGTACCACTTTGAGAAGTACCTTGTCCCCTACCTGGAACTCAAGGTGTTTGCGTCTCACGTCAGCATAGCTTTTCTGACGATCACGTGCGACTTTCAGCCGGTTTTGAATACCGATGATTTTCTCAGTAGTTTCATGAATAATATCTGGACCCGTGAGTTGGGAATCTCCTAACTCAGTCCAACAGACAGGTGATCGGCACTTACGCCCGTAAAGTGCCTCGAAGGGTGCAGCCTTTATGCTGGTATGGTAACTGTTATTGTACGAGAATTCGCACAACGGTAAGTGATTTTCCCAAGAAGTACCGAAGTCAACTACGCAGGCTCGTAACATATCCTCCAGTGTTTGAATAGTTCGCTCGCTTTGGCCATCTGTTTGCGGGTGATAAGCAGTACTCATATCCAGACGAGTACCAAGAGATTTCTGTAGTGATTGCCAAAAGTTAGAAGTAAAACGGCTGTCCCTATCCGAGATGATCGAGATAGGTACACCGTTTCGCGAGATGATTTCTTTGACATAGATGCGAGTCAGACGCTCCATCTTGTCGGTTTCCTTGATGGCCAGAAAATGAGCAGATTTCGTGAGACGGTCCACGATCACCCAAATGGTACCGCAACCACTCGAAGTTTTCGGTAGTTTGGTAATGAAGTCCATGGAAATCTGTTCCCATTTCCATTGAGGAATTTCAGGTTGTTGGAGCAACCCCGAGGGTCTTTGGTGTTCGGCCTTGACTTTGGAACAGGTTAGGCATTTACTGACGTACAAGGCGATGTCAGCTTTCATGTTAGGCCACCAATACAACCCTTTGACGTCGTGATACATCTTGTCAGAACCAGGATGTATAGAGTATCGAGATTTGTGAGCTTCAGCCATCACCAAATCTCGCAAGTTTCCGAATTTGGGTAACCACACCCGGTTAGAGAAGTATCGAGTTCCATCGGGTTTGATTTCGAATTGTTTATCCAAGCCTCGCAAGGCTTCATTTTTCAAGTTTTCATCGTTGATTGCTTCGAGTTGAGCGGTAAGGATTTGAGCAGGAAGCTCGTTACAAATTGTCATAGAAAGTGCTCGGACTCGAAGGGGTTTCACTCGTTCTTTTCGGCTTAAGGCATCGGCAACTACGTTAGCCTTGCCCGGATGGTATTTGATCTCGCAGTCGTAGTCACTAAGTAACTCGACCCAGTGACGTTGCCTCATGTTTAGATCTTTCTGATCGAATATGTGTTGGAGACTTTTGTGATCGGTAAAGATGGTGCTTTTCGTACCGTAGAGGTAATGTCTCCAGATTTTCAATGCGAAGACCACAGCACCTAACTCAAGGTCGTGGGTCGTATAGTTTTTCTCGTGGATTTTCAGTTGTCGTGAGGCATAGGCAATGACTTTTTCCCGTTGCATTAGCACACAACCTAGTCCTTGGTGTGAGGCGTCGCAGTAAACTACGAAATCGTCGGTGCCTTCGGGTAAGGACAAGATTGGTGCACTGCAAAGTTTGTTTTTCAATAGCTGGAAGGCTGACTCTTGTTTATCAGTCCAATCGAACTTCTTATCTTTCTGAGTCAGCGTGGTTAGGGGAACAGCTATTCTTGAAAAGTTTTCGATGAATCGGCGGTAATAACCAGCAAGACCTAAGAATTGTCTCACTTCGGTTGGAGTGGTCGGTGACTCCCAGCCCTTGATTGCTTCAATCTTGGCGGGATCAACATGAATTCCTTGGCTGTCAATCACGTGCCCGAGGAATTGAACGGTTCGAATCCAGAACTCACACTTAGAGAATTTGGCATATAACTCTTCGTGTTTCAGAAGTCCTAGAACGGTTTTCAGATGTTGAGCATGTTCCTGCTCGTTGCGAGAGTAAATCAGAATATCGTCGATGAACACAATGACGAATTTGTCAAGATATGGTTTGCACACCCGATTCATAAGGTCCATGAATACGGCCGGTGCGTTGGTCAACCCGAATGGCATCACTTGGAAGTCGTAATGCCCATAACGAGTTCGGAAAGCTGTCTTTGGGATATCATTGTCACGGACTCGGAGTTGATGATAACCCGACCGTAGATCAATCTTTGAGTAAACACTCGATCCCTGGAGTTGGTCAAATAGGTCATCGATTCTAGGAAGTGGGTACCGATTCTTTATGGTTAGCTTATTCAGCTCTCGGTAGTCGATACACATGCGGAAAGATCCATCTTTCTTTTTCACAAATAAGACCGGAGCTCCCCAAGGTGAAGAACTCGGTCTGATGAATCCTCTGTCCAGGAGTTCCTGTAGTTGGTTAGACAACTCCTGCATTTCGGATGGTGCTAAACGGTAAGGGGCTCGTGCCACGGGTGCAGCTCCGGGCACAAGTTCGATTTGAAATTCAACTTGTCTAGGTGGCGGAAGTCCGGGCAAGTCTTCAGGAAAGACTTCCGGGAAATCCCGCACGATCGGAACATCCTCAAGTCGCTTCTCCTCCGACTTCTTCTCCGTTACATGTGCGAGGATGGCTTGATACCCTTTTCGTAGATATTTTCTGGTTTTGAGGCAGGATACAATATTCAGATTTCGTCTGCCGGTCTCCCCTTGTAGGACTAAGGTTCCACCGGAGACAAGAGGTATGCGAACGAGTTTGTCATGACAGATGATTTCAGCTCGGTGCTTGGACAACCAATCCATACCGACAATAATATCGAAGCTGCCGATCTCGACAGGGATTAAATCAATGGGAAACGTTTCGTTCGTGAGGTTAAGTGTACAGTTGTGTATAATACTATCAGTCTCAATCAGTTTGCCGTTAGCTAATTCAACAATGTATTTAGTATCTAAGGCAGTGGGAGTTATATCAAGTAAAGGGCTAAATTTCTCAGAAATGAAGCTTCTATCGGCACCGGTATCAAATAACACAGAAGCAGTAAGGTCGTTGAGAAGGAACGTACCCGTCACGACGTTCGGGTCTTGTCTGGCTTCCCCAGCCTTGATAACGAATGCTCTACATCGAGCAGGGTTATTGTTGTTTTTCAGCTTTGGGCAATCTTTCTTGAAATGCCCTGTATTTCCGCACCCAAAGCAGGCCTTTGGTGCATTAGTGTTGGGGGTAGGAATGTTGGTTCGGCAATCCTTGGCTAGATGCCCGAACCGCTTGCAGTTGGAGCAAGGGCAAGAACCGTCATGGTGGCGGTTGCATTTGGGACAGTAGGGTCTGCTCCCGCTGTACCCTTTCTTCTCCGAAGTTCCAGATGAATAAGCCTTAATGTACTCAGGCTTTTTGTTGGAGGTTTGGTTGGATGAGTTGGGGTTTCCTTCCCACTTGCGTTTGTTGTTTGCAGATGGGGTTGAAGTTGTGCCACGGCGGACAGAATTTGCCGTTAGTTCATGGGCCATACGGATGGCACTCTGAATAGTACCCGGTTTGGAAGAAGTTACCAGGTCTTGGAGTTTCTCAGGAAGACCATCAACAAATTTCTCGATCCTCTTGTACTCAGGATCGACCATGGTTGGGCACAGAAGTGCCAGTTGGTGGAAACGGTTTGTGTATCCGGTGATGTCATCACCCTGCATCTTGTGGTTCCAGAATTCCACTTCTAGTTGTTTCAATTCATCCCTGGGGCAATACTCGCCCCTCAACATCTTCTTCAACTCCTCCCACGGGAGTTTGTAAGCATTAGCAACACCCACAGTCTGGGCATATGTGTTCCACCAGGTGAGTGCGGTGTCAGTAAAAGTACTAACGGAGAACTTAACTTTGTCTCCCTCCGCACAGTTGCAGAACAGAAATACAGACTCAACTTTCTCGATCCAGCGTACTAGACCGATAGCTCCCTCAGTACCTGCAAAGTTTAGGGGTTTGCAGTTCTGGAAGTCCTTGTAAGAACAAGGTTTAGCTGCAGGGGTTTCAGCGGCATCGCTGTTCCTCGTGGAACTTGGTGGAGTATTCCGAGCCAAGGCTTCAGTAACAGCCTGGGTTATAAGGGAGGTAATCTGGGCATCTGTGTATGGTCTTGTCTTTGGCGGCATGATTCTTCAATAAAAGAAATGAAGATACATGAGATTTTGTAGGAACTTGTAATTGTCACAGATGTACATGTATAAAAGCAGTAACACATAACATCAACATGGAAAATGACAATTAATGTGAGTTGAAATAACAAGGAAAGTTTGATAGATAATGTGAGTTCAAAGGTTACATCCTACAGAGATATTACAAAAGGTGTCGGGAATTGTTACATCCGACTAGTTTATAGAGTAGTGCTAGATAGTCAAAAGATTACGAGATAGATTACAAGACAAAGACTACACTAGTCTTCCTGTAGATTAATTTGCTCCATCAGCGTGACAAGGCGGTCCACGGTTTCTGCTAGTCTGTTGGTTTGCCTGGCGTTGTCTTCCACCAAGGCCAGTCGTTGTGCTAGTGTTCGAGAGTGATCCTCAGTCTCCTGTGAACGCTGTTCACATTCCTCTAGTCGGTTTCTTACAAGTTCATCCGCACCTAATTCGGCGGTCATGGAATCCTGAATTATGCTTACAGAGAGGTTGGTATCCTCTTGTTCTCGCTGGAGTTGGGATATGTGATCAAGTGCTTGGCGAAGCAGGTAGGTCATTCGGTGTTGTTCAAGTTCGAGACTTTCGAGCCTTTGCTCTTGACGGCGAAATTGGGTAGCCAACACTGGCAACGTGAGATGTGCCGAGTCCTGAGAGTTATGAACAGGATAGGGGCTGTTTCGAGGCGACCTTGTGTTCCTCCTGGCTACTCGTGGGTTCCGTGACCCATGTGAGTGAGAGTGTGACGGATTAGGTGGTGTGTTTGCCATTCCTGTGGCAGAGTGTAAGTAAGACGAGGCTAATATATATATACATATATCATATCCAGCCTAGTGTCTAGCACGTATCAAGTAATGGTCCGGTTCTCTCGTGGTCAGAGTCAACTAACGTATCCCCGTTCAACATAATCATTTCAGATCTTACATCATCTTTCCTTAATTGTACATAGTTGATCAGGCTATGTTAAATTAAAGTCGTATGCTGTAATTCCTGAACCAGTCATGTCTAATAAGAGAATACCGCCTAACGGTCATAGTCTAGGCCCACTAAATGCAACCTAGTTCACTATAACCTTAGGCTCTGATACCAATCTGTAACACCCCCAAAATTCACTGTTTTGCGGAAGCATAGTTTGGGGTGTTACTAATCAAATATCACAGCACAAAGATAAAGCAAACGACATCTATATGCAACGTTTGTAAATTAGTTACATTCCATAGATATAATGTTTGAAAACTTGGTGTTTTCGTATACAAAATGTAGTTTCCCCTAGAGTCCACGCGTATAGCGGGAGATTCTATTACATAATCGTAATATACAAAAGATAATGCTAAGAATCTCCGTTAATGCAGTTGTATTGAAATCATGCGACTCTAGCTAAAATCCTGGAGTAATCCTACTCCATCCGGGTACCTGAGAAAACATGCTAAAAAGTGTCAACCAAAAGGTTGGTGAATCTCACAGGTTTGTAAGTAATATCAGCTTTGAACATGAGATTTCATCAGTAATGCCCGCAGGCGTAAAATAAGCAATTTCAGTCCAGAAATCGTAAACCAGTATTTGCAATCCCGCAAATGTAAGTAAGTAAGTTTATACCGTTGCCATGAGGCTCATAATCGAAGCTTAACCCGTAAGTAATAAGTTTGCTCCCGTGACATGCTCGTAAATGAGCAAGCATCAGTAACGAATAAGTAGTCACCCGTTTCTACGTGTAAATCAGTACGTGGCAGCGCTACTGCCCCGGGTGGGGAGGGTCATTTCCCTAATGGATCCATTAACTAGTGTTCGCGCTTAAGTCCATAACTAACGATATATGATGGAGAGACTTCTGTAAATAGTAAACAACTCATGCAATTCCGTTTGGTATAGTAAACAGTTTTAGTACTTGTGTTCAAGGAAAAGTAGTAGCATGTTTCTCCCCCAATACGATAAAACAGTAAAAGTGGGGCCGTAAGACTCACCTGAGTCGAGTAGCAAGCGGTGGAATTCAGTAAGTAGTGAGTAGGTTCTCCGAACCCGTAACCTTTAAATGCCTAAACATATAAAGTCAAGTAAGTAGATGTCTCGCAAGACCATCTAGTCTAGTTGTCTACACAACTCGTCATGTCCAAAGTTGGTTCGTTATCGTTTGTTTTCAGAAAACATGGTTGGCCCATTGGTGACGGTTTGTATTAGTAATAGTCAAAGTATTATCATTGCGTTTGAAACATTTTGTACTGAAACGACGGGGGTCTGGGGGCAGCGCCCCTGGTTGCGGGGTTCCAAGGGGTGGCAACCCCTTGGCGGGGTCCAAGGGGCAGAGCCCCTGGTCGGGGTCGAGCTGCCGAGTCAGCTCGGAGGGAAAAATGCACATTTTCTACATAGTTTTAGTGAAAATCTCTTTAAAAATTCTGATTTCTGCGACGTTGGGTGCGACGTCGCAGGTAAGGATTGCGACGTTGAGTACGACGTCGCTAAGTGTGACGTTCGCAAATTAATGCGACGTAAAGGCTGGCGTCGCTATATGCGACGTTGAATATTTGTGCGACGTAGTAGGCGACGTCGCTATGTGCGACTTCGCAATTCAATGCGACGTTATGTGCGACGTCGCTAAGGCGACGTTATTGATTTCTGTGCGACGTTATACGCGACGTCGCAAAGGCTCCAGGCCAGATGCGACGTTACGGGCTGTTGGCCGGATTTTGTGTCGAAAACGAGTTTCCCGGCCACCGTTCGGTCCAATATTTTTACCCAACCCATTTTAGGACATTTCAAGGTTATACAAACAACTAACAAGTGATAATACTTAAAAATGAGAGTTTTCGGAGTTTTGTCGGAAACTTACAATTTGCCGAAATGGAATTACGGAAAGATAGGATTATAGATCGTGGATTGGTGAACGTTTTCCCCTAAACGAGTCTTGAAATCCGAGGTCGTTTGATGCTAGTATTTTATATATTTAGGTGGTGGTGGTGTTTTGGTGGTTTAGAGAGAAATGAGAGAAAGATGGTGAGAAGATAGAGAGAGTGAGATGAGAAATGAGAAAAGAGTGGGGGATGGTGGGGGTTTTGTCTCCCATTTCATTCCCCGCGGTTGCGCTCCGTGTCCTAATCGTTTAAATCATTTGTTTTAATATTTAACCAAACGTTTACATTTTTAAAATGTAACTGGAGTATTTAAATAAAAATACCTTGAAATTAATAATAAAAACATTTGTCGAAATATTTAAATTATTATTTTGCGTTTAGTACGTTTTTGTCGCATTATTTAAATGTCGTCGCGATAATATAAATAATGTTCGTTCAGTTGCGTATTTTATATAACAAAATACGTTCTTATTATTTAAGTAAATTTCTGTCACCAACGTCCAAATAACTGCGTCGGACTCCGTCCGGTTAATTCGTACGATTTATCCAAATCGCGTAAGTACACACATATATATATAAATCACCATATATATATACAAATAGAGTCTGCAATTAGTCCTATTACATACTAATTACATCTAGTTACAATTAATTAGGCATAATTAATTACCCTAATTTAGCAGGTGTTACATTCTCCCCTTGTTAAAGAAATTTCGTCCCGAAATTAGCTTGAGTGCACGGACGGTGCGTTGTCTGGGAAGAGATGTGGGTATTTCTGTCGCATTTGGTCTTCCCGTTCCCAGGTGAACTCAGGGCCACGCCTAGAATTCCACCTGACCTTTACGATGGGAATACGACTCTGTTTCAATCGCTTGACCTCGCGGTCCATGATTTCCATAGGTTCCTCGACAAAATGAAGTTTATCATCGATTTGAATTTCGTCAAGCGGTATAATCAGTGTCTCGTCAGACAGACATTTCTTCAAGTTAGAAATGTGGAATGTGTTGTGTACGCTGCTAAGCTCAGCAGGAAGTTGCAGGCGGTATGCCACTGGACCAATCCTTTCAAGGATTTCGAATGGTCCGATGTATCTAGGATTTAGTTTGCCTCGCTTTCCGAATCGAATGACACCCTTCCACGGTACCACTTTGAGAAGTACCTTGTCCCCTACCTGGAACTCAAGGTGTTTGCGTCTCACGTCAGCATAGCTTTTCTGACGATCACGTGCGACTTTCAGCCGGTTTTGAATACCGATGATTTTCTCAGTAGTTTCATGAATAATATCTGGACCCGTGAGTTGGGAATCTCCTAACTCAGTCCAACAGACAGGTGATCGGCACTTACGCCCGTAAAGTGCCTCGAAGGGTGCAGCCTTTATGCTGGTATGGTAACTGTTATTGTACGAGAATTCGCACAACGGTAAGTGATTTTCCCAAGAAGTACCGAAGTCAACTACGCAGGCTCGTAACATATCCTCCAGTGTTTGAATAGTTCGCTCGCTTTGGCCATCTGTTTGCGGGTGATAAGCAGTACTCATATCCAGACGAGTACCAAGAGATTTCTGTAGTGATTGCCAAAAGTTAGAAGTAAAACGGCTGTCCCTATCCGAGATGATCGAGATAGGTACACCGTTTCGCGAGATGATTTCTTTGACATAGATGCGAGTCAGACGCTCCATCTTGTCGGTTTCCTTGATGGCCAGAAAATGAGCAGATTTCGTGAGACGGTCCACGATCACCCAAATGGTACCGCAACCACTCGAAGTTTTCGGTAGTTTGGTAATGAAGTCCATGGAAATCTGTTCCCATTTCCATTGAGGAATTTCAGGTTGTTGGAGCAACCCCGAGGGTCTTTGGTGTTCGGCCTTGACTTTGGAACAGGTTAGGCATTTACTGACGTACAAGGCGATGTCAGCTTTCATGTTAGGCCACCAATACAACCCTTTGACGTCGTGATACATCTTGTCAGAACCAGGATGTATAGAGTATCGAGATTTGTGAGCTTCAGCCATCACCAAATCTCGCAAGTTTCCGAATTTGGGTAACCACACCCGGTTAGAGAAGTATCGAGTTCCATCGGGTTTGATTTCGAATTGTTTATCCAAGCCTCGCAAGGCTTCATTTTTCAAGTTTTCATCGTTGATTGCTTCGAGTTGAGCGGTAAGGATTTGAGCAGGAAGCTCGTTACAAATTGTCATAGAAAGTGCTCGGACTCGAAGGGGTTTCACTCGTTCTTTTCGGCTTAAGGCATCGGCAACTACGTTAGCCTTGCCCGGATGGTATTTGATCTCGCAGTCGTAGTCACTAAGTAACTCGACCCAGTGACGTTGCCTCATGTTTAGATCTTTCTGATCGAATATGTGTTGGAGACTTTTGTGATCGGTAAAGATGGTGCTTTTCGTACCGTAGAGGTAATGTCTCCAGATTTTCAATGCGAAGACCACAGCACCTAACTCAAGGTCGTGGGTCGTATAGTTTTTCTCGTGGATTTTCAGTTGTCGTGAGGCATAGGCAATGACTTTTTCCCGTTGCATTAGCACACAACCTAGTCCTTGGTGTGAGGCGTCGCAGTAAACTACGAAATCGTCGGTGCCTTCGGGTAAGGACAAGATTGGTGCACTGCAAAGTTTGTTTTTCAATAGCTGGAAGGCTGACTCTTGTTTATCAGTCCAATCGAACTTCTTATCTTTCTGAGTCAGCGTGGTTAGGGGAACAGCTATTCTTGAAAAGTTTTCGATGAATCGGCGGTAATAACCAGCAAGACCTAAGAATTGTCTCACTTCGGTTGGAGTGGTCGGTGACTCCCAGCCCTTGATTGCTTCAATCTTGGCGGGATCAACATGAATTCCTTGGCTGTCAATCACGTGCCCGAGGAATTGAACGGTTCGAATCCAGAACTCACACTTAGAGAATTTGGCATATAACTCTTCGTGTTTCAGAAGTCCTAGAACGGTTTTCAGATGTTGAGCATGTTCCTGCTCGTTGCGAGAGTAAATCAGAATATCGTCGATGAACACAATGACGAATTTGTCAAGATATGGTTTGCACACCCGATTCATAAGGTCCATGAATACGGCCGGTGCGTTGGTCAACCCGAATGGCATCACTTGGAAGTCGTAATGCCCATAACGAGTTCGGAAAGCTGTCTTTGGGATATCATTGTCACGGACTCGGAGTTGATGATAACCCGACCGTAGATCAATCTTTGAGTAAACACTCGATCCCTGGAGTTGGTCAAATAGGTCATCGATTCTAGGAAGTGGGTACCGATTCTTTATGGTTAGCTTATTCAGCTCTCGGTAGTCGATACACATGCGGAAAGATCCATCTTTCTTTTTCACAAATAAGACCGGAGCTCCCCAAGGTGAAGAACTCGGTCTGATGAATCCTCTGTCCAGGAGTTCCTGTAGTTGGTTAGACAACTCCTGCATTTCGGATGGTGCTAAACGGTAAGGGGCTCGTGCCACGGGTGCAGCTCCGGGCACAAGTTCGATTTGAAATTCAACTTGTCTAGGTGGCGGAAGTCCGGGCAAGTCTTCAGGAAAGACTTCCGGGAAATCCCGCACGATCGGAACATCCTCAAGTCGCTTCTCCTCCGACTTCTTCTCCGTTACATGTGCGAGGATGGCTTGATACCCTTTTCGTAGATATTTTCTGGTTTTGAGGCAGGATACAATATTCAGATTTCGTCTGCCGGTCTCCCCTTGTAGGACTAAGGTTCCACCGGAGACAAGAGGTATGCGAACGAGTTTGTCATGACAGATGATTTCAGCTCGGTGCTTGGACAACCAATCCATACCGACAATAATATCGAAGCTGCCGATCTCGACAGGGATTAAATCAATGGGAAACGTTTCGTTCGTGAGGTTAAGTGTACAGTTGTGTATAATACTATCAGTCTCAATCAGTTTGCCGTTAGCTAATTCAACAATGTATTTAGTATCTAAGGCAGTGGGAGTTATATCAAGTAAAGGGCTAAATTTCTCAGAAATGAAGCTTCTATCGGCACCGGTATCAAATAACACAGAAGCAGTAAGGTCGTTGAGAAGGAACGTACCCGTCACGACGTTCGGGTCTTGTCTGGCTTCCCCAGCCTTGATAACGAATGCTCTACATCGAGCAGGGTTATTGTTGTTTTTCAGCTTTGGGCAATCTTTCTTGAAATGCCCTGTATTTCCGCACCCAAAGCAGGCCTTTGGTGCATTAGTGTTGGGGGTAGGAATGTTGGTTCGGCAATCCTTGGCTAGATGCCCGAACCGCTTGCAGTTGGAGCAAGGGCAAGAACCGTCATGGTGGCGGTTGCATTTGGGACAGTAGGGTCTGCTCCCGCTGTACCCTTTCTTCTCCGAAGTTCCAGATGAATAAGCCTTAATGTACTCAGGCTTTTTGTTGGAGGTTTGGTTGGATGAGTTGGGGTTTCCTTCCCACTTGCGTTTGTTGTTTGCAGATGGGGTTGAAGTTGTGCCACGGCGGACAGAATTTGCCGTTAGTTCATGGGCCATACGGATGGCACTCTGAATAGTACCCGGTTTGGAAGAAGTTACCAGGTCTTGGAGTTTCTCAGGAAGACCATCAACAAATTTCTCGATCCTCTTGTACTCAGGATCGACCATGGTTGGGCACAGAAGTGCCAGTTGGTGGAAACGGTTTGTGTATCCGGTGATGTCATCACCCTGCATCTTGTGGTTCCAGAATTCCACTTCTAGTTGTTTCAATTCATCCCTGGGGCAATACTCGCCCCTCAACATCTTCTTCAACTCCTCCCACGGGAGTTTGTAAGCATTAGCAACACCCACAGTCTGGGCATATGTGTTCCACCAGGTGAGTGCGGTGTCAGTAAAAGTACTAACGGAGAACTTAACTTTGTCTCCCTCCGCACAGTTGCAGAACAGAAATACAGACTCAACTTTCTCGATCCAGCGTACTAGACCGATAGCTCCCTCAGTACCTGCAAAGTTTAGGGGTTTGCAGTTCTGGAAGTCCTTGTAAGAACAAGGTTTAGCTGCAGGGGTTTCAGCGGCATCGCTGTTCCTCGTGGAACTTGGTGGAGTATTCCGAGCCAAGGCTTCAGTAACAGCCTGGGTTATAAGGGAGGTAATCTGGGCATCTGTGTATGGTCTTGTCTTTGGCGGCATGATTCTTCAATAAAAGAAATGAAGATACATGAGATTTTGTAGGAACTTGTAATTGTCACAGATGTACATGTATAAAAGCAGTAACACATAACATCAACATGGAAAATGACAATTAATGTGAGTTGAAATAACAAGGAAAGTTTGATAGATAATGTGAGTTCAAAGGTTACATCCTACAGAGATATTACAAAAGGTGTCGGGAATTGTTACATCCGACTAGTTTATAGAGTAGTGCTAGATAGTCAAAAGATTACGAGATAGATTACAAGACAAAGACTACACTAGTCTTCCTGTAGATTAATTTGCTCCATCAGCGTGACAAGGCGGTCCACGGTTTCTGCTAGTCTGTTGGTTTGCCTGGCGTTGTCTTCCACCAAGGCCAGTCGTTGTGCTAGTGTTCGAGAGTGATCCTCAGTCTCCTGTGAACGCTGTTCACATTCCTCTAGTCGGTTTCTTACAAGTTCATCCGCACCTAATTCGGCGGTCATGGAATCCTGAATTATGCTTACAGAGAGGTTGGTATCCTCTTGTTCTCGCTGGAGTTGGGATATGTGATCAAGTGCTTGGCGAAGCAGGTAGGTCATTCGGTGTTGTTCAAGTTCGAGACTTTCGAGCCTTTGCTCTTGACGGCGAAATTGGGTAGCCAACACTGGCAACGTGAGATGTGCCGAGTCCTGAGAGTTATGAACAGGATAGGGGCTGTTTCGAGGCGACCTTGTGTTCCTCCTGGCTACTCGTGGGTTCCGTGACCCATGTGAGTGAGAGTGTGACGGATTAGGTGGTGTGTTTGCCATTCCTGTGGCAGAGTGTAAGTAAGACGAGGCTAATATATATATACATATATCATATCCAGCCTAGTGTCTAGCACGTATCAAGTAATGGTCCGGTTCTCTCGTGGTCAGAGTCAACTAACGTATCCCCGTTCAACATAATCATTTCAGATCTTACATCATCTTTCCTTAATTGTACATAGTTGATCAGGCTATGTTAAATTAAAGTCGTATGCTGTAATTCCTGAACCAGTCATGTCTAATAAGAGAATACCGCCTAACGGTCATAGTCTAGGCCCACTAAATGCAACCTAGTTCACTATAACCTTAGGCTCTGATACCAATCTGTAACACCCCCAAAATTCACTGTTTTGCGGAAGCATAGTTTGGGGTGTTACTAATCAAATATCACAGCACAAAGATAAAGCAAACGACATCTATATGCAACGTTTGTAAATTAGTTACATTCCATAGATATAATGTTTGAAAACTTGGTGTTTTCGTATACAAAATGTAGTTTCCCCTAGAGTCCACGCGTATAGCGGGAGATTCTATTACATAATCGTAATATACAAAAGATAATGCTAAGAATCTCCGTTAATGCAGTTGTATTGAAATCATGCGACTCTAGCTAAAATCCTGGAGTAATCCTACTCCATCCGGGTACCTGAGAAAACATGCTAAAAAGTGTCAACCAAAAGGTTGGTGAATCTCACAGGTTTGTAAGTAATATCAGCTTTGAACACGAGATTTCATCAGTAATGCCCGCAGGCGTAAAATCAGCAATTTCAGTCCAGAAATCGTAAACCAGTATTTGCAATCCCGCAAATGTAAGTAAGTAAGTTTATACCGTTGCCATGAGGCTCATAATCGAAGCTTAACCCGTAAGTAATAAGTTTGCTCCCGTGACATGCTCGTAAATGAGCAAGCATCAGTAACGAATAAGTAGTCACCCGTTTCTACGTGTAAATCAGTACGTGGCAGCGCTACTGCCCCGGGTGGGGAGGGTCATTTCCCTAATGGATCCATTAACTAGTGTTCGCGCTTAAGTCCATAACTAACGATATATGATGGAGAGACTTCTGTAAATAGTAAACAACTCATGCAATTCCGTTTGGTATAGTAAACAGTTTTAGTACTTGTGTTCAAGGAAAAGTAGTAGCATGTTTCTCCCCCAATACGATAAAACAGTAAAAGTGGGGCCGTAAGACTCACCTGAGTCGAGTAGCAAGCGGTGGAATTCAGTAAGTAGTGAGTAGGTTCTCCGAACCCGTAACCTTTAAATGCCTAAACATATAAAGTCAAGTAAGTAGATGTCTCGCAAGACCATCTAGTCTAGTTGTCTACACAACTCGTCATGTCCAAAGTTGGTTCGTTATCGTTTGTTTTCAGAAAACATGGTTGGCCCATTGGTGACGGTTTGTATTAGTAATAGTCAAAGTATTATCATTGCGTTTGAAACATTTTGTACTGAAACGACGGGGGTCTGGGGGCAGCGCCCCTGGTTGCGGGGTTCCAAGGGGTGGCAACCCCTTGGCGGGGTCCAAGGGGCAGAGCCCCTGGTCGGGGTCGAGCTGCCGAGTCAGCTCGGAGGGAAAAATGCACATTTTCTACATAGTTTTAGTGAAAATCTCTTTAAAAATTCTGATTTCTGCGACGTTGGGTGCGACGTCGCAGGTAAGGATTGCGACGTTGAGTACGACGTCGCTAAGTGTGACGTTCGCAAATTAATGCGACGTAAAGGCTGGCGTCGCTATATGCGACGTTGAATATTTGTGCGACGTAGTAGGCGACGTCGCTATGTGCGACTTCGCAATTCAATGCGACGTTATGTGCGACGTCGCTAAGGCGACGTTATTGATTTCTGTGCGACGTTATACGCGACGTCGCAAAGGCTCCAGGCCAGATGCGACGTTACGGGCTGTTGGCCGGATTTTGTGTCGAAAACGAGTTTCCCGGCCACCGTTCGGTCCAATATTTTTACCCAACCCATTTTAGGACATTTCAAGGTTATACAAACAACTAACAAGTGATAATACTTAAAAATGAGAGTTTTCGGAGTTTTGTCGGAAACTTACAATTTGCCGAAATGGAATTACGGAAAGATAGGATTATAGATCGTGGATTGGTGAACGTTTTCCCCTAAACGAGTCTTGAAATCCGAGGTCGTTTGATGCTAGTATTTTATATATTTAGGTGGTGGTGGTGTTTTGGTGGTTTAGAGAGAAATGAGAGAAAGATGGTGAGAAGATAGAGAGAGTGAGATGAGAAATGAGAAAAGAGTGGGGGATGGTGGGGGTTTTGTCTCCCATTTCATTCCCCGCGGTTGCGCTCCGTGTCCTAATCGTTTAAATCATTTGTTTTAATATTTAACCAAACGTTTACATTTTTAAAATGTAACTGGAGTATTTAAATAAAAATACCTTGAAATTAATAATAAAAACATTTGTCGAAATATTTAAATTATTATTTTGCGTTTAGTACGTTTTTGTCGCATTATTTAAATGTCGTCGCGATAATATAAATAATGTTCGTTCAGTTGCGTATTTTATATAACAAAATACGTTCTTATTATTTAAGTAAATTTCTGTCACCAACGTCCAAATAACTGCGTCGGACTCCGTCCGGTTAATTCGTACGATTTATCCAAATCGCGTAAGTACACACATATATATATAAATCACCATATATATATACAAATAGAGTCTGCAATTAGTCCTATTACATACTAATTACATCTAGTTACAATTAATTAGGCATAATTAATTACCCTAATTTAGCAGGTGTTACAATTTTAAGCATAATTTACTGCATTTTATTCCTGCCCTCCATGCTCCTCTAGAGAGCTCTGCTCCTCTGATACTCTTTTTTGCATGGATTAATATTTTCTGTATTTTAAATACTATTTTTGCATTATAATTGCAGTTGCAAGATCTGGTTGATGCTTCACAAATGGATGATGATACCGGTGGTGATATTGAAGATAGTTACAATGCGCCTAATATGGACAATTTCGTAGGCAGTTTATTGAATACTTCTGCGTTTTTACAAGCAGATGAAGAAAAAACAACCGAAGTACCCGATTCTGCTGGAGTTGTTAATACACCTGTTGTAAAAACAACACACCTTGATGATGACTTGCTACAAAAGGAACATGAAGCAGCTGCAACTTTGGCAACAGTAAAGCAACAAGCTGATCAATCAAAGAGAACACAGTCTGGAATGGTAGAAGACCCAAAGGTTCCTTGTCTAGCTATTGTTCCAGTAGTTGGTAACAAAGAACTAACTGTGGTGAGTGAAAGACAGGAAGAATCTGAGAAGCAGAATAAGAAAAATAAGGGAAATAAGTTATCTATGGAGAAGAAAGATGAATCGGGATCATTTGCGGAGAAAACTAAAAAGAGAAAATCAGAAACCTTGGTCAACGATGGCTATCATACACCAATCGCATCAGTTACTCATACTGCTTCACCGGTAACCACAAAAAAACAAAGTTTGAATCAAAAGCTAAAAGAATTGGCTGAATCTTACACTCCCAAATGTTCAAAACAGATTCCAGACATCATGACAATTGTGGATGCTCAGCCATTGCAAATGGAGTTCCCTGCAGGAAGTTTCAAGGAAAATCAACAAGTAGTTGCTAAACAGAGGAAGGGAAAACAGGCTGGAACCCGAAAATGTGGTTGTGTTGAACCAAACAAGGAGGATGAAACGGAAGTCCTAATTGATAATGAAAAAAGGTTCGTGAAGGTATCTGAATTTCTGTGCTCACCTTTTGATGAAAGGGAGATATGTTTGACTTCTAAGAGAACAACAGATGAAGAAAGAGTTGCACGATTCATTTTTAGTGCATCTCACCCCACGAGGTAAAATAACATATACTGATTTTAATTATTTAACTACAAGGTTCATAAAATTTATTAACTATCATATGAAATTCATTTATGCAGTTCCGTTTTTTTTCAAACTCATGCTTATGTTGTCGAGCTTTATGTCTTTGAAACTTTGTATCCCGGATTCACGATAGCATCGTCAATTATTGATGTTTGGGCCCAGATTCTTAACTACGAGGAAAACAGACGCAACGTTTTCAAAAATTTCCGACGTGTGTTTTGTAATACACAAGCACTGGTATATAATCTTTTTAATTTCAATATTTTCTGTAACTTCTGAAAACTACTCCTTAATTTTTAATTTCTTTTAATTTTTTCAGACGTACGATGCTATAAGTCTAAATAGAGACCAAACTGTTACAGACGAAACATTTAATGAGAACTGTACGCTAAGTGTGCTGCAAACACCGCATGGAAATTACAAAAAGGTTAACCTGGTACGTGTTATAATTTTTTAAATATGAAAACCATTTGTTTCAGTTTATATTTTGTGTAACTTCTTTTTCTCTGAAAGTATTTCATATATGATATTTCTCTAGGTGTTCTTCCCAATTTTGAAGATTTCAGAAACCAAAAGATCAACCAAAAACCATTACTACCTGGTTTGCTTTAATCTAAAAGATCTTAGGATAGATATCATTGATAACATTAAGATGACTGATGAGGAAGTTGATAATCAAAAAACTGTTTTCAAACGCTACGGTAACCTTCCCAACTTGTTGGTAAGTTCGTTTTATAATACACTCTTTCATTTTTCGTGCTTAATGATGCATCTTCATATTTACTATAAACTCTCTTTTATTCAGTACATCCTTACTGCATTTTATATAAACTCCAACAGCATCACTGAGTTTTCACTGCAGCCTCGCTGAATTTTATGTCATTAATGCAGAGGTCAAAGTTTTGTAAGTACTTGGCAGTAAAAGAAAAACTGCCATGCGCATTTGAGTTAATGACCAAGGAAATACAGATACTAAACATAGGTTGGGCAACTAAGAAAAACGTTGTGGATTGTGGTATATTTGTGATGCGTCACATGGAATGCTACAAGGGGAATGGGCTATCTGATTTTGATACCCAGTTGAATACTGAAGATGATGGCCAGCAATCACAGTTGAATGATCTGAGGAGAAAATATCTAGCGAAGATTCTGCTATCTGATTTCAACGATATTGCAGACCACACTCGTGATAAGGTGAAAGAATATGACAGATTGGACAATAATCTGAGGTTAAAGCACCAAAAAGCTGCGAAAGCTAAAATCAAGAAACGTATCACAAATGCGTTGGGTGCTTGAAAAAAAGAACACATCTCTTGTGGAAAAAGGTTACAATTGCATATATTGTGTTTGTTCCAGTTTATCTCAAAAATTTCGTGGTTATTGTAAAACAACTTATTTCAGTCTAAATACTTTAATTTGAATATTTTTAATATGTCGTAGTTAACTCTAAAACATAGAATGTTAAAGGCTTGTAATTTGTAGTATTATGTGGTAATCTATGTTAATTTGAAGTATTTTCTAGTATACTTGATGGTTATAAAAGTGAATGTGATATACGTAATCATTGTTTTATTTATAGTGATTTTTGCTTACAAACAATAATTAAAACAGCAAAAAAAGTTCCGAGTAGGAGCAACGGGCCAAATTCACTGCATTTTAAGAGAAAAAAATCACTCATAATCAATGCATTTTACACTTATTATTTTTACTGCATTTTACCGGCACTGCATTTTAAACCTTCGAATTTTTTCTTAAAATGCAATAAATTTGTGTTAAAAAAACATAATATCAAAAATTATGTAACATCAAAACAAAGTTAAAAAAACACTACATTTTACTTTTTTTTAAAAAAATGTATGTCAAAGTATTAATGATAGTAAACGTCTCAAAAGTATAAAATGCGGTATCAAAAAAATATAAAGTTCAATCATTCGTATAAAAAAGACTAAAAATGCAGTGACTCAAAAAATAAAATGCAGTAAAACAACCATAAAAAAATCAATGACTCATCTAAAATTTAAAATCTTCAAAACCCTCAACTAAGATAAGTTTCGTGGTTATTTTATGACGTGGTTATTGTAAAACAACTTATTTTATGACGTTTGCTTCTTTTTAATATAAGTTTCGTGGATATAATTTGTTTACTGCATTTTAAGATAAAAAATTCACTCATAATCAATGCATTTTACACTTATTATTTTTAATGCACTTTACCGGCACTGCATTTTAAACCTTCAAATTTTTTCTTAAAATGCAGTAAATTTGTGTAAAAAAAACACAATATCAAAAATTATGTAACATCAAAACAAATATAAAAAACACTACATTTTACTTTTTTAAAAAAAATGTATGTCAAAGTATTAATGATAGTAAACGTCTCAAAAGTATAAAATGCGGTAACACAAAAATATAAAGTTCAATCATTCGTATAAAAAAGACTAAAATGCAGTGACTCAAAAAATAAAATGCAGTAAAACAACCATAAAAAATCAATGACTGATCTAAAAATTTAAAATCTTCAAAACCCTCAACTAAGACTCAGTGACACTATTTCCCACATCTCCTACTGTTGTACTTTCAGGAGTTGTTTCTTCAAGAATTCTTGTACAACCCCTGCTATTATGTCCATATTGCTTGCACTTTTGACATTGATTTTTCCTCTTCTTGACTTTATCCATCGCAACATTAGCTTTTGATTTTCCACTTGGGCGTCCTTTAGTTCTAATGTCATCAGGGTTCTTAATGTAGTGGTTTTCAGGTTTTTTAACACCCAAAAACGAACAAATAGCTTGAGACTTGTCCATTAGTGTTGCTGTCGGGAATTCAGCTCTAGCTTCCTCAAAAATTTCAAGCAATTGTTCTCTGTATTTGGCAAACTTCTCTGGATTATGCACCAACCTGTTTGCAGTTTCCTCCACAATCTGTTGCATCTCTCTTATTCCATCTAGAGTTGTTTTTGGT
The DNA here is from genome assembly GCA_949592205.1 of Helichrysum umbraculigerum. NCBI lineage: Eukaryota > Viridiplantae > Streptophyta > Magnoliopsida > Asterales > Asteraceae > Helichrysum > Helichrysum umbraculigerum. Next base: position 43,686,383 of record CATIUR010000007.1, read on the forward strand.
GCTTGAGGTTGTTCAAAATCTCCCTCCTTATCGGGTATCGCCTCAACAGACCATCGAAAAAGAACATATTTTTTGGGGAATGCTTGCAGGTTCTCAAGACGGAACACATAAAAAATGTGTCGACACAATAAGCCATATAACTCAAACTTCTTGCAGGTACATTCAGCTATAATCTCTAAAGGTTTGTAAACAACCTTCAAAAATGAAAACAAATAAACAAATGTCAACTAGATTAATTGCATTTTAAGACCAAAAACTACTGCATTTTATAATATGTTTTTTGCTTCATTTTAAGTAAACTGCATTTTAAGTAAACCATACCTTATATATCCTTCCAGTTTCTTGATCTTTGATGTTTCTGATCACTGTATTTTCAAACTTTTCTTCACTCACTCCCTGACAATCATTGTAGCTGGCTACAAAATCTTCTTGAACATCATAAAAAACCGATCGTGTATACATCATAGCAGCTTGCCTCTCAAGTGGATGATCAGTTTTAAATTCAGGAATGGTATACTTTGTGTTGTAGTCATTTAGTTGCTGAACATACCTCTGGTGTTCCATGGCAGTATCATAGTGGGTAAGAAATTCAACCAACATCAAGTTTCTACTAGTAAACTTTTTAAAAAAATGATTTTCACTCTCTGATCTAGAAGAGGTACGCATCAATCCAGCTAAAGGTTCATCTAACAAATAAGCTGGTATCCATCTTCTTCTAATATCATAAATCTCCTGCAGCCATTCATTATCCCGCAATTTAAACTTTTCAATTATCAAATTCCATCTTCTTTCAAAACGTTCGGGTGTGATCTTATCTGTCCAAACAATTCCACATAATAACTCTTTGAAATCTGTGTTTGAACACAACACAGGACCAACCTACAAAAAAAATAAAAAATGAATTAGTATGACATATATACACATATGAATCTTAAATCAACATACGTTAAACTAAAAAACAACAACACAACATACCTTTGTTGTCACCTTTCTCATAATATGCCACATACACAATCTGTGTCTCGTTTTCTTAAATGTACACTTAATTGCAGCATACACTGCACTATCCTGATCAGTTACAACTACCTTCGGGTCTTCTTTAAAACATTTTTGAAATGTTTCAAGAAGCCACTTGTAGTATACCTCAGTTTCTCTAGTCAGGAGTCCCGAACCAAACGTAACACAACGGTTATGATTATCTATGCCAGTAAAGGGAACAAATAACATTCCATACCTATAATTAAAGAATTAAAAAAAACATCTATATCACATACAAAAAGTAAATTTCAAAAACAATGTTGTATCACTATGTGTTGATCTACCGCATTCACCGCATTAACTTGGAAAGTATTAAAAATACATTATCAACAATAAAACTTTTAAAATGAAGACAACTTATATGTCAGTAAAATGCAGTTTTTATGTAAAAATGAAGTGGAATGAAGTAAAATATAGTAACAATCTACAAAAAGACAGTAAAATGCAGTAAAATGAATAAAATGCAGTTTTTATGTAAAAATGAAGTGGAATGAAGTAAAATATGCTGAATGATGTAAAATGTTATAAGAAATAGTAAAATGCAGTAGAATGAAATAAAATGCAGTAAAATAAAATAAAATGCAATAGAATTTAAAATGCAATTGAAAAGAATTTTACCTATTAGACTTGAATGTAGAGTCAAAAGATACAACATCTCCATATATTTTGTAATTTCGATGAGCTTCTGGATCTGCCTAGAAGACTCCAGCCAATTTCCCCTTGTCATCTAGAAAATAGTCAACATAGAAATCTTTTATAAATTGCATTCTTCCAAGAAGTTTCTCAACAGCCATTTGTGCATCTTCCGTTCCAACAAAAACGTTTACATCCCTTCTAAAATTCTTGCAATCAGTTTTAGTGACTCCCATTTCTTCGAAACCACCATAAAGTTCTTTCAGAAGTCTAAATCCCTTCACCGGACCAATATTAAGGGTAGACACTTGAAACAACAACTGTTCTTTCATGTATCCTAAACTGCTTGTTCTCTTCGCAAACTTCATTTCATCTTTTTCAAGAAGCTGATGGTTGTGACCCTCAATAAATTTAACCAGTTTGTATTTACCATCTGAAATCTTACTTAGTGAAAATCTTGCATTGCAACCAACCCTAAAAGTACTTGTTTTCCTTGGACGTGGTTTCTTTTTCACGATAGATTGTTCTGAAATACCGACAACTTGTGCACCAGGATCTGGCTTTGCTTTTTTCAGATACTTTGACCCTTCTTTATTACATCTGAACAACTTGTTTTTAGGATTTACCAACTTGCTTGGCCTCCAAGATGAACTTTTCTTAGCAACAAAACCTGCCTTCTTTGCATACTTCTGATAACAAATGAATGCTTCTTCTATCGTATTATATACTGTTCCAACTAATGGTTTTTCATCCACAGTAGGATACCAAATTCTTGTCCCACAAGGACTATAGAATAGTCTATCATCTTTGTCTGAAACAGCTGCAACATACATATTCAAAAAAAACGATCTTGTTATTTTAAAACTAAATATATACTAAAACTCAAATATATTACAGATTGCATAAATGATGCTAATGTCCCATGTAACTGCATTCTAACCTAACAAAATCTACTGCATTTTTATATATACTAATGCATTTTAAGATAAGTTGACATTATCATACTTGTAATCTTGAATCAATCAACATACATAAAAAATCAAAAAAACCTAAAAACTGCATTTTATACAACTCATGCTGCATTTTAACACAATTATACCACAACTTATAATCAAAATCAGATCTGATAAAAAAACTAAATTACAGCAAACTACATACAATCATACGGATGTATGTATGCATATGAATCGACCAAAAAAGTATTAAACTATTTCAATTCATACAATGACACATATACAAAATCATGTGGATGTATGCATAATAACGAAACAAACACAAACACATATATCAAACACACGCGTATATACATATAGATACACACAAACGGAAAACACGCATATATAAACATATATATGCGACTACATATAATCCTTACTTTTGTTAATATCTTCGACGATAGGTGTGTGTTCTTCCAATGCAACATCAACTGAAGGAGTTTCATATACGCGATCGACAACAGATGAAGGTGTATTTACTTGCGACATTGTGCACGGATTTGATGATTTTCGTTACTCAGATATGCAGAAATCGTACGTATATGACCGTATATAACTGTATATATAAGCGATTTTGAGAAAGAATAGTGATAATCCGAGGGTTTAGTCGAGTATTTAGCTAAACAATCGTATCAATCTAAGATTGTAAATCGGATTACTTTCCTTAATTCGGGATTTTGTGATTAAATCGTAATTTGTTGAAGACTTTGCGGTCAGATCCAAAAGTTTGGAAAAAGTACACAAATAGTCCCTAGTATGGTACTGTACGGGACAGGAAAGAAACACGTGTGCAGCTCCTATTGGCTCAAATACTGCCTTACCTGCTCCTCTACCTATCCCTGCGCTTCTGATCCTTTTCTATAATAAAATATATAAGATTGCATAACGAAAACAAAATTTCACTGTCATGAAAACGAAATATCTTATCAATAACTTCGATTATTTTGCTATCTAACATATTGGTACCATATAGTATTTTGTCTTTAAATATATATAAGTTAGAATGAATAAAACGTCAACACAACTAACATAATTAGCTATCAAGTACGCCTTGGATACCAGGTTATCTTACTTGGCTCTTGAAGAGTTGAAGATGTGGGCTCAGCCCTAAATGTGAACGGTCCCATTAGTTAACTAGAGGCAAGTAGCCCTATTCTCTAAGGGTGATGATAATTCCACCCAAGTTTTTGATAAATCCACTATTACTGTGCAGTAACAGTTTGTACAGTACAAGCTTTCGATGTAAAAATATGGTGGATCTATCAAAAAAAGGTGTGGAAATATCAAACTATTTTGACCAAACATGTTTGTACTTGATTTATGCATGAAATTGTGTATATTTCCATCTTAGGGTTAGGGTGATAGATTTGCATGCGACCAATTATTATCAATACATCACTATATCACTATAATTGTTAAATAGTACAATACTATAAAACGTATTTAGTGCAGTGATTAATGAATAAAAATATGTAGTGTACGAATGAGTACCAATTCCTTTGAACTAATTGAATGTTAGAGTCTTGGATGTAATCCCTGTGTTTAGAGAAACCGGTATGCTAAATATCAACGATGCTCGTTTACTTCTTGATCTTGTAAGATTATGATATTCCGAATGGCGAATGGGATTCAATAGATTATGATTATCAATCAATTTAATCATACTTCATGCACTTAAGGTACCATAATTGAAACTTATGACAAACAAAGACAAGAACTTGACAAAAAAAGGTGACAAATCAAGACACATGTACATAAAATAAGCCTAAAAATGGTAACTAGAAAAAGAAGCATAACACTTGAATACACCTAAAAGTATTGTACAAATATCCATTTCTCCCTACATGACAATTGAGTACACCACTTATTAAGTTGTTAGACTTCTCCCAACAGTGATACAAACTGACGCGTCAGTTTTTGCCAAATTAGCGACACGTCAGCAGTTTTCAAAACTGACACAAAACTGACATTTCACTGCCAACACTTAACATCACTTCTCTTTTTCTGGACCCCACACACTATTTTCTTTATTTATTTAAAACACAAACTTAAATAAAATATTTTCATTAAAACTAAAAACATTACATTAATATAAAATAAAACGTTACAATTCCTAAAAATAAATACATTTACTAAAAATAAAAAATACAACTAGTCGTCTACTCCGAATCGTCCGAACCTTTGTCTTTATTTTCATGTTCGTCTTCGTCCGAATCATTGACTTGGAATGAACCCGAACCCGATTCGTGACCAAACCGTTTTGTAATCCGACTCATAATTATCAACCACGGTTTTTCGCACATCGTCAAGCATTCTTTTCTCCTTGCCAATAAGACCCTGCGGTATATTTTTTATATAGTATTTTCCACGATTTAAAGATAGTTTTATTGGTAGAATTTTTGTTGATCGTGGCCATTGTTCTTTGTTGTGCTTCCGCGGATCTCATGTTTGCTAAACGTTCTTGTTCTTTCAAAGTGCGTCAAGAAGTAGTGGCGTTTTGACTTTTTCTTGATAGAGCATGGCCGGGCGGTCGACAAATATGGTCGTTTTGGAACAACCTTTCCATGTTAGTCGCAAGAGGTTCGGATGTTGGCATGTCATCACCAAGATTTATCGGTTCGAGATCGGGTTGGTTTGGTCATCGGTTGGTCATGACCCCATCATCCGAATAGAATTTTGGATAGCGTTTGAGCACATCCCAACACTTCTCGTATATGAACTTGCGTTTTTGTTGGGACTTAAAAAATTCATACATGCGTCGATTATGTCCTTTTCATTTGCGCCGCTTGAACGAGGGTCGGTAACATTTTTGTAGATCGCGATGACAATTTTGACGTCACAGTGGATTTTATTCCACTTTCCTTGAATTTGGCTCAAATTACGTTCTATTGGTGCCACCGAATTATAATCTTTTAACACTTTATCACAAAAAGCTTCCAAACTTTGTGAAACCCCTTTCTTTGATTTTTCGGATATGTGGACCCAACGTTGCGATAATATAACCGCCTCCTCGTTCGACCATTTAACTTATACTATTTTTCCTTTCTTTCCTACGAGTTCGGGCTCGGGTTCGGTTTCGGTTTCGGGTGGATTGTTTATGTTTCCGAGGGTGGTTGTTGTTGTAAAAATTGTAGGTTTCCAAAAGGTGCAGGAGATTGTTGGAATGGAACGTATGGTGAATAATGTTGGTAATTTGGGAAAGGTTGATAAGGTTGGTATGGTGTAGAGGGATTTGCGTTTGGTGCAAACCCGACCCGTTGACTTGGTGACGAGTTGCTCGATTGAGCTGAAGACGTGGCCGTATGTGAAGTTGGATTATGGTGAACATTCGGTATGGGAGTGTTTAGTAAATTGTTTCACATTTCGTTTTCGGTAGATTGAGTTCTCCTCATTTTTGTAGTTGATTTTGAAGTTGTATTTGTGTATGGAAGTTTGATTTGTGTATGGAAGTTGTTGTGTATATGTTATGTATGAAATGGGTAAATATATAGTGTGAAAAGTGAGAGATAATTTGTAGTTCTAGTGAGAAAATGTATGCATGAGATGTGTATATATATAGTGTAAAAGTAAAATAGTTGTTGAGTTTGAAATATATATATATATATATATATATATATATATATATATATATATATATATATATATATATATATATATATATATATATATATATTTTACCATTGCTGGCCTGAAAGGCCCAATTTTTTTTTTTTTTTTTTTTTTTACAGTTATATTATAATCCCAGAAGCGTTATACTAACATATTGATTCATTATATAGTGTGACATCCGCCAAATTAGGACTAGTGATTAGTGCCTAAACCTCTCTAATACATGTAATTAGTTCTGTGTTAGGCTAATTAATGTATCAATTTAATATATATTGTTGAATATATATATCTATGCGATTTGATTAAATCGTACACATTTCAAATCGAATGTAATTCGATACAATTAATACGGACGTTGATGAACAAAATTATTAAATAATATAACATTATTTAATAACACTATTATACCAAAATATTATTTTGATAATATTTCCTAATTATCTCGTATCGTACAAACAAGGTCTACGCGATTAAAATATTAAACGCGCAAACAATAGAAACAAATCTAAGTTATATTTTATAACTCAATTTTAAAGTATTTGATGAAATACTTCAACAAAAATATCGAATAATTATTCGTATTTTAAAACGTATATTTAAACGTGTATAATATTATTTAAACGTTTAAACGATCGGGGAAACGAACACCGCGCGGAGCGCGAATACATGAGACTAAAAATTGGAGACTCCCACCTTGGTGGGGCCCCCATCACCACCCAAACCCCCACCCTTTCTTTCCCCACACTCCAAACCATCATCATCATACTCAATCATCTTTCTCTCTAACTTTCAAACCCTCTCACCCCTCTCTCTAAACCACCACCGCCGGCCACCCCAAAACCACCACTAAATCACCTCCAACCACTTAGCTCATTTGGAGAAAAAGAATCACGAGAACAAGAGCTACGCAACCATCTTTTCGGAATTCTCTCGCGTTGATTTGTAAGAATCCCGACACTTTCGAAAACTCTTAGATTTTAATTATTTTGCTTGTGGATTGTTTATCTAGCTTAGATATGTCCAAAGAAAGTGTTAAAACATGTTTTCGAAAATATTGTCGAAAAGTTTCGGTTTGGTCATCTTTGAGAAAACGAAACCTCGAGACACTCGCGACACAAACAAATAATTTTTACAAACTCTACAAACCATTCTAAGCATTTTGTAAAAGTTTCGGGTCAAACCGAGGTCGTTTGACCACAAACCCGACACTTGTTGACCTGCACAACCTGTTATGTCGCAGAAAGGCTGGGCAAGGCTGGGCTTTCTGCGACACAAGCCCTTATGTCGCAAATACCTCCCAACGTCGCACATAGCGACGCAAAGCCTTATGTCGCATTGAATTGCGAATGTCGCATTAAATTGCGGACATCGCACATAGCGACACCAAGCCTTATGTCGCATTAGATTGCGGATGTCGCATGATTGCGACACAAAACCTTACGTCGCAACTTAATCTAGTGTCGCACCCAGTGTCGCACAAATCAGAACCTTGAAAACACAAATTTTTACTAAGTGTCACGACTCCAAATTTTACCACTTAACAACACCTGAATCCAAATTTTTGAGGCGTTTTCACTAAAGAAATGTAGTAGAAATAAAAATTTTCCAAGCTGACCTGGCAGCTCGACCCCGGCCAGGGGCTCTGCCCCTTGGACCCCGCTACCAGGGGCGCTGCCCCCCGGACCCCCGTCATCCAGAGACTTGAAAATACTTTCTACACTAAGTGTTGAACACTTACAACAACCGAACTTTATATGATACTACTTGAACGTACAAACACATATACTTATATAAGTATACAATGAAACATATAACAATAATACTTTTAAGTTATTATCATAAACCGTCACCAACGGGCCGTACACGTTTTCAAAACTCAAACAAATCAACCAAATTGTAGTCATTTGGACATTCTAGTTGGACGAACAACTACAAAGGTAATCTTTTAAGATACCTACTTACGTTTATAACCATCGCGCGTCTTGGATGCCCACAAGTTACAAGTCTCCGGACATCACTGCTTGACTAATCAACTCACGTTTATTTAGATAAACACTCAAGACTCAGGTGAGTCTCATGGCCCCTCTTTTACTGTATTTCTCAGGGGTGTGATATATTGCTCGATTTATTTACAATATGAACGCAAGTACGAAACTAAACTGATACTACATGAGTTTCACAACTAATCATTTTAAAGTCCTCCACAACATAGTTTGGTAATACTGCTGTAGCGTGAATATTAGTATATGGTACCATATAGGATTGACAATCCTCGTTCGGGTTAGCACGCACTAACTGGGTAAACGGACGCATTAGTATTTGTTCAGGCGAGTGTAGGTTAGGAACTCGTAGGAGGCACCTCGATCGGAATCCTTAAATGTGGATCTGACAACTCAAGTTAAGCTCAGACTATGTGCTCATGGCTGTATACTCTCTTTTATTTTGCTGTTGCAACTTAAATACAATTAAAATCATGCTGTTCATACAATATGTTTTGACATACAAACCTGTGAGCTCACCAGCTTTTAGCTGACCAGTTTTAGCATGTATCACAGGTACTCAGCAGTAGGTTGGACTGCCCATCAGGATTCATTAGCTCGGGTCAGCATTCAATCAATCAGAGATTTAATTGCATTATTATATTTTGTATAAAGTAATTATGTAATGTATATCTCTCAATTCAGAAACTGAGCTAATGTAAACTATACTTTTGATGTAACTTTGGTTTAATCAATACAAATGTAAAACGATGCATATAGTGGTCGTTCATTATATCTTTATGCTTTTGATTACCGTATTTGGTCGCGCCCCGACGTGAATCGCTTCCGCATCACAATTTGGGGGTGCGACAATAATGCAATGGTCCCAGTTATAATACTCAAATAAAAATATGTTGGACACAAGCAGTACCCGCCGGGTACGTTCCTTACCCGCCGGGTAACCAAGAAAAGCAGCCGGGTCAAAGGACTACCAGTCGTGTGAATTAACAAAAGTGGTAACAGAAAGTATCATCCATTTAAGGGCTGTAGTACCAGTCGGGTACCAGCTTTAGCAGCCGGGTTCCCACAGAAAACGGATTACCCGCCGGGTAAAACAGTTACCAACCGGGTAACTCGTCTGCACAACAGACCTGCAGACTCTTGATCACTTTAATACTAAAACACGAGATTCAAATACGCACAACTCCTAAACCCTAATGAATTAAGTCATAAAATTTTGCAGACACCTTTATATTGATAAAATGAAGGTTTCCCTTTTTGGACTTTTCAAACTTTCACAAAAACGTAAGATTTATACGTATGACCCATTTTAGCTCAATTTCACCACTTTTACATTACATTTGAAAACACAAATCATACAATTTCAAGGCTTAAACTTTTAACCACATTTTCAACACTCCAAAACAAACTTAAGAAACTTGACCAAAGTTCCATACCTTTGATTTAACCCAATTTAAGCTATGCATGCATTTCAAGACCCGAATGGACACTTTCTGACCCATTAAGACTGTTTTGACTCTTTCGTTAGTCAAATATTACTCATAATTGACCAACACAGTACTTAACTACATGTCTATATCCGAAATCCAATGACAACACAAAATGAATATTTAACACCTCAATTATGCAACAATACAAATATACTACTATTATATGCATTAAAATTTTCAACATCACAATGTATACCATTTACAATCTGAGTTGACTTTCAAAGTCAACCTTACCAAAACATATGTTTGACATTTATGTCATATATTCCAAAACAAGTTTTGGGCGGATTATACAAGTCGATACATAACGATACGTAAGAGAAGGCTTGCTACTTACACACAAGCAAGCTAATCCACGCTATTCCTTTTTAACTTCTTTGCCTTCTCGATGTGAGCTACTACCTACAATACATCAACATATACGGAGTAAGCATAATTGCTTAGTGAATATATAGATAACCAATTAAGTCATTCACATAAAACTCACATCATAAATACTCAATAAAGTAAATACACTTACATATATGATCCTAATTTACACAACAAATGAGCATCGGTAGAGATTGATACCAAATAGGATCCGCGGTCCATAAGATACAAGGGTGCTTAGCACATATCCGTAATAATCATTATTTCGTAACAATAATTCTCTACTCTAATGCTCAACCACATATTTCACAATAATTTCATACAATGATACTAAGTACGATTATATACAAGAACAACAATCACATGATTATGTAAAGCCTTTTGCTCGTAAGCAATCCGGAATTACATAATCATTACTTAATCGATTCTCCATATACTCACCTTGATGATTTGATGAAGATTACTAGCAATTAACAATGGTAATACTTCCAAGCTTGTATCATAATCAAATAACAACATATTTAATAACTAATAGACATCGTATTCATCTAATTACTATTCTCAATTCCCCCCCCCCCCCCCCCCCCCCTAGATTATACTTAATCATGATCATAATCATGCCCACTAGCTATAATTCATCATATCTATTTCAATTCTTCGTGCTAATATCATTTCTATGTTCAGTTAATTCATATTAAACATACTTTAGGTTAATTGGGGTTAAATCATAAAAATTTAGCAAAACCCCACTTCCATAATCAAAGAATCATCACTTTCATGAAGTGATATGATTACCAATATTGATGATTATCATAACTAGTATCAACTAACATCAATAACACTAATCACAAATCCTAATTTCGTATTTAATTACTCCAATCATCTAACCCCCAATAAACCCATTTTCTAGGTCATGAAACAAGGAAGAAGAACACTTACAAGTTAAAAGAGATGATTAGAAAGCTCAATTAGAAAAGTAGAGACTTGAATTAGGAATTAAGATGGAGAATTTGATGATGATTAAGGCTCCTGCGATGTTGGTTCTTCACGTCTGAAGGTTCTGGAATTGTTTAGAATGAATCAAGAAAGATACGTACATAGATATATTAAATCCCAAGTCTTTTAATTAATACAGTCTGGAACTTGAAAAAACCATTTACGTTTTCTATTATATCTTATTATTTATATAATAATATTTCATAATACTTATATTTCTGGATACATTAAAATAATACCTCGAATATTTGGGGTGTTACAAGTCTCAAACGGCTATTTCATTTTTAAAAAAATTTTTATCCGAAGGTTACACAAAAAAAAAATTGAAACTGGGTTCCACATCCTCGTCTGTCTCATGCATCGCGAAACTGATGGGCACAACCGACGGCTACCAATCGACGGTTCGTATGTATGACGTCGGTTCCGTCAGTTGGATGAGCCGACGTTACCGTTGGCACGGGTCTTATAATCCATCACAACTCAAACAATGAAATCCCCAATGGGACCTACAAAGTTTCCCTACCCCAATCCAATTAAAGCAGAGAATCACATCTTAAATCCCAACCATAGATAGGGTATAGTACTATAGTACAAGTAGAAGCACTATTTATATACGGAGTACAATTCTATTATCAAGTAGGGAATTACCATATTTGGAATCTCATAACACCAAAAAAAAAGAAGCAAAGAGCAACAAGAAGAAAGATAAAGATCCTCTCACATGCATAAGCAGCATCGTACCCCTCCTCTTGTCCCCGTGTATATAATCATTTCCTTTTTCAGGTAAAACCTTTTTCCAGAGGTGCTACACTTGACTGTACCTTGTGCAATTAAGGTTGTACATTTCTACTCTGGAAAAAGGTCTAACCTCTTATGTTTTCCTTTTTCTATAGAAAACCTGTCTTGCAAGTGTCTATGTGTGTACACACACTAGCACACTACACAGCCTTCTTTCTGCTTTTTCCATTTGCACAGGAAAAAAATGACATTTTCCAGGTTAACAACTATAAAAAAAGGATAGATATTAAACACCAAAGAAATTTTCTTTCTTAGATTTCAAGCAATGGGTATTTTGGTAATTTTCTTAATTTTTATCTGTGTAAATTTTCAGGTTTAGTGACTATGGTGTTGCAGAAATAACATGGGAAAATGGTCAGCCAGCCATGCATGGGCTTGGAAGGGCTAATGAAACATTAGAATCTATTGTTCATCAAGCTACAACATGTTACAACAAAAGTCAAATTCAAGAAATTGGACTACAAGAAAATCAAAACGGGCCAAGAATGCACAATATAATAAGTTCGAATATCGCATCTTTAAGTGCGAAAGTGGGTGATAGCACGGGCCAGAGTTACTTAAAGAAACGACCAAGATCATCTGTGATTGTTCATGATCAACGTGTAAACAATTTGGGTACTACAAGTTTGCTAGAAGATAATATTAGCAATAGTCCAACTATTAATTCTAAAGAAAATGACACTACAATGATGACATGGCCTTCATTTGACTCGCCTAATCAGAGCTTCAAGAGTCAAAAAACAGATGATGATTCTGCTTGTCAATATGGATCGGTATAAACATTTGAAATTCTTATTGAAAATTGGATTTTAGATAGTAATTTGAAAGTTTTATTTATTTATTTTTTTAATTTTGAGCAGGAAAATCAAGAAGAAGAATGCAGGACAGAGGGTGAAATGGTTCGATCTCATTCAGGTCGACGAAGCAGAGCTGCTGCTATACATAACCAGTCCGAACGGGTAATTTGCTTGAAATTTTCTTATTTTATAGCAAAAATTGTAGAAATTTTATAAATTCAGATTGATTAATTTGATTTTATGTGATTCTGTCATTGTTTTAGCGACGAAGAGAAAGGATCAACGAAAAGATGAAAGCTCTACAGAAGCTAGTGCCTAATGCTAACAAGGTGCAACTTTGTGTTTACTGGTAGAGTTGACTTTTGAAGTCAATCTAACCAATCTCCAAATCCGAAATCAAAACTCAGATTCAATAAATCCAATACCTTCGTCTTTCCATGTAATAAACAGTATAATCTAAAATGGGTTACTAATAGAATTTGAAAGTTCTAACCACTTTTGATCAGTTTCACTTTTGCAATTTAGCCATTTTGACTGCAGAAGTCAACATTTACTACATTTACTTGGTCAATTCATTGTGATACAGAATAGTATCTAAATTTGGGAATTGTTTATACAGACGGATAAGGCATCGATGCTGGATGAAGTGATTGATTACTTAAAGAACCTACAAGCACAAGTGCAGTTAATGAAGAACATACCATTTCAAGCACAACAAATGGTGATGCCAATACCCCTACAATTGCAACAGCAGCAGCAGCAACAACAACAACAACAGCTTCAGATGTCGATGCTAGCCCGAATGGGAATGGGATTCCTTCAAATGGGTATGCCTGGAATCATGTCTCCACCAGCTCAGCATCCTTTCATGGTCCCACAAACCATGATCAATCCTGGCCATGTAGGCGCCACATCACAAACAATCCGTAGTCGCCCAAATTTAGCACAAGTATGTCAAGAATAAAAAAAGGGGCTGCCCAAATTTTACTTTTAGAAGTCAAATACCTAGTTTTCAACTTCAAAGTTACTTATTCTATGATCTATTTGTTGATGCAGCAAATGAATATGGATATCTACAACAACATGGCAGCGTTCTATCGGCAACAGGCGAATCAGGGAAAGTCGATGGGTGGGGACTTATCTCAGCCAGACCATGATCGGCGCGAGTGACATAAACAAAAGCAGCTTGTAGTTACTATTAGTTAATCTATAACTACAACTAAAATGTATAAATATGTTGAGCATGTGTGCGTTTTTTTTGGTATATTCAATTATTCATAGTCTCAATTGTGTTAGTTTGGTTATAATTTATCAATTAAAGTAGAATACAACAAAAAGTATGTTAAAACAAGATCAACTTAACCGCCTACATGGCAGATTTGGAGTACTAAAACTCCAAATTGTTCCAAAAAATAATCGTGTATTGAGTCTTGGGCTTGCAAGTAAAAAGTTCGGAATTTCCATAATCTAGGTTCCTCAACCACTTATGACTTAACAAGATAAAACATAAGTTCAAACGACAGATAAACATCAAGTTCTATATCAGAATTTATTTTTTTTTCTGACAAATTATTTCTTATATATGGTTGAGCAAGCAATTATTTTGTTTAATACTTAATATTATGTTTAAGCAATATCAAGAGTATGCAAAACACAAGCATTGGCTTCTTCTTTACTTTTGACAACTTACATTAACCGGCTGATTCCAACGTAAGGTTTCCGGTGTAGTTGCATTATATTCTGTCCTAGGTCTGCTGTAAAAAATGATAAATGAAAAAATATTGATGTAAATGACTTATAGTTGGAGTTAAAACTACCTATTTACTCATTACCTCAGGAGAAACTATGACGATTTTTAATATTCTACATGTTATTAGACACTTATCGTGTTCTTAATACAATTATTCTTTTATTCCTTTAAAAAGATAAAGACTACCGCACAACTATTATTATGTCTTCTTTGATACTTGAACCTATAACATTTTGGTTGATGACTCACCACATACCACTAGACCAAAGGATCGTTGGTTAACACAAATTGTTTCATATAAAGTTTTGTTAAATATATATGGAACGAGTTTGTAGATCGAATGAAGTTTTCCTAAATCGAAGTTACTAGAATATAACTTACGTTCTGCAGTGTCATACGAAAGCTTTACTTAAACAGATTACCAAGTATATCCATTGAGAAAGATATTTTGAATTGGTTTCAAGTATATGATTGAAGAATTAAAAAATCTTAGAAGGGTGACGATCTTAAAATAACTAATTCTACTTATATACTTTTTATGCATAAAACATTTTACTTTGCTTGCAAACTTGGTCCTCATTTTGACAATTACAAACTTTTTTGCAGAGGCCTTCAAAAACTCAGAAACGGCCTACTATTTAAAACTTATTATGTCACCAGTTTGCATCAAGAGTTATATTATGCTTATCCAAAACTACATTTTCCAGGAAAGATATGACCTTTAATGCACATAGCACAACCCACAAAGCAAGAATAATGATTATGTTACAGAGGTGGTGACAATGACCCAAAAGAAACTCACAAGCTAATACATTGAATTTTTTATGCAACATGCAATCTATCAGGATTCAAGTCAAAGATAGTGGTTAAATTTGACTTGAAGTGGGGTCAGACCTTGTGATCCTAGACCACAGCCTTTCATGGTCCCATATAAATGGATCAATAGATTATCACAAAAAGGTTTGATCTGATATTTCAGAAGCAGGAGCACCTCAAGAAAGATGTCAAAATTAGAATTAATATATTAATAAATGCTAAAGCCTATATACTTGGTAATGACATAATAGCATTATAAACATGAATAACAGAATCTATCAATATATAATACTCCGTATGGTTTTAAATTAACTCTAGACTATTAGCTGGTTCTGAAAAGGTTTCAACCAGTTAAAACAAATATAACTGAATCTGATAAAGCATTCGAAGATAGCCTTGTACAACGGTTTGACGGGTTCTAACAATTAATAGTCAGTAAGGTTTTAGAACTCAAAATTTTTAGATTAATATTCAAAAAATTACAATAATATGAGCAGATGTACTGGTGAGTAGGATAATCTTGAATAATAGAGAAATGGTTTCACTTTCTAATGAGTTATGAGGTTGTTCCCAGCATTTAATCACACAGGCTGTATTCATGTGAAATGATTGGATAAATATTGTACATTTGTGTTATGTTGTGTTGTCATATAAGTAACATGTACTCTTTGGATGGACTCCACTTTTATTTCAATCATTTCCACGTACTAAGCTATTTTGCCTAAAATAATAATGGAGTACTGTTATAGCATAACTATAAATAAATAACAAATTAGTACATAATGCATGTTGAAAGTACATAAGAACTTATACAGTTTGGAAGAACATACCGAATCGCACTTGTAAAGATAAACTAATCACTTAATTATGCAAAACAGTATAAAAATGAGTTGCTAACTACCTAGTTCGGATTTTGATTGATTTGGTACTAAACATGTTAGACAGATCAAAATTTGGTTGGTTGAAATTAAATTCTCTTCACTAAAAGTCTAAAACCAAACTAATTAACTAGAATTATTCTACTCAATTATATGATTTGATAGTTCACCCTCACACCCAACTAGTTGACCCTCAATGGGTCTATTATGTCTGATATTCACATTATGAGGGAATGATAGTTGAAATAATATGCTTAAAAGTATTATAGTTTATACTAGTAGTTACAAATTATAAAGTATCTTTAAATAAATACAGTTTGTCTGGCTTAAGCATCTGTTTTGGGTATTACTCCAAAAATTTGGTTTGTTATCTCTGAAAATGAGAATTATGCACACAAATTTAAAAAAACATTACTCTCCTTCTAATCAGTTTTGTTTTGACAGAATTTTAAGAGAAACTTCGAGACAGATTGGGATAATGATAATCTGTTGATCTAATTTTATGGGACCATGAAAGTATATGGTCCAGGATCACTGGAATAAGATTGCCCAAAATTCCCTAAAGTGGATGTATTGAAGCATATAATACTGAGTAGCAACTAATTAACATTGTTTATGTTACTATAACTGTCATCAAGGTAGCCTAGTGGCGTCCTAAAGAGCAGTGTTGAAGCTCCCTAGCTAATCATCTAGCGGTGTCAGAAATAGTCACAGTGTACCCGGTTAAGCCGTGTATAACTGAGTCAAAAAGAGACTCGTCCTCTCCGAATAATCTGAACATAAAAACCTCCTATGTTTACCCATCAATAACATTGTTGCTTTCATAGACCAAAAAATAAATAAATAAAATGAAGAAAATGAAAAGAATCTAATTTGGGCCATCCAGGCCAAATCATAGCCAATTGACTATAGTTCTCTCTTTTATTGGATTGGCTAACTCAAGTGCAAGACGTGTTCTCTCTTTCCCCTTCAAAGTTTTCAATTGAAAGTTCAAAATTGCCACCAAAATCCGATTTAGAGAGCTTATCTAATGGAATTTGGGTTTGAACGCCAAGTCTCACCCAAATATTGCATGTAATATTGTGATTTGATATGTATATTGATTGTTTAGACTTTTGGAGTCTGAACTCTGAAGCTAGAGGTGTTAGAAATGTTATCCCCATTATCTGACAGTTTGCACGACGTGCACACTAAAAGAACCAAAGTTGTAATTTGATCCAAATAATAATATATACTACTTAAATGTAACCATAGCTATTGACACATTAATCCTAAGCACTAGCTCATACACCTGCTACCCATTGAATGGATCGGTGGTAGATTGATGGGGATCATAAGATCAATATGACCAAACCACTTCAGCTCATCAAGAAAGAAGCAAAAAACGGAAGATTCGTCTCCTTAGTATTGTACCTGCCGTTTAACTTGTCCGGCTTCCAGAAACAATATTTTCAAAAGCACCCACCAAAGCTTTGACCTTGCTTTTCCTAGCTCGAATAAGTTCGCTTGCAGTCTCTTCAATAACATTGTTGAATAGACCCGGATCAATCTTTTCTTTCGTTTCTTGGTGTTTAAGATCCACATTTATCGCATGAGTTTCAGGAATGCATTCCGCGCCATCAGAAGACAATCTCCTCAAACTCGTCTTTTCAGCTTCTTCAGAGTCTTCACCTAGCTCTGTTCCTTTCTTGAACTCGAGTTTTTGTGGGCTGTTACTTTCAGACTGAGGACTGAGGATTGTTCCTCTTCTGAATCTGACCTCACTAGGAGAACCATCACTGGTTTCCACCACTAACTTTCCAACACGTGTCGTATCGTTGACTTCTGAATCGGAAACGTTGTCATTCTGCTGACCATTTTGATCATCTTGCTGATCATCTTTTGCAGGGTTATCATCTTCAACTGATGGTGAAGATAATTGCCGCCCATTTTGATCATCTTGCTGATCAACTTTTGCAGGATTGTCATCTTCCATTGATGGTGAAAATTCCTGCATCCCATTTTGATCATCTTGTGGACCATCTTTTGCAGGGTTATCATCTTCAATATATTCGGAAATTACCTGGGGCCCATTTTGATCATCTTGCTGAACATCTTTTGCAGGCTGACCAGGCAAAATTTGAGTTTGACTTTTAGTAATTTCAACATCATGGTTGGGCTCAATGACATGGAGAGTCTTTTCTGGCACAACTTCTTCAATGGGTTTTGCAGGTTTTGGCTTTCTAGAACTCCTAACTTCCAGTTTTGGTAGACTTTTATATGTTCTCAAAGGTGGCACCTTTGCATTAATTTTCGGGGTTGAAACAGTAGTCTTTAGAGAACTAGATTTCTTGTTCACTATAGGGAGTTTTGAATCTTTTCTTGATTCGCTTTTGTTGACTCTCGAACCTCGAACCAATGATGCACTAGAAACTGATGCAAGGTCTCTATTTGGATGAATAACTTCACTGAGTCGTCTTTTGGGAAGTTTTGAAGATGGGAGTGGGGCATCTTTATTCGGTATAAAAATATCACTATGTCTTCTAGGAGTTCTTGAAGATGTTTTGGCTCTAGAATTCTCAGACTTTAAGTCTCTTTTCTTTGGTTCAATTGCAGCGTCTTTCTTAAATATTTGATCTTTAGCAGCGTTATTGTTCTTGAGATTGCGTGTTGTGACTCTGGGAATGACTGAAGGTGATTTCTTAATTCTGTTTACCGAAACTGGTGCATCCACATGAGTTCTATCTGCAGGCGGTTTTGGTACTCTTTTGGGAAACGGGTGTATTGCTTTCGTTTCAGTGATTTCTTTGATTGCACATTTGCAGTTATCATGGCATGAACCTGTCGGACTTCTGAGATATCGGCTTAGAACCTTTGGCCCTGTGGGCTCCATTTTTTTATAGGTTCCGGATGCTGTTCTTCGTGTACGGTTCATGTGAATGAAGGTCTTGGTGATCTCAAATTGAAGCAATATTCCTGTAGAAACATTACATATGCTTTGTAAAACATGCAAACATTCTTCAAAATATGATAAGGTTATAAAAACATACAAGTTCAACGTATTTTTTCGTAATTTCAAAAGGGTTGTTTTGATTTTTCATAATCAGAAAAGCATTTACCAAAAATATAACAATCCAAGAAAAGCACATATCATTCCAAAAGTCGAAATTCGACTGTAGCTTACAACATGTATTACATTCTTGATTCAAATCAGTGCATAATTGTTATTTAAATTAAATAAGAGATATATAATGTTTAGTTGGACCATCTCTTGAATAGGGTATCATTAGTCGAATGAAAAAATATCGAATTGAACAGCCCCAGTTAATCAATTTACGTAAGTAAATTTATCAAAGATGAAGTGAAATGAAATGAAATACCTGCAGTGTATGAATCATGAAGACCTTCTGACCTTTTTCCTTTTGGTCAACAATGAAATATGGTTCCTGATCTTGGGAAATTGTTGTATTTTATTCAGAATTCTGGGAGGATTTTGTGATCATGTGATGACAAAGTGGGTTAAAAATATAGTGGCAAAGAATTGATTTGGTTTTAGAGCACTGGATTCTTGTCTATGTTTAGAAATGGTTTGAGATTTTTCTGAAAGGCTGAAATGTTTGTGGTTGGCAATTTGACTTTGGAGTAAAAGTTAACGGCTTTCTTTACAAATTTGGTCGGGAAAATTATGTAGTCAAAACTTATTTTTTGAAAACCATAACGAGAAGGCCTAGTGTTAAGGTGTTCTAATATCATCATAAGCGGTCTCAGGTTCGGCCATGTACCAAATCTAACCCTCCATATTGTTTAACCACAACAGCTTTGCTAAGTGTCAATGTAACTAATTTGTTTTCACATATATGATAAATTTACACATTTTTCATCAACACTTGTTTGAATCTCATATCAAACTCCAGCAGTCATCAATTCGGTAACACGAAGTTTTAAGTAGAGTTTGGTTGGATTTATACGTGTGATAGTGGACTCGGAAAAAGGTTACCCAAAAATAGCAAATTAAAACTTCAAACTTAGAACTGTAACTTTGTATGCTCTGTCTCCCAATGAACTGGCATATGGTTCATTTGATCATTTAATTAGAAAACGCGTCGTTAAGCCTCGTCTCTTTTCCTCTCTAAACTAGCATTAATTAATGGATTTGTTTGTTTTAACATCTGTTAATCCATACCAACATGTTTCAGTTAGTCTGCACTCTCAACCAGCAAGGCTAAAGTATAAAAACTTGTTTAAACACCCAATTAATAAAAGAAAAGGCTAAAAAGTATTCAAATTACTACAATGGAACTCTAAATATAAAAAGATGCTAATCCAGCCCGAATCCCCTTCCGTAGTACAAAACTACAAAATATTCATGAATTGCCATCAAAATTCCAACAATGTAAAGAATAATTAAGATCCCACCAAAAAAAGACTATTAACTTATCATATACAAAATGCCATAAAGTAAATACTACAAACTTCTTTTTACAAGCATTATAAGGAAGCAACATGACACCTGATGCTTACCATCCAAAGATTGAAGAAGATTCAGATGTTGCATACTTGTAGTTGCATATTACAAACTGAAGAAAACAAAAACCAAAAGCAACCTCAAGTGATGATTTCTCTAACCAGCCAATCAAGACTCGGGTATGCGAAATAAAGAACAAGAAAAGATGGAACAGCAAATAGAATTGTGATGAGTATATATACAGCTAAGATGATTGCACTTGCAGGTATGGCATATAGAACAATGAGTAGAAATATGAAAACCAGCGGGAACTTGGCCGTCAAGTGAAAAACAAAGATTAACGACTTACGGATAGATGAGTGCAGCATCTCACCATTGACAGGGGTAGCAAGAGAATCATCATGACGGTCAGCCTCTCGCACACGTGGGCCCACTAGATTATTTGCATGGTTAGTCTGATTAGTGATGAAACCTCGAGTCCAAGACCAAGTTGGTACAGGAAAGGGGTCAACACAAGAAGACGAATGAGACTTGACTCTATCACCATTTAAGCTCTCAACCATCCAAAGGAGAAAGTAATTCTTTCTAGGAAACCTGAGATTTCCTTTGTAAACGAGCCGAAATGATAATAAGTTGCACCACGGACATGATATGAAAAAAGGGAGATGAATTGGAAGAGTGGGCAGTTTCACAACGGCCCATTGTAGCCCAAGAACACAGTTTTTACAGAGTGTGTGGCCACACCATAATATGTAGGGCACGTTTTCCACGATATTGAAGGACTCCCAGCAAATAGGGCACTCTAAACCTTCCTCTCTGCTGTTATTTAAGGAGATTTCGTCATCAGAGCAGTCTGAAGAAGTTTGACAGTGTCTTGCAGAGTCGTTTTTTGGTCCAGAGGTACCCGCTATGGTATTGGAACCAAAACCCCACATGTTCAATATTATAAGCAATATCTGTTCACCTTCTACAGAGTCAGTAACAACAGACATTCAGATCCATGCCTGCAATGTTAAAATCTTCTTTTTTTAACATAACGATACAATTCAAAAGAACCTAAATTAAGGTGCACATAACAACACGTTGGTTAGCTGGTCTAAATGTCTAATCATGCTTTTAATAAAGGAAAACTCAATAGTAACAGAATGTGGTGGCTTAGTGGCTAGCTTAAAGTCACTTTTAGAAAGAAATTTTTATTCACAAAACAAGCTTTCAACCACCTGTCTTTGTGTCCAAATCTGAATTAAATGTCATCATATGTAAAACAAGTCAAATTCAGTAGAAAAACTTGAACATGGCTAACTGTTATATTGTCTTTCTAGGTCATATAAAACTTCACAAAAAATGATTATATATGAAAACAGGGCTGGACAACGAACAGTTTGTGAACCGTTCTGCACGAAATTCGTTCAGTTACATGAACGAACACAAATATGTCTCATTCGTTCATGAACAACCAATAATTGTTTGTTAAAGCTCATTTGTTTATGTTCCAATATTATGTACGTTTTATTATCACAAACAATACACTTCTAGTAAAAATAGAATTCTTTCATACTTTATTTTCAAATTAATTAATTCAATTATCTTATGTAATTTGATGAATCAATATTAACATTTTGTGATAATGATAATTCATTTATAATTTTGAATTTTTTAACATTATGCTTATGCATCGATTCATGTATTCATCCATAGGTGTTCGTTTATCTCCATTTAATTTAGCTTCTTAATGAATGAACATGAACATGATAATCTGTTCGTTTATCCATTTGTGTTTGTTCGATTCATCGACAGTTAACACAGAATTCTATAAATATACATATCTAAGGAATCAGAATATAATCATACATCTAAGGAATCAGAATATATAAAATATATATACACTTATAGCACATAAGAATCTAAACACAAAGCGAGCTTATTAATTATTATTTAATATTTATCATTCAATCAATTAATCAATCACATCAGAACCTAAACACAAATTCACAAAACCTAATACGAAACGAATTAATATCTGATAATTAAGATCGTAGATACCTAGTAAAATAATCAGAATATGATGATCACCGACGAGATCGCCGGAAACAGGAATCCGTTCGACATACGCAGTTACTGTAATAACAAAACGGTGAGATACATGAACATGTATATAGACACTAGGATATATACATACAACGTCGGCGAAGAGATCTGACAGCCACCACTTCGAATTCACAAGTGTGATGAAAAAAATTTGGATCTGCTACATCGCGGGCTTACGGTGGATATCATACACCCTCACGGCCTCACCTGTGTTTGAAACTTGGAATGATAAAGTGCTGGGTTAAGAACGGGCTCGATTACATTACTAGCCATTGTTGATTTGTTGATGCTGTTCAAAAAAAAATTTGTTGATTTGTTGATGTAGGCCCATTTAGCGGCCCAACTATAGAGAAGATAAAGATCCAGTTCGTAAATGTAAGCCCAATACATGTTATCTCACGTAATTAAGCACTAGTTTATTTAGTAGGGGTTAATAATGGCCTCAAAGTTTCACTTTTTTCGTTTTAACCGCTCAATTTTTTTTTCAATGATTCGTTTTAACCACTCAAAATTTTTTCCTCATGATTTAACCCTTATTTAGTACTAACATAAATTTTATAATGCATATATAAAGTATTATAAACGGACATGTTATTCATATGCGGGATGAGCCGATGAGGGACGGAGACGGACCTATGTTAATTCTGTACACTAAACAAAATCAAATTTATTTTTTAATTGCTATTGGCCCCACCCTCTCCAAACCAAAGCGCGTCGTCAAACCGATGGGAAAAACTGATGCAGCCAAGTGACGCGTCGCTGCCATTAGACCACTCTCAACAATGACAGAAACGGACAAAAACCGACGCGTCACGTCTGCGCCACGCATGCGCCACATCAGCTTTTTTCAAAACATACTGAAAGTGACGGGCCCCTGCCATCAGTGACTCCGTCACTTTAATTTTTGGGCTCATATTTAACAATTTACCTTCACTTATACACACACAAAACAAAACAAAAAAAAAAAAAAAAAAGAGACGAAGCTTCGGTTTGGCGATGAAGGAAAAGTGATGGACCAAGTGACACTTCCGTGCCAATGGTGTCACTTAAGTGACAAAAAGTGACGGACAAAGCGACGGAACCGTTGGGTGTGATCTTAACGTTAGTTAAACTGACTAGTCAATTTCTTAAACTGACGTTATCGCTGGGAGGGGTCTTACAAACAAATATTGATCAATCTTGATTATGTCTGATCTTATGAACGTATCTTAATCATATAATCATGTCATCGATCTCGTCACAAAAACACGCAATTGAAACCATCTATGTGTTTATTCTCGAGTGCCTAAAATTAAAATGGATGCTTTTCTTTTCCAATTGTGGTGGTGATTTCGTGTATTCAAGGCTTGGTACCGAAATACTACAATCGATCCCAAAAATGTTCAACACAATTCAAAGCATATATCCAAATTCCGTATCTAGTATATTTCCGACACTAACCTACAATAAAATAAGTTTCATACGCCAAAAGATTTTATTTGTTTGAGTTATGAAATCAAGCTGTCGTTCCGTCTATGTAATAAATTTTATGATTCCAACTATATGCATTTGATAAGGGAGTTGATAGATACAATAAATAAATTAATCGATACATCAATCTGTATAATCATTAAAGCTCACAGTACAAACAAACTAAAGCAAACAAACTATAGCATAAATTTAGTATATGAATCAAATTTTTGTTGTATATATCATTTCCAATTTGATAACGTCATACCCAAATAAGAAAGTGAGGCACGTGATAATAGGCAAAATTATTAATAAAAAAAAAAAAAAAAACGTAATATTAACGATAACCCAATTATCCTTTTCAATCATTCATCCAATTTCCAAACGACATGTTTATATCACATCACTTCAAAATTAATATATGTCGATAATAAATTTTTATTCATAAAAAAGAAAGGAAAATGATTTATTTTTATTTATGTTTCCTTGGTTAAAGCAAAAGGCAAATTCAACTATAATCACAAGAAAAACTTTACTCGGAAGTTACAATTGGAATGGATGAATGATGGCCAACAATCCAATGCTTCTTTTCTAATATATTCACTATAATTTATTAATTTATTTAGGTGCAGGTCAAAGGAGCAACTACGACTTAAAGGGAAAAAAAAAAGCAAACTTTATGTAAATTGCAGTGTTGTTAAATACATCGAATTTAAGTCGAATTTAAGTCGAATTTAAGTCGTTAATCGACGAAATCAACTAGTGAGACCATCTACTATACCCCCTTCCCTCAAAATGAACCTACACCAATAAAAACTTGTCCATTTGTTTATTATTTAATATTTATCTTCTATAGTTTGGTAACTACAAAAAGCTTCATAAAGTTTCCCATTTTGAACCCATATCGTCTTTTTAAAAGCATGGTTTTGAGTGGTTGTGTCACACCCAAAAGTTTACCGGAATTATGTAGCTGCAAAAAGGAAATAAAAAGTTGGTCGCGTGTAGATTTTATCGTGAAGAATACAGGGTTGGTCAAACACTGGCCGGTTCGAAAAGATGTAGCAGAAAAACGGACCAAAATCAAACTGAATTGGCAAAACCTTTTATATTCGGTTTGGTTTGAATTGGTTGCAAGTTAGATCATAATCATATACGCAAACACATGATGTATGTGTTTATTATTAACTAATTAAGATAGCAAGATTTTTGTTTTATTTTTCTTATCCATGCGATTCCGATCATTGGTCAGACTAATCTATTGGGTCTAAGCCCACCGTCACACAAACTTAAACCTATTAATTAAAGCCATCCTTTCTCAGAAGGTTGATGTGGCCCCTTCGGAGTGGTTGCACCCAACGAAATATGAAGTTGAGATCTCTCGGTCTCTCACTATTTAGTGAAGAAGTCCCAAGCTTTTGCTAGTTGAGCCATCTCGTAGTTTAGAATAGCAAGATTGTAAAATGAAATAAGTTGTTTATGACATTAATCATTATTGTATAGTTTTGCAAGACTAATTCACTAATCAGTTGATACATTTTTTTTTCTTCTAATCTAATATTTTAAAATATGTAATCGCGGTTCATTTATAAAATTTTAAGTATTTATTTAGGTTTGTTTATCATTCTTCAAATTTTATTTGTTGTTTTGACGGGATGCGTCGAGCCGTGGGCAGACTGTATCACTGTAATATTGCTTTGTTTATACATCTTTTTCAAAAGCGCCCCTACACATTTATGCAATTAAAGTTTATGTCTTCTCATTTGGCCTTTCTTTTTTCCCGGTCATAACCAAAAGGAAATCGTACAAGCCATATATTTGACCCGTGCCATGTTCTAAAATATCTTTAAGGTTGCACGCGGAATTCAATGTAATTTGATGAAATTGAAATCTCAATTTCATTTCACAAGAGTGTTTGGTTCACGAATGACTTGATTTGGAAACCATCAAATTCCTTCGATCAAAGGAATTCACATTCCTTAAATTTTCAATTCCTTGAAGAATCCAAGTTCCATCAAAATCATTCCACTAACTAAACGCACCGTAAGTCTCTAATTTGTTACAAACTGATGGGAAATAAGTCACAACGGTAAGTACAAATGCGGAATGAAACCCTCGATAGACAACACTGTCCCGACCCTTGTGAACCAATGAGGATGCTAACAGTTAGGGTACACCAACTACAATCAAAATCAGCCCCAATCAATGGAAATAAATAATAACCAAAACGCACTGAAAACACAAAACTTTTTGAGTGAAAAACCTCTCAAGGCGAGAGTAAAACCCATGGGACCCGTAGGCCACTTAAAATCCACTAATACCAACAAGAGAGCAATACAACGGCTCTTCTCTAAATACACTAGAGAAATACAATAAGCATCATACTCTTGCACTATATCATCAACAAGTACGGAATTAATCTAAAGACAAAAGTGGAATAACATCACTCAAAAAACTGCCATCTGTTCAGTTTACTTTAACTCGAAACTCAGACCTCCTGAGACAATTCTGACCGTCCAAAACATTGGCCCAGATGTCAGGAACACGCTGTCCAAAAATGGTGTCGATCCGACCTTTCAATCTCCGAGGATTGAAGGTTTTGTAAGTTGTTGTACTCAAATACGATAATGTAAAAAACTCTCTTTTTCTTCTCTTTTGTGTAAAAAGTGACTTCACCACATCATTATAAAAGCCCTAACATACAAGACTAAATGAACCTTGTATAGTGACTAATTTGTTGGGATTTACCCTTCCTCATATATGAAAACCCAAATAAAACCCAACACAAACTTATTAAACCTTTATTAATGTTACGTGTTTGGACCCTCTCTTATTCAAATGAACATGCGATATGATGTTAAGTGTTAACACATGAATTATAATTTGGCAATTTTTGATTGGTCAGCCTGACCTTTAATGCTCATTTGAACACGAGAGGATCCGGTTCCTAAAGCCGGTTATTTTATATATTTTTAAAATGTAGTTATGACATTACCAGTTAATAAAACCGGTCCAATCAATACGCCAACCGGTTTAAGTGTAAAGTTTCGTGATAACAAAATTAGGTTGATACTTGATAGATACACTAATGATGTAACAAGTTGTGCTATGTGTTTTAGTGTTATGGTAGTTTCACGTGAACAGTAAAATATATGGTGTATTTGTCACTATATAATCTCTATCTCTATATTAAATAAAAGAGGACAACTAAAAGAGGATCTTACCTTACATTTGATTCCTATTTTCAATAGATACGATTAAAAACGTTTACCTCAACAAATCTTTTTCTTGTTGTTTCATCTTTTTTTTTACAAAAAAATCATAATTACTCCTAATAGTTTTCTAGATTACTCCCTCCTAAATCAGTATAAGTAACAATATTACCCTCTCAATTTATCCCTTCATCTATAATTGATTTTAAATTTTGATTTTTTAATAATAATAAATTAAGAACAACTTAGTCCCTAAATATATTTTATATTATATAAACTTTGAACAATTTTTCTATTGTACAAAATTAATTAAGAGATACATTTATTTTTTTCTTATATAATAAATCAATTGAAATTTACTATATCTTTTTTGTATTGTATAACATATACGATATGATTCATATTCATATAATAGCACATATAAAAATAACAAGGTGTATTCAAAGCATATATGTATGTGTTTTCTTCCATCGATCTTCCAAATCATGTTTGTTTTCTTCTTTAATTTTGATTTTTATAACTCTCTAATTCTGTTCGTCAGTTTTATTCACGTGCATTCCTTTGAGATCTGTGTGCGTGTTTGTGTTATAAGTTTTTTTTTTTTTTTTTAAGTTGCAGTGTTTGATTTGGTTCATAAATTGAAGCAGATTTTGACGAGGGTTAAACTCAAGATTTTATGTAAGTCATTATGTGTTCATGTACAGTGGCGATTCTAGGATTTCGATTTACTGGGGTCCAATTTTCTAAGTTCACGTCAGGATGAAAAATAAATTGAAAAGGGTATCCTATTTTAATATGGGTCGGGTCGGGTCGGATCGTTACAAACACCACTTTACAAAAATATGTCATCAATACTTGATATTTTTATTTATTTTATTTAAAAAAGGGTATTTCCATTTTTAACAGGCTCCCCGGTTGGGTCAAGCTTTTTTGCTTGTGATGTACGTGGTCTAACCGTTACCGTGGAGGTTTATGAACCTTTTCGTGGCCACCCCAAGATTTATTTGCTTCTAGTGAGGTATGAACTGATACCTCTTGTGAGGATAACAAGACATCAACCACTAGGCTATCTTTTGATGGTTTCATCAATACTTGATACTACTAACAAAAATATAACTTCAAATGTATCTCACAATCAAATATCTAAAAATTTGAATATAATAATCTAAATTAAATTAACAGTCTAATACAAATTAACAATCTGTACAATATGAACAACATAGAGGTAATAATGAATAAGGTGATTAGTTATATAATAGAAAAATCATATAATTTACCATCAAGAATTACAAGAGTGAATAAAAAATAGATTAGTATAACTTAGTGATTCACCAAGAAATAGAAAACGAGTGGAAGCAGCTGGAGTAAAAAAAGTTGAAAAGAAGTCATGGTTATCATTTGCTAAATCTTTTCTAAGCGGTAACTAAATTTATGTCTTTAAATTGTATTGATAAATTCCTTTAAATTGTATTGATAAATTCTAGTGGGTCAGATTTAAAAATTTAGATCGATAATATTTGGGTTTGGTATATTAAGTGTTGTATATTAAGTGTTAGTTGCTTTTGTTTTGTCAAAAATTTAAATGGGGTCCAAATACATTTATAAGGGGTGTCCAACTTATTTTTATGTACATATCTATGAAAAAAATGAAAATTTACGTGGGTGCAATGGACCCCCCTAGTTATACACTAGGTTCGCCCCTGTTCATGTATATATATGGTTCTGGTGTATTACTCAAATTGAAAAGACCATCATCCAAATGGTCCATATAGTTATTCTCATTTTTTCTTTTATATGAATTGTTTGTATGTGTAGAGCAAAGTTGGATTAGAAGTAGGCCAACTTGAATTCAGTGAACATTTCGATTTTTTTAGAGTGTTGTATCTCATTTATTAATACATTATATTCATTGGGTAAGGTTCAAATGAGACTAAAAATTTGTGTGAGAATAGAGGAACCAATGATATGGTGCCATGTGTACAAAGAGAATACAAAACCCATTTACCCCTTAAGTTAGATATCTCACAAACGACAAATCGAAAAATTATGAAAATTGCACCATTAGATTCAGCGTTTGATCCTCTTCGATTTGCAGTCCATTAAGGCATACTTTCGACGAGTTTTTTCTTTTCATTATTTTTAGTGGGTTTTACATTACTAACACGTGTGTTACAGTGTTGCGTTTAGGGTTTAGGGTTTGGGGTTTAGGGTTTAGGGTTGGGAGTTTGGGGTTTCGGGATGAAACCCCAAACTCCCAACCCTAAACCCTAACCCCTAAACCCCAAACCCTAAACCCTAAACGCTTTATAAAATTTTAAACCCTAAATCATACTAAACCCTAAACCCTGCTAAACCCTAACACTGAACCCTGCTAAACCCTAACACTAAACCCTGCTAAACCCTAAATCGAATGTATAATCAATCACTAACAAATGTGTTACTAATATGTAAAACCCACCAAAAAAATGAAGAAAAAAAAAGTTCGTCGGAAGTATGCCTTGATGGACGAGAAATCGAAGAGGATAAAACACTGAAAAATATGGTGCAATTTTCATGATTTTTCGACTTGTCGTTTGTGAGATATTTAATTTTTAAAAACGTGGATGAGAGAGAAAAAAGTGACACATGGCATATTGTGGTTGGTTCCCCATTTTCACACAAAATAAATGGTCTCAATTGAACTATTCACTGTATTTATTATTGTATTGCTCAGTAGGAGCACTATTTGAATACTAAAGAATTCATTGACGTTGTTGCAGATGAGTTTAAAACAAAACTTGACTTCTTTTAATAATCGGTGTATGTTTGACTAAGTTGTTAATTTGATTGAGATATGACTCATCTTTTTTCATATAAACTTCACCGCAACAGCTTTTATACAACTAATTAACTAATAATCATTAGGGCAACCTCACATTTTATTTAATTTTCACTACAAAGTCTAACTGTTAATTTAGGTGCAACAAGAAATGTTGAAACAATTTTTTGGGTTAAAAAAAAAAGACATTGATGCTTCATATTGTGGACTATTTCACTTGATAACTTACCATATTTCCGTCCATCGGTGTTTGTTATTATGATTGTTTCAAATTACACCAAGCTTACAATATAACTCACAAACGGTTTAGTCAATTATATTAATTCTCTTTTTTGAAAACATTACGTTATAGATTGTTAATCGTTTAAATTTAAATACGTCATTTCGCGTAATCGCGAGTGTTAACTATAGAATTAGAATGTGAAGGAAATATGATTTTTATTATTATTATTTTTTTTGGCAAAATTGAAAATAAGGGGAGGGGCTATGATGATTGTCGGCAGGGTGATTTATATCGTTTTCTTTGGGTATCGATATTAAGTGTCTACATGATTTAGTTAGGTATATGTGAGTATATAATTAATTAATCCGCCTTTAACTCAAATCAAAGTCTGAAAAATTTGTTTGATGACGATAAATGTGATTTTAATCATTTAACTAATTAATTTTTTTTTTGCAATTATTAGGCTGCTCATTTTCTCGAGTGATATTGCATCTTATGCATAAAATACTCACAATTTCACAATCGGCACTTGCCCAATTTTGCAATAAATGACTACTTCTCTAGGCTTCGAGTGCTGAGTAGTCTTTGGGTTGCTCTTTCAAAAGAGTGACATATCAATAAACGTGTTGCGTATGTTAACGTATATAATTGCAGTATGGAATATTATTATATTGCAGACTGCACTATTTAACAATCAATGTATTATTTTATTTCGGACGTTAGTATAAAATATACCCCGTATGATTTACAAACTTTTTTTAGTGAAGACATAAATTAGTGCAACAAGTAAATTTATGTGAAGCGCTTGAAATATTCACAATCATCACCTTCTTATTAGCTTGCAATAAATAAATACTTTACTAGGCTATAAGCCTTGTAGCAAGACCAGGAGATTATTCAACTTCGAGTAACTAATAAACGAGACGAGCCTCAAAATTCTATAACACTCAGACTCGCTAACTGTCCTATTTGTGATTATCTTACGGAGTGATCGAAATCCACAAAAAAACATTAGTTATCGCCAAGGGCATCTTTGAGGGTGGGCGCCATAGTCCGATAGTCGACCGCCTAGGACCTCGATAATGTGTGTGTGCACACTCGAGAATGTGTATGTATATATGTACATATTGGACCCTCAAAAATGTGTGTGTATACATTTTTAATATGTATATTCTTTGATAAATAGTTTGATTGGAAATTAATAAATTAAAAATGGACCTGATTATGTACAAAATGATCGAACCATAATTTTTTTTTGTTAATTTCTATACTATATATATTCCGTAGTATTGGTGTTATAAGATTTCATTTTGATGATTAACACTCTCTTGAGTCTTGCTTAGAATCTCCAAAAATGCAAAAACGGCTCTGGTTATCGGGGTGGGTGAGATCTGGAATGTCGTTTTTGGTCATCATAGATATGCTATTTTTATCACTTATTTTGTACCCCGTCCGTCTCAATTTATCGTTCAGTATTTCATTTTGAGATGTCCCAAAATTATTGTTCACTTTTGATTTCAACTAATCATAAAGAGTTTTAGTGGATAGATTTTAAAATCTATTGATTAACACAATAATTAATTTACTTTTCTAAAAACTCTATGCATTTCAATATTAAACAATTAAATTAATAGAAGACTACGAGTCTTTGTTTGCTAACAAAACATTTAATAAAAATTGTCTAGAATGTTATGGCGTATCGATTTAGACAAAGAGATCACGTGTTACACATGTATATGAAGCTCAACCAGCAATGCATCAAACACACCGACGTGTCTTTAGTTTAGTATCAAAAGATAAGATATGAGATAAGCCCACCAACAACATTTTGATGGAACAAGAGCGGACCCGGTCATTGATTTAGAGAAAATCAATGGCTAACAAAAATATTATTTATCACTCCTCACATTTACCAATACTTTTTCCCTCTCCTACATTACCAAAACTAGCACATTACCCGCGCAATGCGGCGGTAACAACTATTTTTTTGTATTTTTGTTGCGTAGAATAGTAAGTTCGTTAAATAAAATACGGAGTATCATATTTGAATAGTTGTATAACATGTCAAATGCGTCACAAATAAATATAGAATGTTCTTACCGATTATATATGAGTAATTTTAATTATCATTTAAGTATTAAAATTCAACAACGTGAACATGCTTTATATGTATTTATAGATTTATAGATTATAGATGATAACTGTGAATAGTTTCCATAAATATAAATGTGATAACTGTGATAATTGTGATTTTCTTTTTGAAATGACGAATGTTAGCTGTTGTGTGTAATTAATTATGATAGTTATTTACTAAATTAGAGTATAGTAATTAATGTAGTAGGGGCATTTTGGGCATATTAATTTTTTAAGACTTTTAAGTATCAATAATGGACATGGTTTATAAGTAATTATAGATACTTCTCTTACCAGCGAAATAAAAGTCAATGGTTCAATAGATTTCGATGGTGTAAATTTTTTACTTTTTGTTAGATAAAGGTCCAACCAAATGATGACAAGTGACAATTATTGAAAGATTATTCTATGGTGCATTAAAAATTCGCTGGTACTGATATCTAAGGCATATTTAAACATGTCGATGGTGCTCCCTTTTTCATCGAAAATGTCACGTCACCAGAGAAAACCCAATTCCTCCCAACCATCAAACCATCGAATGGGGTCCACGAATATATAGATAATCACTGGTGAATGTCGATGGTTACTTTTTGTGTTGAGTTGTCAGCATTTGGTTGGATCTTTTTTAAACAAAAAGTAATAAATTAACACCATCAATATATCTTGTACCATCGATTTTTATTTCGCTGATCAGATGAGTGTTTTGGTAATATAGGAGAGAGAGAAAGAGCGTTTTGGTAAATGTGAAGAGTGAGAAAGAGTACTTTTGTGAAATTCTCGTTGATTTATATGATTAACAGCATGTTACGTGTGCATTGCATTTTATGTAAAATACAGCGTTGTTAGAATGCGAAATTTAGACCATTGATCACAGAAATTCACGGCTGAGATCGACTGCATTTACTTTCCATCCAAATGCAGTTGTCTCTCAGAACCTTATTAAGAGTATATAAAAAAAAGAATATTATATTATTTAATATTTTATCTCTTCCTACAAACATGTCTATATTTATATATCTAATTATCAATAGGGCGTTTGTGATTGCGTTTTGATTATATTTTCTGATTATTGTATGACAACAAAAATAAATATACTCGTTTTATTAGAGAAAACACGGTTTTAAAAAAGTAATGTAACATGCTTTTTCAAAATGACGTTTTAAAAAATGCAAAAATCTATTTTGAACACGTAATCCCAATCACCACATATAAATAAAGATATACAAAACGTAAGTTATAGGTGTATACGTTTAACAATTAATTGTTATACGTATGACATTAACTGTTGGGGATAATTAGAATCCTATCATGTTTAGTACAACACAAGAACTCATGTACTCACATGTGACATATATACGTCCTATAATTTTGACTTTTATAATTTTAATTTGGGTTAATACACACGGAGGGGATTAAAGTATCCCAAAATATTCGCTTGAGGTACTAAAGTTTATGATTTGACAAAACTATAACTCAACTTTTAAAACCTCCCCCAAGTGAAAAATGAGCTGATAAAAATTCATCAATTTGAACAATTTTATAAACTTTGATTATCCTTGTAAACATTTTAATAAACTTTAGTTATCCTTGTAAACATATTAATAAACTTTAGTTACCCTTACACACAATACGTATAGTTAACTCATAGTTTTGTCAAATCATAAACTTTAGTATCCCAAACGAACATTTTAGGATACTTTAATCCCTTCTATGTGTATTAACCCTTTTAATTTCCACATTTCATGTTGTAAAAAAAATGAGATAATCCAATTGTTGGAGTATGGGAAAGGGGATTTTAATTTAGATGGTCAAATTATACTTTCCTGATTTCCTCCGATTTCTTGTGGACCTTTTAAACTTTAGTTAAAAGTAACTAATTGGAATTATATTATAATTATGCGTTAAATCAAGGTGTTATTTGCTTTAAATTCTTTCGGGAGTTTGTGAGCTTGTTGACTTAACTATTTCAAAGTGGACAAGAAAACTATATGTTTCCTACATTTGGTTTTGCAACTCAAAGTGGACAAATTATGAGTAAGATAATTGATAATAATATGACTATATTAAACCCTCAATAACATTTATTTCTAACATTAGCATGAAAAGGGTTAAAGCCATAGAGTGATATTGTATTTTCAAAATGTACCAAGGTACGCAACGTACCTTTTTACAACTTAAGGTGCGGAGTATTTTATTTTCAATCTTGTTATAATGTGTGTAACGTATAATATCTGTGAATCATAGAAAGTGCTTTGATTCTTTTTACGTGTTTTATCTTATTTGTACTTTATAATTTAGTTGTATGTTTTATACACATCTCTCTTTTCTCTTATCTCTCTTCTCTCTTATATTTTTTGTTTATTATAAGAAAGACAAAATATAGTAAACATGTTAAAATTAGCCCCATTAGATGATTAAGCCTACTGCATTAGAACCCTTGATCTTCAAATCCATCGGCGTTTACCTAAATAGTGATTAGTGGCTCATTAAAAGTCTTTTATGCCCCTATTTATTTTAGATTGTTTTTAAATTAAAATTAACATTATACAAATTCAAAATTCTTAATTCAAATGTGGAATTAATTCTTAGATACACGACTAATTAAATTCAAGATCCCTATTTTTTTTGTGACACCCATCAAATTAGGACTAGTTATTAGATCCTAATCATCTAGTAGTACATATAATTAGTGCTATGTTTTAGGCTAATTGTATGTATCAATATGTATATTGTTATATATATATCAGTACGCGATTTGTTTAAATCGTGCATTTTCAAATCGGCCGAATTCCGATTCATCTATACGGCGTTGGTGAAAACAAGTATTAAGTAATATAGAATTATTATTTAATACAACTCATTATTTATTACATATTATTTCGATAATATTTTAAAAGAAACTCGTATCGTCTAAAACAATCATACGCAACCAAAAATGAGTGAAACGCGTTCGATAATCAAAACCAACCAAAGTTATATTTTTATAACTCATTAACGAGTATTTTGATAAAATACTTCAACTCAAAAATATCGAAAGCTTATTCGTTATTTAAAAACGTATATATAATACATAACGTCTAAATATACATTTAAACGATCGGGTAAACGAACACGGATATAATACCAATTATTTGAGACAAAATATAACAAAAATCCACCTCCTTTTTGACTTGGAAAAATCAGCCAAACAAGATCCATGAAACATGGATCTTGTTCTTGACTTTAACCACCACCATCATCTCATCTTTCTTCATTCAATCACCAACTCAATCTCTCTCATTCTCTCTCTAATCTCTTATCTTTCTCTCTCTAAAATCAGCCACTTTCACCACCATAATCCACCATCAAAACCTCTTCGGATCATCAAGTCGATTGAAGCAAAAACGATCACGAGAACGCGAGCTACGCTTCCACCTTTTCGGATTCTTCATTCGATCATTGTAAGAATCCCGACACTTTCGTAAAATACTTGTATTATGTTTATATAGATGATATATTGTCCATACAACTTGTTAATGTCCAAATCTAAATCTTAAAAACGTTTTTCATAAGTATGTATGTATGACAGATTCTGTCTCTCAAAAACAGTCCCACAAAATCGTTAATATCTCGAGCTCTAAGATGAGTTAGACAACCAATTTTTTTTTAAAAGTTGCGTATTGAAAAGCGCTACAACTTTCTTGTTTTACACTTTTTCCAGATCTCTACGGATTTAAGTATAGAAGCTGATCTTTGAATGTTACTCGTTTCCGAACCAAATCCAACTACCTTTCATGTTGATTTTTGTTAAAAATAGCAGATGAACTTATAAAATTACCATAAAGTGCAGATTTACACTAGACCCATAGAGGAACATCTGTGATTTTTGGTGGGTCTTGATTTGGACTAAAAAGTGTAGAAAACGAGAGGGTTGTTGAGTCAAAAATCTGGAGATTATAACTAACAGGGGCAACACGATTATAACTAACAGGGGCAACAAGATTATAACTAACAGGGGCAACAAGATTATAACTAACAGGGGCAACACGATTATAACTAACAGGGGCAACAAGATTATAACTAGAAGTGGTAACAACTAGTAATCACGTAAGACAACAACACAACAACACATGACCTATACGAATACTAAACACTTCAAATACACTTTACAAGTATTTCATTTCAACATTTCAATAATAACGTTTTGAGATTATTATTACAATTAATCACCAACGAGCCGTATACGATTTTCACAACTTTAAACATAAACATTAACCAAAGTATTTGGACATAACTAGTTGAGGGAACAACTAGCATAGATATAACGCCCCTCATTTAATACAACAATATAATATTAAGTTTGGCGGAAGCGACTACTTGAAATACATATTCTATTAAAACCTGCTAGAAATTTTCGCAACCCTTTATACAATATGTTTAACTACTAAACAAACATAGTTAACATGTTTACAAACCCGGGGCATTATATACTATAAAACATTATTTATTACAAACTGGATCAGAGTTGCAAGTTTCAAACATTCCCAGCATCAAAACGTCCCTTCCTGGCTACCCACATAATTAAACATAACCTGCAGGAAGTAAATTGAGGGATTAGCACGAAGCTAAGTGAATGAATAATCAACTACAATTCAATTTAGCTAGCAATCTGTTCACAATCAATAATGCAACAAATATCGTCAAGAGGAACGGTGGTTCCTAAGGACCCTGTTCCGGGTGGCCCCATCAGAACACTTAAATCAACTGTAGGCCAAAACAGTGATTAACCGCTAACTAAATGCTAATCTCTATCAACACATGTACGCAACCCTGTGTTGACCAACATTAGCAATCAAGTCCAACCGACAATCTAGTTGACCTCTGTATTCATCAATCAAGCTCACAGGCTAATCAAACCACCAATCAAATGGCATATCATTTCCAAGTTAACATTCTATCAATAGTAATCCTATAATTACTGATTGAAATCAAACTGACACAACCAAATCAAACTATGAGTTTCAAATCCACTCACCTGATTCGTCTCAGTTACTTACTCAGCAGTCTTATCTCGCTGAGCCCTTGGATTATCTGAGAACATAAAATCAATCATAAGTTAGTAATTTGTTTTCAACTAATGGTACTTATGTAATTAAACACACTACATAAGTAATCACATTGTTAATCAATTCCAAACATAAGTAACAATAATATCTTTCTACAAAAGTGCCACTAAAACATCAATAAAGTGTCACTAAAGGAATATTATATACAATACTCAGTCGACGTTAAACTTCTTTACTAAGTCTCATAACTCATTAGAATTATCCACATTATAACATATATTTTCAATGGATAAGTGCCACTAAAGTACCACCTAAATGCCACTAAAGGAATATGACATAAGAAGTGCCACTAAAAACACCATCTTCCAAACACTTATGCATTTTCAAATTTTGCAAAACCCATCAAATTTATTCATGCAAACGCGATCCGGAAAGTAATGGCTGGATCGCGTTCACCCTTTGAAAAAGTTCTGTCACCGTTTTACACTTGGCAACGCGATCCGGGAACTAGGGCTGGATCGCGTTCACATGAAGAAAACGTTATATAATCAATTTTCACTAGGCAACGCGATCCGGGCAAGAGTTCAGGATCGCGTTCCTACGCGTTTTAGCTCAGGTGCAGACCTGCAAACACACAGCTCAACCCATTTTCTTAAACCAACATTATAATCACTTGATTCTCAGTTTTGAAGTTACAATTCACTCAAATACTACCATATATGCATACCAAAGCATCATTCAAGCTTCAATTCACATATACTTCAATAATTTGCATGATTACACTCAAAACTAAATTCAAATATTCAAACACTTACCAAATTAAGAATTTTAAAGTGATGATGATGATGATGTTTATGCTATCACAAGCTCACAATCAGTTCAAGATCACCACAAACTCTTTGATTCACTTGATTTCTAGCTTTAGGGTTTAAGAGTTTAGAGGTTTTAGGTTTTGTTTCTAAAAATGGAAAGTGATAAACTTTCCTATTTGGGAAAGTATTTAAGTCGGTCAACATTTAACACCGACCCGTATCCGCTTAAAACTAGTCCCCTTTCAATCTATTGCCTGGAACCTAAAACCCATTTGCGAGAAACTTCTTTTATTGCACCGTCAACTATAGTAAATCAAAACAATCAATAATTTACTAAGCACAATAAGTCCTGAGGCTTATTTAACTAAGTTTCGCAATTTAAACATATTTATCAAATAATCTCTAATACAATTAAATACATCAATTTAAAATTAGAAATTACCGGACCAGAAGAGAGGATGTTACAATAGATGGTCTGTAAAGTCATCTAATCAAATAAAACCTTGCGCGTCTAAGACGCCCTGCAGGTTTCAGTCGATTGAACGATATCATTTGTCTTGTAAACCATCATTTGTGCTTGATAGCATCTCATTAGGCTCAGGTGAGTCTCATAGCCCCTTTTTAAATGCTTTTACCTAGGGGTGAGATACATGCTCATTTTGTTTTACATCTGAACACAAGTATCAAAACATCGCTATATATTACATGAGTAAATCATCTAATCATTTTAAGTCCTCATAGC
This sequence comes from Helichrysum umbraculigerum, assembly GCA_949592205.1. Classification (NCBI taxonomy): domain Eukaryota; kingdom Viridiplantae; phylum Streptophyta; class Magnoliopsida; order Asterales; family Asteraceae; genus Helichrysum; species Helichrysum umbraculigerum. The sequence goes on from CATIUR010000007.1 coordinate 43,725,515, forward strand.
ATAGTTTGGTAATACTTTGTAGCGTGAATGTTAGTGTATGGATCCATATGGGACTGACAATCCCCGTCCGGGTCAGCAAGCACTGACTGGTCAAAACGGACGCATTATCATTTGTTCATACGTATGTTGATTAGGCATACGCATAGAGGCACCCTCGCTCAGGCACTTAATTGTGATCCTGACATCTCAGTTAAGCTCAGACTATGTGCTCATGGCTTTATATACATTATATTTGATTAATTTCAAACATCATTATTAAATCTTGTGGTTCATACATCATATCTTATCATTAAACCTGTGAGCTCACCAGCTTTATAGCTGACCTTTTAGCATGTATTCTCAGGTTCTCAGCAGCAGTAGGACTGCCATTCAGGATGCCCATTAGTTCGAGTCGCATACAGACATCAAGAGATTGTCATGCATTACTATATTTTGTATAATTTAGTTATGCCATAGAATCTCTATCATTTGAACTCAAGGGCTTTTGTAAACTATATTATAATGGTGTAAAACCTTTATTTTATCAATGTATTTGTAAACGACGCATGTAGTGGTCGTTCATTATGTAATCTGGTGCTTTGTGTATTGATTAGTCGCGCCCCGAATCGACCCGCTTCAGCATCATAATTTGGGGGTGCGACAGATTGGTATAAGAGACTAAGGTTATAGTGAACTAGGTTGCATTTAGTGGGCCTAGACTATGACCGTTAGGCAGTATTCCTTATTAGATATAACTGGTTCAGTGATTACACCATATGAGTTTAATTTAACATAGCTTAGCTAACTATGTACAATTAAATGAATACGATGTGAAAACTGAAAGGGGTTATGTTGAACAGGAATGCGATAGTTGACTCTGACCACGAGAGAAACCGAGACTTATACTTGGTTTGTGCTAGACAATCATTAGGCTATTATGTGATATAGGCGTATATACATACATAGGCCTCATTTATGTGCTACCTTATAGGCTATTATATATTGAAGATATATGATTAAGCCCCACTTGCGTATTATCTTCTAAGCTATTATATATATCTAATAAATAGAGATCACACACGATAATACACTCGTTAACATCTTCACTACCAAAGATGATGAGTTTGAATTACTTTCGTCTATCCTTTTTATACGCACATAACATCTCACAACACATTCCGCTGTACAATCACATGTTCGCGAGGAATATATCATTCATACTTCCTCCATCATTCAAATTCTTCGGAATCACAAGTGGAACTTATTGTTTGAAGGACTATTAGGTTCCATAAGTAAAACCTTACCCCACCCACTCGCATCTAGTATGCAACTCTGTTGTTTGTCAAATGTGATTATCACTTGTGTCATTGTATATTACCCCATAAATATATATATGCATATGTGATGTATCATGTTTTGGTGCAAACAACTCATCCACTCTATTTGCTTTTGTCAGAATCATGCCGCCGAAGAGGAAAGATTTCAGTCAAGCTGAACTCAATGCTGCGGTTACCCGAGCTGTAGCCGAAGCCATGGCTGCTCGAGACGCTCAAAGGAATGAAGAGACAGTCAATACCACTCATACTCCTGTTATCAAACCTTGTTCCTACAAGGACTTTCTCAGCTGTAAGCCACTCTACTTTAAGGGCACGGAAGGTGCTATTGGCTTAATCCGATGGATTGAAAGAATGGAATCTGTCTTCAGTCTCTGTAACTGTGCTGAAGATAGTAAGGTCAAGTTTGCTGCTTACACCTTTCAAGAAGGTGCACTAACGTGGTGGAACACCCACGCAAACTCTATTGGCGTCGAGATCGCAAACCGACTTCCTTGGCCTGAATTGAAGAAAAAGTGTAACATCCTCAAATTGGGCCTGGAAGTAATAGGTATTTTCTGTAAATTTTAAATGCAATTTAAAATTGTTATTGCGTTTGATTGTATAATTAATAGGTCGATAAGCCTCAGGAAATATTGTGGCTAGTGAAATATTGATTGTTTTAAATTTATTTAGTTGACGGTAAAATAAAATTATATTTCCCCGCAAATGGTTTTTAAGTTCCAGACAATGATAAGTACGGGGGACAAAACTAGTACACAAAGTAACTAATTAGGTAATATATCTATGTTTTGATCCGGTCTTTATTTCTCATTCATACCTACATACGTACGATGCAAACATATACATACATATGAAACCCTAGATCTTTTCACTTTCTTTCATCAAATTGAAGATCTCTAATTCGAATTTAAGCTTTGATTATATGAAATTGATGTTAGTTAAGCTTATTGTTGTTGATATCTAGCAAGATTCTAGCTTAAGTTTGTAGATTAATCTTGGTTCTTAAGTTTTTGATGATTTTGATGGGTTATTGAATATAATCCGAAAATTGAAAGTTGTGGTGGCTAAATTCTTGTTAGTTGATGGGTAAATGATGATTATAATAGAAACACTAACTTAGAAATGATGAATATGATATATATATATATATCATGAAGAAAGTGATGGGTTTCATTGATTGTTCTTGAAGTAGGATATATGAGCCTAATCTAATTATGTGTGAGTGATATGTATTGTTAATAAACACATTAGAGGTGATTAGTGATGATGATTAAAATGATTTAAACTAAAAGAGTATGAGTTGAATAAGTGTTCTTGAGAATTTGTTGATAACAATGAATTTGATGGATATATGATGAAATGAGTAGTGATTACTAATAAGAACACTTAATTGAAAATTTATAATATTGTTAATGTTAAAGGTTAATAACCTTGTTAATGATTAATGATAGTTTGATAGTGATTGTGAATTAATGATGATAAATATTGAATTAAATCAAGTTGGTGATAAGTTGATTGAATTGTAAATAAAAAATGATTATCATGATAGTTAATCATGATTAGATGATGATTTGAGAAATATGATGTAAATCCATAAAGGTATGGATTGAATATTGAGAATTTTAATGATTATGCTAAATCGTTATGACTTGAGTAATTTGGATTTGTTGATGTAAATCTATTGGAGTAATGTTATATAGATTTGATACAAGTAACTGACTTGTGTATTCTGTTGTATTTCCAGATATGAAAAAGACTCAGTGATATTAGACTACTGAGTGGGCGACTATGGTAGTCGGTGAGTGGACTTTGATCTCTCACTATAATTTAGTGATCACTATTGTGGTTACTTCAAGTGTTAAGTGTTATTCCTGTGTTAAGTTGAATTGTGAATTGTGTTAAAGTGTTAAAGTGTTAAGTGTTAAGTGACCTATATGGTAACTGTGTTATATAGAGGTCAACTTTGTTGGACTGTGTTGTTACAGGTTAGTCAACACAAGGGTTGTGAACATTCGTTGTAAGTAAGGCTTGTGTTGACTAAAGGTAACCAACAGTTATCGGTTAACCGCTGTATTGGCCTGTAGTTGGTGTAAGTGTCGCTTGGTGGGCCACCGCGGCTGAGGGCGCCACAAGGGCCACCGATCCTCTGGTGATGTTGAGTCAAAGTGTTAAATGTGGTGAACTCATGGTGTTAAACTAAGTTGTATTGTTAGTGATGAGTTAACTCACTTAGCTTCGTGCTAATCCCTCGTTGTTTACTCCTTGCAGGTTAATATCTTTTGTTATGGGCGGGTCAAGGAGTAACTGAAGAATGTTTGACTAGGATTACTCTGATTTATTTAATACAGTTTAAAATGTGTGATTATATAATGCCCAGGATATAAAGGATTGTTTTGTAATCGGTAATAATCAATACTTAGAACTTAGGTAATGGAAGATGACGACATGTCATTTTATGTATATATATGTTTTGGGACTTGAGCTTCCGAATTGTTTTTAAAAAAAAAAAAAAAAAAAAAAAAACAGTTGTAAATTTTGGGGCGTTATAAGTTGGTATCAGAGCATAGGTTTGGGCGAATTGAACAATGGTTGGATTGTTCAATCCCAAGCCTAGTGATAGTGGTCAAACATTTCGAAGTGTGGGATTAGTGGTTGTATGAGCAAGTTGTTGTTAAATGTGAACTAATCTATAACAAGATGTCAGATTGTTGTTTTGAGTGCAGAGACGGAGGATCATGAGGAACTGATTGGTATTCTCAATCCTCAACACTCGTGGGCCTAGAAGTGCTAGATAATTTCTGATAAACTTGGTGAATTTCAATAAATTTTAATTGTTTTACTTTACTATATTATGATTGTTAGTAAAGTAAATTGAAATTTTGATGATTATTACGTGTTAATAAGGTGATAGAGATATTAATAGGTAATTAAGACGGAAATAGTAATTTCAGAAAAGTGTTAAAAACGGTGTGAAGATACATTGGTGAATAGGGTGTAACAGTTGTGTTATGTGGAATTAAGTGTATATGCAATGTGAAAATACAGTGTGTGAATATAAGTCGATAAATGCAAGGTGTGACTTGCTATAATGAAATCAATGGGTTGCGGGTATTATCCATTTATAAGTTTGGAGTTGTATTGTTGTGTGACTTAGAATGTGTCTATTTGTTGAAATATATGCTATTGACTTGGAAAGGTCAATGTTGAATGTAATTGTGTCAAACTCGATAATTGCCATGCTATGCCATGCTATGAAGTGAGGAATGTGATTAGGGTGAATTATGATCTTTGTATTGTAAATAGTGTAGTAAGAAAGTCAAAGTGGTCAATGAGTCTAAATGTGCGATGACAAGTTGTGAAAAGTCAAATTTGAAAATATATGATCAAGTTGGTTTATATATGGTGAAATTTTGTGAACTTGATGTTTTAGGGTGATAATATGAAACTAATGATGAAAGTGGGTTAGTTTGACTTGGAATAGTCAAAGAAGTGTGGGTTGGGTGTTGGAATGGTGATCATATGGTCGTAAAACCAAACGGGTCATTTAAGTGTCCAAATGGGTCACTTAGTGTTAAAATGTATAGAATTTGATGTGGTACGTGTATGATAACTTTTAAAGTGACTGAAAGTCATAAGTATAGATAAAAGGTGGATTGAAAATGTTAATGTTGTCATTTTGAATGAAATTGGTGAAATTGTCCATTTTGACCCCTAAACGGGTCAACGTGTTAAAATAATGTAGAAGGAGTGTTTGTATATGATGAATATGCCCACACGTCACTAATGTATATAGAAACATGTTGGTAAAAGGTGGAAGTCAGAAACCAAGTCGTTTGGAATATAGCGTGTCAACCAAAATGGTCGAAAATGGTCAAAAATGAGTCGTACGTCCGTTTTCTCGTAAAGCGAGTAAACTGAAAAAGTGTAAAAAGGGAAAGTTTCATTTTGGCATAGTGGATGTGCCTGCAAAATTTTAGAGTCTAACTCTAAAAGAGTAAAAAGTTATACGCGTTTGAAATTGGCTAAAAATATGATTTTTCTGAATCTCAGATTTCTGCTTGGGAACGCGATCCCAACAAGTTTTTCTGGATCGCGTTCGTACGTGTTATTTTGTCTCAGATTATTTTTATGCTTGGGAACGCGATCCCAGCCATTTTCCAGGATCGCGTTTGTGTGTGTATTTCGTGTTCAGATGCGTTTTCTCTTGGGAACGCCATCCTGCTCACTTCTCCGGATCGCGTTTGTATGCCTAATTTGGTTACAGAATATTTTTCACTAGGGAACGCGATCCTGACCTATTTCCCGGATCGCGTTAGTATAAAAAAAATAAATTCTTGCGACGTTCGACGTAATACTTGACGTAGAAAAATTTTTAGAAAATTTCGGTGTCCGATTAAGACGAAATTTACATGTCCACTTAAAAACGGCCCAACGGTCAAAACTCATATTCGCCATGGGCCCTGTCAGTTTTCGGCACTTCGGGGTCGTTTGGGGCCCGAAAATCGCGTTTTATTGTTTTTCGGACATTATTTCGGACTTTTAGCTTATGAATTGTATTGGGCTTTTGTTTCTTTGAGCCCAGAGATCATTCCTGTGACTATATGCAATATTAAAAGTTGTTTTAAGAGGTCCATATGGTTTTTGTGTAGGAGTTGTTTATAGGCAGTTTAACTAACAGCATAGTATACCAATAAGGGTATTGTTGATTGTGGCTTGTTAGGGTAAATAAATATTGATTATGTAATCATGTTAATTACATTATGTGAAATACTTAATATGATTGAATTGTTATGTCTACCTAATTATGTGAGTAGTTTCACATTCAAGTGATAAATGAAAATAGTAACAAGTTAACACTTGGTCATAAATCTATTTTAAGTGCTATTTTATGTGTGATAATTGTTGATTTCAACATTGTGAATTATGTGAAAGTAAAAGTTAATTACATTAGAGATCAATGGTATGAAGTGGCCTGAGAATTAAGTGTGATTGACATAATATGACGACGTCTGGCCAACGTATTTATATTATGCCATTTCACATGGAGTATTGAGGCTACCAAGTACCAGAGAAATTAATGTGACTTTAAAATTGGTAGGTTTTCGATGTTGACATATGAGAGAGAGTCAGAGAGGATTAAAATGAAATGGTAGTAAAGCATTAAATTATTATATTAATGAACTATCTATTAATAAAAGAGATATATATATATATATAAATATTTATATATAGAGAGCCTTTTGATTGATAGTTATATTATTATTAATTGAGAATTGTGTGAAATTTGATTGTTATTATATGCTTAATATCAAGGTGAAGTGATAAGTTGCATATAGAAGAAAATAAAACATGAAATAATCTTCCGTGGAGATTAAAGAGATAAAATTGATTGATGAAATGTTGTTGAAAAATGTGTGTGTGGTTAGTATATTTTGTTGGAGTGGTAATTGCGCTTGAATGGCAATGTACTCGTTGATGGGAAACTCGGTAATTATCCAATTTGAATTGGTACTAAGTGACTTGGTGATTAAGTGATAATGGTTTTAACCATGAGAATTGACTTCTATTTTGAGTGTTAATATGTGATTAGTGATATATGAATTCGAGATACTTTTAAATAAAAGATTATCAAATACATTAGTGATATGTGGTACTAGCACAAATGTTAGTTATGAATTGAAATTTAAATTTCATTGTTGTTGGGTGTATTGTGATTTTCATAATCATTGTTTTGCTGTTAAAAGGGGTATAAATCATATATCTATTTTAAAGATTCTAGCACGTCGTTAGTTTCTAGTGTTAAAAGTATGTTATGTACATGATGATGTTATTCACTTACGTCAAGTGATTACCTGTTTAAAGTGATTAATTTGGGAATAATTTCCTTAAGTGATCATAGTATGCATGAAAATATGATTTAGATACATATCATATGTTAAGGTAAGAAATAGAAACATGTACATGTGGATATGTATATGTAGATAGAATTTAAATTGTGTGCATATAATTAAGAGTTGCTCAAGGGAGTAACTATTTTAAGTGATAAATATCACACTTGTTGTATAGTATTGCAAGTTAAATTGAGTATGAGACATAATTTATGTGTTTTCGTGAATCTAATTGAGATACACACTAGTCGTGTGTGAGTCGATGAAATTATATATATGTAGGTACATGGTGTGTGTAGTGAAATGTATGCATAAGCATGTCATGCATAGGTGATTTAGGTTGTATACACACTTTAAATGAATATAGTGATGAGTAATTGTGTTGTCAGAATGGTATGAAGAGTGCAATATTAATAAAGTGGAAATATTGTGATATTAGAATCTCATGTAAGGAATGAGAGATGTCACGGGATTGAATTCCTTAGAATAATTAAGGTTGATTAGATTTCGAGGACGAAATCTCTTTAAGGGGGAGAGATTTCTAACATCCTCAAATTGGGCCTAGAAGTAATAGGTATTTTCTGTAAATTTTAAATGCAATTTAAAATTGTTATTGCGTTTGATTGTATAATTAATAGGTCGATAAGCCTCAGGAAATATTGTGGCTAGTGAAATATTGATTGTTTTAAATTTATTTAGTTGACGGTAAAATAAAATTATATTTCCCCACAAATGGTTTTTAAGTTCCAGACAATGATAAGTACGGGGGACAAAACTAGTACACAAAGTAACTAATTAGGTAATATATCTATGTTTTGATCCGGTCTTTATTTCTCATTCATACCTACATACGTACGATGCAAACATATACATACATATGAAACCCTAGATCTTTTCACTTTCTTTCATCAAATTGAAGATCTCTAATTCGAATTTAAGCTTTGATTATATGAAATTGATGTTAGTTAAGCTTATTGTTGTTGATATCTAGCAAGATTCTAGCTTAAGTTTGTAGATTAATCTTGGTTCTTAAGTTTTTGATGATTTTGATGGGTTATTGAATATAATCCGAAAATTGAAAGTTGTGGTGGCTAAATTCTTGTTAGTTGATGGGTAAATGATGATTATAATAGAAACACTAACTTAGAAATGATGAATATGATATATATATATCATGAAGAAAGTGATGGGTTTCATTGATTGTTCTTGAAGTAGGATATATGAGCCTAATCTAATAATGTGTGAGTGATATGTATTGTTAATAAACACATTAGAGGTGATTAGTGATGATGATTAAAATGATTTAAACTAAAAGAGTATGAGTTGAATAAGTGTTCTTGAGAATTTGTTGATAACAATGAATTTGATGGATATATGATGAAATGAGTAGTGATTACTAATAAGAACACTTAATTGAAAATTTATAATATTGTTAATGTTAAAGGTTAATAACCTTGTTAATGATTAATGATAGTTTGATAGTGATTGTGAATTAATGATGATAAATATTGAATTAAATCAAGTTGGTGATAAGTTGATTGAATTGTAAATAAAAAATGATTATCATGATAGTTAATCATGATTAGATGATGATTTGAGAAATATGATGTAAATCCATAAAGGTATGGATTGAATATTGAGAATTTTAATGATTATGCTAAATCGTTATGACTTGAGTAATTTGGATTTGTTGATGTAAATCTATTGGAGTAATGTTATATAGATTTGATACAAGTAACTGTGTAACACCCCCGAAATTCACTGTTTTGCGGAAGCTTGATTTGGGTGTTACTAATCAATAACAAAGCACAAAGATAAATAGCAAACGACTCTATATGCGTCGTTTTAACAAAATATATTGATAATTGAAATGTTTACAACATTTAACGCTTTACATAGCTCGAGTTAAATGTAATGAGATTTCAGTACATAAGTACTTGTACAAAATATACTAATGCAAGAAAATCTCAATCGTCTGTATGCTGACTCGAGCTAAAGTCCTGAAGCAGAAACATCCTACTGCTTGGTACCTGCGATATATGCTAAAAGGTCAGCTAAAAGCTGGTGAGCTCACAGGTTTGAAATCAAGTAATATCGTATGAACCGCAAGATTTAAATAATGAATTGCATCCAGCAATTAAATAATGAATTGCATCCAGCAATTAAATAATGAATTGCATCCAGCAATTAAATGATAATCATCGTGTATACAGCCATGAGCACATAGTTGCGCTTAACTCGAGGGCCGGGTCCCCTATAGAGAATTCCGGGCGAGGTGCCTCCACGAATGCCTAATCAACATTCGTCTTCCCAAATATTAGTACGTTCGTTTACCCGGTTAGTGCTTGCTAACCCGAACGAGGTGGGTCAATCCTATATGGTACCATATACTAATATTCACGCTACAACGTATTAACAACTATGCTGACGGAGGACTTTAAAATGATTAGTTTCGAAAAACTCATGTAGTATATGAAAAGTTGGTACTTGCGTTCACATGTTAAAAGTTGAGCAATATATCACACCCCTGAGTAAAACAGTAAAAGAGGGGCTATGAGACTCACCTGAGTCTGAATGCGTTTAAACAATCGTAAGTTGATTAGCCGAATATCGAAGTCCAAAGACTTGTAACCTGAGGGTGTCCACGACACGCGATGGTTATAAATATGATTGGGTATCTCAAAAGATCACCCCAGTAGTTGTTACACAACTATATATGTCCAAATTACTTCGATTTGGTTGATTTGATAAGTGTTTGAAAACGTGTACGGCCCGTTGGTGACGGATTTGAAATAATAACTCTAAGTATTATTATTTTGTAATAGGTGTTTTGCACTTAAAAAGTGTGTCCCAAAGTGTTTTATAAGTCGTATCGTATAAGGGTTTGAGGTTATATAGTTCCGACACTTAGTGAAATTAAGATTTGAAAACCTGCTGTTTTATGCGACACAATAATGCGACACTAAATGGGTTGTGCGACACAAGGGTTGTGTCGCATAGGAGTGCGACACAATGTCCATACGACACAAGGGTTGTGTCGCATGGATGCGAAATGCTGATTCAACAGCGACATAGTGATTGTGTCGTATGGGGTATGCGACATAAGGTACGACACAAGGGAATTTATGCGACACAAAGGCTAAAATACGACACAACATGCGACACAATGCTTGTGTCGCATGGATGAACACCAGCCCAGAAATCCGGCTGTCAACGTTAATTCCGACCAAAAATCCGTTTTAAACTCGTTTTTAAGCTATGAAATCGTGTTATATGCTTAGTAAGGGACATATACATGTTATATAAACAACCACAAACGAAAAATACTAAGAATCGAGTGATTTCGGGATTTTGTCGGAAACTTACAATTTGCCGAAATGAAAATCCGGAAAGGTAGTGTTGTAGATCGTCGCGAGGTGGTCGTGAATCTCTAAAAATATTTGTGATCCGGTCGCGTTTCGTGGTAGTATTTTGCGGTTTTATGAGTTTGGTGGTTTGTTTCTTTTTAGAGAGAAAAAGAAGAGAGAGAGATAGAAGGAAAGATGAAATGAAGAAAAAGATGGGAGGTGGGGGTTTATCCCCACTTTTCCAGTTTTTCCCCCCGCGTCCCGTGTGGTGTTCATTTGCTCCGTCATTTAATCGTTAAATAATTATTTACATTTTAATTATAAGTTCAAAATACAATTTAATTTATATTGTAGTTATGAAATATAAGTTTGTTTATTTAGTTTGCGCGGTTTAATGTTTTAAATCGTGTAAGTTTGGTTTTTACGATACGAATGAATACGAAATATTATCAAAATAATATTTTTGACATAAAAGCGTTATTTAATAAAGTTGATCACCAACGTCCGTATTAAATTGAATCAAAATACATCCGATTTAAATTGCGTACGATTTAATCAAATCGCATTTTCGTATATATTCAACAATATATATAATTCGATACATTAATTAGCCTAACAAGGAACTAATTACATGTATTAACATATGATTAGGCACTAAATCACTAGTCCTAATTTGGCCGGTGTTACATTCTCCCCCTGTTAGAAGAATTTCGTCTCGAAATTTAGCTCGAGGTCGTGTTTGATGTGGAATCAGTGAAGAGTTGAGGATATTTGAGTCGCATTTGGTCTTCCCGTTCCCAGGTGAATTCCGGACCACGCCGCGAATTCCATCTGACCTTGACGATGGGAATACGACTTTGTTTCAGTTGTTTGACCTCACGGTCCATAATTTCAGCGGGTTCCTCAACGAAATGAAGTTTATCGTCAACACGAATTTCATCTAATGGAATAATAAGTGTCTCATCAGACAGACACTTCTTCAGATTAGAGATATGAAAAGTAGGGTGCACGCTGCTGAGTTCGGATGGCAGCTGCAATCGATAAGCTACAGGGCCAATCCTTTCGAGGATCTCAAAAGGCCCGATGTACCTGGGATTTAACTTCCCGCGTTTGCCAAAACGGATGACGCCTTTCCAAGGCGATACTTTTAAGAGAACTCGATCCCCAACTTGGAACTCGAGTGGTTTGCGTCTCACGTCAGCATAACTTTTCTGACGATCACGTGCGGCTTTGAGTCTGTTTTGGATTTCCACAATTTTCTCAGTGGTGGCGTGTATGAGTTCAGGACCAGTGAGTTGACTATCTCCCACCTCAGTCCAACAGATCGGTGATCGGCACTTACGACCGTACAGTGCCTCAAAAGGTGCAGCCTTAATGCTGGCGTGATAACTGTTATTGTACGAAAATTCGCACAACGGTAAATGTCTTTCCCAGTTTGTACCGAAATCAACTACGCAGGCTCGTAGCATGTCTTCCAGTGTTTGAATGGTTCGTTCACTTTGGCCATCGGTTTGAGGATGGTACGCGGTACTCATATCGAGACGGGTACCCAATGCTTTCTGCAGTGATTGCCAAAAGTGAGAAGTGAAACGGGCATCTCTGTCAGAGATGATTGAGACTGGAACACCGTGATGAGAAACGATTTCCTTGATGTAGATTTGTGTAAGGCGTTCCATTTTATCGTTTTCTTTGATTGCCAGGAAATGAGCAGATTTGGTGAGACGATCGACGATCACCCAAATGGTATCGCAACCGCTCGACGACTTGGGTAGTTTGGTTATGAAATCCATGGCAATTTGATCCCATTTCCATTCAGGGATTTCAGGTTGTTGGAGTAAACCAGGAGGTTTCTGATGTTCGGTTTTGACTTTCGAGCAAGTAAGACACTTGCTGACATAAGTGGCGATTTCGGCTTTCATGTTTGGCCACCAATAAAATTCCTTGATATCGTGGTACATCTTATCGGATCCCGGATGGATAGAATATTTAGACTTGTGAGCTTCGTCCATCACCAAGTCTCTTAGGTTCCCGAAACTAGGCAACCAGATTCGGTTTGAGAAATACCTAATCCCGTTAGGTTTGATTTCAAATTGTTTGTCGATGCCCCGCAAGGCTTCATTTTTGATGTTTTCAGATTTCAGGGCTTCGATCTGAGCGGTATGAATTTGAATGGTAAGATCGTTATGAATGGTCATACTGAGGGCTCGGACTCGAAGTGGTTTTGATCGTTCTTTTCGACTGAGGGCATCGGCTACAACATTAGCCTTCCCTGGATGGTACTTGATCTCGCAATCGTAATCGGTAAGCAACTCGACCCAACGACGTTGCCTCATATTGAGATCCTTCTGATCAAAGATATGTTGGAGACTTTTATGATCGGTAACAATGGTGCACTTAGTGCCGTAGAGATAATGTCTCCAGATTTTGAGGGCAAAAACGACAGCTCCGAGTTCGAGGTCATGAGTGGTGTAGTTCTTTTCGTGAATTTTCAGCTGTCGTGAGGCATAGGCAATAACTTTGTCTCGTTGCATCAGCACGCAACCAAGACCTTGATGAGAAGCATCGCAGTATACCACGAAGTCATCAGTGCCTTCGGGTAGGGATAGAATTGGAGCACTGCAAAGCTTTTGTTTCAGAAGTTGGAACGCTGACTCTTGTTTCTCGGTCCAATCGAACCTTTTGTCCTTCTGAGTCAGTACCGTGAGTGGTTGAGCTATTTTGGAGAAATTTTCGATAAATCGTCGATAGTACCCAGCAAGACCCAAGAATTGTCGTACTTCAGTTGCAGAGGTGGGTGCTTGCCAGTCTTTGATAGCCTCGATCTTTGATGGGTCCACGTGAATTCCCCGACTGTCGATCACGTGACCAAGGAATTGAACGGTTTGAATCCAGAACTCACACTTAGAGAATTTAGCGTAAAGCTCCTCGTGTCTAAGTAGTTCAAGGATGGTCTTAAGGTGTTGCGCATGTTCTTGCTCGTTGCGCGAGTAAATGAGTATGTCATCGATAAAGACAATGACAAACTTGTCGAGGTAAAGTTTGCACACCCGGTTCATGAGGTCCATGAATACAGCCGGTGCGTTTGTTAGACCGAAGGGCATCACTTGGAATTCGTAGTGCCCGTAACGAGTTCTGAAAGCAGTTTTTGGAATATCGGTGTCGCGAACTCGTAACTGATGATAACCTGATCGCAGGTCGATTTTTGAGTAGAAACTTGAACCTTGAAGTTGATCGAATAGATCATCAATGCGAGGAAGTGGATAACGGTTCTTGACGGTCAATTTGTTCAATTCTCGGTAGTCGATGCACATTCGGAAAGAACCGTCCTTCTTTTTGACAAATAAGACCGGAGCTCCCCAAGGTGAAGAACTCGGTCTAATGAATCCTCGATCCAGAAGTTCCTGTAACTGAGAGGACAACTCCTGAAGTTCAGATGGGGCTAAACGGTACGGTGCGCGGGCCACCGGTGCGGCACCCGACACAAGATCAATCGAGAACTCAACCTGTCTAGGCGGAGGTAGACCAGGTAGTTCTTCCGGAAAGACTTCGGGAAAGTCTCTAACAATCGGCACATCCTCAAGTCGCTTCTCTTCCGACTTCTTCTCCATGATGTGTGCGAGTATGGCAGGGTAACCCTTTCTCAGAAATTTTCGGGTTTTTAAGCAGGAGATTATATTGAGTCCCGTCCCACCGGTCTCCCCCTGTATGATCAAGGTTCCACCAACGGCGAGTGGGATACGGACGATTTTATCGTGACAAACGATTTCAGCTCGATATTTGGACAACCAGTCCATTCCAATAATGACGTCGAAACTCCCGATTTCAATGGGTATAAGGTCGATCGAAAAGGTTTCGTCAGCTAGGTTTAAAGTGCAATTAGGTATCACATTGGTGGTTTCTACAAGTTTTCCATTGGCTAGCTCTACAGTGTACTTAACATCTAAGGCAACAGGAGTGATGTCAAGTAATGGGCAAAAATCATCGGAGATAAAGCTTCTATCAGCACCAGTATCAAATAGAACAGAAGCATTTAAGTTGTTGAGGAGGAACATACCCGAGACCACATTCGGGTCCTGGCGGGCGTCCCCAGATTTGATGACGAAAGCTCTGCTTCGGGTGTTGTTGTTGTTGCTGTTGCGGTTGTTGTTGTTGTTGTTCTTCAGTTTTGGGCACGAGTCCCTAAAATGCCCAGGTTTCCCACACTCAAAGCATACTTTGGGTGGTCTGGTGTTGTTGGGGTTGTTGTTGGTAGGAGAGCGGCAATCTTTGGTAAGGTGGCCGTACCTCTTGCAGTTGTTGCAAAAGGGACCACAAGAACCCTCATGGTGACGGCTGCACTTGGGACAATATGGTTTGCTCCCAGTGTAACCCCGGATGATGTCAGTGGTGGTGTTGTAGGCTTTGATGGTGTCAGGTTTCTTGTTTTGTTGGTTGGAGTGGTTGTTGTGGTAGTCAGACCACTTGCGTTTGTTGTTTTGGGATGATGAAGTGGGTTGTTCAGAATCTTGGCTCATGGACATCAGGTCTTGGGCCAATGAGATTGCACCGTCAATGGTGGTTGGTTTGGAAGAGATGACGTGTCCCCGAACAAAATCAGGGAGACCAAGGGCGTACTTCCTGATTTTATCAGGTTCAGTGCTTACCATAGCTGGGCGGAGGGCAGCTAGTTGTTGAAACCTAGTGGTATAACCATCGATGTCACCACCCTGAACCTTCAAATTCCAAAACTCCTCATCTAGCTTTTGGAGTTTGGCGATCGAGCAGTATTTGGCAGTGAGTTTTGCCTTCAATTCCTCCCAAGTGAGTTGGTAGGCAATGTCAGCACCCACTGATTGGGTATATGAATTCCACCAAGAGTGGGCATCATCTTCAAGAGAGCAGGTGGCGAAGTTTACTTTGTCGTTCTCCGCGCATTTACTAACACGGAAAACAGTTTCCATTTTCTCGAACCATCTGATCAGTCCGATGGCTCCTTCAGAACCCTTGAAGCTCGAGGGTTTGCAGCTTTGGAAGTCCTTGTAAGAACAAGGTTTGACGGCAGAGGTTCCAGCGGTATCGCTGTTTCTTGTGGAGTTGGGTGGGGTATTCCGAGCCAAGGCTTCAGTAACAGCCTGGGTTATGAGTGACGTAATCTGAGCATCGGTGTAAGGTCGTGTCTTTGGCGGCATGATTCTTCAATAAAAGAAATGAAGATATATGAGATTTCGTAGGAAAGTTGTATTTGTTATAGATGTACATGTAGAAAAGCAGTAACACATGACATCAACATGGAAGAATGACAATTAATATAAGTTGAACAACAAGGAATATTTGATAGCTAATACGAGTTCAAAGGTTACATCCTACAGATGTATTACAAAAGATGTCGGGAATTGTTACATCCGACTGAATTATAGAGTAGCGCGTAGATAGTTACTAGATTACAGGATAGATTACAAGACAAAGACTACACTAGTCTTGACGTAGATTAATTTGTTCCATCATCGTGACAAGACGGTCCACAGTGTTTGCAAGCCTGCTAGCTTGTCGGGCGTTGTCTTCTGCTAGCGCAAGTCGTTGTGTTATTCCGCGCGCATACTCTTCTGCTTCACGTGAGCGTTGCTCACATTCTTCCATCCTTTGTTGTAGAAGGGCATTTTCCACCCTTATTTCTATAATTTGGTTGCGAAGGACATCCATGTTGTTGTTTGTGGTTTCAAGGTCGTCGGAGACCTGTTCTATGCGTTCAAGAGACGTAAGTCGCCAGTTTTCATTTGTTTCCTGCAACACGACATCCATGGTGCGAAGTCGCTGCTCGTGTTGATTTACCCTAGCAGTTAAAGCCGGTAAGGCGATGTGAGTGGGATACGGGCCAGCTCGAGGCAACCTGTTGTTCCTCCTTGCTACCCTTGGGTTCTGCGACCCGGATGGAGAACGAGATGAATTTGATGGGATGTTTGCCATTTCTGAGACAAAGCGTTAGTAAGATTGAGGCCTATATTCATATAGCTCCTATATAATATAGCCTATTGAGTGTCTAGCATAAACATGTTTGAGTCTCGGTTCTCTCGAGGTCAGAGTCTTCTATTGTATCCTGTTCAGCCATAACTACTTTCAGATCTTACATCATCTTTGCTTAATTGTACATAGTTGATCAGGCTATGTTAAATTAAACTCGTATGCTGCAATCCCTGAACCAGTCATACCTAATAAGGAATACTGCCTAATGGTCATAGTCTAGGCTCACTAAATGCAACCTAGTTCACTATAACCTTAGGCTCTGATACCAATCTGTAACACCCCCGAAATTCACTGTTTTGCGGAAGCTTGATTTGGGTGTTACTAATCAATAACAAAGCACAAAGATAAATAGCAAACGACTCTATATGCGTCGTTTTAACAAAATATATTGATAATTGAAATGTTTACAACATTTAACGCTTTACATAGCTCGAGTTAAATGTAATGAGATTTCAGTACATAAGTACTTGTACAAAATATACTAATGCAAGAAAATCTCAATCGTCTGTATGCTGACTCGAGCTAAAGTCCTGAAGCAGAAACATCCTACTGCTTGGTACCTGCGATATATGCTAAAAGGTCAGCTAAAAGCTGGTGAGCTCACAGGTTTGAAATCAAGTAATATCGTATGAACCGCAAGATTTAAATAATGAATTGCATCCAGCAATTAAATAATGAATTGCATCCAGCAATTAAATAATGAATTGCATCCAGCAATTAAATGATAATCATCGTGTATACAGCCATGAGCACATAGTTGCGCTTAACTCGAGGGCCGGGTCCCCTATAGAGAATTCCGGGCGAGGTGCCTCCACGAATGCCTAATCAACATTCGTCTTCCCAAATATTAGTACGTTCGTTTACCCGGTTAGTGCTTGCTAACCCGAACGAGGTGGGTCAATCCTATATGGTACCATATACTAATATTCACGCTACAACGTATTAACAACTATGCTGACGGAGGACTTTAAAATGATTAGTTTCGAAAAACTCATGTAGTATATGAAAAGTTGGTACTTGCGTTCACATGTTAAAAGTTGAGCAATATATCACACCCCTGAGTAAAACAATAAAAGAGGGGCTATGAGACTCACCTGAGTCTGAATGCGTTTAAACAATCGTAAGTTGATTAGCCGAATATCGAAGTCCAAAGACTTGTAACCTGAGGGTGTCCACGACACGCGATGGTTATAAATATGATTGGGTATCTCAAAAGATCACCCCAGTAGTTGTTACACAACTATATATGTCCAAATTACTTCGATTTGGTTGATTTGATAAGTGTTTGAAAACGTGTACGGCCCGTTGGTGACGGATTTGAAATAATAACTCTAAGTATTATTATTTTGTAATAGGTGTTTTGCACTTAAAAAGTGTGTCCCAAAGTGTTTTATAAGTCGTATCGTATAAGGGTTTGAGGTTATATAGTTCCGACACTTAGTGAAATTAAGATTTGAAAACCTGCTGTTTTATGCGACACAATAATGCGACACTAAATGGGTTGTGCGACACAAGGGTTGTGTCGCATAGGAGTGCGACACAATGTCCATACGACACAAGGGTTGTGTCGCATGGATGCGAAATGCTGTTTCAACAGCGACATAGTGATTGTGTCGTATGGAGTATGCGACATAAGGTACGACACAAGGGAATTTATGCGACACAAAGGCTAAAATACGACACAACATGCGACACAATGCTTGTGTCGCATGGATGAACACCAGCCCAGAAATCCGGCTGTCAACGTTAATTCCGACCAAAAATCCGTTTTAAACTCGTTTTTAAGCTATGAAATCGTGTTATATGCTTAGTAAGGGACATATACATGTTATATAAACAACCACAAACGAAAAATACTAAGAATCGAGTGATTTCGGGATTTTGTCGGAAACTTACAATTTGCCGAAATGAAAATCCGGAAAGGTAGCGTTGTAGATCGTCGCGAGGTGGTCGTGAATCTCTAAAAATATTTGTGATCCGGTCGCGTTTCGTGGTAGTATTTTGCGGTTTTATGAGTTTGGTGGTTTGTTTCTTTTTAGAGAGAAAAAGAAGAGAGAGAGATAGAAGGAAAGATGAAATGAAGAAAAAGATGGGAGGTGGGGGTTTATCCCCACTTTTCCAGTTTTTCCCCCCGCGTCCCGTGTGGTGTTCGTTTGCTCCGTCATTTAATCGTTAAATAATTATTTACATTTTAATTATAAGTTCAAAATACAATTTAATTTATATTGTAGTTATGAAATATAAGTTTGTTTATTTAGTTTGCGCGGTTTAATGTTTTAAATCGTGTAAGTTTGGTTTGTACGATACGAATGAATACGAAATATTATCAAAATAATATTTTTGACATAAAAGCGTTATTTAATAAAGTTGATCACCAACGTCCGTATTAAATTGAATCGAAATACATCCGATTTAAATTGCGTACGATTTAATCAAATCGCATTTTCGTATATATTCAACAATATATATAATTCGATACATTAATTAGCCTAACAAGGAACTAATTACATGTATTAACATATGATTAGGCACTAAATCACTATTCCTAATTTGGCGGGTGTTACAAACTGACTTGTGTATTCTGTTGTATTTCCAGATATGAAGAAGACTCAGTGATATTAGACTACTGAGTGGGCGACTATGGTAGTCGGTGAGTGGACTTTGATCTCTCACTATAATTTAGTGATCACTATTGTGGTTACTTCAAGTGTTAAGTGTTATTCCTGTGTTAAGTTGAATTGTGAATTGTGTTAAAGTGTTAAAGTGTTAAGTGACCTATATGGTAACTGTGTTATATAGAGGTCAACTTTGTTGGACTGTGTTGTTACAGGTTAGTCAACACAAGGGTTGTGAACATTCGTTGTAAGTAAGGCTTGTGTTGACTAAAGGTAACCAACAGTTATCGGTTAACCGCTGTATTGGCCTGCAGTTGGTGTAAGTGTCGCTTGGTGGGCCACCGCGGCTGAGGGCGCCACAAGGGCCACCGATCCTCTGGTGATGTTGAGTCAAAGTGTTAAATGTGGTGAACTCATGGTGTTAAACTAAGTTGTATTGTTAGTGATGAGTTAACTCACTTAGATTCGTGCTAATCCCTCGTTGTTTACTCCTTGCAGGTTAATATCTTTTGTTATGGGCGGGTCAAGGAGTAACTGAAGAATGTTTGACTAGGATTACTCTGATTTATTTAATACAGTTTAAAATGTGTGATTATATAATGCCCAGGATATAAAGGATTGTTTTGTAATCGGTAATAATCAATACTTAGAACTTAGGTAATGGAAGATGACGACATGTCATTTTATGTATATATATGTTTTGGGACTTGAGCTTCCGAATTGTTTTAAAAAAAAAAAAAAAAAAAAAAAACAGTTGTAAATTTTGGGGCGTTATAAAAAGCTAAGGGAGAAGTACTGTCGCGAGGAAGAACTACACCGACTGGAAGTGGAGTTCTAGCATCTGGCGGTACAAGGGAATGATATTGCTGGGTACACCACCAAGTTCCAGCAATTCGCTCTGTTGTGCCCAGGTCTGGTTGATACGGAAGGAAAAAGTATCAAGAAGTACATTCGAGGCCTCCCGGAGAATATCCAGGGGAATGTCGCCTCAGCTCAACCAACCACCCTTGATAGAGCTATCGAAATTGCTCATGAACTCATGGCCATGGTTGTCAGCCGTGAGACATCTGCTCCATCTTCTGGTAATAACAACAAAAGAAAGTGGTCTGGGAACACCACTCAAAATCAATCATCATCAAAGAGGTCTGAGTCTGATAAGACCACCAACACTGGTTTTGGTTCCAACAAGGGCTACACTGGAAATAAGCCCTACTGTTCAAAGTGCTACCGTCATCATGATGGTCCTTGCGGTACACCTTGTGGAAAATGTCAAAGGTATGGACATTTGACCAAAGACTGTAGGTCTACCACTGTCAACGCCAACACCACCACCAGTCAACCAAAGTCCTGCTATGAGTGTGGAGATACTGGACACTTTAGGAATGAGTGCCCAAAGCTGAAGAACAAGGGTAACAACACTGCGAAGGGAAGAGCTTTCGTTCTGAACTCAGGAGATGCCCGTCAAGACCCGAATGTGGTCTCGGGTACGTTTCTTCTCAACAATCTTACTGCTTCTGTTCTATTTGATTCTGGTGCTGATAGGAGCTTCATATCTGATGAGTTTAGTCAATTGCTTAACATTGCCCCTATTGCTTTAGATGCTAAGTATATTGTAGAGTTAGCTAATGGTAAACTCATAGAGACCGATAGTGTGATACCTAATTGCACTTTAAATCTATCCGATGAGATCTTCTCTATTGACCTTATACCCGTTGAGATTGGAAGTTTCGACGTCATTATTGGAATGGATTGGTTATCCAAGCACCGAGCTGAAATTGTCTGCTACGACAAAATCGTCCGCATACCTCTTGTCACCGGTAGTACTCTAATCATACAAGGGGAGACAGGTAGGATGAGACTGAATATCATATCCTGCATGAAAACTCGCAAGTACCTTAGGAAAGGGTACCAGGCGATCCTCGCACATGTCTTGGAGAAAAAGTCAGAAGAGAAACGACTTGAGGATGTGCCCATTGTTAGAGATTATCCAGAAGTCTTTCCCGAAGACTTACCTGGCCTTCCACCACCGAGACAAGTTGAGTTCTCGATCGATCTCGTGCCGGGGGCAGCACCTGTTGCACGAGCACCATATCATTTAGCCCCTTCAGAACTTCAGTAGTTGTCTACTCAGTTGCAGGAACTCCTGGATAAGGGATTCATTAGACCGAGTTCTTCACCATGGGGAGCTCCGGTTCTGTTTGTAAAAAAGAAAGACGGTTCATTCAGAATGTGTATCGACTATAGAGAGTTGAACAAATTGACCGTCAAGAACCGTTACCCACTTCCTCTTATTGATGACCTATTCGACCAACTTCAAGGGTCAAGTTTCTATTCGAAGATAGATCTAAGATCAGGTTATCATCAGTTACGAGTTCGTGACATCGACATCCCAAAGACTGCCTTCCGAACTCGCTATGGTCATTACGAGTTTCAGGTTATGGCCTTTGGTTTGACTAACGCACCGGCAGTATTCATGGATCTTATGAACCGAGTGTGCAAACCATATCTCGACAAGTTTGTCATTGTCTTCATTGATGACATTCTCATTTACTCGCGCAATGAGCAAGAGCACGCGCAACATCTCAAAGTCATTCTAGAACTTCTTAGACACGAAGAGTTATATGCTAAATTCTCCAAGTGTGAGTTCTGGATGCAAACCGTTCAATTCCTTGGTCATGTGATTGATAGTCAAGGAATTCACATAGATCCATCAAAGATTGAGGCTATCAAGTGCTGGCAAGCACCGACGACGCCGACCGAAGTACGCCAATTCTTAGGAATGGCAGGTTATTATCGGCGCTTCATTGAGAATTTCTCCAAAATAGCTCAACCTCTCACAATACTGACTCAGAAGGAAAAGAAGTTCGATTGGACTGATAAACAAGAGTCAGCATTTCAGCTATTGAAGCAAAAGCTTTGCAGTGCACCAATTTTATCATTACCCGAAGCCAACGAAGACTTCGTGGTGTACTGCGATGCCTCACACCAAGGTCTTGGTTGCTTGTTGATGCAACGAGACAAGGTTATTGCCTACGCCTCCAGACAACTCAAAGTTCACGAGAAGAACTACACAACTCATGATCTCAAATTAGGAGCCGTAGTGTTCGCACTCAAGATCTGGAGACACTATCTGTATGGCACAAAATGTACCATCTTCACCGATCACAAAAGCCTCCAGCATATATTCGATCAGAAGGATCTCAATATGAGGCAACGTCGCTGGGTCGAGTTACTCACCGACTATGATTGTGAAATCAAGTATCATCCAGGGAAGGCTAATGTAGTTGCCGATGCCCTAAGTCGCAAAGAGCGCACAAAACCACTTCGAGTCCGAGCCCTTAGCATAACCATCCATAATGATCTAATCATTCAAATTCTCACTGCTCAACTCGAAGCATTAAAACCTGAAAACATCAAGGAAGAGGCCTTGCGAAATATGGAGAATCAATTTGAAACCAAACCCAATGGGGTCAAATACTTCGCAAACCGAATCTGGTTACCCAAGTTTGGGAATCTTCGAGACTTTGTGATGGATGAAGCTCACAAGTCCAAATATTCTATACATCCTGGATCTGACAAGATGTATCATGGCATCAAGGGATCATACTGGTGGCCAAACATGAAAGCAGAGATTGCCACGTATGTCAGCAAGTGCCTCACATGTTCAAAAGTTAAAGCTGAATATCAGAAACCCACCGGCTTACTTCAACAGCCGGACATTCCTCAGTGGAAATGGGAGCAAATTTCTATGGATTTCATCACCAAACTCCCGAAAACATCAAGTGGTTGCGATACTATCTGGGTAATAGTTGATCGTCTAACCAAATCTGCTCACTTCCTTGCCATGAAGGAAACCGACAAAATGGAACGTCTCACACGAATTTATTTGAAGGAGATCGTATCCCGACACGGCGTTCCAATCTCAATTATCTCTGATAGAGACAGCCGATTCACATATAACTTTTGGCAATCATTGCAAAAGTCATTGGGTACTCGTTTAGATATGAGTACAGCCTATCATCCACAAACCGATGGTCAAAGTGAAAGAACCATCCAAACACTAGAAGATATGCTACGCGCCTGTGTAGTTGATTTCGGTGCAAATTGGGAGCATCATTTGCCTTTGTGCGAATTCTCATACATTAACAGCTACCACACCAGCATCAAGGCTGCACCTTTCGAGGCACTGTACGGTCGTAAGTGCCGGTCGCCTATCTGTTGGACTGAAGTTGGAGACAGCCAACTGACTGGTCCTGAAATCATTCATGAAACCACCGAGAAGATCGTTGGTATCCAACAACGGTTGAAAGCCGCACGTGATCGTCAGAAGAGTTATGCTGACGTGAGACGCAAGCATCTCGAGTTCCAGGTTGGGGATCGAGTATTGCTCAAAGTATCACCTTGGAAAGGTGTCATCCGTTTTGGTAAACGTGGGAAGTTAAACCCTAGATATATCGGACCTTTTGAGATCCTTGAAAGGATTGGTCCAGTCGCATATCGATTGCAGCTACCTCCAGAGCTCAGTAGCGTGCATCCCACATTTCACATTTCTAACCTGAAGAAATGTATGTCCGATGAGACACTCATTATTCCTCTAGATGAGATTCAAATCGATGATAAACTTCATTTTATCGAGACACCGGTGGAGATCATGGACCGTGAGGTCAAACAGCTTAAGCAAAATCGTATCCCAATTGTCAAAGTTCTGTGGAATTCGCGGCGTGGTCCGGAATTCACCTGGGAACGGGAAGACCAGATGCGACACAAGTATCCGCATTTATTTTCGGACTCCACTCACACGCCAACACAAAGCTGAATTTCGGGACGAAATTCTCTTAACAAGGGGAGAATGTGACACCCATCAAATTAGGACTAGTTATTAGATCCTAATCATCTAGCAGTACATATAATTAGTGCTATGTTTTAGGCTAATTGTATGTATCAATATGTATATTGTTATATATATATATCAGTACGCGATTTGTTTAAATCGTGCATTTTCAAATCGGCCGAATTCCGATTCATCTATACGGCGTTGGTGAAAACAAGTATTAAGTAATATAGAATTATTATTTAATACAACTCATTATTTATTACATATTATTTCGATAATATTTCAAAAGAAACTCGTATCGTCTAAAACAATCATACGCAACCAAAAATGAGTGAAACGCGTTCGATAATCAAAACCAACCAAAGTTATATTTTTATAACTCATTAACGAGTATTTTGATAAAATACTTCAACTCAAAAATATCGAAAGCTTATTCGTTATTTAAAAACGTATATATAATACATAACGTCTAAATATACATTTAAACGATCAGGTAAACGAATACGGATATAATACCAATTATTTGAGACAAAATATAACAAAAATCTACCTCCTTTTTGACTTGGAAAAATCAGCCAAACAAGATCCATGAAACATGGATCTTGTTCTTGACTTTAACCACCACCATCATCTCATCTTTCTTCATTCAATCACCAACTCAATCTCTCTCATTCTCTCTCTAATCTCTGATCTTTCTCTCTCTAAAATCAGCCACTTTCACCACCATAATCCACCATCAAAACCTCTTCGGATCATCAAGTCGATTGAAGCAAAAACGATCACGAGAACGCGAGCTACGCTTCCACCTTTTCGAATTCTTCATTCGATCATTGTAAGAATCCCGACACTTTCGTAAAATACTTGTATTATGTTTATATAGATGATATATTGTTCATACAACTTGTTAATGTCCAAATCTAAATCTTAAAAACGTTTTTCATAAGTATGTATGTATGACAGATTCTGTCTCTCAAAAACAGTCCCACAAAATCGTTAATATCTCGAGCTCTAAGATGAGTTAGATAACCAATTTTTTTTTAAAAGTTGCGTATTGAAAAGAGCTACAACTTTCTTGTTTTACACTTTTTCCAGATCTATACGGATTTAAGTATAGAAGCTGATCTTTGAATGTTACTCGTTTCCGAACCAAATCCGACTACCTTTCATGTTGATTTTTGTTAAAAATAGCAGATGAATTTATAAAATTACCATAAAGTGCAGATTTACACTAGACCCATAGGGGAACATCTGTGATTTTTGGTGGGTCTTGATTTGGAATAAAAAGTGTAGAAAACGAGAGGGTTGTTGAGTCAAAAATCTGGAGATTATAACTAACAGGGGCAACAAGATTATAACTAACAGGGGCAACACGATTATAACTAACAGGGGCAACAAGATTATAACTAACAGGGGCAACACGATTATAACTAACAGGGGCAACAAGATTATAACTAACAGGGGCAACAAGATTATAACTAACAGGGCAACAAGATTATAACTAACATGGGCAACAAGATTATAACTAGAAGTGGTAACAACTAGTAATCACGTAAGACAACAACACAACAACACATGACCTATACGAATACTAAACACTTCAAATACACTTTACAAGTATTTCATTTCAACATTTCAATAATAACGTTTTGAGATTATTATTACAATTAATCACCAACGAGCCGTATACGATTTTCACAACTTTAAACATAAACATTAACCAAAGTATTTGGACATAACTAGTTGAGGGAACAACTAGCATAGATGGTCTGTAAAGTCATCTAATCAAATAAAACCTTGCGCGTCTAAGACGCCCTGCAGGTTTCAGTCGATTGAACGACATCATTTGTCTTGTAAACCATCATTTGTGCTTGATAGCATCTCATTAGGCTCAGGTGAGTCTCATAGCCCCTTTTTAAATGCTTTTACCTAGGGGTGAGATACATGCTCATTTTGTTTTACATCTGAACACAAGTATCAAAACATCGCTATATATTACATGAGTAAATCATCTAATCATTTTAAGTCCTCATAGCATAGTTTGGTAATACTTTGTAGCGTGAATGTTAGTGTATGGATCCATATGGGACTGACAATCCCCGTCCGGGTCAGCAAGCACTGACTGGTCAAAACGGACGCATTATCATTTGTTCATACGTATGTTGATTAGGCATACGCATAGAGGCACCCTCGCTCAGGCACTTAATTGTGATCCTGACATCTCAGTTAAGCTCAGACTATGTGCTCATGGCTTTATATACATTATATTTGATTAATTTCAAACATCATTATTAAATCTTGTGGTTCATACATCATATCTTATTATTAAACCTGTGAGCTCACTAGCTTTATAGCTGACCTTTTAGCATGTATTCTCAGGTTCTCAGCAGCAGTAGGACTGCCATTCAGGATGCCCATTAGTTCGAGTCGCATACAGACATCAATAGATTGTCATGCATTACTATATTTTTGTATAATTTAGTTATGCCATAGAATCTCTATCATTTGAACTCAAGGGCTTTTGTAAACTATATTATAATGGTGTAAAACCTTTATTTTATCCATGTATTTGTAAACGACGCATGTAGTGGTCGTTCATTATGTAATCTGGTGCTTTGTGTATTGATTAGTCGCGCCCCGAATCGACCCGCTTCCGCATCATAATTTGGGGGTGCGACATTTTTGGAACACAATACAATCATAGTTAATGCATTTGACCAAACAATTATTATCTATATATGTATACATTTTATTATTGCTAAATATAATTAAGAAATATAATAATTATCCTAATTATTATATCATATGATTTAATTAACAAACTCTGAAAATATTACAAAATCATGTACTTTTAATTCCATTAAAATTACTTTCTTTCAAAAACTTTGAAAATAAAATCATGTACTTTTAATTCCTTTAAAATTTACTTTCTTTCAAATCTATATACATAATACATATATGTATACAATTTTTAATATTAATTTAAACCTAATAATATAGCAATGATAAATTAATGACCAGTTTTACATACATAATACACTTTACTTATTTTACATTTATAATACAGAGATGAATTTCAGTACCATCTCCACGTATACACGTTTGTAATATATGAGAGTTTAAAAACTTAATTTATATCTTAAATACAGATCGGAGATAAGATCAAAGAGAATGATATCAAGAGACAAAATCGGATTTATGTTAGAAATATATTCCACATTTAAGAAATTTACCTAAACTGAATCAATTAGTTTAATTACTTCATATTGATCAAAATTTAAAAAAGTTTACAACTTGTATTTCCTGCATGCCCTACAATTATATAAGATGTTTTCATTATCATATAATAATGCCGAATACCTTTTGGTAAACAATTAGGGGGAAATTCCGATTTAAGCAAAATAACATAGTCTATCAGTGGCTGCTGATCTTGGTTTCACTCTGTTAAACCTTATTAACGGTAACATAAATGAGATGGAAGGCATAAAGGTTCGTGCGAAAGTGTTTTTATTGTGGAAACAAACCTATATCAAGAATCCTACAACAGTAGCTTCGATTGAATTGATCCTTATAGATCAGTACGTAGGTATCATTCATAACTTTTATTAACACATTTATCCTTGAATAGCATGTTATACTCATAACATGCGACCGTAAGGAAGGTTAACCTTTGTGCATTTGATAAAATATTCAGGGAGGGATGCGTCTACTACATTACAAAGTTTCAGATAGTACACATTGATGGCGTCCATTATATTGTCGATCATCCATTTTAAATTTACTTTACCCACCAAACACATATTTTACGAACAAGGTTAATATTTGGTTATGAGTATGGTTTCAATTTTACGCCATTTGTTATAGGAGTGGAATCTAGGGAGAATGTTTTTTAGGGAGAGAAGAGGAAGAAGGATTTTTTGTTACTATGATTCAGTATATTTATTCTAAGATTCAGTATTTTTATTCTAAGATTCAAATTTGTATTACTATAACTTTTGAATCATAGTAACAAAATACTAAATCTTATTAATAAACTATTGAACCAAAATAATAAAATGTAAAATTATATTAATAAAAATTGAATCTTAGCAATAAAATATTGAATCATAGTAATAAAAAATCATTCTCCCTCTTCTCTCCCTAAATTCCCTTCTTTTTCAATCCTGTTACTATATATATATATATATATATATATATATATATATATATATATATATATTGTCATACTAGTTTCATATATCTAATTTCACATTTCCAACATGAAAATAGTACTTGATATAGATGAGAGCGCAAACAATAACTAACTGAAGCCTACATATTTTACTTCTTTTAAAAGTGTTTTAGAGGACAATTTAAATGTTATGATTAATCCTTAGTCGATTAATAATTACTTTTTGTTAACAATTAAGTTGATGTAATGTCTTTATTAAATTAAATTTACATTATTAAATCGATTACTTCCGACATAATTAGATAACAATATAATTTTCGCTAAAAAACATGGATTAGTCCGCAAATTTTGTCAGTTATAATCTAGTTAGAACACCATTTGAAAGTATATTAAGCATGTTGAAACATTTAGATCGATTAATTGAAAGTATGCTACGTATTTTTTGTACTAAAATAGTACATTATATTATATACGCATCAATAATTCAATATATTTTTAAAAATACGCTTTGTTTAATGACTATAAGTCTATAACCCAAAAAAAAAAAAAGTACTCGATCAACGTATGTTAAAAAGAAAACATCGTGGGTCGTTAAAATTAAGAGACCCTACGGGGGTTTGCCCCTACTTGAAGCCAAGGGAACATTCACAGTTGGACTCACCAACCCCCTTTTCAAATGACACAAATTTTTCATCATCATTTATGTTAATAAATCGGTAAATTATCATAGGAGAAAGACGTGAAGGAGGGAGGGTCAGATCGAATTCACTGCATTTATAAACAAATTTCTAAGTTTAAAATGCAGTAAAATTTTGTAGGTTCAAATTTTAGCGATGGTCCAAAATTGTTGTGTATACGTAGAATGCAGTTTTGAGAATCTGAGCCGTTAATCACAAAAGTCATTGGCTAAGATTATTTGTCATTCCTTCCTCTCAAAATGCAGCAGACTTTGTAATCATACAACTGCTAGTTAAAAATGGTATTGCTTCATTACATTTCAGTTCAAAATATAAAATATAATCAGGTCATCACAAACACATATGAAGACTTGTAAAACAAACTACATTGATGATCCTTGGTCACTTGGTCCCCCTCATCAATATATTTGTAAAACTAATTTAAGACCAAGTTGTGTTGTGTTATCAAACCCTATGAACTTTAATTAACAAAATCCGATCCATACACTCATACATTATGATTAAGTTTCCTACGTCCGTACACTAATAGCATATAATTACATGCATCACTTAATAATTAGAAACGTAAACAGGTGTATCATATACTTAAAAAAGCAAAAAAAATTATCATACAAATAACAACCAACTTATAAATATAGAGAATATTAATATAATCAGTTTCCTAACTTTGTATTCCTTGAAAAGCAATCTTTTTTACAAAACTTTATTATAAAAACACCTCCCAACCTTCACACAATATGCACTAAACTCACTCACCATACAAACACACCCTTACAACAATGGTTTTAGTGAGAAATCTACCGAGATACGTGTGTGTTATTGGTGCTGGCCCATCGGGGTTAGTGGCCGCTAGGGAGCTCAAGAAAGAAGGTCACGAAGTGGTGGTTTTGGAACAAAATCATGATGTTGGAGGACAATGGCTCTATGACCCTAAAGTTGAGGATCAAGATCCTTTAGGAAAAGGCATTTCGGCCACGAGTTTAAGTGTTCATAGCAGTATCTATGAGTCCTTAAGACTTACGTCCCCTAGAGAGATAATGGGGTTCACTGATTTCCCTTTCTTGATCAAGAAAGGTAGAGATACTAGAAGATTTCCAGGCCATAAAGAGCTGCTATTGTACTTAAAAGATTTTTGTGAATGGTTTGATTTGAGGGGAATGATTCGATTCAATACCAAAGTAGAGTATGTTGGGACTTTGGATTATGGTGGATTTGGAAAAGAATTAAAATGGATTGTTAAAAGCATAGTTCAAGATTCTGATAAGGTGATTTCAGAGGTGTTTGATGCTGTTGTTGTGGCCACAGGACATTATTCTCATCCTAGATTGCCTTCTATCAAAGGTGCCAAATTCATATTCCTTGATCTGTATGCTAACATACATATATCAATATATCTTCTTGACATCCCTTTTTTTTTCTTTCGAAATTTAAAGGAATGGATGCATGGAGAAGAAAGCAATTGCACAGTCATCTTTACAGGGTTCCAGAACCATTTTCTAATCAGGTTACCAATAATCTGTTGTAAATGACTAATCTTGATGTAAAAATGGCAACCTTTTTATATACTGGCATGTGTGTGCATATTCATTCTAGAGAACTTGAATACTTGCAGGCGGTGGTTGTGGTGGGGAACTCGCTAAGTGGGCAGGATATATCAATGGAGCTAGTGAATGTAGCCAAGGAAATCCATCTTAGTTCCAAATCACTTAAAGTTTCAGAGGGCTTATCGAAAGTGATCTCCAAACATGATAATTTACATCTTCATCCCACTGTAAGATACTTTCTATCAAATTCCAATATATTTTTTTGATTGATATATTGCACTGCACGTACGTGCCATTTAACATCGTAATAACATGTTGCAGATAGAATGTTTACACGAAGATGGACGAGTTGTGTTTGTCGATGGTTCATGTCTCACAGCAGACACAATCATATACTGCACTGGGTAAAACTTGAAGAAAACAGCCATCATAACTTCAGTCTTATAACATAAGCTTCTTGTTTATTTATAATGTTTATGCATATATATGCTTGCAGGTATTCATATTCATTCCCATTTCTTGACACTAAAGGTGTAGTAGTTGTTGATGATGATAGAGTGGGACCATTATATGAACACACTTTTCCTCCAAACCTTGCCCCATCTCTCTCCTTTATCGGCATTCCTAGAAAGGTAAAAGTGATCAATAATCTTTTGTTTACTTGCTAGAAAATACAAGTAAACTGTGACTGAAATTATATACTATTATTGTTTCTTGATGTGTAAGATTAATACTAATAAAAGCTTGTTACTTTAGCTTATTTGGAAGGTTTTGCTTGTTGTAGCTTATAGGGTTCCCTTTCTTTGAATCACAAGCAATATGGATAGCTCAGTTGTTGTCTGGCAAAAGAAGTTTGCCACCAAGAGATGAAATGATGAAATCCGTACATGAGTTTTACCAATCCAGGGAAGCTGCAGGTGTTCCAAAGCATAATACTCATGATATTGCCGAGTTTGAGGTGATCGAATTTATTTGTTAATCATTTAATATGTGTCTTTAAAACTTGAAATGAAATCGAAATACTGATTTCACAAGAACTTTGATAACTGAAAAAGATGACTGGTCCACAAAATCAATATACTAATTTCGTTTGTAATATTTTCAGTACTGTGATAAGTATGGAGATTATGTCGGGTTCCCTCACTTAGAAAAATGGAGGAAAGATCTTTGTATTTCAGCTCTGGTAAATTCAGATGTGAACTTAGAGAGTTATCGGGATTCGTACGATGATGAAGAACTGCTTCGTGTGGCTCATCAGAGCCCTCATTTTACTCAATTTGAAGCTGGAGCTTTTTCTTCCATTTAATTAATTTTCTGGGTCGACATGATCATCATATATTATATTATATAAAACTATAAAATACTCCGTATGATATTATTAGCATTTCGCAAAGGGGTTTTGTTGTTTCTGAAAGCAAAGATCAAATGAATACTTGTGCTTTCAAAAGCAAGATAGTACTACCAAAACAAATGATTATGAATATTCATCCTTTACTTAGAAAACAACCCAACAATAGCAGAGTATGTGTATCTTTGTTGGATTTTGAATCCGTTGTTGATCTTCCTAATATTAATATAAGTATGTTGAGTTACATTTAGTATTTGGTTCAAACTTTTTCCTTATCTTTATGAATACTTGAATGTTTATCTCACATTGAATGAATACAGTAAGACTTTTATTACTTATAAGTTGTACCTCAGAAACTTGTTTATGCAGTAGGCTTCAATGCTAATTCATATATACGACTATAACTTAAAACTCATCATAAACTTAGATTTAATTCATGAAGATAATATATATGGACAACATTAAATTACAAGATTTACACTTTGGTAACTAATATCCCTTCGATTTAGCCGAAATATGAACCAATGTGTCTAGCACCTCTTTCATATCCGGCCGGGATTGAGGTGCATCGGCAGTGCACCTAACTCCGAGCCGCAACAACTCACGCATTTCCGCTGCCCCTTCAGCTAGACCTGATACCGAGACTAGGAGTGACAAAGGAACCATGGACCGCCGTCCCATCACCCTTCTCGACCACTCCACCAAATACTCTCCTCCACCTTCCACCGCCCGCCTCCCAGTCGCTAGCTCCATAACCAAAACGCCATAGCTATAAACATCACCTTTTGTGGTAGCTTTCCATGTTTGACCATACTCTGGTGCCACATACCCAATCGTCCCGGCCACCATTGTGCTGACATGGCTCCCACCAACATCAACCACCCTAGCCAACCCAAAATCCGTTACCCGAGCCTTCCCCTTTTTATCCAATAACACATTGCTAGCTTTTACATCTCGGTGAACAATTGGTGGATGACATTCGTGGTGTAAGAACACTAACGCATTAGCTACATCGATAGCAACATTAATCCTTCGCCTCCATGGAAACTCGACCCGTTCAGGAATCAAATCTTCCAAAGTGCCACCCTCCATGTACTCATAAACCAAAAGCTTTTCTGACCCATCTAAGCACCACCCATAAAGTGTAACGAGGTTCGGGTGGGGCCACCCAAACCCATTTCCTGTAAGTACATCCATTTCAGCTTTAAACTCCTTTTCCCCTTCTACACCCTCTCTTAACTTCTTTTTCACAGCAACTACTCTCCCATCTGGCAATACTCCCCGGTAAACTGTCCCATAACCACCTCTTCCGATGATTCTATCATTTGAAAAGTTCCCAGTTGCACTCAAAATGTCGGCGTGCGTGAACGCTGTTTTGTCCAAACGTATTACCTTCACCATGTCTGATAACCACGGTGATGAGTCATCGTATCCACTTCCCGACTTTACTTCGGGCAACAGAAGTTGCGGTTGACCTACTGTTGTCTTAGTTGCCAGGCAAATTATGATTGTCATTATTCCACACACAAAAAATGTCAGCAATAGAAATAAAAAAACAGAAAGCGCGCCCCATTTTTGTTGTGTTGATCTATCGCTACTTGTTGAAGAAGAACCATTTGTTGAATTCTGTATGAAAGAAGGCAAATGTAACAATGGGTCACCGAGGAATGACCATATCTCGAAAGTGGCTAGTTGTCCTGTTTCTGGAATGTAGCCGGAGATATACGGATTGTACGAGACATTGAAGTTGCTCAAATCTGTCAGATTGTTCAAGTTGGTCGGAAATGTACCCGAGAAATTGTTGTAAGATATATCAAGCATCCTCAAACACTTGAGATCGCCAAGTTGTGTTGGAACTCGACCTGATAAATTGTTCTGAGAAACATTCAACACAACGAGCGCCATTGCTCCGATTTCTTCAGGAAGTGAACCTACAGTGGTGGATGCAGAAAAAATTAACAATGCCTAAATTACCAACAATATATATATTTTTTTCTTTTTGAAAAAAATTGTGGTTACACCTCTAGCCCAGAAGGCGTAGCGAGCCTACACAACCAGGTTAGGCCCAGCCCAGAAGGCAATGGAACCCTTCCCTTTACGCACGCGAGAGGAAACCTCTATCGCCCCAGACAAGACTTGAACTTGAGACCTTGCCTAGAAGAGTAAAACCTCCCCCCAAATCACACCAAAGGCGGGACCCGGGTGGCCACTTGAGCTAGAAGCTCGTGGTTAAATTACCAACAATATTAACAACATAAATAAATTCAACCTCGCAATAAAAGAAAAAAAAGTTCAAGTTTGTACCTGAAAATTCATTTCCACCCAAGTGCAACATGCTGTATCCATCCATCTTCCCGATACCGGGCGGAATCGTCCCAGATAATCGATTCCCACTTAGTTGAATATAGCCGGATATCTGTAGTACCCGAGAATTTGATTCAGGGAGGCAAACTGGAAAAATCCCATATCCTTTAAGAATCTTGTCCCATAATTCTTTACATTTTCTCATGGTAAAAAGTGTATAAACAAAACTAAACGGCTGATAATCTGCTGGTATCCATCTTCTCACAGTCGAACATTCTCCTAAATCCACAATCAGATCATCTTCTCTATTTGCTAGAAAAGTTGGTGTCGCATTTTTCCCCATATTGATATACTCCAATGGAAATGAACCAGAAATTTGATTGTTTTCAAGATTGAGCCACAACAAACTTCCACAATTTCCCAACTCTGGTGGCAATTGACCCGTTAACGAATTGTTTCTGAGCATCAACCATAAAAGAGACGTCAGTTGTCCTAAACTTGGCGGGATGGATCCGGTTAGCTGGTTATTAGAAAGATCAAGAGCTTGTAGTCGTTGCATGTTACCGTATTCTGAAGGTATGCTACCTGTAAACTGATTGCTTGCAAGATATAAGTACTTCAAATGTGTCATTTGAGAAATTTCGACAGGCAATAGTCCTGATAGATTGTTGTAACTCAAGTCTAGACTCGAAATATTCTGCAGCCTGAATATTCCAGATGATATTAGCCCGCCCGTGTATTTATTTGAATGAAGAAGAAGCGTTCTCACTTGAGTTAGTCGTCCGAAAATATCTTGGATCTCACCTCCAAAATAGTTCCTGCTTAGATCCAAGAACTCCAAGTTCTTCAAATCTTGTAAAGAATCCGGAATTTCGCTTGTAAGAGAATTGTTTCCTAGAAATATTTGTTGAAGATTTGGGATCAATCCGAACTCACTAGGAATCTTCCCAGAAAAATAGTTTCCCCACAGGTTCAAGATTTTTAAGTTCTTGCAATTTGAAATCTGCTTCGGGATTTCTCCAGTGATCGCATTTTCTGACAGGTCGAGCGCTTCTAAACTACAGTTTTCTGGGAAAATCCATGTCGGAAGAGTGTCGTTTAACTTGTTTTCGCCAGCTGAAAACTCCTTGAACTTTTGGAACCCAAACCATAAGTTTCCGGTCAAGAAATTTGTACTCAAATCAACATACTCCAATTTGTAACAACCATCAATAGATCGTCCAATTTCGCCAGAAAAATTGTTTGCCGAGAGATTAGCAACCACCAGACTATTGCAAATCATTGGAAAACTCATTGATATATTGCCAGAGAGTCGGTTAACCGATAAATCAAGTGCCTCCAAACTTCCTAGACCACTCAAATTCAGCTCACCACCAATCATGTTATGTGATAGATTCAACAATTTAAGGTTTTGACAGCTACCCAAGTCCGCGGGCAGGCTGCCCGCAATGCTGTTTGTTGATAAGTCAAGATAGGTAAGGCCCGTTAAGGCCGAGAAGTTGTTGAATATGTTTCCGGCTATGTTGTTGTTCGACAAATTGATCCCAGTGACCCGATTACTAGAGCAGGATATTCCGCGCCATGTACACGGCGACGATGATTGTGGGTCCCAGTGATCATAGTCTCTTCGATTCATTTTGTTCCCTTGTATCAGAAATGATCTTAGGCCCAATAGTACTTCCTTATCATTATCAAGTAAGTCTCCAATTACTTCATTTCCTGCAATCATATTCCTTATTAATGCTTCAAATACTTTGATTCAGTTTAGAGTAAAAAGCAATATATAAAAAGGTACTACCTGTGACAAAAATGAAGAACATGATGAATACATAATGTTTTGCTGACATGGCTCTGCTTCTACTTTTGTAGTATGTACTGTAATTAATGAGCTGAATTCAATGGGTTGGAATCATGGGTTAGCTTGATTACAGAATGTGTATAATTATAAATATGAAAATAATGAAATTTTGTAGATAAATAAGTGGAAGGATTCAATGGAGGGCGCCTGCAGGCTGCAGATGAAGGAAGAAAGACTTCATGTACACAGTAGGCTGCTAGTTTTATTATAATAATTTTAGTTTAATGATAATTAAATACGAACATTATTCTGTTAATTGATGAAATAAAAAATTAATAGAGTTTGTCGGTTTTTTATGTTAGTTTGTTTTGTGTTGACCTTTTTTTTTTTGTTTACGTTCTTATTATTATTGGACTTAGTTTAATATTTCCCATATTTAGAGCACTACTGTATGTATCTCGAACTGTTAATGAACATATTCTACATTACTTATGAAAGATTTGTATGCATAAAAAAGAGTATACGTAGTAGATTATTAATCAATTGTTTTTTTAATGATGTTTGATTACACACTATTTTTAGCTAGGCAAGTGTTACTTACGTATAACCTATGTTTCAAATTTATTGTCCAGTTTTGACTTTATAAAGTTTTTCCTTTTCAACTTTAAACTTAAATGTTTCTGTTTGTGTTATATAATACTTGATGCAAAATATATGAATGGACTGAGTTTTAAATGTATTTTCATTAGTATAATTTTCACCATGTATTATATAACTCTAACAAAGATAGTTAAGGTCAAAGTTGAAAAAGAAAGACTTTAGAAAGTCAAAACTGACAATAATTTTGGGACGGAGGTACTAGTTTTAATGAAACTATTATATTTTTCTATTAGAAAAAATAAAGCTTGACTTTCTAATGGATGTTAAGTTGTTAATTCTAAAAGACCAAGTTGACTTAATAATTACTCCCTCCATCCTATTTAGATTGTTCTTTAGAAAAATTTGTTTGATTTTAGATATATTGGATAAATGTCAATTTTGCCCTTATATATAAGGTAAGTTTGACTAAAATTTTTGATGAAATAAATGATGAGAGTAATACATGAGGGTAAACTGATAAGTTTAATGACTTTTAATAACTTTTTTTTTCTTTTTTTCTTTTTTTTCAAATAGACAATTTTTTTAGTACAAATATAAATATTAAAGTGGATGATAAAAATGGGAGAGAAGAAGTCAATTATTCATTGTACGTCTATGTTATCCATAATTTTAATTTTTTAAAATAGGTTACGTTCCAAGAGTTTAAGTAAACGTTATTGATTACGGAGTATAAATTAAAGGTGTGTATGAAGAACTACCTAGATCCTAACTCCAGATTAAATCTTCAAGAAACAAAAATATTGGAGACTTTTATAATATTTAAAAACTTAAGGTGTTGGTGCAAAGAGGTAGCTACATTTTGAGGGCAAGAAATGACAGACGATCTTAGTCGTTAATTTATGTGTGCTCAACGACCCAATTCACAGTACTACATATTGTATGCATGCTGCATTTTCGTAAAATGCATTTTATTGTAAAGATGTAGCGAATTAAGGTTATGATCACATAAATAAACGGATGAAATTGTTCGGTTTTCCTTACCCTCAAAATGCAGCCAACTCCCGTAGCCTTATCCAAAAGTTTAATACTTGCTATAAATTTTAGACTTGATGGTAATATCTTCGAGCTTTTGTGACTTATACTTGGACAACAGTTTTATTGAGTGTCAAAATTGTTGACATTTTTGTCTTGATTTGTGTCTTTGTTCAGCTTTTATCTTAGATAAGATTTTAAAATATGAGATGTATGTAATAGTTTTTTTTTGAAAAGTTACTTGTTTGTAAAAAAATAAAATAAAATAAAAATATGATCAATAGTATAATACGCTATGTCTCGACTTCATGGGTTAGAACTAGGGCTGTAATCGAGTCGAGCCGAGCTCGAGCTCGACAGGGCTCGAGCTCGGCTCGATTAATTTATAATAGGCTCGAGCTCGGCTCGATAGCTCGACGAGCTTTCATGACGCAAGCTAGAGCTCGACTCGAAAATGTTTTAGGATGGCTCGAGCTCGGCTCGAAAAGCTCGAATATTCTTATAAAAAATAATTTTCAATACCCAAACTTATATATATATATATATATATATATATATATATATATATATATATATATATATATATATAAATACTAAAAATTATTTTAAAAATATAAAAAAATAAGTATATAGTGTGAAAATTATTTATAAAATATGTAAAGTAGTATAATAATATTTAAAGTATGACAATAAAATCATTTTAGATTCAAAATTACATATATATACAATATAAAAATATACATATCAATAAAAGCTCGAAAAGCTCGATAACAGTTCGAGCCGAGCTCTTAAAGGCTCGAGCTCGGCTCGATATATATTTCAAGCTCTACTTGTAAGCTCGAGATCGGGCTCGAACTCGATAAAAGCTCGACTCGAACGAGCTCAAGCTCGAGCCGAGCTCGAATTGCTCGATAAAAGCTCGACTCGTTTGCAGCCCTAGTTAGAACGCACGTGCAAATGCAACCGTGCGGGCTATTTTTTGGTTGGTTTATCTTGGACTATCTTGTAAATTACCTGCCATTTGCCACCTTTTGGAAGCTTACCTTATTATATTACTTTAATAAAAAAAACTTGATAGTAAATAAATTAATATAGAAATAATGTATACTTGCCTCCAAAAATCTTAACTTTTAAATAATAAAGTTATGTATTTATCCCGAGTTTGGATACTTCAATTGGTGCTGTTTCGTTTGGATCTTTATTGTTGCTTCATATTGTGATTCTTGATATAGTTTTCGCCTAGCGGTATTGAAGGAGCATATTAACCCGGAGGTTATGAATTTATGCATCACTTGAGGAAGACAGGCAATGAGTGTATATATTAGTGGTCGTTGTATATAACATGTGTGTTAGAATATTGTATCGTGTTGTCTTTCTGAATAGTAATAATAACTATTATAATAATAATAAATAAATGGAAAAGGTTTTCACTGTTAACATTATACGGGGAAATGTTAGTCTTTTATGATTTCAAATGCGTACGGTCTCATTGAGGTATTTTCGTGACAGTTTCTCGCATTTTGTGTCCATGACAAAGATGTTGGCATCTTACGAGGACCTCATTGTATTTCTAGCAATCTAGCCATTACGCAATGATGGTTATAACAATTATAACTAAAATATTTTGAATTACTTTTACAATAGTAAATAGTAAATAAAATCAAGTGCATAAATAAATATAAATATTACCAAAAATTGTTTTTTCTAAAAAAATAAATATAAATATATTTTCCACGAATATTTACACAATTATACATCATAAGAATTGAATCTCATATCAAGGTTGATGGGTTACCTCGATACCGTCGAACTAATGGCCCTTTGGTAAATAAATAATATATTCCCTCCGTCCCACAATCAAAATGTCCACTTTAACTTTGCAAACAGTTTTAGGATTATCCACTAACTCTATTTTCACCAATAAAATAATAAATCTACCCACTAAAATCTCTTTTAATTGGTTATAACTTGAAAGTTGACACTTATTTAGGACAACCTAAAATAGTAATGTGAACATTTGAGGTGGGACGGATGGAGTATTGCGTGGAAACTAATTTAATTAGTAAGAACTTGTCAATTGTAGATGCATGCCTACATGAACACAAACATGAAGAGCCAAATTCATATATAGTATTTAATCTATTTGTTAAACAAATAGCAACAAATTACTCTGATGTCATGATTAGAGTAACTTGCACGATTGGATTAGTACAAATTTTTAAAAAATAAATACGACTAAAGTTATAAAAGTATTAGCAAGGGGTTTGAATGGATGCATAAACATCAATATCATTGATTTTGAAATAAGTCAAATGAAAGGGATATTTCCTCTTATTTTGAATTTTGATAGGTGAGGTTAGTACTTTGCATCGGTTCAAAATCATACCAAATAAAATCGGAAAATAAACTACATAATATATTAAAAGTTATTATTATTATTATTATTTTTGATTTGATATTATTGATATGTTAATTAGTATAATTATTGATACATAACAATTATTTATCGTTTTGACAATCGAACCTTATGAGTGTGTTTGGCAAGTGAGTTTATGGTAACTTATTATTATTATTTTTTATAAGTTCAAGCTTTTAGCATTGCGTGGTAGACAAAACTTTAATAACTTATAAAAATAAATAGTTTGTAGAACAACAAACTACTTCAAGTGGCTTTTGAATTATGAGCTAGATGCTTCTTCAATAGCTTGTCACTCGAAGCTCCTATGTCACGCCCTCGATGAGCGGTCATCACCTGCATGAAATGAGACATTACACAAATATCACTTATATAATTATTCATCATGTGTTTGTTTATCTTTTTACGTCAATAACTACCACTTCCTCATGTTGCGTTGCTTCTTGTTTTTGAACTTTTGTTGATGTTTAAAGTATAAATGAAATTTTTATACGTTATAAGGACTAGAAGTATCATGTGGAGGCCCAGTCAAAAAGGGGCCATGATAACTTAAAAGGCCGAGTTTTAAAAATTCTTAACTAATCGGATTCAAAATACGGCCCACTGATGAATTCTAGATATCAAAGATGGGTCAAATACTCAAACGGACGGCATTTTGTTGTTTTATCATGGGCCTTTGAACTTATTATGACCACCCAACCACATAATTTCAGATGGACTTAGAAGTTAGAACACAAAGTCTAGTTCCTGTTTATTTCATATTTCCATTAAACGTATAATTAGATAGATATTTGGAGATATTCCCCTAATCCCCTTTAGAGCATCTTCAATGTATGTATTATTATAATGCATCAAATTGCACCATTTTAATGTAAAAATAGAATCTTTTAAAAATATGTTTGCACTAAAAATTAGTTGCTCCAATGTGTTGCACTAAATATTTACACTAAATCTTTCTAAATTGATTTAAAACATACAATTCAACAATATAATACTAAAACTTTTATTTAACTATTAAATTGTCATACGAGATATAATAACAATCATTATATTTAAAAATTTCAATATTATAAATGAAAATATTATAATAATTTTTGAATTTCTTTGATAAATATGATAGTAAACATTGTAATTAGTAATTTTAAATAAAGTAATCATAAATTTATAAATAATACATGATAATAATACACTTTAGGTATTATATATATTATTATTTAATGTGAATAGTGTTTTAGTGCTAAGTTTAGTGCTACATCAAATATAGTATAAATTTGCATTGACTTTTGATTGCACTATAATAGTGTAAGGTTTAGTGCATACATTGGAGTACATTTTTTGCACTTTTGTATTATTATAGTGCAAAAAGATACAAATGATGCATATATTTGAGATGCTTTTATACTCAATTGGTAAACAGTTATGAAAAGTATCATTTTTGTCTTATTAGGCGCATTTTAAATATATGTTAAGTTTAACATAATAGATAGCAAGATGCATGATGTCTTACTGGTTTGAGGCCCATATTTTAGTAGTTCTTATCATTATTATAGAGCTTTATTATTTATTACATATTTTTGTTTTATATAACTTAATTATGATATGTTTTTGTTGTTATTATTGTATTTATTTATATTGTTAACTACTTAGACTTTTATTTGTTAATGAATTGGTCTAATCAAATTTTCATTTTCAATGATGTGATCTTTTAACAATTTTTTTTATATAGGTAAATGGCATATCGAAAAACTCATACAAATTATACCAAGCTTTATTATTTGGGATGTTAATAGTTTGTTTAACGAAAAAATGTCGTTTATGTTCGAATTAGAATATGTTGAATAAATGTCATTTTGCACTCATAATAAAGATATATTCGACCGAATTTATTTAAGATATAAAATCATTTAGAGTAATAAATGAGGTAATGAGAAGTATAATAAATTTTATTAGATTTTTTTAAGTGAACAATTTATTTTGGGACAAATTCAAATAATAATATAGGCATTTATTTTGGAATGGGAAAAATAATTATTGATTGATCCCAACGCGAAACGTGGGCATGTAAAAATCCTTGTACATATCAATATATGTATTACTACCTCCGTTCCAAAATTATAGTTCATCTTTCCTTTTTGGGACGTCCCAAAATAATTGTCCACTTCCCATTTCAACCAATAAGAAGAGAGTTTAGTGGGTGCAGATTCTATTTGAGTGGTTGAAAACTGTTGTGATCCCACTTTTATTAAACTGTGTGCTCTTTTTGTTGGTGGACAATAATTTTGGGACGGAGGGAGTAATATTTAGTTGACTTCTAAAGCATTTGTTTTGTTACTTATTGCTATTATATTAGGAGTAGGATTTGAATGGCAACACTAATTTGAGGGACAAAAGGGGCATATCTATCTTCAGCTATTGATATCTTTAATTAATAGCTCAGATTCACTGTTTTCTAAAACAATGAATTTTACGTTAAATTTACTGCATCTTATTTTACGTTTAAAATACAATGATTTTAAAATGCATCGAATCTATACATTTGATTAAAGAAATGAATGATTGAGATGAGGAGATGGAGTACCTATCTTGCCCCTTAAATGAAAGTTGACCATGCGAACCTTATCCATCTCTCTTATCTCTCTTCTCTCTTAACTATTAATGTAAAGACGTATTAGCAAATCCAAAAGTCAATTAGGTATAATCTTCACCATTCAGTTTGAAAGAATATTTAATTAGGGCTAGTGATCAAAAATTTATGACTTCAAAAATTTATGACTTCAATAGCCAATAAATCAACATTGCCATTACTTAATTACTATATAACTTTTGGCTTATTCATTAATTTAATTTAAAATTAAAAAAAAACTAATTACTGACATTAAATCCGGTCATTAATTTAATGACTATTCAAAATTAAATGGTAACTACTAGCATTAATACCAATAACCACGGATTCAAAATATATAATAAATGTATCCCTCACATTCAAATCTACCTAACCTCTATATATATATATAAGAAAAACTGTGAGAGAATCTCCCCCTAGATTAAAAGATAACCCTTAATTAGCACACCTTTAGATTAAATCATGATGTCATTAGTCTGAATAATTGTGTTACAAATTACTAATATACCCCTTAATCATAATTAACCTAACCTGTGGCTTTTTTTCGCTTCAAAAA
Source organism: Helichrysum umbraculigerum (assembly GCA_949592205.1). Lineage (NCBI taxonomy): Eukaryota > Viridiplantae > Streptophyta > Magnoliopsida > Asterales > Asteraceae > Helichrysum > Helichrysum umbraculigerum. The sequence continues at coordinate 43,768,602 of CATIUR010000007.1, forward strand.
AATCTATACACCTGTTCATCTTCAAGGGCCTCGTCGATCATCATGCCTCGTCGATCGTTATGCCGCGCTTTCATCTATCTCGGTTTTTTCATCTTCACAACCAGATATGCGATTTCTATATCCTTAGATTTCTGAAATTAGGGTTCATAAAGTTAAGCCTGATGATGATTTTGTTTGAAGATGCGATATTTGTTGCTGTTCTACAGATGAATTATGGCTCGTCGAACCTTATGCCTCGCTTCCATCTATCTCGGTTTTATCATCTTCACAATCACGTATTCGATTTCTATATTCTTTTGATTTCTGAATTTAGGGTTCAAAAAGTTCAGAAGTGATTGATGTCATTATATTTAATCGAAGCTAATGACAGGTACTGGATCTTCAATTCCTATCGCATCTCTTTTAATCAACAACCAAATCAGGTTATACATATATGTGCGCAAATACATTTGATTGATAATCATTTTTGTTTAGGTTGATGTTAATGCTATTAATTTAATTTGTATATATGTGTAATTTAGTTTTTCAAACCCTAATTATGAGGTTGAGATGTTGCTTTCATAAGCCAATTATTTGGCGTTTGATTGTTGGTTTTGTATATTGTCGTTTAATTTGGTGAATTTCGATTTATGACGTTTTGTTACTTCTGTAACTTTCTTACTCAAATGAAACGTTAACATGTATATCTTGATCTTCACAAAAGTTTGGCTGCCTGTATAAAAATTCATAAATTAGTTAGAGTTTATAATCGATGATGGTTTGAAATATTATAATTGAAGTCAAATTAAACCTCCAAGAGTTGAAGTCACTATTATTCGTAATCGTTTTAGGGTGTTAAAGATGCATAATGCTGCAAGTAACTAGATGACTAAAGTTCTGTCTTTATTTGATTTGCAGGTATGGAAACAATGCCTAATGATGTCAGAGACTGGGGATGGTAGCAAGGCATTATTTGTAAAATCAGTTCTTGCTGGAGTCGTAATGAACTACCAGGCAATTGCGTGTTGTATATTCAAATCTACAGACATCTGCCAAGTGCCAAATACCTCGGGGCTCAGCTTGATTTGGACCAGTGGGCAGTAATAAGATATGATGAATTTATCCTTTTTCATTTATTGGATGTGCTATAATATTAGGATGTGCTATAATAAGATGTGACTATGTTTTACCTCATGTAAATTTTTAAATAAGTGTATTCATCAACATGAATTACAATGATGAATTATCAAATGATCTATCAGGTGGGTAGGAGGGGATTGCTACTTTCATATTCATAAATAGTCAGAGGAGAACAGTTAGATCTCATGAGCATGATGTGTGATGCAATGTTTAAGTTTGTAAGCCCTTCAGCTGTAGAAAATGTATTACAATTGTCGCCTCATGGTGCAAGTGCTCTTGCTGCTACCCTTGCCCAATTAAGTGGTTTCCCACTTTCTCAATATCTCCATCACCCTATTCAAGAGATAACAAAGGAGCAGGTAACTACAATAACATTTCTATTTTTTTGTACACAAGTTGATTTGAATTTATCTGTAGATTCAGACGTGACCCGTTAGACGTAATACACAACCTGACTCAAACCATTTTCAAATGCATGGGTCAAAATTACCACCTTCAATAAATATATTGACAATTTATGCGTTGGAGATTTATCAGGTGGTTTGTTTGTTCTTGAATCGGTTAACGGTACATGACATCAGTTTAGTAATACAAATTAACATGGCTCCTGTTTTAAGGAGCATAATACGGATGACCTCCATTAGGTGCACCAACTCGCTTACCATATTTACTAATGTAAATTTTTTATTAAATAATATTTGACTTATCGTATTAATATTTGCCATGGCTTTTCATTTGGTAGATGGTTTGCATAAAAAGGAATGTTTATTGTTCGTAAATGTGACTGATTTCCTATTCAGAAATAGGTGGAGTGGCTGCATGAAGAGGTCACTTGCTGGCGGCTTAATTTGGAGTTCACGAGAACAACTTCCTCTTGTCATCTTAGGACCAAGTAAGAGTAAGGTATTGCATCTTTCTTACTTACTTGATTTAGTTTTTTAGAGAAAATATTTCTTACTTTATAAGTTATTAAGATCATTTGATGGCATTGGTCGTGTCTTATTAACAACCAACGTTTTTTGTAAGTAATGGCTCAGACCCTATGGTTTTCCAGATTAATCAAGTATATATTACTTGAGAGGCACAGACATGGTATCTTTTTTTTCTCGACCAATGTTTTTAGGAAGGACTGCTCATGCATGGTCAATTATAAGCATATTTCCTGTTTGATGACAACATGACACAATGGAACAAAAGTTTACTCACTTATGATTTATGACTAGAATATGCATCCACCTGATAACAATCTGCTAGCCTTAAATCTATTTGAGCTTAATAAGTGGGAACCTGTTTTTTTTACAGGCTTTCTTTACAAATTTTGAAGTATTTCAAGACATCTAAGGGGCTCGAACGGATAATATAAGCTCTGCGTGCTTATGGTTGGGAGCAAATGTAATGCTAGAGTACTCGTGTGAATAGGTGCATATATTAATGTTGAACCTTATCTGTAGGTTAACCTTTTCTGGTTGGGTTAGGCCGTGCCGGGTTTAAATTGCCAAACAAATCTCTATAATTTACTGTAACCCAACATAACCTATTTTTTGTGAATGGGTTGAAATTCCCAACTCTTTCAGATGGTAATGGGGTTGATTTTCATCCCTTTGACCCGTTACTTTTTTAATAAATTCTTGATTCCACCCATTTGACCCGTTACCTCTTTTCTGCCACAATTGTTTCTCTATACTTTGCTCTAAAAGTATAGTAAAAGGTGATCAAAGATACATCAAATGATGCTAGCATGATTGTTGTTTTACACATTTGATGCATAGAATGTGTTCTTTGGTCTTACTTTACTGGGACTGTGGGTGGAACCATTGGTGTGGGTGCCGATTATTACTGCAAGTGGTGTGATGTCATGACTGATTTGATTACATACGTCACAAATCTCTTTAGGAGTTACGAGCATGTCGGTTATGATGAAAAAAATTTGAAAAATCATAATCTCCGTGTTATAAAACTGCAGAGATCAACCATACCAAGCCCAAAGGTTTGTTGATCATGTTACATAAGCAAATGTATACTGCTAATGTGCTCTATATAATTGATTATTTGTAAGGTGGCAATGTCGATATGAACGGCTTATTTAACGTAATTCTCTTTGATTTTGTAGTAGGTGAATTGATGGTTCAGAATGTTGTTTGATTGTTGCACCATCCTTATGTGACTGTCTTTGTACTAAAATTCTGATAAGTTTTTCTGGATAAAGGTGTTTCATCTGATTACTAAGCACGGTACATGATGGTGATCTATACAAAGACTACAATTCTTAAGTGGTTTGATATAGTTGGGCTTTTAATCCCACGTACTGTCTTTAATTATTGGATCACACAAATAGTCGATGGTTTCTACTTCAATTTGATTATAGTATTCATCCTTAAATATTCTTATGTTTTAGCCCACAAATTTTGCGGGTTATAATCTAAATGGCTTGTGTTGTAAATGTAGGTTCCGGTGTTTTACGGTTTGTTAACATTGAATAAGCGTTGTACAATGTGTGAAGCAGTAAATTACATTTCCCCTCACCTTTGGAAGGCATCAACCTGGTTTTGGTTTAGCAGGTATATATAAATTCCTTAAATGTATCTATATGGTTGATTCCGTTTTGAATTTATTTGGTTGATCGATGTAAATTTAGTCTAAAATTGAAACTCTCATGTGCTTCAAATCTCATAATATAGTTTAGATTTACTTGATCGATTGGATGATTTTGATGGGTATAAAAGTCTCATTTGTATAGTCACACATCATTTTGTTTACAACATGTTAATTAACCATTTTGTTGCTGTTGTTATTAACGATTTTGTCAGAACATGATTTCTTCATAGTTTTCCTACTGTTTTTAACAGTTTTCTGTGCACACCACATCACAATTTCATGGATCCGCCATAGATTGCATGTTTGGCCAATGTCAAAGAATCTATCCTTAAGTATATGTATAGTATGCAGTATTCTTGTATGCGTATCTTTGTGTGTGTGACAACTACACGTTGCAATATGGTGGACAGATGGGCTGGTTAACGGGGTCAATATGGGTTAAGGTCAATCTTTTGTAAATGTTGCAACGTGCTGTTTTGGTTGGCCCATTTTGTAAATAATATTAAATAATGTGACATATTAAAGCATGTGATTACTAAATAATATAGTACATTTTTCAGGTTGTTGCTGAAATGGCAGGAATAAGGATTGTCCTATCAAAATGGGTCACAGCCTGAAAACACATTTTTTCTTGACTACGAATGGCGATTAGTGGACGAATCAAATATTTTTTTAGTTTGATTGGATCATTATCCCAAGTCTTGGAACTTAATGGATCAATCTCTTCCTAATGGCACCTGAGAGTACTATTTGTGGTTACTTAGGCAGCATTCATTGATATTAAAAGTTGCTACTGTACTTAGATTATCTCAAGTTGTTTGTCATTTGAAGGTTCTTCGGGTTGTATTAGATGAATATTAAGAATCTTATATATCTTCTCTTAGTAGAAAACTTTAGCTCCATGTCAAATCATACTCAACAGCACCTTTCGTTTTCCACTTTCAAGGTCAGTGCTTCATACCTAATTAGTATTCAAAAATTGCATTTTTTATTGTTGATTTTTGTTTTATTAATTGTGTAAAAATCCCAATGATTACTTTTTTTGAAGTAATTTGATTGGGCTACTTTGAAAATTTGTATTTGGTTACAGAAATAGAACCTAAAGTATTTGAAGACGTTTATGACGGTGTACTTCACTTTTCCTTTCCAAGTTAGCTTGACGTTTGAAATAGGAAAATGATCACCACTTAAAACTGGAGAATTGAGATCATGATCTACTTACCAGTTTTGGGTCATACACTTCATTTGGTCTATTATCCAGAACCAAGGAGGCAAGACTAACATGCTGAAAAATAGGTTTTCTATTTCATGTATCCTTAAACTTTATCATTATTTTAGGTATCCTAAAACACTCTCACTATTTTAGGTATCCTTAAACTCTCACTTTTTGAAGAGGTTTTCTCTTATTGTATTAGCTTCATAATTAAATATATACATTTTTGTTACCGTACATGCGTACATGTACGGACTACTTTATCTTGATCATGATCAAGTCGTGGGCTCCTTGCTCCTGCCTGAACCGAATGGCTATGGTCACTAAACGTGATATAATCTTTGCTAGATGACTTGGACTTCTTTTGGATCAGTTTAAAATATTGAATTCAACTGGCTTGACTCATTTCTTTTTAAACAAAGTTAATAAATCCTATTGATCATTGGAGTTGATAATATAGAGCAAACTATGTTTTTAAGGTATATGGGTCGAAATATCCACATGTACATACAAGGGATATATATAATGTTATGAAATGGAGTACATGGTCAGCAACATTGCACTTATTGTTAGCTGCAATTGCACAAGTTCTGGAACATCTATTAACATCGAAAGTACATTGATGAGAAAGGGAAAACCATAATGAATCATCATAGAGCACATTATATCTTTACAAAGGAACACATCATAGTTGTTACTTTAGAATACAAATATAATAATCTATTATATATTTAACCAAGATAACAAAAAGGGTTTAGGTCCCCGAAATGCTAATAACTTTGACCAAATCTCTATTGTATGCACCCAACTTACGTATACTAATTTTAATGCAACCAACTTTCCAAAATGGTGTTTTTGATGTAACTTGATGACGTGTCGCGCGTATGGCATGCCACGTGGCGTATGGAGAGAGCGACATGTCACCAAGTTACATCAAAAACACCATTTTTGAAAGTTGGTTGCATTAAAATTAGCATACGTAAGTTGGGTGCATACAATAGAGATTTGGTCAAAGTTAGTAGCATTTCGGGGACCTAATCCCTAACAAAAACTCTTCCACTAAATTATATAGTTTCTTAATGACTAATGCCATTGCAACATTTTTCCAAAGATAATCCCGCGAAGCTGCGGGTTATAAACTAGTCTATCTAATAATAATATTCCTTTAATATCACCTTAATTATCCCTAACTCTTGATTAAAATAAAATACGTTGTGTCAATCAAATCGCCTATTCAAAACAAGGTCTTCAAGGTTTTCAAATCCATAGAAAACTATCTCAATTGGTGAGTTAAAACTTCAATCGATCCCTAATATAGCATTGTGTCACCATGAATCCATCGTTCATGAGACTTGCAAGTTAAATACTTACATGTTGAGTCACTGGTCACTAACAAACTCAATTCACTGACCAGTCCTTGAAAATGATGAAGTCAAAGCTCCTGTTACTGAAGTCTGTACTCGTTGTTCTCATCCATGTCTCAAATGGATGATCTGATGAAGTGGATGAAATCTTAACTTTGTGTGCGCTGTTTAAGTACCTAACAACGAGAGATTTTCATTCACAACTAAATAAAGGCAAAAGTCACTGCCCTAATAAAAGAAAGTTGCCGAAGATGATCAAATCAAGTCACTCTACAAGAGCATGTTAGCTTGTAGTGAGTGAGGATGTTTATTGCTTCTTCAGTGACTTATTAATAAATAAAGTTTCTGCACAAGTACAAGTTGATCAACATATATATGTCAACAAGTGTTCCTCGTACTACAAATATCTTTCAAATGACGTGTATAACACCCCTGGTTTCTATAAACAATTATAATAATAACTGTGACTCGGAAGCGTAGATTTCAAACATACTATCAATATCTTTATAATGTCAATAAAGTTTTTCAAACTAAATACATGACATTTCAACAAACTCAGTGTTATATAATTCAGAACATCTCTTTAGTTATAAAACTAACATAAGAGTAAAAGCCTGTCAAACATTCCATCAATTCCAAGAACTTCCTGCCCGCCCCATATGTCCCATTAATTTTAACCTGCAGGAAGGACTGTGGTGGGGTTAGCATAAAGCTAAGTGAATGAAACTATAAGCAACAGTCCAACCTAGCATAACAATCTGTTTACATCAAATAACAATAAACAGAAAATCAATCAGCTAATCATTCAATCAAACAACTTCCAATCAAGCGTTATCAATCGTCATGAGGACCGGTGGCTCCTGAGACACCCTAATACCGGTTTGGCCTATACAGAATTACTGATAACCAGTTGTTAATCACACACGACCTAGATCTCTAAACCAACATTTCAAGTTTCAAGATCTCCTGTCGTCTACAACAACAACCAAGTCCAACTGTCAAGTCAAGTTGACCTCAGAATCTTACATACTAGCTCAAACAGCCAAGTAAACAAACAACCAAACTAACATGGCAAGTTATCTCAATTAAAACATTCTATCAAAGTAATACTATAATTACTTGTTGTAACCAAATCATTACAACTAAATCACACTGAGGTTACAGATCCACTCACCGACACCTCAGCCGCAAGCTCAGAAGTCTAATATTACTGAGCCTTCTCCACATCTGAGAATAAAATCAATAAACAATGAGTTAGTAACTTGTCTCAACTGATAATACTTAGGTAATTAACACCGTTACACAATCATAACATAATTACATGTATCAGGTGATCCCTAAGATCACAGCAAACAAAAGTCCAATTCGGAACATAATCAAAAAGTCCCGAAATAAGGTTCAAAACAGTAAAATGCCATTTTCGCCCCCTAAACGACCCCGAATGGCCAAAAACCACCTAAACTCTTAGAATAGAGCCTTGATCAGTGGGCCGTTTTCGAGTGACCATGTAAATTTCAGCCCAATCCAAGTTAATAAATTTGTCACTCAGTCACGACCCTGAAAAGACTTACGCACTTTTAAAATTTACAACCCAACTTTTAGCATAGGATCCGCCGGATCCCCACATAGTCATTTGAATCCGCCGGATTCCCTTGAATCCGCCGGATTCCCTTGAATCCGCCGGATTCCCTAATTTTCACCTGAATCCGCCGGATTCCCTTGAATCCGACCGGATTCCCTAATTTTTACTCGAATCCACCGGATTCAATTGAATCCGCCGGATTCCACCTTCGTTCCAGCCGACCTGAAACTGTTCAAAACCCAGGTCCGAAAATCTTAACCAAAACCATCCAAACTCGATTTCTAACAGTTTTATACACCCATTAACTTCACATAATCATCATGTAACACTTATAACATGTTTCTAACATTCAATTCTTCCAAATCATCAATTTACCCAAATTTGAATAAAAATTCAAATTTCAAGAACACTTACAATTGATTATGATGATGATGAATAAGATGTTGAAGCTTAATCCAGATCACAGCTCAAGGTGGTTTCAATCTTTGATTTGGAAATCTAAGTTTCTTAGGTTTTTATGAAGTTTTTGAAATGAAATCAATAACTTTCCTAAATAGGAAAGTAAATATATAGTCGGCCCAACAAACCGCCTTCAATTATACGGGTATAATTTAATACCCCATCTCAATCTATTGTCTGGAACCCGAAAATCATTTGCGAGTCCAAACATTTTATTGTACCGTCAACTATATTAATTTACAACAATTAGTAATTCATTTATCACATTGGAATATTCGACTCCTATTCCAATTATTTCAACTAATTCAAATAATATTATTTCCAAACACATTTAAATACTAATTTAACTCAAGAAATAATATAAAACAACTAGGTCCATTTCGAGGATGTTACAACTCTCCCCCCTTAAAGAGATTTCGTCCTCGAAATCTAACCTCAATCAATCTGACTAATGTGATATATTCACATATATCTTATCATACATTAACCCTCAATAGCAACTTACAACTATCCTTAGGTCTGTTCGATTCTTTCCACATTCACATGTTCCCCTGAACATGCTTCTATTTTTTTTCCTACGCACACATACAGTGCATTCATCCAATATCATCAATCAAATATATCCTTTAGAATAAACACTTACTTTAACAAGCAACAATAAGTGAAACCTAGCATCACTTAATAGGTCTGTGTAATCAGAAATTAGCAATGTGCTAAAATCTTTAACCTATTCTCACTATTCATCTCTGTTAATAACAAAACAGTAACAACAATAACAATAACAGTGGTTATAGAACCACAACACACTTAACAACACTGAAAGTTAATTTCAGTTCATGACTAACAACCAGTCTAATATTCAGATAACAATCTCAAATTTCTACTATCAAAGATTTAAAATTCAAATCTAGGTCAACTTTTCATCCAAAAGTTTCATACCTACTCTCTTGAACAACATATCATATTCACATATCACTATTCACCTTAATAAGTAATGCAGAGATCAAACTCAGTAGGTAAAACCACAATCCACAAGTACTTTGCTCAATCAACAAAAGTACCAAAATCAAATATTACCTACATTCAACCAACCTCTACATTGACTTATTTCTGCTTGTAACTCCTTTTGTAACACCCTCAAATTTCGGGTTGCGGAAGCGATCGGGTCGGGTGTTACCAAATCAAATATCACAGCATAAGATGCATAATGAACGACTCTAAATGAGACTTTTGAAAATAGCTATTACATTTCCCAAAATAAAAATGTATACAAGTTGCGAGTTCGCAAAATACTTTCGATACATAACTGATAATACTAAATTATGCAGAGACATCCAATTGTCAAAACGTGCGACTCGAGCTAAAAATCCTGTAGGCCAATCCTACCATTGCAGTGTACCTGAGAATGCACACTAAAAGGGTCAGCTGAAAAGCTGGTGAGTTCACAAGTAATTTGTAGAAACAAGTAGTTCGAGTAATAAATATTTCATTCAGAAATATCAATCAAGTTTAGCAGTTTAAATAACAACATTTGCCCCTCGAGGCAGTTATAAGTAATTTATGGTAAGCAGGTGAACCTAATCAATAGGTTTCTAGTCAAGTAAAGGGGACCAATCCCCAGCCTGGGTGTTATCCGGTAAGATATTGCCACCTGGCAATATGTATACGAGAGTAGCGTAAGGTGACTATCTGTCGTGCTACTGGCCGCAAGCAATCAAGCAAGAAAGTCTTAGGCAGTCGGTATTGCTCCCCGGCAATACGGTACGGATAGTTTGTACGGTTTCAAGTATTAGTACTATGGTTACTAATAGGTCACGATGCCACCTGGCATGAAAGGTTGCACCCCGGCAACGTTATCAAGTTATCTGTTTTGTAGTAGTGTCATATCGGTACAGTTTATAAGCACAGTCAAGTGAGCAAAAGCTCGTAATTTCCTGAGTCTCCGACTCGTAAGCATCTAGTAATCACCTACAGTGATGGTAATGGTTTCGTAATCACGGTCAAGTGAGTAAAAGCTCTTAATTTCCTAAGTCTCCGACTCGTAAGCATCTAGTAATCACCTACAGTGATGGTAATGGTTATCCCCCAAGGGAAGTGTCAAGTTATGTCCCGCAGGACCATGTTTAAGTAAATTAATCAGTTATCGAGCCAACGACCCCTACTGTAATAGTTCGCAGGTCCGTTACTGAAAGTAAGTAAAGCATAATCCATATGCTGAGTATGAGTAACCGTGCAGTTCCGCAGAACTACGATATAGCATGAATCCACATGCTGAGCCAACGACCCCGACCGTAATAATTCGTAGGTCCGTTGCTGAGTGTGAGCATTTAGCTCGTAAGTAAGTTGTACCACCCACCGTGGTATCGTGAGCAATCCAGCTCGCAAGTAAGTTGTACCACCCACCGTGGTATCGTGAGCTCGTTTATAAATCCGTAATACCAATCACGTTGGTATCGTGTTTGTACCACCCACCATGGCATCGTTTTGCTTCACATATAGTGACAGCGTCCGTTATTCTCCCGCAGGAGATGCAAGTAATCGTTTTGGCAGTACACGACATGCCGCAAGTAAGTTTAGCCCAAGGCTAGTAAATTGTTACAGGCACTCAACAGTACCTCAAGTTGTTACGTAATTCACAGTAGTATATCATACTAAGAATTGTAGGAGCGTCACCTAGATGTAAGGGATAATCGTAATCAATAGGTAGGTACGTATCTACGTCACCTAGTTTGCCTGAAGTAATATGTAAAGTCTAAGTCACTTAACTGTAGGGAAGTACTCTCAGTACTTAGTTAAAGTCATCCGTTAGTTCATAAAGATAGTCATCACTGAACTAGCAAGTCGGTGCCTCTAGTTGGTATTCACAAGTCCACTAGTCATTACTAGTAAATAGCAAGTCACTGATGTAGTGAGGCGTTTATTCCCTAGATATCATATGTAATATAATTCTAGGTGTTACTAACACAGTCATACTTAATATCCCTAAGTATGGTCAAATGGTTCGTAGCTGTCGCGGTCTAGCACCGTTACCATAAACTATAGTAAAGCGTTTGTAACGATTTGAACAGTTGAAAGTAGTAAAACAGGAGTATGCATTCCCACCCCGAAATCAGTTGGAAAACAGTAAAAGAGTGGGGTGATGAACTCACCTGAGGAGTTAGCGTCCTAGCGTAACGAGTCGTGCCAAGTGAAATCTCCTAATGTCCTAAACACGAGAGATTTCGTACGTTTGTAAGTGCGGTTCGTTATGGATGGTTCGTAATAATAATTCATATTATTATTAGGTTTGAGTTTTCGTATACTTCATAAAGTATATTTGTTTTGGAGTACAAGTAGTATCGTATTTAAAGTGTCTTTTGAAAACGTTTTCCGACACTTAGAAAGATTTGGCTAATTTCTGTTTTCTGCGACATAACATATGACACAAAAATGGTTCATGCGACACAAGGGTTGTGTCGCATGGTGCGACACAGAAGATCTGCGACACAGTGGTTGTGTCGCATAATGCGGGTGATGCTAAATCAATAGCGACATAAGGGTTGTGTCGCATGGAGTCTGCGACACAAGGTACGACACAAGGATACGACATAAGGGTTGTGTCACATGGATAGTTTATGCGACACAGTATGCGACACAAGGCTTGTGTCGCACTCAAGAACAGCAGCCCAGAAACCTTCGGGTTTCGCGTTTTTTCCGGCCATAATCGCAAATCGAACGCATTTTCAAGCTGAAAAATCGTGGTTTCTTGGTTGTTTAGGTTATAAGCAACTTATGTAAACATTATTACACTAAAACATTGCCCCAAAATGGTTAAATCTAAGAATTTGAGAAATTCTTACAAATGCGAATCGAGGCCAAACGAGGAAGAAAACGATGGTGTTGTCTTTGTTAATGTTGTTCCACTCGTGAAGGTGATTCCGAAAATGTTGGTGACGGTGGCGGCGGTGGTCGGCCGGCGGTGGTGGTGGTGATTGGTGGTGGTTATTTTGAGAGAGAATTGGATGGAAAAAAGAAGAAGATGAAGAAAAATGAAAGGAGAAAAGAGGTGGGGGTTGGGTTTTGTTAAACTCAGCTCCCACTTTTGTATACTGTGGTCTCCAACCGCAGTACAAAATACCCGCGTGTTATTTGTCGATTTCAATATAAATTAATACTTTTAATTTACATAAAATTTGTTTATTTGTTTTTGAAATATTTACTAGTTGAAACATTTTATAACATGAAATGTTTTGGAATAAAGTTTTCATAACTTTATTTCGTATGTTTTTATTTTATTCCCAATTGCGATTTATAAATAATCGTTCGCGATATATATATATATATATATATATAACTAATACACATATATATATATGTAATACTCCAATACTTCGTTGATACGCATATGTAATATGCAATTTAAAATTTAGATTGGACCCGAATTTTGGTCCTTTTTGACCGGGTGTTACATTCTCCCCCTGTTAAGAAAATTTCTTCCCGAAATTTAAAGTAATGTCATGTCGTGTGGGGTCTAGGGAGCAATGTACGTATGAGGAATTTATCGAGTTGGTATGAGACATATCATGTCTTATAACGTGATTGAAGGGCAGTCAATCCATGACTGTGTCGCGGTTTATCGTTGTAGTCACATCCTGACTATATTGTTTGTTCAAGTTATCGTTGATTCGTAGTCACTAAGAGACCGTTTGCATTGTAATCCATACGGGACTAGATAGTTGTCACCACGTGACCGTTCGATGAGTAGTCCTATCAGGACTGAGTGTTTTGTATACTTTCAGTCGGTTAGTCTGCTGAAAGCAAACTCTAGCTTTTAAGTTTGGCTTCAATCGTGTAGTCGGTATTAATTTATGTAATTGGTATCATTTTGGAATCGACTTTCCCGCCGATCGAAACGTTGTGTTTATTTTGAAAGTTTAGTATTGGGTAGGGGCATACCCGTGATATTGTCGCGGTTTCGTCCGGTCCTCCCGGAGTTGATCATGAGGATTTTTCGTTTTTGATTTGGGCAATCTTTCTTGAAATGTCCATGAGTGTTACATTTGAAACACGTTTGTTGTTTGTCGGGGTTGGCAGGAACTCTACAGTCCCAGATTTGGTGTCCGAATCGTTGACATCTCTCGCAAGGTGAGCCACAAGGGCCAGAGTGATGACGTTTACAGCTGTGACAGAAGGGTTTATCCCCCGCATAGCCCCGCTTTCCTTTGTATTCAGAAGGGTAAGATTTCAAGGGTTCGGGTTGATTTGTTGGATTATGACTAGTGCTGGAATCGCCATTCCACTTTTGTGTATGATTTTCAGTTGTGAGGGTTTCGCGTTGAACCACCCGCGCCATGAGGTTATGGGCCATGCGAACGGCGTCGTGAATAGTGTTGGGTTTAGAGGAGGTAACCATGCCCGCTATTTGTGTTGGAAGTCCTTCGATGTATTTTTCGATTCATTTGCTTTCTAGGTTTACTAGTGATGGGCAAAAGAGTGCTAGTCGGTGAAAACGATTGGTATAGGTCATGATGTCGTTGTTTTTCACGGTAAGATGCCAGAGTTCATTCTCGAGTCGGTGTATTTCCTCGCTAGGACAATATTCGTCCCTCATCAGTTGTTTCAGTTCCTCCCACGAAAGTTCATAGGCGGTGTCGACCCCTACGGTGTGGGCGTAAGCATTCCACCAGGTTAGAGCATTATCTCGAAGGGTGTAGGTGGAGTATTTGACTTTGTATCCATCGGGGCAGTTGCAAATGCGGAATACAGCTTCCATCCTTTCGATCCATTGGATTAGTCCGACAGCTCCTTCAGTACCAACAAAGATTGGCGGGTCACAATTCAGAAATTCTTTATAGGTGCAGGGACGCGTTAGGTTTTGTGCAGCCAGAGCTTCAGCTACTCTTTGCTCAGCGTATTTGTCACGTTCTGCTTGTGTGTAGGTTTGTCGTTTAGGCGGCATGATTCTTAAATAAAAGTAAAACGACAAGGTGTGAGATCTTTATCCAAAGATTTTGATTATTGCTGTTGCATACGTAAATCGGTATTACACCGTTGTCCACGGATATAAAAGTGACAATGAGTTAGAAACCACTTAAGGTGTCTGTATGAAAGTCCTTGGACTTTGAAAATTTAAATGTGTAGTCGTACTAACGACCTAGTTGTGTATCATATGTAGTTCGACCAGAACTATGATATCGTCGTAGTCTATCAGACTATCCTGTAGTACTAAAGTACTATAAATGTAATCCTAATAAATTAAAGTGTATTCATCAAATGAGGCATCACATGCCTGAGTAGTCGTGGTGTGGCACTTCGTGCCCATTAAGGTAATTGCTTATGCGTATAAGTGTACAAGTGCCTATAGCGAGTGTTCCTACGCAAAGAAATCAAGTGGGACGCCTCGTGTCCAGTAGAGTAGTCGTATATGTATATATAAGTCGTACATGTAGCTATAACAAGTCCACATGCATATTGAATAGTAGCTCATCGAGCCTGGGTGTAGCACAACGTGCCAAAATGTAGTGCCCGAAGCACCGTAATATATTATGATTGTAGTACAAAAGTACTATGAAACGCAGCACCACGTGCCGTAATGTAGTGCCCGCGGCACCGTAGTTGCAGTACCCATGTACTGTGAGTGTAGCACCATCGTGCCAAATGCAGTATAAACATACTGTGTAGTTGCAGCACCACGTGCTGGAGTAGTATTGTGCCCAAAGCACGATGCAGCACCATGTGCCACATGTTATCCAAGTATGGCCCTCAGGCCGATAGTAAGTTCGAAAGTAATTTGTGGACTTAGTCATTACGAGCATCTCTCGTAATACCAGTCAGTCGTGACCAACCTGGTCAAAGTTTTGAGATCAAGTCGTAAAGGTTGGGAAGCTGGCGATATGCCACTTCGAAAGTGTGTATCAGTTTGTACAGCGGAATCATGTCAGGTATAATCATACCTACCGGTATATAGATATGCAGGAATGGTATACACGTAAGGCCTATTCATATATACCTACAGTACATATAATAGCCTAGGGTGTCTAGCAAGTAGCAAATAACAATAAGAGTCAACTACTGCATTCCCTTTCAATATAACTCCTTTCAGATCTTACATCATCTTTGCTTAATTGTACATAGTTAGCTACGCTATGTTAAATTAAGTTCGTATAATGTAATCCCTGAACTAGTCATACCTAATGAGGAATACTGCCTAATGGTCATAGTCTAGGCTCACTAAATGCAACCTAGTTCACTAAAACCTTAGGCTCTGATACCAATCTGTAACACCCTCAAATTTCGGGTTGCGGAAGCGATCGGGTCGGGTGTTACCAAATCAAATATCACAGCATAAGATGCATAATGAACGACTCTAAATGAGACGTTTGAAAATAGCTATTACATTTCCCAAAATAAAAATGTATACAAGTTGCGAGTTCGCAAAATACTTTCGATACATAACTGATAATACTAAATTATGCAGAGACATCCAATTGTCAAAACGTGCTACTCGAGCTAGAAATCCTGTAGGCCAATCCTACCATTGCAGTGTACCTGAGAATGCACACTAAAAGGGTCAGCTGAAAAGCTGGTGAGTTCACAAGTAATTTGTAGAAACAAGTAGTTCGAGTAATAAATATTGCATTCAGAAATATCAATCAAGTTTAGCAGTTTAAATAACAACATTTGCCCCTCGAGGCAGTTATAAGTAATTTATGGTAAGCAGGTGAACCTAATCAATAGGTTTCTAGTCAAGTAAAGGGGACCAATCCCCAGCCTGGGTGTTATCCGGTAAGATATTGCCACCTGGCAATATGTATACGAGAGTAGCGTAAGGTGACTATCTGTCGTGCTACTGGCCGCAAGCAATCAAGCAAGAAAGTCTTAGGCAGTCGGTATTGCTCCCCGGCAATACGGTACGGATAGTTTGTACGGTTTCAAGTATTAGTACTATGGTTACTAATAGGTCACGATGCCACCTGGCATGAAAGGTTGCACCCCGGCAACGTTATCAAGTTATCTGTTTTGTAGTAGTGTCATATCGGTACAGTTTATAAGCACAGTCAAGTGAGCAAAAGCTCGTAATTTCTTGAGTCTCCGACTCGTAAGCATCTAGTAATCACCTACAGTGATGGTAATGGTTTCGTAATCACGGTCAAGTGAGTAAAAGCTCTTAATTTCCTGAGTCTCCGACTCGTAAGCATCTAGTAATCACCTACAGTGATGGTAATGGTTATCCCCCAAGGGAAGTGTCAAGTTATGTCCCGCAGGACCATGTTTAAGTAAATTAATCAGTTATCGAGCCAACGACCCCTACTGTAATAGTTCGCAGGTCCGTTACTGAAAGTAAGTAAAGCATAATCCATATGCTGAGTATGAGTAACCGTGCAGTTCCGCAGAACTACGATAGAGCATGAATCCACATGCTGAGCCAACGACCCCGACCGTAATAATTCGTAGGTCCGTTGCTGAGTGTGAGCATTTAGCTCGTAAGTAAGTTGTACCACCCACCGTGGTATCGTGAGCAATCCAGCTCGCAAGTAAGTTGTACCACCCACCGTGGTATCGTGAGCTCGTTTATAAATCCGTAATACCAATCACGTTGGTATCGTGTTTGTACCACCCACCATGGCATCGTTTTGCTTCACATATAGTGACAGCGTCCGTTATTCTCCCGCAGGAGATGCAAGTAATCGTTTTGGCAGTACACGACATGCCGCAAGTAAGTTTAGCCCAAGGCTAGTAAATTGTTACAGGCACTCAACAGTACCTCAAGTTGTTACGTAATTCACAGTAGTATATCATACTAAGAATTGTAGGAGCGTCACCTAGATGTAAGGGATAATCGTAATCAATAGGTAGGTACGTATCTACGTCACCTAGTTTGCCTGAAGTAATATGTAAAGTCTAAGTCACTTAACTGTAGGGAAGTACTCTCAGTACTTAGTTAAAGTCATCCGTTAGTTCATAAAGATAGTCATCACTGAACTAGCAAGTCGGTGCCTCTAGTTGGTATTCACAAGTCCACTAGTCATTACTAGTAAACAGCAAGTCACTGATGTAGTGAAGCGTTTATTCCCTAGATATCATATGTAATATAATTCTAGGTGTTACTAACACAGTCATACTTAATATCCCTAAGTATGGTCAAATGGTTCGTAGCTGTCGCGGTCTAGCACCGTTACCATAAACTATAGTAAAGCGTTTGTAACGATTTGAACAGTTGAAAGTAGTAAAACAGGAGTATGCATTCCCACCCCGAAATCAGTTGGAAAACAGTAAAAGAGTGGGGTGATGAACTCACCTGAGGAGTTAGCGTCCTAGCGTAACGAGTCGTGCCAAGTGAAATCTCCTAATGTCCTAAACACGAGAGATTTCGTACGTTTGTAAGTGCGGTTCGTTATGGATGGTTCGTAATAATAATTCATATTATTATTAGGTTTGAGTTTTCGTATACTTTATAAAGTATATTTGTTTTGGAGTACAAGTAGTATCGTATTTAAAGTGTCTTTTGAAAACGTTTTCCGACACTTAGAAAGATTTGGCTAATTTCTGTTTTCTGCGACATAACATACGACACAAAAATGGTTCATGCGACACAAGGGTTGTGTCGCATGGTGCGACACAGAAGATCTGCGACACAGTGGTTGTGTCGCATAATGCGGGTGATGCTAAATCAATAGCGACATAAGGGTTGTGTCGCATGGAGTCTGCGACACAAGGTACGACACAAGGATACGACATAAGGGTTGTGTCGCATGGATAGTTTATGCGACACAGTATGCGACACAAGGCTTGTGTCGCACTCAAGAACAGCAGCCCAGAAACCTTCGGGTTTCGCATTTTTCCGGCCAAAATCGCAAATCGAACGCATTTTCAAGCTGAAAAATCGTGGTTTCTTGGTTGTTTAGGTTATAAGCAACTTATGTAAACATTATTACACTAAAACATTGCCCCAAAATGGTTAAATCTAAGAATTTGAGAAATTCTTACAAATGCGAATCGAGGCCAAACGAGGAAGAAAACGATGGTGTTGTCTTTGTTAATGTTGTTCCACTCGTGAAGGTGATTCCGAAAATGTTAGTGACGGTGGCGGCGGTGGTCGGCCGGCGGTGGTGGTGGTGATTGGTGGTGGTTATTTTGAGAGAGAATTGGATGGAAAAAAGAAGAAGATGAAGAAAAATGAAAGGAGAAAAGAGGTGGGGGTTGGGTTTTGTTAAACTCAGCTCCCACTTTTGTATACTGTGGTCTCCAACCGCAGTACAAAATACCCGCGTGTTATTTGTCGATTTCAATATAAATTAATATTTTTAATTTACATAAAATTTGTTTATTTGTTTTTGAAATATTTACTAGTTGAAACATTTTATAACATGAAATGTTTTGGAATAAAGTTTTCATAACTTTATTTCGTATGTTTTTATTTTATTCCCAATTGCGATTTATAAATAATCGTTCGCGATATATATATATATATATATATAACTAATACACATTTATATATATGTAATACTCCAATACTTCGTTGATACGCATATGTAATATGCAATTTAAAATTTAGATTGGACCCGAATTTTGGTCCTTTTTGACCGGGTGTTACACCTTTCATTACAACCTATCAATTGTCAACAACAATAAAGTCGACAACAACAATTAACACATCCAATAATCACAACACTAGTGATTATACACTACAGTATGCCCATCAATACTTACTATTTATCTCCAAAGTCTAATTAACCATCAAGTTAGAACTTATTTATTACTTAAACTGGTAAGACATCAATAATCTTCTCTTAGCAACCAGTTATTTCAACTCAACTTTAAATCTTAAGCTACTAATCACAAGCAATTAGAAGTTATACAACTTTAACCACACAATCACTTAGTACTAAATTTCATCAATCTAGCAGCTAAGTCGATTTTAATCAATATTATGATACTACAAGTCAAGTATCACAATACTACAATGTGCTACTTTTCAACACATTTCCAACAAAATCTACATCAAGTTAATCACAATTAACTAACTCCACACAACTTATGACATATTTTAATTCATTCTATTAAAATCTATCATGCCATTTATTATCATGTATACTACACATACATACATACATACATAATTTCAAGTACTTTCTAAAATGGACAAGTACATCTCAATTCCATTTAATTCTATATAATAGGCTATTCAGACTGTTAAAGTCTTTACCAAGCCTTCATATTACTACTAATCATCACATATTCATACCACAGGACATGGAACAATTACATCTACAACTCTATGTTTCACTTATATACATACCAATTCGTATATAACTTAAACAATTCAATCTAAACTTCCAAGAAAGTTTGGTGAATACCATCATCACCTATCAATTTCAAGGTTTTCCTTAATTTCTATCATCCACAATTATACACACAATTTCTTAAAATATGAACAACTTTCCAATTCATATTCCTTAATTTAATCAACTAATGTTAAGCTAAACCTTTAACACAATTTAATTTCCAGATATCCTTTCATATCATTTCTTATTTGGATCTAATCCCAATTCACTACTTTATCACCTATTTCATTTGTATACAATCAACAAATAACTAAAGAATCCATCCAATTCTTTCAATACTTAAGTAATTCATCATGAGGTACCAATCAACCTACACAGTCATTAATAATAACTTTCAATTAATTCTCTTCTCACATTCTTACCCAATCATGGCTGTCATCACAAGCCTCATACACTGGTAAGATTTTCTTATCACAATTCTAATCAATGTGATTTAACTTACGATTTTTAACAAATTTATAACTGTCATATCATATAATGACTTCACATCTGTATAATTATTTAACACATATTCAGTTCAAATATCAAATATTACTTAACTGAATACTGAATTATACTTAACACTATTTCAATTACTTAATACTAGCTTTAAGTAATAACTCAAGTTTCACAAACTTAGACAATTCATCTATCTCCTTTGGATCTTACACGACCCGTTTCAACATAATTTGACTAATCTAGGAATTTAATCACATTCCACACAATCATAACATTACAATCTATGTTAGACTATTTCAACACACACAGTTGACTACATGTCAACTTTGATTTCAATCAACCAATCAATAAAATCCTCTAATTGCTTTTCTCAAGTTTGACCTATCATCAAACCAATCACAAGTAATTAATTTTATACACAATTCTCTATTCATGGTTTGACTTTCAAAGTTAACATACTATCAAGTTAACTCCCAACAAACCATTTCATCTTATATGTTCACTTTCAAACATATATTTTAAATTATTACTTTCAATAATACTAGAAATTCCTCAAGCAAGACAATATCAACCTATCTCAACTTTGACTTCATACAAGCCAAATACAAAATAGTGACTCAATTAAACACTATCAAATTCACCTATGGTTAATTTAACACAATCAGTTACAACCCCACATTCAACAAAATCAAATTAGTCAATTAGGTTTATTATCAAAACCTCTATCAATGACAATTATTATTTACACTAGCACCTTTATAGTCTAACTGCCACAGTCCTATCAACTGATTGTTTTCTTATCAAAACAACTAGTAAACAACCTAGCATACTATCATGCTCCATTTCCAAAATCACATTACATTTCTTTTATACCAAGTAGCCTCAACAAGTTCATGTGACACAACATAATATAACAACGGTGATCAGTCGTTGCAAGATTACGTTCTTCACAATCCATTCTCAGGCTACTCTACATTATAATTATCAATGTGATTTACTCTCATCTTATATATACTAAATACTTCATGATTTCAAATCAATCATAATCTAGTTAATAGTTTCTAACGGCTGATACACACTCAAAATCAACTTACTACTTACATATTCAACCTTACATATGCAAGCCATCTCACACAATTTATTTTCAACAACTGAATTACTCAGTATATCTACTTGTCTAAAACCTTAAACATATGATAACCTATCATCATATTTTTTTTTTATACTAAACACAATTCAATGTCCCTATTTACTACAAAATTCAGGACACATCTTAATTACTTAATTATCATCACTTTGACATATGCTATACTATCAAGCATCAATGTCACAACAAGCCTACTTAATCATGTTACCATAAACATTTCATTTCTTAATTCACAATTGATTAGAAAGATCTATCACTTCCTAAATCAATTTCACATTATCATACTCTACATTTCTCATAAACCTATTCATCTTGGTTTAAATCAAGTGTTTTACTATAGTCAAAACATATCATATAGTCACACAACACATATGTTCTCAAATAGCAGTCATTTTCAATTCAAATGACACAACAGTCCTTAACAAGGATTTAGATCACACCTTGTGATCAATCTAATAATATAATACTATCAATTATCTCGTCTCGCCAATAAAGACACTCCTTAGGTTCTAACATCAGTCTTGCTAAAACCTTAATCAATTCTCTGTCTACTTACTTAAACATATTTCTGCATTCTCAATTCAATCAGAAATATTAACAACAATGAACAACAATAAGCATCTCTCTTAACAATGCTATCCTCATATCAACCTATAGCAATCATTAGTTGACTCAAAACTGGGGAATCATATCAGTCTGACTCAATTAACTTCACAACAATGCTTACTTAACATAACAGAGTAAACAACTCAAGTTAATGTAATTTAACATAGGCTTATCGAAGATTACCTGACAAATCTTAAGCCAGCAATGTTGAGGAAACATGAAATATACAAATCAGATACTCATGTTCCTCCGTCTCTGCAATCAAATAACAGCTTCACAACTTGTTATGGGTTAGTAAATATTCAACTAACTACTTTCTCACACATTCACTAATCAACTAAACCCACACCCACTGGAATGTTTAACTCAACTCAATCAAAGTTTAGGATTGAACATTCTATCATGCTCAATTCACCCAAACTATTGCTCTGATACCAACTTATAACACCCCTGGTTTCTATAAACAATTATAATAATAACTGTGACTCGGAAGCGTAGATTTCAAACATACTATCAATATCTTTATAATGTCAATAAACTTTTTCAAACTAAATACATGACATTTCAACAAACTCGGTGTTATATAATTCAGAACATCTCTTTAGTTATAAAACTAACATCAGAGTAAAAGCCTGTCAAACATTCCATCAATTCCAAGAACTTCCTGCCCGCCCCATATGTCCCATTAATTTTAACCTGCAGGAAGGACTGTGGTGGGGTTAGCATAAAGCTAAGTGAATGAAACTATAAGCAACAGTCCAACCTAGCATAACAATCTGTTTACATCAAATAACAATAAACAGAAAATCAATCAGCTAATCATTCAATCAAACAACTTCCAATCAAGCGTTATCAATCGTCATGAGGACCGGTGGCTCCTGAGACACCCTAATACCGGTTTGGTACTCAAGGAACTCTTATCAATCATCTGTATTGGCCTATACAGAATTACCGATAACCAGTTGTTAATCACACACGACCTAGATCTCTAAACCAACATTTCAAGTTTCAAGATCTCCTGTCGTCTACAACAACAACCAAGTCCAACTGTCAAGTCAAGTTGACCTTAGAATCTTACATACTAGCTCAAACAGCCAAGTAAACAAACAACCAAACTAACATGGCAAGTTATCTCAATTAAAACATTCTATCAAAGTAATACTATAATTACTTGTTGTAACCAAATCATTACAACTAAATCACACTGAGGTTACAGATCCACTCACCGACACCTCAGCCGCAAGCTCAGAAGTCTAATATTACTGAGCCTTCTCCACATCTGAGAATAAAATCAATAAACAATGAGTTAGTAACTTGTCTCAACTGATAATACTTAGGTAATTAACACCGTTACACAATCATAACATAATTACATGTATCAGGTGATCCCTAAGATCACAGCAAACAAAAGTCCAATTCGGAACATAATCAAAAAGTCCCGAAATAAGGTTCAAAACAGTAAAATGCCATTTTCGACCCCTAAACGACCCCGAATGGCCAAAAACCACCTAAACTCTTAGAATAGAGCCTTGATCAGTGGGCCGTTTTCGAGTGACCATGTAAATTTCAGCCCAATCCAAGTTAATAAATTTGTCACTCAGTCGCGACCCTGAAAAGACTTGCGCACTTTTAAAATTTACAACCCAACTTTTAGCATAGGATCCGCCGGATCCCCACATAGTCATTTGAATCCGCCGGATTCCCTAATTTTCACCTGAATCCGCCGGATTCCCTTGAATCCGACCGGATTCCCTAATTTTTACTCGAATCCGCCGGATTCAATTGAATCCGCCGGATTCCACCTTCGTTCCAGCCGACCTGAAACTGTTCAAAACCCAGGTCCGAAAATCTTAACCAAAACCATCCAAACTCGATTTCTAACAGTTTTATACACCTATTAACTTCACATAATCATCATGTAACACTTATAACATGTTTCTAACATTCAATTCTTCCAAATCATCAATTTACCCAAATTTGAATAAAAATTCAAATTTCAAGAACACTTACAATTGATTATGATGATGATGAATAAGATGTTGAAGCTTAATCCAGATCACAGCTCAAGGTGGTTTCAATCTTTGATTTGGAAATCTAAGTTTCTTAGGTTTTTATGAAGTTTTTGAAATGAAATCAATAACTTTCCTAAATAGGAAAGTAAATATATAGTCGGCCCAACAAACCGCCTTCAATTATACGGGTATAATTTAATACCCCATCTCAATCTATTGTCTGGAACCCGAAAATCATTTGCGAGTCCAAACATTTTATTGTACCGTCAACTATATTAATTTACAACAATTAGTAATTCACTTATCACATTGGAATATTCGACTCCTATTCCAATTATTTCAACTAATTCAAACAATATTATTTCCAAACACATTTAAATACTAATTTAACTCAAGAAATAATATAAAACAACTAGGTCCATTTCGAGGATGTTACAACGTGTGGCAAACTATTGGATAGAAGTAAAAAGAGATATTCGCGGTAACAGAATCAGGGCCCACATAATGTTTGTTAGCCGAAATTCAGGTAGTTCAGAGCTAATCAAGCAGCGACACGTTAAATTCCAAGATCATATTTTGTAGGAGATATTTACGGATCATTTAGGCTATATATAGAGCATCATATAGCACTTAGAAACTTTCTGTTTTTGTGTTAATCACTTGTACACAAGTGAGTAGTTTGTCTAAGCACATTAGCGAGCAACGAGTGTAATACTATACGTTGTTTGTCAACTACTATTCACTCTGTTTGTAATAGTTTTAGCTAGCATAAGTGTTTGATTTGATTTAGCTTGGGCTAAATCATTCCGCAATCAACACTTGGTGTAATTTGTCTTAATAAATTCACCTTCAGCTACTATTACATCACTTACTTACTATTCATCTTTTAGTTGCTATACTCTGTTTACTTAATCATTATTACAATTGAAAACTTGTCCGAATTAAAATGAGTTAAATAACATAAAAAGTTTTTAATTGTATTCAACCCCTCTTCTACAATTAAACTTTGCGTATTGTGATTCAATCCACTAATGGATAGCGGATCAGGGACTATCATTACCGTTAGTCTGTATGATGCGCGCAATTTCGACGTTGGTTGCCCGCGAGATTAGTCAAGGTTTTTCAATTAGTACGTACTTTTATTTTCATGTATATTTTGCTCAGGGCCGAATTTGAGCATGTGCAAGGTGCTCAATCGCACAGGGCCCATAATAATAAAGGGGCCTCAAATTCTAATGCTTGATCGTGAGTTATACTAATTATTCGGAAGATTGTAACCAAAGAAACAACGTTTTGTGATGATAACTATACATTTAACATAATGAATTATGTTGAGGATAAAGTTAAGAGCAAATCTCAATTTTGAGCTTTAATGGAGAAAAGAGTGTTACAGGGATGTGGGGGGAAGAAGACGACCCCAACTCTTGGGTTTTGTGCAAATTATCAATTTAGCACCTTTAAAATACTAAGAGTTCGCATTTCACCCCCTTCAGTTTTTTGTAAATACTAATTTAGAACATTTTTGTTTACATTAAAATTATTTTATTTAAAACAACACATAGTGTTTAAATAAAATTTACGTCTTTGCATATAATAATGTTTCAAAAGGGGAAAAATTATACGTAACTTATAATGTCATGAAACTTTATATTTTCAACTTCAAGTATTTAAGTAAAGGGTAAAAAACTAAAGGCTTAATTTATCAAAAGAAAAATATTTAAGTTGGCTAAGAAATGTACGATTTGAATTAACTATATAATGTATGTATGACATCTAATGACGTAATCAAACTAAATTTTGATATATCGTAATAAAAGGTCTACTTTTAGTCATGGCACACGGCCCTCAACTTCCACGGGACGGCCCTGATTTTGCTTTGAATATATATGTCATAGTTTATATAAATCTTTATGGTTTCTTGGGGCTGTTTACTTTTTTTCTCATTAAATCACATATGGATATAAATGGTAGAATGGATTGAGATGACTATATGCAGTAATTAGTGAATGCTTAATGTTGTTTACTTTTTGTGATGAATGAACGGACTGAATGAGAAAAATGACTATTTTGCCCCTAGATTAAATAATTATATGATATGATTTTTATTAAATGATAAGCCATATTGTAGAATTCTCACTCTATAAAAAACAGTTCAATAAAAAACAGTGCAATTGCTCGAACTAAAACTCAAAACCAAAAACACTTCAATGTTTCGATAAACGGTGACGCCAAACAGATCCAAATTAAGATTTTAGTATAATGGTTTAATAAATTCAACTTTTTGCTTTCAATATTCTAATTTCTTTGTTAGCTTAAAAAAACCCCAATTTCACTTAAGTAATTTGATAACATATCCTATTATAAGAATAAAATATTATTAAATTAATGTATCTAATGCAAAGCCATGCATCAATTAAAGATACATAAAAAGAATCTTTTATGTTCATGTATCTGAAGATACATTGAGTTAAAATATGTAACAACCCCAAATTTAGGGTAAATTTAAAATTTTCCTAATTACGTGTTTATTACTTGTATATAATATGAAATAGGATTATATACATTATTTATTATATATATGTATATGGATGGAATGTATGTATATATATACGCGTATACGACTCGTACAAATATCGTATAAAACTACAATTGTACAAAATATGGACGTTGGTGACAAACTTTTAGAATAATGTGGATTTATCCAAACAAACATTATTTACTTTAATATATTACGAAAATATATTGCACGATTATACGTTTTGTTAAAACGTAACTTTACGCGACGAAAGTACACGAAACGCGCCCGATGACTAAACGAAATCTCGAATATTATTTTAGATTCTTAAAATATATTATTTGAGTGAAACATTTACTTAAAATATCGTATTTTAAATCGTTAACAAAACGTAATGTATAAAACGTTATACGATTAATTAAAACGCAAAACGATCGGGTAAACGAGCACGGGTCTTAACGTAACTTTGAGAACAAGATTTAGACACCCTCTTGTGGGTGGGACCCACGAAAATCTGCAGCCATATGGAGGATCATGCCCTCCTTTTTCTTTGGTAAACTTACACACTCAACAACACACCATACTCTTTCATCCATTTCACACTCTTCACTCAACCAAATTCCCTCAACTCTCTCTCTCTCTCTTTGCTGCGATTTTAGCAGCCCAAAACACACCCTTAGATCACACAAAAACACCACAACAAATCCTTGGATTGCTAGGGTCATTTGGAAGAAAACGTGCACCTCACCGAGCCCTACACATCCATCTTTCTCGTTTGCTCATACGACTAGTAAGGACCTCAAACTTTTCTTGGTTATGTTTCTATAATGTTTATTAACATGTTTAGTTGCTTGCTTAACAAAGAGATGTCCAAATCTAAACTTGAAACACGTTTTTGTAAACATATATATGTACACAGTTTTCTGCCCAGAAAAACGACCTCACGAAAACAACCATAACTCGAGTTGTAGACTAAATAAACGGGTGAGACCACTTGGAAAAGTTTGGTATTTTCGTCGTGAACAAAAAGTTCTTCTTTAGCTACCTCCAGAAATACACCCATTATCGGCTATTACTTGATCTTCGGACATATCACTGTTTTGGCCGGAATTTGTATATATCATTTCTTAATTTTTGTTAAAAATAGTAGATGGACACTAAAGTTCTCGGGAAAATAAAGAAATGATCTAGAGACATAGGAGAACAGTTGGTAATTTTTGCGGGACTTTATTCGGACTAACCATTAGAGAAAACGAGGGTTTCGTTAAGACAAAATCTGGAAAACCTTAACCCGGGGACTGTTTTGGTAACTTCATAAAAACCGACACCTCGAGAACCTCTAGAACGTAAATATAAGTTGTTAAGTGATATTTTGCCATAATATAACTTAGATAAAAGCCTCAGGTCAAGACTCGAACGTTTGACCCCAAAACCGAGCCAAAATCATAAACAGACCTTTGTGTCGCATCGGACCAAAAGTTCATGCGACACAACACCTATGTCGCACGTTATGTCGTATCATCTACGACACAAAGTTTACCTATCGCTTGATTTCGACACAACGACTATGTCGTATCGTTGTGTCGTACCTTTGTCTGCGACACAACCATTGTGTCGCATAAACACTAAACCCGAACCAATCCTTACGACGCAAACCTTATGTCGCATATGGACTGCGACACAATCATTGTGTCGCAGATAGCCCAGACCAGAAAACAAAATATTATCTAAGTGTCGAAATCACTTTTCAAATACGGAATCAAATACGATACAACTTATACATGAAAATACTATACTTTTGAAAGTATACAACAATACTTGAATACGTACAAGACTATATTAAACTGAACGTGAGATTTCACTCACACCCGCACACGAGATTACACTTGAAATACTTAGGAGATTAGACTCCAACAAACTTACTCTTGTACACTACACGGGATTACACCCAATACGAACTTACAAGTTCACCCTCTAGTTCCGTGCTGGATTACACGTTAACTGATACGAACATACATACGAATACTTACGAGGTTTCACTCGTACCCTTTGGGGTTTAAGCCCATTGGAACTTACGCGAACGATACATGTTGTAATACAAACAAACAAATGGACATTTCCTAGTTAAGTGGACAACTAGCATGGATACTTTACAAGTATTCCATTTACTTACTAAACCTTGCGCGTATTAGGACGCTAAGGGTTGCTAGTACGGGAATACTACTTGCTTACTTACTGCATTGTCTGCCAGACTCAGGTGAGTCTTACAGCCCCTACTTTACTGTTTTATACTCAGGGGTGAGATGCATTACTGTTTTACATGAACACACAAAACTTACTTGCTGCCATGATTTACTTACTGTACGAGATTAACGATACGCCAATTGCATGGGTTTACGACTAATCCAATGAAATCCTCCTGAACCATAGTTGTTAGTTATGTGATAAGCGCGAGTTTTAGTATATGGATCCATATGGGACTGACAATCCCCGCCCGGGGTAGCACGCACTACCACGAACCGTTCCTGTAGAAACGGGCGTTTCTTACTCGTTCCGTATGAATGTTTTGGATTACATTCATGAGGGGGTACCGATATTTACTGTACGTTAAGCTTCAACTATGGTGGCTCATGGCGATTGTATCAAACGGTTTGCATGACATGCAACCACCCACTTATTAAAACTTAAGTAATTGATGAGCATATCCTGTGATCATTAATTATTGGCTGGCTATGATTTACAAATACTAATTGTGTGTTCAAACTGTTTACTTATTTACAAACCTGTGAGATTCACCAACCTTTTTGGTTGACCGTTTTAGTAATGCTTCTCAGGTACACAGCATCAGTAGGGATGCCCAGCAGGATAAGCTTACTTAGCTCGAGTCGCATGCATTACAAGCTTGGAGATTTTATTGCATTACTTTTTGTACTTACTGTTATGTACTAGAATCTCTAGGAAATTACTGAACTCGAGCTTGTATTTTGAAACTACTTATGTATTAATGTATTAACTTTTCGAACGTCTCATTTAGAGTCGTTCACTGTATCCTTTGTGCTTGTGATTATTGATTAGTAACACCCAAAACGTCGCTTCCGCAAACTGTTAAATTTGGGGGTGTTACAGATTGGTATCAGAGCCTAAGGTTATAGTGAACTAGGTTGCATTTAGTGGGCCTAGACTATGACCGTTAGGCAGTATTCCTCATTAGGTATAACTGGTTCAGGAATTACATCATACAAGTTTAATTTAACATAGCCTGATCAACTATGTACAATTAAATGAAGATGATGTGAGTTCTGAAAGGGGTTATGTTGAACAGGAATGCAATAGTTGACTCTGACCTCGAGAGGACCGGGACTTTTACTTGTTTGTGCTAGACACACACTAGGCTATTATGTGATATACGTACATATACATATATAGGCCTCATTCATCGACGAAATACTCCCTCTCGACACCTACGAAATTCTCTTTACGGCTTACACCGAATAACGACAGCCTGATTTCCGTCATTTCATTTCTTAGTCGACTCTTATGATTTCACATAACCGACAAACATAGCTACTCCAACGTCCTTCGATATGAAGATCGAGACTATGTTTTCATTCGCTACCACCTACCTAATTCTACGTCTATAACATTCTACAACGTACTCCACTGTACCGTTAGGTGTATCCTAGGAAAACCATTTTCAACAAATTTCAACATGCTTTTACCCCGAAACTTTTTCATAATTCCTGTTTTTGAACAGATTTTGTTAAACAAAAATTTCAAAACTTTGTCGCTGACTAGAATTTCAACCGAACCATTTTCGACTCAAGTTTTCATCAGACTTCAAATGTTTCAACCGACATTCACCATCAAAATTTTCTAACAAATGTATTTTTACCAAACATGTTACAAAATTTCTTACGAAATGTTTTATAAAATTCTCAAAATTTCAAAACCGTGTAAACTTACTTATAGTACACAACTTTAAACAAATTTCAAACTCTGGATAGTCAACAAAATTACACAGTATACAATGACCTCCTTACTTTATAAGAACAAAACCTATCAAGACCCGAATGCGAATTAGGGTATGTTCATTCTTAGACAATCTGATTTACTTCGAGTAACTTCTTAAAAATTTCTCATCAAATAACTTTTATCTGATTGTCTCATGTTTCATGTATACTCTCTTAGATCCTAAGTACCCAATAGGATTAGAGAACGACCGACCACTTGAAATCCTGACAGCGTAACTTACGATGCACTTTAAATACAGCAACCAAATTTCCTTCCCAATTATCTCACACTGGTTGAGACCGGGAACTCGCCTACTATTCGTTATTTTAAACAGGTCATCCAATAGAACTTCACTTACTTGAGACAATTATTAAATAGAACACTTATTTCGTAGGAAATGACGACTCACTCCGTCAACAACCCTACATTGGATGATGAACCACTCAACGAGGAACCAATGATGTTTCCTTACCTTCTCGAACTCGAGAGTGATACAGAACATTCCGCTGAATCAGCAACAGCACCTACCCCTCCTGCTGCTCTAACTGTTGCCAAAGCACCCATCACTGTGGACCAGAGTACAGAATTGGTCAATCACCTCAGCAAAGCTCTTAACTCGGTACGAAAGCAACTAAACGAAGCACGGGAAGACATCAAGGATCTGCGACAAATTGTCTTCCGAAATGATGCGCGTATACGTGAATACGAACTACGTGTGATAGCCTTAGAGAACTCTACTTCACCACCAATTTCCCACAGTACTTCTGTTGACGAGGATACCGACACTGATTGCACACCGCCTCCAGCTAAAAGGGTGAAGACCTCCCCAACCAACACTGCAGGAAACTACAAGGGAAAGAAGCCTTTCTGTTCTCAATGCACTCGACATCATGAAGGACCGTGTGCTACACCTATCGGTCGATGCAAATCATACACTAAAAGTACGAACCCTCCTAAGGCGGACCTGTGCTTCAACTGTGGGAGTGCTCGTCACCTCAAGGCCAATTGCCCACTACCTCTAGGCAACAAAACTAAGGGTACGTCACTACCTGACAACTGCCTTACTACGAATACTATAGAACTTACCTTACTACTATAGGCTACTAGTACACATTGTAGCTATACGTCGAACGTCAAATTTCCGACTGACCATGTCCCGTGGACAAATGGTCGATACTTTTCCCAACATCCCAACCGAGACCGATTACCACTTCGAACAAATTTCGGGACGAAATTTAATTAACAAGGGGAGAATGTAACAACCCCAAATTTAGGGTAAATTTAAAATTTTCCTAATTACGTGTTTATTACTTGTATATAATATGAAATAGGATTATATACATTATTTATTATATATATGTATATGGATGGAATGTATGTATATATATACGCGTATACGACTCGTACAAATATCGTATAAAACTACAATTGTACAAAATATGGACGTTGGTGACAAACTTTTAGAATAATGTGGATTTATCCAAACAAACATTATTTACTTTAATATATTACGAAAATATATTGCACGATTATACGTTTTGTTAAAACGTAACTTTACGCGACGAAAGTACACGAAACGCGCCCGATGACTAAACGAAATCTCGAATATTATTTTAGATTCTTAAAATATATTATTTGAGTGAAACATTTACTTAAAATATCGTATTTTAAATCGTTAACAAAACGTAATGTATAAAACGTTATACGATTAATTAAAACGCAAAACGATCGGGTAAACGAGCACGGGTCTTAACGTAACTTTGAGAACAAGATTTAGACACCCTCTTGTGGGTGGGACCCACGAAAATCTGCAGCCATATGGAGGATCATGCCCTCCTTTTTCTTTGGTAAACTTACACACTCAACAACACACCATACTCTTTCATCCATTTCACACTCTTCACTCAACCAAATTCCCTCAACTCTCTCTCTCTCTCTTTGCTGCGATTTTAGCAGCCCAAAACACACCCTTAGATCACACAAAAACACCACAACAAATCCTTGGATTGCTAGGGTCATTTGGAAGAAAACGTGCACCTCACCGAGCCCTACACATCCATCTTTCTCGTTTGCTCATACGACTAGTAAGGACCTCAAACTTTTCTTGGTTATGTTTCTATAATGTTTATTAACATGTTTAGTTGCTTGCTTAACAAAGAGATGTCCAAATCTAAACTTGAAACACGTTTTTGTAAACATATATATGTACACAGTTTTCTGCCCAGAAAAACGACCTCACGAAAACAACCATAACTCGAGTTGTAGACTAAATAAACGGGTGAGACCACTTGGAAAAGTTTGGTATTTTCGTCGTGAACAAAAAGTTCTTCTTTAGCTACCTCCAGAAATACACCCATTATCGGCTATTACTTGATCTTCGGACATATCACTGTTTTGGCCGGAATTTGTATATATCATTTCTTAATTTTTGTTAAAAATAGTAGATGGACACTAAAGTTCTCGGGAAAATAAAGAAATGATCTAGAGACATAGGAGAACAGTTGGTAATTTTTGCGGGACTTTATTCGGACTAACCATTAGAGAAAACGAGGGTTTCGTTAAGACAAAATCTGGAAAACCTTAACCCGGGGACTGTTTTGGTAACTTCATAAAAACCGACACCTCGAGAACCTCTAGAACGTAAATATAAGTTGTTAAGTGATATTTTGCCATAATATAACTTAGATAAAAGCCTCAGGTCAAGACTCGAACGTTTGACCCCAAAACCGAGCCAAAATCATAAACAGACCTTTGTGTCGCATCGGACCAAAAGTTCATGCGACACAACACCTATGTCGCACGTTATGTCGTATCATCTACGACACAAAGTTTACCTATCGCTTGATTTCGACACAACGACTATGTCGTATCGTTGTGTCGTACCTTTGTCTGCGACACAACCATTGTGTCGCATAAACACTAAACCCGAACCAATCCTTACGACGCAAACCTTATGTCGCATATGGACTGCGACACAATCATTGTGTCGCAGATAGCCCAGACCAGAAAACAAAATATTATCTAAGTGTCGAAATCACTTTTCAAATACGGAATCAAATACGATACAACTTATACATGAAAATACTATACTTTTGAAAGTATACAACAATACTTGAATACGTACAAGACTATATTAAACTGAACGTGAGATTTCACTCACACCCGCACACGAGATTACACTTGAAATACTTAGGAGATTAGACTCCAACAAACTTACTCTTGTACACTACACGGGATTACACCCAATACGAACTTACAAGTTCACCCTCTAGTTCCGTGCTGGATTACACGTTAACTGATACGAACATACATACGAATACTTACGAGGTTTCACTCGTACCCTTTGGGGTTTAAGCCCATTGGAACTTACGCGAACGATACATGTTGTAATACAAACAAACAAATGGACATTTCCTAGTTAAGTGGACAACTAGCATGGATACTTTACAAGTATTCCATTTACTTACTAAACCTTGCGCGTATTAGGACGCTAAGGGTTGCTAGTACGGGAATACTACTTGCTTACTTACTGCATTGTCTGCCAGACTCAGGTGAGTCTTACAGCCCCTACTTTACTGTTTTATACTCAGGGGTGAGATGCATTACTGTTTTACATGAACACACAAAACTTACTTGCTGCCATGATTTACTTACTGTACGAGATTAACGATACGCCAATTGCATGGGTTTACGACTAATCCAATGAAATCCTCCTGAACCATAGTTGTTAGTTATGTGATAAGCGCGAGTTTTAGTATATGGATCCATATGGGACTGACAATCCCCGCCCGGGGTAGCACGCACTACCACGAACCGTTCCTGTAGAAACGGGCGTTTCTTACTCGTTCCGTATGAATGTTTTGGATTACATTCATGAGGGGGTACCGATATTTACTGTACGTTAAGCTTCAACTATGGTGGCTCATGGCGATTGTATCAAACGGTTTGCATGACATGCAACCACCCACTTATTAAAACTTAAGTAATTGATGAGCATATCCTGTGATCATTAATTATTGGCTGGCTATGATTTACAAATACTAATTGTGTGTTCAAACTGTTTACTTATTTACAAACCTGTGAGATTCACCAACCTTTTTGGTTGACCGTTTTAGTAATGCTTCTCAGGTACACAGCATCAGTAGGGATGCCCAGCAGGATAAGCTTACTTAGCTCGAGTCGCATGCATTACAAGCTTGGAGATTTTATTGCATTACTTTTTGTACTTACTGTTATGTACTAGAATCTCTAGGAAATTACTGAACTCGAGCTTGT
Organism: Helichrysum umbraculigerum; assembly: GCA_949592205.1. Classification (NCBI taxonomy): domain Eukaryota; kingdom Viridiplantae; phylum Streptophyta; class Magnoliopsida; order Asterales; family Asteraceae; genus Helichrysum; species Helichrysum umbraculigerum. The sequence continues at coordinate 43,803,262 of CATIUR010000007.1, forward strand.
ATTTTGAAACTACTTATGTATTAATGTATTAACTTTTCGAACGTCTCATTTAGAGTCGTTCACTGTATCCTTTGTGCTTGTGATTATTGATTAGTAACACCCAAAACGTCGCTTCCGCAAACTGTTAAATTTGGGGGTGTTACAAAATACATATATGTGAATAGATACAATGAATTAATAAAAAAGAATCTTTTCATTTGCTGAATGGATACAATGAATTAAGAAAAAAGAATCTTTTCATTCGCTATAAATAGAAACACTCGGAGGAACCAGAAACACATTCAGTCTCCTTCTAAAAATTGGAGCTTAAATATTCATACATATTTAGAATACGTAAGAATGGAGAATCCTAATTGGATATCCTTCTCCAGTTATTATAAAGCTCGGTTCTCGTATGAGATATGTGGCGTAAAACTATACATTTAGTATATGTTATCAAAATGGGAATCGCCACCCGAGAAATCATCCTTCTATTAAGTTCTATTCACATCTTACCGTCAATCGCATGTTTGTCATTCGGTTATATCTCTATTTTCATTAAGTGATACTAGTCGGTAGATACGTAAATCTTGTATTAGTTCATAAACCTATACTCATAATCCGTATCCGTGAATCTACGTATCATCATTTGGCGCCATCCGTGGGACCCGAACAAAAACTTGCCTCGTAAGCTCATTATGTATCCTCACTAACCTGCTGGTAACTTGGGTCTTGAATCATCCTATTAAGGTGAGTCGATAACATCAATAGATTTTTAGTTATCTACTTATTCAGGTGAAGATCGACCAATACTCTCGTAAATACTATCTCTCTTGTTTTGCTTAAATCCTTAGTCGGGGTAGTCTCTCTCTACGCATCTAAATTAATAAAATAAACATAAATAGTTTCAGCCTTTTATTTAATGCCAATTGGAATATATCACTATATATTTTTTGCATAAGGTTGAAAACAAATTTAAAAGGATGGGTCGACTTAAGAAAAGGGTCTAATACTATTGACTCCATATTATACACCATAATCTATTAAAATTTATGATGGTCAAAACTTGAAAAAAGTGAATTATACCTTGGGAATGGATTCAAAGAATCTCACACAATTATACTTGTTACTGACTTACTTCCATGAGGACGAGGATAAAATCTCATTGATGAAAATTTTGAAAAGATTATTTTTACTTGTCATCTCTTTGTTAAAAGGGATAAAGATTTCATACTATTTCTTAAAAAAAAAAAAAATCACCAATAATGGTACAAACTGAAGTATCAAATTCAACCACTATTTATTCTTGTCAAATTTGTCTAAGATAAAACAGAGGGCATCTACTTGTAGTGAAATGATTAAACGGTCGTTTATGAGATAAGCAACCGATAAATAGTTCATGGGCACCTCCAATCATGATCATTTAAACATACTCTATACGAGTTCCCCTTCTAACACAAAGTTTTGTTTATTGACTAGCCTTATATGTCTTACGTAAGACTCAAGTTTTAATTTTGTAGCTAAATATCAAGATATGAGCATCACGATATCATTATTTATCATATATCGACACAATGTGAACCTACTAACAGGCAAACGAAGTATGGTATTTGCATTCTTGTATTTTTTACAGGAATAATGCAATTTTTATAGAGGTGGCCAACAATGAATGCAACATAAAAAGGGAAATCACCACTCCTAATTAATGCATGGTCTTTTATAATGCAAAGTAGCCTGAAATATCCAAAGACGTGATAATAATCACGCAAAAGAGCAAGTCTGCTCAAAAGACACCAAAAATCATCGTGCAAAGCGACAAGATCGCTCTCCCACCATCAAAAGGGGCAAAAAGCTATATCAAGCAAAGCAGCAAGTCTGCTCAAAAGACGCGAAAAATCATTGCGCAAAGCGGCACGACCGCTCTCCCGCCATCAAAAGGGATAAAAGTTATATCAAGCAAAGCAGCAAGAATGCTTAAAAGACGCGAAAAATCATCGCGTAAAGCGGTACGACCGCTCTCCCGCCATGAAAGGAATAAAAAGAAAGCTACAAATAGCTAACATGTACATTTATTAAAAGCGACATGAGCACTCCAATTGAAAGACGTGGACACTTATCACGCAACTCTAACAATTAACTGTATATAGGTCATAAATAATACACACAAACACAACTTCTGTATATAGATATACATGATGCATACGTTCCATGTACATAAATTTATATTATTATATAATTCACATGTCTAATTTTATTTTAAACATGTAAATTGGGGGACTTGATAACATATCCTATTATAAGAATAAAATATTATTAAATTAATGTATCTAATGCAAAGCCATGCATCAATTAAAGATACATAAAAAGAATCTTTTATGTTCATGTATTTGAAGATACATTGAGTTAAAATACATATATGTGAATAGATACAATGAATTAATAAAAGAGAATCTTTTCATTTGCTGAATGGATATAATGAATTAAGAAAAAAGAATCTTTTCATTCGCTATAAATAGAAACACTCGGAGGAACCAGAAACACATTCAGTCTCCTTCTAAAAATTGGAGCTTAAATATTCATACATATTTAGAATACGTAAGAATGGAGAATCCTAATTGGATATCCTTCTCCAGTTATTATAAAGCTCGGTTCTCGTATGAGATATGTGGCGTAAAACTATACATTTAGTATATGTTACCAAAATGGGAATCGCCACCCGAGAAATCATCCTTCTATTAAGTTCTATTCAACATATCCTATTATAAGAATAAAATATTATTAAATTAATGTATCTAATGCAAAGCCATGCATCAATTAAAGATACATAAAAAGAATCTTTTATGTTCATGTATCTGAAGATACATTGAGTTAAAATACATATATGTGAATAGATACAATGAATTAATAAAAGAGAATCTTTTCATTTGCTGAATGGATACAATGAATTAAGAAAAAAGAATCTTTTCATTCGCTATAAATAGAAACACTCGGAGGAACCAGAAACACATTCAGTCTCCTAAAAATTGGAGCTTAAATATTCATACATATTTAGAATACGTAAGAATGGAGAATCCTAATTGGATATCCTTCTCCAGTTATTATAAAGCTCGGTTCTCGTATGAGATATGTGGCGTAAAACTATACATTTAGTATATGTTACCAAAATGGGAATCGCCACCCGAGAAATCATCCTTCTATTAAGTTCTATTCACATCTTACCGTCAATCGCATGTTTGTCATTCGGTTATATCTCTATTTTCATTAAGTGATACTAGTCGGTAGATACGTAAATCTTGTATTAGTTCATAAACCTATACTCATAATCCGTATCCGTGAATCTACGTATCATCATAATTGAAGAAAGTTGGATCAACTTTAATTTAAAACAAAAACAGGAAATAACCGGTGATGATGGCCATGACCGTATACCAGTTATCCGAAAAACAAATAAAGATTCATGTTTGAGAGTGAGAGAAGTCAGGTGACGGAAAACATATGTGAAATCAATTACCGAATTTACGAAATCAATCAGCATAGAGGATAGAAGATGGAACGAGAGGGAAACGATGATTAAACGGAGTGAGAGATAAAGAAACGAGAGGAACCGATAATCAATTTTGTTTATTAAAAAAAGGATGGTGAAGAAATATTTTTGAAGAAAGAAGATGGAAGAAATAAAGATGGGTAATGTTGGAAAAAAGAGAGCTATATGGGGAGGACATCACATTTGGGGATGAGTCAAAAACCTCCTGCACAGCTTAGATTAATCAATAATGCAAAAGTAAACACCAAACTTGTTGACCGAATAATCCTTGTGGTCAATTAAGTTCATTAAGTCATAAATAAACAGCCCCTTAGTTTATAAAAATTTAATATACAGCTTCAAGTTGAAGATGTTGTGCTTAAGGGTAAGGTAAGTATAAGTTAAAATAGGGCATAATAATCTCATCTGTTTTGCTAAGTATCGTTTATTCTGAGACGTTCTACGGTAGAAGTAATACATTATGTTTCCTCACATTTTTGTTGTCGGTGCAAACAAAGGTTAACTAGTGTAATACCCGGGCGGTGCCCTGGGAAAACTCACTTTATATTTTTCGTTTATGTTAACCTACGAAGTTACTACATGTTTTTGTACTTTGGTCGAAATGAAGAGAAGATACAACATAAAAAGAGTAACGTACCAAAAAGAGCAAATACTAAGCATTTCATATCTGAATAAGCCATCTAAGTTAGAAAGTAAATATGCAAAAATAGGTTGGCCACCCCGGCATGCATGATTCTGACCTATCTTATTCGACGACTTACCCGTTCAACCCGTGTTTCAACATAACGTGACCCGACCCGCTCAATTTGTACAACTTACATGTAGAGTATACATATTATGAAACTCAATAATCGTTTCACTGGTATTAGCTAAAAATGATTAGTAGCCCACCATGAAAACCATCTTTCCAGCATGCTAATTTGTAGAGTGTTGATAAATACAACACCTATTTTCATTCATACAACACACTTTTACACAATTAATGCATACAGTACAACATGTTAATGCACAGTTTTGTTTTTTGAATCAAAATCCATGTTGTATTTATCACCTCCCTAATTTGTAAATATAACCAACCAACGTCCTTACCCATCAATATAGCATATATATAACTATATAAGTGATGCAATTGTGTTCTATTGCATAAGCACAAACATTTATTCCAAAAACCAGATACATTGAGCCACTATATATTACTCACCCGAATGAATATAAAAATGTGTAACAACATAGACCACAAATTATTTCACCGTTGAATTTCATTAAGCAACCGGTCATTGGTGCTTATTATAAAAGGCTTACAAATTTGCCATATTAGAAGGAAGACAATACTAAAATTTAATCAAGGAACAGTTGGTGTTCTTCTAAGTGTTGGAATAGATGGAAGTACGCACTCGCTTTCTAATAGACCATATGAATACGGTCAGCCAGATGTAATAAAAATTAGTACCGTTCAGTCGCCCACCTTCTTTGTTCACGCAGTACATGCCAGTCCCTATAAATAACAAAAGATGCAAGTCAAGACATTAGATCTAGAGATGTAAAATGACCACGTCAGGTAACGGGTTCGAGTCAAGGTTGATCTATTTTTGATACATATTGGATCTGATTGACAAGAAACACTCTTGTCAACAACTTCTTGAATTTTTATAAATACTAATTACTAAGAATGAAACATGGTCAGAAATTCAAAATTGTTGCAATAATCTAACGAAAATGAATAAGATTCAAGAGCATAATTAGTAGTAATCAATACTTGTTTATACATTGTATACCAATCACGTATTTATATATACTACATAGCAATTAAAAACGAAGATACATAGCACAAATGAAAAAAAATAAAAATCATAGTCATAACTAAGTGATGGTCAACTCATTTTTTTTTCCTCACATAGGCATTTCATCAAATAGTTGGTATGCATGAAACTTCAAGATTAAACAACTATTGATCAAGAAAACACATACCTTATAATCGATTGAGTAGAAGTACTATTGATGTGAATAGATTGAAAACTCACTCATGTCAACAATATCGAAATGTGTGTTGGACTATTGATAATTTATAGATAACGTATTACTGTATGACGCTTGAATTCGATGAATTGGTAATAGGTAAATGGCATATCTGATGCTCCATCGTGAATGGATAGTTTTATTGAGAGATTTCATTTATGGGAAAATGGCAAAGCCTAAAACTGTTGTTACGGTAAGATGGAGAAGCTCCACATTTCCCATTGAATTACACAACAGAGGGCGAGACTGTCCATGATTGATTGCAATTTGCAGCTTATGTAAATATGAGTATTGTTTAGAGTAATGACGAAAAAAACCGTGAAATATATATATATATATATATATATATATAATACCTATGTATAAGGTAATATGGATTGTTGAAGATGTTTGTTAATGAGGAGGAAGATACCACGACCAGAGATGACGGGAATGGAGCGGCTATCATGGGAGGTGGAGAGGTTACGGGAGAAAAAAACTGATTTTGAAAATAACTGACCTAAAACTACATGTGTGACTTTGGAGGACCAGGATTAAAAGTTAAAGAAATGTTGGGGACTTTGGATGGACCAGATGGGCCAGTCAACATTGGCAGTTGACTGAGCTCCATCAATGTATATGATGAATTTGTGGCAATTGTTGAGGGACTGTGTGGATTCGTTCCGTTTTCACAATTTTCTTCGGTTTGTTTTCTTACCCTTGATCATAAAAACAATACACCATTTGTCAATCAACATATATTAACATATATTGTTACAGTTTAAAAATGAGCTTATGGTCGAGAGACGATCGGTGAACAAAGCTGATCTATAATTTTCATTTTTTCAAGAAAGTTCTAATAGCCACACAATATAGCCTCCATCATATACTATTACAGTTTAAAAAAATATTTTAGTTGAGGTTATGGTAAATTGCTGATCACTTTGATTCTGAGTAGTACAACTCTAGAGTTTTAATGTCACACTAATGTATTTATGTTTTCTACCAGACTTTATATACCTGTGTGCTGTACTTTTTAGCTAAATATATTTGTGTTTTAGTTTTACACACATTTTGTTATCGAAACATATTAGAACTATTATTGAACTAACTCAAACTCATGCCCAATCTGAAGCTAACTTATCTTGAATTTTTGAGATTTTAAAGATCAAACATCGACTCACGGTACCGTTTTGTAAAAATCTAATGCTAGATAAGCATGGTGTTCAAGCTAAAAAGGTCAAAATGCAAGGAGATTTCACGGTACTTAACTAAAACTGTCTTCAATTTATCCATATGATCATCTTGTGAACTAAAGTCTAAAACTATACTTGTTTTCATTCATTTAGCAGGTTTGGGCTGGACCCATTTCCAAATACATAGTGGATGTGCATCTGGTGAACTGTGGTCCTGTAAATGGCCCAATCACATCCCTTTGGGGTACGGGTGTTATTCGGACGGTTTATTCGAATTTCGGATTATTCGGTTCGGATTATTCGGATTTTTGACAATCTCAAGTTGATCCTTAATCCAATCCAAATAAGAAACGGATTAATCGGATACGGATTAAAGAGTTTCGGATTGGTGTTCGGATTAAACGGATTCATCCGAATAAGCTCAAGTAAGACTAATTTTACGTTTAAAACAATTATATAAACAAACATAATACGTAACGATAGATCATATTATAACATTTAAATTCCAATTTCAACTTCTAACATACAACTTAATCCAAAACAGGTTCGTAGTTTCTAAATCAAATAAACTTTTAGATGGTACAAAACTATTACGAAGTAATATATAGTGTAATAAAAGATTTTATTTGTAATTAATTCTTATACGGTAAACATTACGTAATAATATATATTATCAAAAATATATTATTTAATTACTTAATCCTTTTTCGGATTATTCGGATATATCCAAATATTTTGATTTTGATCCGTTATCCTATCCGTGTAATCCATTTAAGCAATCCATAATCCGTTTAAACAATCCGTAAATCGAATAATCCTGTCCATTTAACCTAAATCGGATTGGATCCGATGGATTATTCGAATTCGGATAAAAGTGACACCCTTACTTTGGGGAGACAAAGCTTCTTTGTAACATCCTCAAATTGGGCCTAGAAGTAATAGGTATTTTCTGTAAATTTCAAATGCGATTTAAAATTATTATTGTGTTTGATTGTATAATTAATAGGTCGATAAGCCTCAGGAAATATTGTGGCTAGTGAAATATTGATTGTTTTAAATTTATTTAGTTGACGGTAAAATAAAATAGTTTTCCTCGCAAAGGATTTTTAAGTTCCAGACAATAATAAACACGGGGAATGAAAATTACACATTTAAATCTATGGAATAAATCGGTTTTTATTCCCACCCAAATACATACATACGTACGATGCATACATACACCCACACATTTTACCCTAAATCCAAAACTTGATGAAATCATCAAATTGAAGAACACAAATTCGGATTTAAGCTTCTAGTGTGAAGATTATCATCTTCTAATCCTTCCTTTCAACTTGTAAGTTCTAAATCTTCAATTTTAAACCCTAGAAATTGGGGGTTTTTGATGTTCTTGGTGATAATTCGAAATTAAGCTTTGATTATGTGAAATTGATGTTAGTTAAGCTTATTGTTGTTGATATCTAACATGATTCATGCTTAAGTTATAGGTTTGAATTAGGGTTCATGAGTTTTATAGGAAATTTGATGATTTTGATGGGTTAATGGTGATTATTATAAATTAATGATTGATATTAGTTGTAATGGTGTTAATATGTGTTAGTATGAAGGTTAGTAGCTTTAATCTAACCTAATAATGAATTAATCAAGTTGTGTGATTATAATTCAAGTGGAATTTGTGAAAGTGTGATGATTAGGTGTTAATTACCTTGATTTATAATAACAAGAGGTTGTTATAGTGTATTAGTGAAAGATGAATTAGTATATGAAGTTTTATTCATTGAAGCTAAGATGATTATGATGATGATCATGAGTTAGTAATGGAATAATGAAAGAGATAAATAGTGAATTCTTAATATATGAGGTTAATAGCTTAATTATATTGATTAACTATAGTTGAGGTGGATTAACGTGATAATGTGATTCTATGATCATAAATTTGATAGTGATGATGAACTAATGAAGTTAATAGTGATAATTCATATTAGTGGAATGAATTATGTGAAGTTACTACAAGTGACAACTAAATTGATATATAGTTGAAAAGTGGTTAACATGATATCTAATCATGATTAAGCAACAATTCAAGAAGTATGAAACTTGATGTTTGTGATGATTGTGATAATACACATGAATTGAGATTGTTGATATAAATCTATTGGAGTAATGTTATGTAGATTTGATACAAGTAACTGACTTGTGTATTTTGTTGTATTTCCAGATATGGAGAAGACTCAGTGATATTAGACTACTGAGTGGGCGACTATGGTAGTCGGTGAGTGGACTTTGATCTCTCACTATAATTTAGTGATCACTATTGTGGTTACTTCAAGTGTTATGTGTTATATTCAAGTGTTAAGTGTTATTCCTGTGTTAAGTTGAATTGTGTTAAAGTGTTAAGTGTTAAGTGACCTATATGGTAACAGTGTTAATAGAGGTCAACTATGTTGGACTATGTTGTTACAGGTTAGTCAACACAAGGGTTGTGAACATTCGTTGTGAGTAAGGCTTGTGTTGACTAAAGGTAACAAACAGTTATCGGTTAACCACTGTATTGGCCTGCAGTTGGTGTAAGTGTCGCTTGGTGGGCCACCGCGGCTGAGGGCGCCACAAGGGCCACCGATCCTCTGGTGATGTTGAGTCAAAGTGTTAAATGTGGTGAACTCATAGTGTTAAACTAAGTTGTATTGTTAGTGATGAGTTAACTCACTTAGCTTCGTGCTAATCCCTCGTTGTTTACTCCTTGCAGGTTAATATCTTTTGTTATGGGCGGGTCAAGGAGTAACTGAAGAATGTTTGACTAGGATTCCTCTGATTTATTTAATACAGTTTTAAATGTGTGTTTATATAATGCCCAGGATATATAGGATTGTTTTGTAAACGTTAATAATCAATACTTAGAACTTAGGTAATGGAAGATGACGACATGTCATTTTATGTATATATATATGTTTAGGGACTTAAGCTTCCGAATTGTTTAAAAAAAAAAAAAAAACTGTTGTAAATTTTGGGGCGTTATAAGTTGGTATCAGAGCATAGGTTTGGGCGAATTGAACAATGGTTGGATTGTTCAATCCCAAGCCTAGTAATAGTGGTCAAACATTCCGAGGTGTGGGATTAGTGTTGGTATGAGCAAGTTGTTGTTAAATGTGAACTAATCTATAACAATGTGTTAGATTGTTGTTTTGAGTGCAGAGACGGAGGATAGTGAGGAACCGATTGGTATTCTTAATCCTCAACACTCGCTGGCCTAAATGTGCCAGGTAATTTCTGATAAACTTGGTGAATTTTAATTGTTTTACTTTACTATGTTATGATTATTAGTAAAGTAAATTGAATTGTTGGTGATTATTACTTATTAATAAGGTGATAGAGATATTAATAGGTAATCAATACGGAAATAGTAATTTCAGAAAAGTGTTGAAACTGTGTGTAGATACATGAGTGACTAATGTGTAACTGTTGTGTTATGTGGAATTAAGTGTATGTGTAATATGAAAATACAGTGTGTGAATATAAGTCGATAAAGGCAAGGTGTGATTATAGGTCCTTGCTAGGGAATTATTTGATAAATGATAAGCTAAATTGATGTGACACATTATGATGAAATCAATGGGTTGCTGGTGTATCCATTTATAAGTTTGGAGTTGTATTGTTGTGTGACTTAGAATGTGTCTAGTTGTTGAAATATATGCTATTGACTTGGAAAGGTCAATGTTGAATGTAATTGTGTCAAACTTGATAATTGCCATGCTATGCCATGCTATGAAGTGAGGAATGTAACTAAAAGTCTAAATGTTTAGCATTGATCATGATTAGGGTGAATTATGATCTTTGTATTACTAATAGTGTAGTAAGAAAGTTAAAGCGGTCAATGAGTCTAAATGTGCGATGACAAGTTGTGAAAAGTCAAATTTGAAATTCTATGTCAAATTTGAATATATATGATGAAATTTTGGTGAACTTGGTGTTTTAGGGTGATAATATGAAACTAATAATGAAGTGGGTTAGTTTGACTTGGAATAGTCAGAGAAGTGTGTAAGGGGTAATGAAATGGTGGATGCAAGGGTTGAAACCCAAACGGGTCATTTAAGTGTCCAAATGGGCCACTTAGTGTTAAATTGTATAGAATTTGATGTGAGATGTGTATGATAACTTTTAAAGTGACTTAAAGTCATAAGTATAGATAAAATGTGGATTGAAAATGTTAAGGTTGTCATTTTGAATGAAATTGGTGAAATTGTCCATTTTGACCCCTAAACGGGTCAACGTGTCAAAATAATGTAGAATGAGTGTTTGTATATGATGAATGTGTCCACACGTCATAAATATATGTAGAAACATGTTAGCAAAGGGTTGAAGTCAGAAACCTAGCCATTTGGAATATGGTGTGTCAAATAAAACGGTCGAAAATGGTCTAAAATGACCCATACGTCCATTTTCTTGTTAAACGTGTAATTTGAAAAAGTGGAAAAATGGAAAGTTGCATTTTGATTATATGAGAGTGCCTGCAAAATTTTAGAGTCTAACTCTTTACGGTTTAGGAGATATGCGCGTTTGAATTTCATGTTTTTGCACTAAAAATTTCTGAGTTGCTGCAGCATACTGAATCCGGACGTATTCCCTTGAATCCGTACGGATTCCCATGAATACGGGCGGATTCATTGGGCGGATTCCTTAAAAATGGTTCTGTCTCGTGAAGTTGGCGGGAATACGGCGGATTCCCCGGAATCCGGGCGGATTCCCATGAATACGGACGTATTCCCTTGAATACGAACGTATTCCCTTGTTTTGAGACTTTTCTTGTGTTATGTGTTATATTAAGTGAATTTAATATGAAAATTTGTAAATTTCGACGTTCGACGTAACGTTGGACGTAGAATTTCCGTTAGAAAATTTCGGTGTCCGATTAAGATGAAATTTACATGTCCACTCAAAAACGGGCCAACGGACAAAGCTCATCGCTTTGCCATGAGCCCTGTCAGTTTTCGGCACTTCGGGGTCGTTTGGGGCCCGAAAATCGCGTTTTATTGTTTTTCGGACATTATTTCGGACTTTTAGCTTATGAATTGTATTGGGCTTTTGTTTCTTTGAGCCCATAGATCATTCCTGTGACTTTATGCAATGTAAAAACTTGTTTTAAGAGGTTCACCCATTTTATTATGTATGAATCGTTTGTAAGCGGTTTAACTAACTGCATAGTATACCAGTAAGAGTATTATTGATTGTTGCTTGTTAGGGTAAATAGATATTGATTATGTGAATCATGTTATATGAATTATTTGAAATACAATAAAGTAAATGAATCATGTGAAATATTGGAAATTGATTGAAGTGAGCATTTTAAGAATTGTGAGTTAAGTACATGAGCTTGTATCTATATGATAATCGAACAGGAAATGCACAATTGTAACTAAACTGAAGAAGTATAGATTGATGGCAATATGTTAAGAATTTCCCATAATAGTGATAATATAGTTAGTATTAAACCCTATGAATGCACTATTAGTATTAATTGCTATACTAGTGCTTGAAATTGTGCTATGTACTAAAAGTATTGATGGAGGTGGTTGTGTTAGACATTACACCTGTGTTAATGAGATGGTGAAAATGGTGTTAAATGTCTGTGTTAATTATATCCACCTGACTATATGATTAGTCTTACATTCCAAGGAATATGTGGAATAGGTAACAAGTTAATATATGATCTTGTACTTGTTGTTAAAGTGATATCATTGTTAATGATATATATGAAATTAAAGATTAATCACTTTGAAGATTAACGGTATGAAGTGGCCTGAGAATGAAGTGTGACTGACATAATATGACGACGTCTGGCCAACGTATTTATATTATGCCATTTCACATGGATATGTTGAGGCTACCAAGTACCATAGAAATTGATGAGACTTTAAAAATGGTAGTAAAAGATCCAGTTATTGTATTAATGGGTTATTAATAAAAGAAATATATAAATATATATATAAATATTTATATATAGAGAGTCTTTTGATTGATAGTTATATTATTATTAATTGAGAATTGTGTAAAATTTGATTGTTATTATATGCTTAATATCAAGGTGAAGTGATAAGTTGCATATAGAAGAAAATAAAACATGAAATAATCTTTCGTGGAGATTAAAGAGATAAAATTGATTGATGAAATGTTGTTGGAAAATGTGTGTGTGGTTAACACATTTTGATGGAGTGGTAATTGCGTTTGAATGGCAATGTACCCGTTGATGGAAAAACTTGATAGTTATCCAATTTGAAATTGGTGTTAAGTGACTTTGTGATTAAGTGATAATGGTTTTAACCATGAGAATTGACTTCTATTTTGAGTGTTAATATGTGATTAGTGATATGTGGTACTAGCACAAATGCTAGTTATGAATTGAAACTTAAATTTCATTGTTGTTGGGTGTATTGTGATTTTCATAATCATTGTTTTGTTGTTAAAAGGGGTATAAATCATATATCTATTTTAAAGATTCTAGCACATCGCTGGTTTCTAGTGTTAAGAGTATGCTATGTGCATAATGATGTTATTCACTTACGTCAAGTGATTACCTGTTTAAAGTGATTAATTGGGAATAATTTCTTTAAGTGATCATGGTATGCATGAAAAATGTGATCTAGATACATTTCATATGTTGAGATAAGAAATAGAAACATGTACATGCGGATATGTGTATGTAGATAGAATTTAAATTGTGTGCATATAATTAAGAGTTGCTCAAGGGAGTAATTATTATAAGTGATAAAAATATACTTGTTGTTGGATAATGTGATTTGTAGTAGATCACTTGCAAGTTAAATTGAGTATAAGACACAATGTATGTGTTTGCGTGAATGTAATTGAAATACACACTGGTGATGTGTAAATTGATAAAATAACATATATCTAAAAAAAGATATATATGTAGGTACATGGAGTGTGTAGTGAAATGTATGCATAAGCATGTCATGCATAGGTGATTTAGGTTGAGTACACACACTTTAGGTGAATATAGTGATGAGTAATTACGATGTTAAAGTAGTATGAAGAGTGCAATATTAATAAACTGGAAATATGGTGTTGGTAGAATCTCATATAAGAAATGAGAGATGTCACGTGATTGAGTTCTTTAGAATAATTAAGGTTGATTAGATTTCGAGGACGAAATCTCTTTAAGGGGGAGAGATTTGTAACATCCTCAAATTGGGCCTAGAAGTAATAGGTATTTTCTGTAAATTTCAAATGCGATTTAAAATTATTATTGTGTTTGATTGTATAATTAATAGGTCGATAAGCCTCAGGAAATATTGTGGCTAGTGAAATATTGATTGTTTTAAATTTATTTAGTAGACGGTAAAATAAAATAGTTTTCCTCGCAAAGGATTTTTAAGTTCCAGACAATAATAAACACGGGGAATGAAAATTACACATTTATATGTTATAATCTATGGAATAAATCGGTTTTTATTCCCACCCAAATACATACATACGTACGATGCATACATACACCCACACATTTTACCCTAAATCCAAAACTTGATGAAATCATCAAATTGAAGAACACAAATTCGGATTTAAGCTTCTAGTGTGAAGATTATCATCTTCTAATCCTTCCTTTCAACTTGTAAGTTCTAAATCTTCAATTTTAAACCCTAGAAATTGGGGGTTTTTGATGTTCTTGGTGATAATTCGAAATTAAGCTTTGATTATGTGAAATTGATGTTAGTTAAGCTTATTGTTGTTGATATCTAACATGATTCATGCTTAAGTTATAGGTTTGAATTAGGGTTCATGAGTTTTATAGGAAATTTGATGATTTTGATGGGTTAATGGTGATTATTATAAATTAATGATTGATATTAGTTGTAATGGTGTTAATATGTGTTAGTATGAAGGTTAGTAGCTTTAATCTAACCTAATAATGAATTAATCAAGTTGTGTGATTATAATTCAAGTGGAATTTGTGAAAGTGTGATGATTAGGTGTTAATTACCTTGATTTATAATAACAAGAGGTTGTTATAGTGTATTAGTGAAAGATGAATTAGTATATGAAGTTTTATTCATTGAAGCTAAGATGATTATGATGATGATCATGAGTTAGTAATGGAATAATGAAAGAGATAAATAGTGAATTCTTAATATATGAGGTTAATAGTGTGACACCCGGTCAAAATAACCCAAAATTAGCACCGAATTTAAACTTTTAAAACACGTAATTACATACGTGTCAATACTCAAGTACACAAGTATTATATATATATGTATATATATAAACCGAAACGATTAATTAATAATCGCAAAGACACGAATTTAACAAAACGTAGAAACTCAAAATGAAAGCGAGCGAAAAACATTTTTAAACAAAGTATTATTATTGAGGATAATAATTACGTACTCCATTTTAAATTTAAATACATTTTGGATACTGAAAACTATCTGTACATTTTAAGTTAAACAAAGATATATTTTTATATCTCTTTAAAAAGTATTTTTATAAAATACTTTGATTTAAAACGTATACGATTCTATTTTTAGAAAATTATCATTTTAAAAGATTTTACTATTTTACGATCGGATACGCAAACACGGGTCCGAAAAGTCCCCATCTACCTCAATAATTGAGGCCGGTTATAATAACCCGACCTCAATTATTTTCACACACACGAACACATATTTTGATCTCTCTCGGTCTCTTGCTCCCTCCCTCTCTCGGCTTTCATCTTCAACAACAACAACAATCATCAACATCATCATCACCACCTTCTTCTTCTTTTTGGATCATCACCATCACCATCGTGTTCATCTTCATCAACACCCACACGATTTCGTTTTCAAAAATTGTAAGGAATCGTTTCGTTTTTCCTTTTTATTTCGTGTTTAAACTACGTAATATAACATGTATTAGCTTTGTATTAAGTTGTTGTAAGCGGAATTTGGATTTAGAAATGGTTTTGTATGTTTTCTGTGCGTACAGAGTCGAACCAGTTACGTGAATCCGGCGGATTCATGATGAATCCGGCGGATTCCTACCCAGAAAACATGAACACGGCGGATTCAAGGGAATCCGGCGTATTCCCCAAACTTTGAGCCCAATCCGGCGGATTCGGGTGAATCCGGCGGATTCCCCTCGAAATCCATTGAATCCGGCGTATTGATTTAAATCCGGCGGATTCGACCCATTACCGTTTTACCCGGCGGGTACCTCGACTACCCGGCGGGTACCTAGCCCAGCCCAGTTTTCTGATTTCAATGTTAACTAAAACGAATACAAACATTTATATGGATACAATATACATTTAAATAAACATTTTTACATGAAACAAACTTAATTATATTTTTGAAATATAATTGTAACCTGACGACTACGAGTCGTACCTTTTTACAAACTAAGTAATTAACTTTATACGTTTTCAAATAAGGATAAACGACACGGTATACAAATGTACGAAAGGAGTTTATACAAAACAAACAATATTATATTTTCAAAATATAATCCCGAAGCACCACCAAAGGGCCGCGTATTTTATGAAACATCGAATGTAACACGTAACAAATACTTTAGAAGTAATCAACCACATGAACAACTAAACAAACGAACTACTACGCGTACACTTACAAACATACAATCTTGCGTGTTTAGGACGTTAGGAGATTACTGTTGGGATACGTACGCACAATAGGATTGCTCGCTCTACAGGTGAGTCTCACAGCCCCATTTTTACATGTTTTAAATATTGGGGTGAGATACAATGCTTACATGTTTTCGTGATCATATGTTATTTGATTAGCTAATATGATTATTAACTCAGGGAATTAAATGATTATTTAATTCAGTTAACTATATTAGTTACATTGTTTGGCTACCATTCTTTGGTCTTGATTAGCATTGTTAGATTTCACATTTGTCGCAAACCTGCGTTGGTTTGTTCCATGTGGCGAAATCTGCGTTGGTTTCATCACTGTTTAATTGCACATTGTTCGAAGACCTGCGTTGGTTTGTTCAATGTTACAAAACCTGCGTTGGTTTCATCATTGTCTAATTTCATATTGTTCAAAAACCTGCGTTGGTTTGTTCAATGTTCCGAAACCTGCGTTGGTTTCATCCTAGTTGATTTCGTTATTGTTTAGGGAACCTGCGTTGGTTCAAATCATTATTTAGTAACCGGAAATGGTTAAATCATTGTTTTGAAGCTTAATTGATAAATCACCATTTAGAAAACCTGCGTTGGTTTAAATCATTGTTTAGGAACCTGCGTTGGTTTAAAAATCATTGTTTGAGTAAATTGCTTAAATCACTATTCATTTATAACTGGTTATTATCGTCGGATAATCATATTGATCACATCAATGTTTTTGTTAAACCTGTGAGATTCACCAGCTTTATAGCTGACCTTTTAGTGTTGTATTCTCAGGTGCTCATCAACAGTAGGACTGGCCTACAGGATAAGCTAGCTATCACGAGTCGCATGCATCCATTTAGACATGAAGATTTTCTTGCATTATATTTTGTATAATGGTTATGTATTAAAATCTTCTGAAATCATTTTGCGAACTCACTACTATGTTTCAAACTTATGACTTAAACTTTGTACTACTTTTGAAAACTTATGTAATGTAATATATTTTCTACAACGTCTCATTTAGAGTCGTTTGCTTGTACTTTGGTGTTTTGATATTTGATTAGTCACGCCCAAAAACAATCGCTTCCGCAAAGCATGAAATTGGGGGTGTGACAGATTGGTATCAGAGCCTAAGGTTATAGCGAACTAGGTTGCATGTAGTGGGCCTAGACTATGACCGTTAGGCAGTATTCCTCATTAGATATAACTGGTTCAGGGATTTCATCATACAAGTTTAATTTAACATAGCCTGATCAACTATGTACAATTAAATAAAGATGATGTAAGATCTGAAAGGGGTTATGTTGAACAGGAATGCATTAGTTGACTCTGATCACGAGAGAACCGGGACTCATAATTGTTTTATGCTAGTCACGACTAGGTGGACGATATGTATATATGGTTTATCATAATTTGGGGGTGTGACAGAAAAAATGGTGGAGATGCCCGAGATGGTAATGTTTCGGAGATAGTGAAGAAGTAAATATGAGAGGGGTAGGTGGTTAGAGTGTGTAAATTGGTTGTGATAATGTCGCCGGAAATAATGGTGTCACCAAAAAAATGGTGGAGATGGTAGTGATGTCAGAGATGGTAATGTTTTGGAGATGGTAGTGATTTGGAGATGATATAGTTTAGTGGTTAGAGAGGTGTAAAATGGTTGTTGTGAGGTCGTCGAAAAAAATGGGGTCGCCGGAAAAAATGGTGGAGACGGTGGTGACGGTGGTGACGCCGGAGATGGTAATGTTTTAGAGATGGTGGTGAGTTGGAGATTATATAGTTTAGTGGTTCGAGATGTGTAAATTGGTAGGGGTAGTGTCGCCGGAAAAAATGGTGTGTCGGAAAAATTGACGGTGACGTTAGAGATGTTTTAGAGATGGTGGCCGGTGAGGTGGAGATGATAGGGTTGGTGGTTATGAGGTGTATATTGGTTGTGGTGGTAAGGCGGAGATGATAGTGTTGGTGGTTAGGAGGTGTATATTTGAGGGGCTTTTAGATGATAGTGAAGAAGTAATTAGAGAGGTGTATATGTAAAATTATATATACGTATTAGTCGATATCGATATATTCTATAATAATACAGTTTTATGTTCTCATAAATATAAACAATAAACTTTTTTGGAGAAGTTGTACACGGTTTAAATTTCAGGTAGTCTCTATGTTTCGTGTAAGTATTATTTACCACCATGTTTTTGTATGGTTATTTAATCAGGCCCATAAACATGTACAATATCATATCATTATTAATATTAATAAAAAGATTAATTAATTTAAAAGCAAAACAAATGATATTTATTTAGTTAAGCTATTATTGTGGCTGTTATAGATAGGGGACATAAAGTGGGTAAGATTGAAGAGAAACTTCCAATAAAACGATTCATAGCGATTGCTTCAGTTACCCGAATAACCTCAGCTTCTCGTGGCCTACAAAGTTGTTAAGCCACCAAATAAGGTTACGATAGCAAACATGCATATGATATTGGAACAAACAACAATATAATGATAAATTATTCACTATTACACCACGACACAACAATATACATTATTATATCAAAGTTAGACTTCTTAACATTCAAGAATTTTTATGCATATCTAATCATGACAATTGCAAGTAGACAACTAATGAAGAAACATAGATATTCATGAAAATGGTAAGTAATGGTTCAGTAACAGAGTAGCATAGACAAACTTATATACATAATCACCAAATATTTCAAGTTAGGTCACTATATCAAAAAGTATAAGTATTGACATTAACAAGGGATTTGTTTGCCCGTGCGTTGCGACGGGATCAAAGTCCTTTTTATATTAATTTTCAGATAGCCCCACAAAAGTTCACATATCTATACATTCAGTATATCTTTTTTCATGCTTGGGTAATAAAAAACATGTAATACACAGCCCAAAGTTTCAATGCACATGCTTTAAAATATATATAAAACTTTCAAATCATCGCCCCTATGTGAGTAGATGGAGTTTTAAAAACAAAAAGCATGTAATACACAGTTGTTATGAGTTTATCTTTGTGTTGTTGCTTGCTAGCTGATGTTGAGATTAAGAAACATGTATAAAAAATAATATCTTGATATAACCAAATCACAATTAAGCAATCTTTAAAATGACTAAAGAAGAAACATACTTTTTCTAATGGTTGAAAATTGCTCTGCAAAATTATAGCTCAATTAATTAACAATACAAATAAAATAAAAATAAAAATAAATTACAGTAAAAATTTATAAAGAACGAAACAAACATTTAAAAATAAAAATAAGTAACAAATATATATATTCCCTCCATCCCAATTTAACTGTTCTTAGACACAACAAAAAAAACACGGTCTAAGAAAAACATTTTTCAGAATAATATTTTTAATGCTAACCAATTAATTGGAGATTCCTTCCGATTTTTTAAACAGGGACAATATGATAAATATGTTCAAATTTCCTTTTCGTATTTAATAGTGGATAATCAATTTGGGACGGCACGTAACGAAAAAGTGAACTAATTATATAAATAAAGAAAAGAAGCGTATAAAAAGTATAATAATAATTAGAGAAAGGAAATATAAGTAACAAAGATTGATATTTAAAAAATAAAAATAAAAATGCAGCCTGGCTATGCAAAGGTTCAAAGCCGTGACCAAAGTGTCAAAGGCATAACTCGCAACTCGCAAGCCACCCGCCTACCATGACTTTTTTTATATGTTTCGTTAAAAATAATATATATACTATAAATGCACCGAATAAGACAAAACAAATACTATTCATAAGAGCCACTCAATTGATATTAGTAGGTAATAGGTAATAGGTAATTGCCCAAGACCTAATTAATATCTAACATAGACAAACTTATATGCATAATCACCAAATATTTCAAGTTAGTTCACTACGGAGTATATCAAAAAGTATAAGTATCGACATTAATTGCCCAGGACCTAATTAATATCTAACATAGACAAACTTATATGCATAATAATCACCAAATATTTCAAGTTAGTTCACTATATCAAAAAGTATAAGTATCGACATTAATTGCCCAAGACCTAATTAATATCAAACAATTACTATTTTATGAATACAACATACAAACTCATTAACTACTTACATGATTCGATCTAATTCAACATCATATATTCAATCACAGCATCTTCCCCAGCACTAATGATTGTCATATTCAAAGGTCCCTAAACTACTCGATTTGTTCTTCCTTGAGGTCCCGAAGGTACAAGAACACACCAATCTGAAAAAAGAAGAAGAAGAAAACCTTATACAAGGCACTCAGAATTATTAAAAAACCTGACACTCATCAAGATCTGCAACAAATCCACTTAATGTGGATAGCAGAAGCTTGTGTTCCACTATAAACTTCCCACGACTTAGCTGATTGATCCATACTCCATATAATTAACTGCTTTATCAAATTCAAATGATAAGACCGCTTTATCACAATCTTATACTTGAATACTTCTCTTCTTTTTCTTTTATGTATTTTTTTGCCAGTTGTTCTACTCCAGTATCAATTGATTCTCAGACTATCTGACGTCTAAAAATGCAAGTGAATAGGATCTATGGCATTGACTGAGTGAAACCTGAACCATTGGACATGTTGAATACCAAACACTTACTTTAGGTAAGTCCAAGAAACAAATTGAAATCGATGAAAGCAACATCACACATACCTGAAATACAATAGGTAACTGCACACCTGGTTTCTTATGTTCACGCCCCATGATCGAGCCAAACCTCAATTTTAGTCAACTGTTCCTTGAAAAAAGGGCTCGGCTGTAAAAGTAATAAATAAATTACGCATTAAAGATTGGAGTTTTAGGCGAATTTCAAAGAAAAGCATTTTGAATATTCTCACTGCAACTAGAAAACTCCAAACAAAGTGCTACCAATACATCTTGCCTGAATAATATCCGAAATAAATCTCCAATGAAAGTATAAAATTGTTTATTCAATCACAGATGGCTTCAACAGCTTCAAACCCCAAAAATCAAAAATCAAATTTTGCATAAAACTACGCATAAAATGGAAATTACTCAAAAATATGATTTAGGGTTTATATCTATATTCACAGAGACGAAAGAGAGATGATTAAATGATGGAATATAATCATTTTATAGCATCGCTCACGTACTGTAAATTCGGAGAGCGTGGAGCGGTTTAGTAGACCCCTTGGAGAAAAAACTGATTCGGAGCAAAATAACCGAAAGTTTAGAATATAGAACGGCTGTGATGCAAAGTCAACCGGATCCAACGCACCATATTTAAAGTCAATGAAAAAAGGAACCGACACATGGCGGTTGACTACTCTCGGGCCATAGTAAAGGAAAATTTGTAAAACTAATTTAAGATCAAGTTCTATAAACTTTAATTAACAAAATCCATATACTCATACATTATGATTAAGTTTCCTACGTTCGTACACTAATAGAATATAATTACATGCATCACTTAATAATTAGAAACGTAAACAGATGTATCATATACTTAAAAAAGCAAAAAATATGATCATACAAATAACAACCAACTTTTAAATAGAGAATATTGGATTAATCAGTTTCCTAACTTTGTATTCCTCGAAAAGCAAATCTTTTTTACAAATCTTTATTATAAAACACCTCCCAACCTTCACACAATATGCACTCAACTCACTCACCATACAAACACACCCTTACAACAATGGTTTTAGTGAGTAATCTACCGAGATACGTGTGCGTTATTGGTGCTGGCCCATCGGGGTTAGTGGCCGCTAGGGAGCTCAAGAAAGAAGGTCACAAAGTGGTGGTTTTGGAACAAAATCATGATGTTGGAGGACAATGGCTCTATGAACCTAAAGTTGAGGATCAAGATCCTTTAGGAAAAGGCATTTTGGCCACCAGTTTAAGTGTTCATAGCAGTATCTGTGAGTCGTTAAGACTTATGGTCCCTAGAGAGACAATGGGGTTCACTGATTTCCCTTTCTTGATCAAGAAAGGTAGGGATACTAGAAGATTTCCAGGCCATAAAGAGCTGCTGTTGTACTTAAAAGATTTCTGTGAATGGTTTGATTTGAGGGGGATGATTCAGTTCAATACCAAAGTAGAGTATGTTGGGATTTTCGATTATGGTGGATTTGGAAAAGATTTAAAATGGATTGTTAAAAGCATAGTTAAAGATTCTGATGAAGTTATTTCAGAGGTGTTTGATGCTGTGGTTGTGGCCACAGGACATTATTCTCATCCTAGGTTACCTTCTATCAAAGGTGTCAAATTCATCTCCCTTGATCTATATGCATACATACATATATCAATATATCTTCTTGTGTGACACCCGGTCAAAATGACCCAAAATTCGCTCCAAATTTAAACTTTAATATTCGTACCCGGTACGAATATAAAACAAAAGTAATCGAATAAATATATACGTAATTATTTAAAGTTACGTACAAACGTATCGGAACGAATCCGACAAAATAAATACAAAAAGTATTAGAACAAAAATAAAACGGAAACCTTTAGACTGCTATTTAGGACGCGTTATACACGAACAGAAACAATTATAAAACGTACCTAAAGGTCGAAAATAACAAAAGTATTTATTTTTCCATTACTGTTTTAGTATTTGGAACATTTTCTCAAAATATGAATTCCAAATTTGACTGAAAATTGGCACCCAATTTAACGTACTGCGTAAATACTGTAAATAATTTTAATGATTATTTTGATAAAGTATTTCATTTTTATCATTTTCAATTACTAAGTTTAAAATAAAATTTAAACCAACGAATAATTGATTGGTACACAGGGTACCACTAATTATACCCGTACGCGAAACTAACTGGCTAAAAACCAATACAACTACCACTTATGAAAATATCGAGCGACACATCCTATTTACCACCATACTCCCATTTGGAAAAAAATTACAGAAACCATTTTTATATGTATTCTTTTCTTCCACTTGGTGAACTACAATAATTCAATTCACCTAACAAATTCACTTATGTGTTGGTGTGTGTCGTTTGGAGCAAGCAGGAAGGGAAACAAAACCATTTCATCCTTCACCTTAATCACAAACATTCAAACCCAATCACAAGTGATCACTTAAACCACATCACCATAATCATATCGTCATAATCATCTATCCATTGTCATCATCGATCATCATAATCTCATCGCCATCATCATCATCATCATCATCGAAAATCAAAAGCATCATCATCATATTTAAGAACATTGTGAGGATTTTTATAACTCAAATTCTTTTATTTCACTTATATCTTGTTCATATTACTTTGATTTTAGTATGATTATGATGTATTTGTATTGTATAAAAACTAGATATATTGTGATTGGGACTTTATATTATGGATATATATATATATATAGCTTAAAACCTGTTAAAGACTAGTTAATAGGTGTTTGTATTGAGATTGAAACGACCACAGAAAGTGAAAACAAAAATAACACAAATAGTGGTACGGCTAAGGTTAAATTCATATGGAAAGTCATTAGAATACTTACTATTTATAGTAACTTCCATTTTTAGTAAGTTATTATTATTATTATAAATAATATTAATAATAATTATTATCATTACCTATCAAGTTTTAAATGGTACAAAAAAAATAATAATTTAATTAACGAGTCCACAATACAAATATTAAAAAGTTATAAAAGTGATAAAACTTTTTGATACAAAGTTTAGTACAAAATTGTACACGTCCGCGGAACAATATTTTGACACTAATGTTAAACGATGTAACTTTTTGGGTCAAACGGGTCAATTTTATAATGAACCAAAATTAATGTTTTGTTAACAGGACAAAAGAATTTAGTTAATACATTAGGGCCACATCAGTTGGGCTACACCTATTGGGCCTCATTATTGGGCCAAGCCCAATGGGCCGCGTCATTTCAAAATGCAAACTTAAACCAGTTTATATATATGAGACGAGTAAATGGAAACTAATGATCGTTTTGATATATATTTACGAACGACAACAAACTTATATAAACGACGATGATAAGTTATATATATTTATATAAATGGACTACGACACTTGTGTTATGATTATACAAAAACGACAACGTGTACTCATATATATATATATATATATATATATATATATATATATATATATATATATATATATATATATATATTAGAATATATATATTCAACTATTAAGTATATGTAAATATATACTTGTACGCAACGATTATTTCAACGCAAATATCACCAACAACTAAAATGTTATAAACATTTCAACTTAACGATTACTCCATATACTTATGTAAAGTATATTTAATTGTGTCTAGGTATTTGAGAGGCACGTTCGGACTACTGTGTATTACTAGCTGAAGACTCGCAAACAGTGAGTCTCACGGCCCCTTTTTATTGTGTTACTGTTTTGGGGGAGATGCATTACTTGTTTTACTCGAACACATGTACTTACTTACTTGATTTACTTACTGATTTACTGGTATATCGATGGCATGTGTTTTACTTAATCCAATGAAGTCCCTTTAATCATAGTTGTTAGTTATGGACTTAAGCGCTAGTTTTAGTATATGGATCCATATGGGACTGACAATCCCCACCTGGGGTGGTAGCGCCACCACGAACCGTACTCGTATAAACATGTGTTTTCTACTCGTTTCATATGAATGTTTTTGGATTAGCATTCACGAGGGCAATTACTTACTTACTGTTAAGCTTCAACTATGGTGCTCATGGCAATGTATATCGAAACTATTGCATACGTGCAATCATTACTTACTTTTACAAATTGATGTGTTCAAAACTGTTACTATAAACCTGTGAGATTCACCAACCTTTTGGTTGACCTTTTTAGTGATGCATTCTCAGGTACTCAGCAACAGTAGGATGACCCAGCAGGATCTACGTATATGCTAAGCTAGTACGAGTCGCATGCATATACTTATGAAGATTTTACTGGCATTATCTTTTGTACTAGGATTATGTATTTAAAATCTTTGGAAATCAATTTGCGAACTCATTGATGATGTACTTTTATGACTTATTACTTTTGAAAACTTATGTAACGTACTGTATTTCAATGTACTTTCTAAAACGTCTCATTTAGAGTCGTTTGATATATATCTTGTGCTTTGGTTATTGATTAGTCACGCCCCGACCCGATTCGCTTCCGCAACCCGAATTAGGGGGTGTGACAGATTGGTATCAGAGCCTAAGGTTATAGTGAACTAGGTTGCATGTAGTGGGCCTAGACTATGACCGTTAGGCAGTATTCCTCATTAGATATAACTGGTTCAGGGATTTCATCATACAAGTTTAATTTAACATAGTCTGATCAACTATGTACAATTAAATGAAGATGATGTGAACTCTGAAAGGGGTTATGTTGAACAGGAATGCACTAGTTGACTCTGACCACGAGAGAACCGTGACTTGGACTTGTTTTGCGTTAGACACGACTAGGTGGATAATACTTATTTATAGGTTATACATATATGGTTAGATCTATTAATATCCTCCGATACTTGGTAACGAACTTATTGTTCAGATACGCCTTAGAACTCGCTAACGGTAAGTTGATCGAGTCAGGAAAATAGTACCGTAACTTGGACTTGTTTCGAGGGTCATCTCTTCGAAATAGGCTTACCTAGGTAGAGTTAAAAACTTCGACACTTCATTCTGCACGAATTGGTTATCAGAGGACCCATCGTTTACTCACCCACCATGATTAACATTCGGATTCAGAATTCCTCTAAGTACAAAATCTT
Organism: Helichrysum umbraculigerum; assembly: GCA_949592205.1. Taxonomy (NCBI): domain Eukaryota; kingdom Viridiplantae; phylum Streptophyta; class Magnoliopsida; order Asterales; family Asteraceae; genus Helichrysum; species Helichrysum umbraculigerum. Next base: position 43,829,346 of record CATIUR010000007.1, read on the forward strand.
TTCCTATCTTTCTATCACATTTCGCATAACCACTGATATCTGTACGGAAATAATATCCCCGACACCTCTTGTAAAACTCTAATTCTTGTGATCCTTTGAACTCGCACGTTAAATGATTACAATCTTCATTATTCTACACCATTGATTGTCAGTTGTGTTGTAATATATTACTGTTATATATGCAACTACGATGATCATATTCTTATACCAAACTCTGACATGTCCCTTATCTTCATTGAAGGAACATGCCTCCACGACGCCAAAAATACACTCAAGCTCAGGCTGATCAACTGGTTGCTGACGCACTAAGTGCTGAGCGACGACGATCTGACGGCGCTGAAACACCACCAAGTACCACTGTGGTAAAACCTTGCACCTACAAAGACTTCCTTAGCTGCAAGCCTCTGAACTTCAACGGCACTGAAGGTGCCATTGGGTTATTACGATGGCTGGAAAAGACAGAGGCAGTCTTTCGCATCTGCAACTGCACTGAGGACAGTAAGGTTAAGTTCTCCACCTACACTTTCATGGATGATGCTCTGACGTGGTGGAACACTTATGCTGACTCTGTGGGCCAAGACATTGCTCTGGAAACTCCTTGGGATGATCTGAAGAAAATGCTCAAGGATGAGTATTGTCCTAGGGATGAAATTCAACAGCTCGAGGCAGAATTCTGGAATCTCACCACTCAAAGGAATGACATTGCTGGCTACACTTCTCGATTCAATCAGCTAGCACACCTGTGCCCATCTATGGTTGATACGGAATCCAAGCGAATTGAGCGCTATGTCTGGGGACTTCCTCCACAAATTCAAGGAATGGTTACCTCGTCCGATGCTCCCACATTTCATGGCACTGTGAGTATGGCACACAAGTTGATGGCACAAATAGTTCGCCAAGGAACAGCATGCGACAAAAATTCTGGAAACAGCTCTGGAGACAACAAGAGGAAAGTTGATGGAAACCGTGGAAACCAGAGCCAAACTAACAAGAAACCTACAACTGCTAAGGCCAACGCCTCTGAGTCTGATGACAAGGTAGGGTATAAAGGAAGCAAGCCCTATTGCTCTAAGTGCAAGCTTCATCACGATGGTCTATTTCCTTGCACCAAATGCAAGCGATTTGGACACCTAACCAAAGACTGCAAAGCAAACTCCACTGGTACCGACACTTCAACAAGCAAGACCTGCTATGAGTGCAATGGTACCGGGCATTTCAAGAGGGACTGCCCAAAGCTGAAAAACAACCCTGCTAGAGGTAGGTTCTATGTACTCAAAACTAAGGAGGACGATCAGGACCCGAGACTTATTGACTTGCTCAACTCGGGTATGGTCACTCATACATAACCTGACTGCCTTTATACTACTTACTTAATAGGTTTTACTTGCTGCTTGATACCTTGTATGTTTTCCCTGGATTCTAAGTGCACAATAGGGTTAGGGAAAAATGATAATTTAGTTTCTAATGGTTTCTATATGAGACGAGGTTTAGCTCATATGTATAGGAATAACATATCCTATACCGTCTTATACCGGAAAACGTGCCGGTTAACTTTTATATACTGGGTAACATCCCAGGTAAGATTAATTTATGCTAAACCCTCTCGTTTCTATATGAAACTGATAGAGTCTAAGTTATGTTACGACACTACTGCCCGTTATAAGCTGTATGAATACAGTAAAAGATTACTACTTTACTTTAGGCTACTAGTACAAACGTAGCTACACATTGAATGACCGACTGACCTTGTCTTACCGACAAAATGGTCAATTACATTACAACACACTTCCTCTATTCCTTTAATGGCCAGTAGGGCATTAGCTTAACAAGGGGAGGAAGGTAACATTAGATTGAGGTTATATCACTCATAGTCAACACACACACTTCCTTAGAATATGCACAGACTATTACTTCGACACCCTGATAATTGCTACCAATGAATTTCGGGACGAAATTCTCCTAACAAAGGGAGAATGTGACACCCGGTCAAAATGACCCAAAATTCGCTCCAAATTTAAACTTTAATATTCGTACCCGGTACGAATATAAAACAAAAGTAATCGAATAAATATATACGTAATTATTTAAAGTTACGTACAAACGTATCGGAACGAATCCGACAAAATAAATACAAAAAGTATTAGAACAAAAATAAAACGGAAACCTTTAGACTGCTATTTAGGACGCGTTATACACGAACGGAAACAATTATAAAACGTACCTAAAGGTCGAAAATAACAAAAGTATTTATTTTTCCATTACTGTTTTAGTATTTGGAACATTTCCTCAAAATATGAATTCCAAATGACTGAAAATTGGCACCCAATTTAACGTACTGCGTAAATACTGTAAATAATTTTAATGATTATTTTGATAAAGTATTTCATTTTTATCATTTTCAATTACTAAGTTTAAAATAAAATTTAAACCAACGAATAATTGATTGGTACACGGGGGTACCACTAATTATACCCGTACGCGAAACTAACTGGCTAAAAACCAATACAACTACCACTTATGAAAATATCGAGCGACACATCCTATTTACCACCATACTCCCATTTGGAAAAAAATTACAGAAACCATTTTTATATGTATTCTTTTCCTCCACTTGGTGAACTACAATAATTCAATTCACCTAACAAATTCACTTATGTGTTGGTGTGTGTCGTTTGGAGCAAGCAGGAAGGGAAACAAAACCATTTCATCCTTCACCTTAATCACAAACATTCAAACCCAATCACAAGTGATCACTTAAACCACATCACCATAATCATATCGTCATAATCATCTATCCATTGTCATCATCGATCATCATAATCTCGTCGCCATCATCATCATCATCATCATCATCATCGAAAATCAAAAGCATCATCATCATCATATTTAAGAACATTGTGAGGATTTTTATAACTCAAATTCTTTTATTTCACTTATATCTTGTTCATATTACTTTGATTTTAGTATGATTATGATGTATTTGTATTGTATAAAAACTAGATATATTGTGATTGGGACTTTATATTATGGATATATATATAGCTTAAAACCTGTTAAAAACTAGTTAATAGGTGTTTGTATTGAGATTGAAACGACCACAGAAAGTGAAAACAAAAATAACACAAATAGTGGTACGGCTAAGGTTAAATTCATATGGAAAGTCATTAGAATACTTACTATTTATAGTAACTTCCATTTTTAGTAAGTTATTATTATTATTATAAATAATATTAATAATAATTATTATCATTACCTATCAAGTTTTAAATGGTACAAAAAAAATAATAATTTAATTAACGAGTCCACAATACAAATATTAAAAAGTTATAAAAGTGATAAAACTTTTTGATACAAAGTTTAGTACAAAATTGTACACGTCCGCGGAACAATATTTTGACACTAATGTTAAACGATGTAACTTTTTGGGTCAAACGGGTCAATTTTATAATGGACCAAAATTAATGTTTTGTTAACAGGACAAAAGAATTTAGTTAATACATTAGGGCCACATCAGTTGGGCTACACCTATTGGGCCTCATTATTGGGCCAAGCCCAAAGGGCCGCGTCATTTCAAAATGCAAACTTAAACCAGTTTATATATATGAGACGAGTAAATGGAAACTAATGATCGTTTTGATATATATTTACGAACGACAACAAACTTATATAAACGACGATGATAAGTTATATATATTTATATAAATGGACTACGACACTTGTGTTATGATTATACAAAAACGACAACGTGTACTCATATATATATATATATATATATATATATATATATATATATATATATATATATTAGAATATATATATTCAACTATTAAGTATATGTAAATATATACTTGTACGCAACGATTATTTCAACGCAAATATCACCAACAACTAAAATGTTATAAACATTTCAACTTAACAATTACTCCATATACTAATGTAAAGTATATTTAATTGTGTCTAGGTATTTGAGAGGCACGTTCGGACTACTGTGTATTACTAGCTGAAGACTCGCAAACAGTGAGTCTCACGGCCCCTTTTTACTGTGTTACTGTTTTGGGGGAGATGCATTACTTGTTTTACTCGAACACATGTACTTACTTACTTGATTTACTTACTGATTTACTGGTATATCGATTGCATGGGTTTTACTTAATCCAATGAAGTCCCTTTAATCATAGTTGTTAGTTATGGACTTAAGCGCGAGTTTTAGTATATGGATCCATATGGGACTGACAATCCCCACCTGGGGTGGTAGCGCCACCACGAACCGTACTCGTATAAACATGTGTTTTCTACTCGTTCCATATAAATGTTTTTGGATTAGCATTCACGAGGGCAATTACTTACTTACTGTTAAGCTTCAACTATGGTGCTCATGGCAATGTATATCGAAACTATTGCATACGTGCAATCATTACTTACTTTTACAAATTGATGTGTTCAAAACTGTTACTATAAACCTGTGAGATTCACCAACCTTTTGGTTGACCTTTTTAGTGATGCATTCTCAGGTACGCAACAACAGTAGGATGGCCCAACATGATCTACGTATATGCTAAGCTAGTACGAGTCGCATGCATACACTTATGAAGATTTTACTGGCATTGTCTTTTGTACTAGGATTATGTATTTAAAATCTTTGGAAATCAATTTGCGAACTCATTGATGATGTACTTTTATGACTTATTACTTTTGAAAACTTATGTAACGTACTGTATTTCAATGTACTTTCTAAAACGTCTCATTTAGAGTCGTTTGATATATATCTTGTGCTTTGGTTATTGATTAGTCACGCCCCGACCCGATTCGCTTCCGCAACCCGAATTAGGTGGTGTGACATCTTGACATCTTTCGTTTTTTTTTTAATTTAAAGGAATGGATGCATGGAGAAGAAAGCAATTGCACAGTCATCTTTACAGGGTTCCAGAACCATTTTCTAATCAGGTTACCAATAATCTGTAGTAAATGACCAATCTTGATGTAAAAGTGGCAACTTTTTTACTGGCGTGTGTGTGTATATTCATTCTAGAGAACTCGAATACTTGCAGGTGGTAGTTGTGGTGGGGAACTCACTTAGTGGACAGGATATATCAATGGAGCTAGTGAATGTAGCCAAGGAAATCCATCTTAGCTCCAAATCACTTAAAGTTTCAGAGGGCTTATCGAAAGTGATCTCCAAACATGATAATTTACATCTTCATCCGTCTGTAAGATACTTGCTATCAAATTTCAAAATATTTTTTGATCGAAATATATTGCAGTGCATGTAAGTGCCAATGTAACATCGTTATAATGTTGCAGATAGAATGTTTACACGAAGATGGAAAAGTTGTGTTTGTCGATGGTTCATGTCTCACAGCAGACACAATCATATATTGCACTGGGTAAAACTTAAAGAAAACAACCATAATATCTTCAGTCTTATAACATAAGCTTCTTAATTATTAATAACTTTTATTCATATATGCTTGCAGGTATTCATATTCATTTCCATTTCTTGACACTAAAGGTTTAGTAGTTGTTGATGATGATAGAGTGGGACCATTATATGAACACATTTTTCCTCCAAACCTTGCACCATCTCTCTCCTTTATAGGCATTCCTAGAAAGGTAAAAGTGATTAATAATCTTTTATTTACTTGCTAGAAAATACAAGTTAATTTTGAACACTTAAATAGTTAAATATTATATTATTATTGTTTCTTGATGTGTAATTAATACTAATAAAAGCTTGTTACTTTAGCTTATTTTGGAAGGTTTTGCTTGTTGTAGCTTATAGGGTTCCCTTTCTTTGAATCACAAGCAATATGGATAGCTCAGTTGTTGTCTGGCAAAAGAAGTTTGCCACCAAGAGATGAAATGATGAAATCCGTACAAGAGTTTTACCAATCCAGGGAAGCTGCAGGTGTTCCAAAGCACAATACTCATGATATTGCTTTTGAATTTGAGGTAATCGAATTTATTTGTTAATTATTTCATATGTGTCTCAAAAACTTAAAATGAAATTGAAATACTGTTTTTCACAAAAACGTTGATAAATGAAAAGGCTGAATGGTCCACAAAATCAATATACTAATTTTGTTTATAATATTTTCAGTACTGTGATAAGTATGCAGATTATGTCGGGTTCCCTCACTTAGAAGAATGGAGGAAAGATCTTAGTATTTCAGTTCTGGTAAATTCAGAAGTGAACTTAGAGAGTTATCGGGATTCGTACGATGAAGAAGAACTACTTCGTGTGGCTCATCAAAGCCCTCATTTTACTCAACTTGAAGCTGGAGCTTTTTCTTCCATTTAATTATATAAATCTATACACCTTATAATTTGTTTGGCTATTTTCTTCATAGCCTTACAAAATTAAAGATCAAAAAAGACCATAATACCCCTACTTATATTAGAAAAGGCTAAACTACCCTTTAACTGTTTATGGAAAGAAAATTAGTAATTATTACATTCCAATTTTAACATCAATTTGAATTCCATTCCATTTTATAAAGTTGTTATAAATAAGAAAATACTAAAAAGTTCAAGCACTTTAATTAGTTCTAATCTAACATTGAGAGTATCATTGAATATAATAATATTAAAAGTAACAATGAATCATTTCTGAATTCAATTCTCGAGAATTGAATTTTGTTGTCATTCTTAATGATAACCGCCAGTAACTATCAATATCTCTTTAGTTAATATTATTGTTAGTTATGACCATTTGCCAATGTTTAAATTTTTCTCATTCATAATCGCAGCATTGCGCGGGTAATTTTCTAGTATAAAACAATAATGTCAGTACAAAATAAATGCCATTTACTGACTGAAATATAGTGTCAGTAAAGGTGTGAAAACAGTCAGTAAAGGCCCAAAAGACTACTACTGAATAAAAAAGAGTCACTAACAAGGGCATCAATAAAAGTCTATCCTCACTCAATATTTCAATCGTTCAAAGATTTACTCACTGGAACTTTAGTCATTATAGGGTGTTCACCAAAGGTGTTGAAATTACTATTCTCACTCATGTTTCAGTCATTAAAAGTTGAGATGTTTAGTCACCAAAACTCTTATCCAGACTTCCTTTCAGTTTTGTGCATTTTTATTTTATACATAAAATACTTAAACAAGTACATGTCACACAATGTAAACAAACTGTAATATTGCTCAACACATGTCCATACATGCCAATTCGAGTTGGGTTAACCTATTAACTGTTTTCCATGTACAAATTCACAATATGACCTATAATTGTTTAAAAGCACATAAAGCATGATTATCTTTTAGCCCTTGCTCGCTCTGTAACTGCTCCATTAAAATTAGAGGTGTTCAAAAGTATTCGTATACGAACCCGAAATCCAAATATCCAAAAATCCGACCTGAAATTATCCGAAAATTCGGATACCCGAGATTTCGGATATCCGAATTTTCAGATTCGGATTCGGATAACAGTTTTCAGAAATTTCGGATATTCGGATATCCGAAATATCCGAAAAATAATAATTTTTCTCCTTTTTTTTGCAAGATGGTGTATCTGTGAACCATTACCCCCTGAATTCTTAAATGTGCCTATATTGACTACTCATCTTGACTTCAAAAGACACAAATTAATTTCTTCGTTGGGACACAAATTAATCTCTTCTTTGGTTATCACCATCAGTCAACACAAGAATTCTTCAAAGTCCAGATCTGAATCGCATAAGAAACCCAAATGGAGCCGTCATCTCATTTTTACTTTTTGCTCATCGAAGAGAGGTGTTTTTTAATTGTTTTATTGATTAGTACATGGCCTAGTAAGTATCTAATTTCAATTAATATCATAGCCACTAGTAGGATCTAAGATTGTAAGCAAGTGTTCTCAAATAATCTATTTCCATTGAATCTCATGAAAACCCCAGTACATCTAACACACAAATAAACACCTTCGTAGATATTCTTTATACTCCTCGATTAGAATCTTACTTGTTGATTATTTTATCGTTTTCAAGTTTTAAATTTCTTGTTCTTCTTATTATTCCGAAGTGCGATTTCTCTTGATCTACTATTTCCGGATATTTCGGATTATCCAATATCCGTATCCGAAATTTCGGATACGGATATCGGATACCAAAATCTACTATCCGAATTTTCGGATATCCGAATTTTCGGATATCCGATTTTGAACACCCCTAATTAAAATGATGCAAAAATAAAAGTCATAATATGAACATGTCAAATGGGTTGGACACTTGTTAGTAGTAAACTCAAAGGAATGAGTAGAAAGCAACAAAGCAACATGACAACCCGATAATGCCCAATTTGACCAATACCAAGAACTAACTTTTGATTTGGTCCACTCTGTTTTGCTACCTCTTTAATGAATCCTCACCATTCTCTTGAATTTGTATGGGTGGCAGCCATTTAGGTTTCGTCTAGCATCATATCATGTAATTTTCCACCCTAAATAAATGAACATTAACAAACACTTTTCTACGACAGGAGTACCTGACCAGAGATTGCATACACGTAATCACCTTCAGCTCAATCCCACTTCTTTTCTTCATATCCTTTCAGCAAAGCCTGCCCAATTAAATAACCGGAGTTCGATTAATTGCATAAATACAAATCTAAAATAGCCCTAATTAGGAATATTTAACAACACTTAATCACCTATATATCATGTAATTATTACCTGACGTTCACCTAAGGGCTTCTCCAATCATCTCCATTTTTCCATCTCCAAATATGCAGAAAAAACAGCATCTTTTTAGAATATTCTTTCTCCAAAACTTTTCTTCTCCAACCATCCTACTCCAAAATCTCAACTCCAAAAACTTTTATATTAAAATAATCTAACTTTTATACAATATCATAATAAGAAAAGGATAAACATTTGAATAGTTTTTCAAGCTTATAATTAATAACGAAATTGAATACAAACAATAATCGTTACATTATACTACAACATTATCTTCTATTCCTAAATTACCATATCGATCCCATAAATGTTCGATAAGTGCATTTCGAAGTTCAAAGTGGGCATCTTTATCTCTAAATCTTTATCTCTAATTTGCTTATGTCCAACCAGACAATTTTTAACTTTAAGGTTATCATCATTAACCAGTGGTACGTGAGAATTTAAGAATTGAACAAGCAAGAATTATGGCAAAACGAGAACAACAAAAACATCAAGGGGTTGGCTCGTTGGATGATTTAAGTCAATTTTTTTATACAGATGGAAATGTCGATTATGTTCCTAAGTTTTAGTTTATATTGTGATCGTAGTTTTATTTAATTCTAGTCTTTTATATGCAATATTTGAAATGTTCTATATTTCTCAATCAATATTCTCTATGTAATTTTTTTATGTGGGTAAAATAGTTTGATATAACACTACTATATTAAGTTATTATTTACAAATTACTAGTGACTAATAGAAATAAATATATAATATGAGTATATAAATATTATTGAGTTCATCAAAATTATAATAATAGTTTAGATTGATAAAGTGGTTTTGGAGGAGGGGTAAAAAATCTCCAAATATAGAGTAAAATCTCAATACTCCAAAAATTTATTCATATTTGGAGTACCCATTGGAGAGAGTTTTCTTCATAAATCATACTCCAAATCTCCATTTATGGAGTAAAAGGTGGTTTGGAGGAAACCATTGGAGAAGGCCTAATACATCAGAAAGTTTGCCATTCTTCATCATTAATGCACATGTCTACCCTACACAACATATCCTTCAAGTTGATTTAATATACATTTAGCTTACTTGAAAATCAACATATCCTTCCAAATTGTTGAGCTTGTACTCCATTACATCATCTCGTGCATATATCGCTTCAATATTTATTGTATGTTCCTCTTTTATCTACCTTTGTTGTATCAATATATGTCGGACACGCATCTCTCTGATCCATCATTTGTACCTACATATAAATAACACTAGTTAAACCCAAAAATCATATTTCGGACTTATAAGTCATAAACAAATAAGAATGAATCATATTAAGTTAATCAAACTAACTCCAAAATAAAAAAGTTATTTCAAATGCAAACATTCTAAAATTTGGTTAACTCAAGTGGTGTGTATTTCCAAAATAACTAATAAAAACATACAAGGCAAATTAATCTACACACATTTACATATAGGTAGTATATACATGAACTTGACCAAACAAAGCACATTTTGAAACCCAACTTACGGAAAAAAAAAAAAAAAAAAACCAGGGCCACACAAACTTAGTTTTTTTTTTTTTTTGCCTTTTCTTCAAAATTCTAACTTATAACAAAAAAAACAACATTTAACCTTATAAAGCAATTATAAAGATGAACATACAAACAACAGTGGTTGGTTCTTTTTCCGTCGACGTCGATGCTACAGTCATGTTCCAGAGAGAATTCATATTTGTCATTTAAATCTGAAGAAAAAAACACAAAGCTCTTAGATCTAATGAAAACCTTTCGATCTAATGATAAGAAACGAGAAATATCGAACAAGGAAATAAAAACTTAACAGCCGTCGGTGGGGGGTTTACAAACACGCGGGTTTTGTGGTGTTAATCGTCGGAGTTTTAGAAAGTGATGATGGTTGTGGACTGATGACTTTGGTCAATAGGTTTGGTGGGTGTTGATAAGAAAGAGAAAAATAGAGAGCAAAAAGGGTGTGTGTTTGTGTAGTACTCCTGTGTTTTAATTTGGGGGATTTGAAATTTTGAACGGTTTAAGTGGGTGTCCGAAAAAATTTGAAAAAAATCTATCTTATATACAATTTGACAATACTGCGGACATCATAAAGCTGATTTGGCCCCCTCTACAGTCTTTGTTGCTGCTGACGTGTCTTCACCACGAGATTTCGCTTAGGTCAGCATGATGAGAGCATGCCATTCTAAATCAACATAAACTAAAAATAAATATGTATTTAATTAATATACTTCAAAAAATATTTGATTTGGATTTGTTTGTGAGTTCCAAAAAATAGCATCCAACATGCATCGCCCTTCCGTTCCAATAGTTTTTCCACCATTGATACCTCTCAGGCATTTTAATTGAAAATTATACATAGAGATATTTCAATTTTTGATTCAATCTACAAATCTTTCACCTTAAGGTACGTTCTTTCTTCCCTTTTTTTCTTCTTCAATTTTCTTTTTCTTTTTCCTCCGCTTTTCTTCTTCACCTTTCTCAGTTTCATGTACATTTTTTCTTCCTTTTAATTCTTCCAATGCTGTGAACTTTTTGAGTTTTCTTGACTAATTAATCAGACTTGTAAATTAGGTCTTCAATTATAGGAGATATTGCTTCAAATCGGTGAATACAAATTGCATTAGCAAAGAATCAACCAAAGAGTTTTTGAGTGAGGCATGTTTTACTAAAACTTCTATGCTTGACTTACTTCCAGGTAATTTCGATTTAGCTTTAAGGTTAAAAAAATAGAAGTACCACTGCGATAAATGGGTTTATTCATCTCTAGCGATTTCAATTTTGGTTTTTTTTCATCAATGTAATCGATTTTAGTTTCTGATGATTTGATGCTCTCAGTTTTTTTTTCTGATTTGTGATTTATTTCGATATATACAGGGACACATCGATGAAGATGGGTTTTTGGGTTTCGTTACTCTCTTTGAAGTTGAGGAAGACAAAGAATCTGTATAGGATCCAGATAATAACATATGTATATGCTTTTGTTCGATTTTATTCGTCAGGTTTTCTCTTTGTTCAGTTTTAGTAAATAAGTTTAACTTAGTTTCACGAGTTTAGTTTTATGTACTTTCTGGAGGTGCTTTAAGATTTTAGATAAATTCGGAGTTGTTACTGGACTTGGAGCTATGAATTTATTTAACTGATTAAAGCACATCTCCATGATTGATTTCTAACCATATGCAGCTTCATATCATCAAATATGAATCACATTAGCAAGGAATTGTTACTTTCTTTTATAAGCTTTTTTATCAAGGTTAGTTTATTAAATAAGAAAGAACTTTGCTTAAACTATGTTATTATTTGTTTACAAACAAATCTTTGCATACTTTTGCTTTTTTGTTACTGTTAATTTTTTTAATTTTTTTTATGCTGCAGCAAACAAAGACTAATCCAATTTTCATGCTAACATCAAGATTATGTTTTTGTAATGAACACCTAAACGATGCACACCAATTGTTTGATTATATGTCTAAGTGAACAGGTGTGCAAGTTTCATGGCATGAATATATATTATGTTTGTTACTGAATTTGATAAAACTACGTGTTGTCAACTATAATAGGTAGTATCTCAAAAATTGTTATGTTTAAGATTGGTTTTGTCATCTACTATCATAGTTAATATCTCAAAATTTTTGTATACACTTACTTAATGCCCTTACTTAGTATCAGAGGTCAAAGATGTTGATATTATATGCTATTTTAATAATAAAATAAGTTTAAATTTGGTAATAGAGATATATCTCTAACATGGTGCTTTTAGTAGTTTATGATGATTGAATGTATAATATCTCACTAGAGCTATTTGTGTACATTCACTGCCAACTAAACCTTAACTGGATCTGGATGTACATTTCTAGAGTGAGATAGTTTCAGATATCAAATCAAATGCGTTGAATATTATTATCAATTTTAATGCAATATGCTTTGTGCCAATTTCTTGCAGTTTACTGAACACAGTGTCGAAGGGTTATTCCCTTGGAACTTATGCCACCAGATGTCTGGACTGCTACCGTTCTAAACCACCGTGCAAATCAACCAGAAGAGAATCAGGTATAGACTTTGATATTTAAGGTCAAAATCAATTTTTAATTGATTCAAGTATAATATGGATTGTTGACTTAAAGATTTTGCTGATGGTCAAAATATCATTCTACTGGTGCAGTAGACCAGATCTTCGAAAAAATTTAGACGGTAAGTATTCTAGAGAGCTTCTTAGTTTTGGTTATAGTCTCTATGTTTTCTCTCGATTGTCTAGCTACTTTCATGAACTCTAGATTTCAATTCCAAGATTTCTACTTTTACGTTCATACCAGTGATATCATTAAAAAAAGGACTATATATGTATATTAGATATAGTAGATGTCACACCCCGTCTAAAGCGGAAACAACGGGATACAACAATGATAGGATCATAACACATCATTATAAAGAATTCTATATGATATATAAAGTTCAATGTGTCACGATGCCAATAACATGAATAACGGTTCATGTCATGCATACATTTCCACAATGAATCAAAGTCTTACAAAATATTAGGGGTGAGCACAAAAACCGTTTAACCGAACCATAACCATTTTAACCACTAAACCGATCCATTTTAACCGCTTAACCACACAAACCACCGGTTCGGTTATGTAAAATAAAATTAACCGCTCGTGGTGGTTCGGTTACAGTTAATGGCCATAACCGATCCGCCATTAACCGCCCCGCCTTATATATCTAAGTTATAATTAAATATGTATATATATATGTATATATATATATATATATATATATATATATATATATATATATATATATATGTATATATGTATATTTTCTTTTTTTATATGGATTAATACTTAATATTAAAAAATCTATGGATTTTGTTGTTTTGTTTTGGACTGACATAATAATGGATCAATAAAATATAGGACTTCATATTTAAACCAGATCTATTCATGCATTCATAATCTCGTATTCACTTTTTCCTTTTGGATTAAAAAGTAAACTTGAATTTTGATTCATGCTTTTTTGTTTTATGCTTGTTTCATTATACATATTTTGTAGTATGTTGAAAAAAGGAAGTAATACTTGTTCGGCTAAAGTTACAACCTAAATATTTAACATTAACCGCTTTAACCGAAAAAATTAACCGAACCGTCAAAATTAACCGTTAACCGATCCGCCAATTAACCAAACCCAACGGTTATCAATATCAATTAACCGCCATATACGGTTCGGTTACGGTTAGTGCCCATAACCGCCCCAAACCGAACCGTGCACACCCCTACAAAATATTCATACACAACAATATTAAGGCAAAACATGCCTTCACTAACAACCATAATCTATCACAAGCCTTGAATAACTCTTAATGCAACTCTAAAGGTCCACTAAGTTCTCTTGTCCTCAGCTTTTAACTCCACTAGTATAACCTGAAAAGTTATGCTCAAAATCGTCAACAAATATGTTGGTGAGTTTCGTAGGTTTGAAACAACACACAAAAATATAAACTTTTGCTGTGATAATAATGAGTTAGGACAATGCATTTGAAAAGGTACATAAGTGAAATATTATAACCAAAACATCACCACAACCCTGTCATCACCCCACAAAGGAGTATGAACCAAACCACATCACAATCACAAAAATGGACGTAGTTACTCCAACGAAGAAACTTTAATGCGAACACCAAAAGTAAGCATTAACTAATAAACTTTAATGCGAACACCAAAAGTAAGCATTAGCTAAGAAACTTTAATGCGAACACCAAAAGTAAGCATTAAGCACATAATCACATAGTGTCGCACAATTTAGCATATGTCCAAAAATAGAAGTAAACAAGTTCACAGCATGAAAAACCATTTATAAAATATGAGCATACTTTTTCCCCAATTTAAAAACATGTAATTGAAAACGGGGCCACGAAAACTCACCTGAATAGCAGGTTAGAGCAAAGTAAGTATTACACACAAGACGCAATGAAATATGAGCGTCCTATAATATTTAGGTGAAATATTCATGAGTTATGTATCTTAAGAATTACGTACACGAGTCGAGTCGAAGGGTTCCTATATGTTCACGTTTATCTCAAGTTTATACCCCTTTAATATATTTCCCACTAATCCCCAAATGAACTAAGTCTTATGGTTACTCAAGTTTATGTCTACACATTGCTAGTGATAATAGTTCAATTTCAATTCTTTTGTAAATATTCACGAACACGTTATCAATAATCCTTATGTAACCTAAACTTTGAAAACATATTATAATCCATGCTATATATACATCACTCATGAAAATGTTAATTTAAAAGAATTAAGAAAACAATATCATAGTTTGAATTATATAGACTTTAGAACACATTAACTTAAATAATATACCAATTAAATTAAATAAATAAATTCAATGTAAGTTTATAAAAATATATAAGTTTATACAGAAAAGTTCAAGTCTTATCCTAATTTTAAAAGTCCCAAAGCAATTAGAAAGTAATTAAATCAATTCATTTAACTTAACCAAAGTTTTCAGAAAATTCGGAATACACTGCAGCAGTTTATGAAATAATTTTTATAAAATAATATGTTTCGTTTTAGAGGCCGAAACCACAAAGTTTTTTGTAAAACATCGAGATCTACAACTTTTTAGTTTTGGATGAAGCCTGAAAACGACTCTAGTTGTATGTATGCTGACTCGAACTAATATTTCTTGCTTGTGCAGCCAACCTACTGCTGGGTACCTGTGATAAATACTAAAATGGGTCAGCGAAAACGCTGGTGAGCTCACAGGTTTGTATGTCAATGTATAGTTGTCAGAACCGCAAGATTTATATTGAATTTAAAATGCAATTAAGCAAAATAAAAGTTATACTGTCCATGAGCACATAGTCTGAGCTTAACTTGATTTTTCAGGCCCACTTAAGGAAACCTAACTTGAAATGCCTCCTACGAGTGCCTAATCAACACTCGTCTTCCCAAATGCTAATACATCCGTTTGACCGGTTAGTGCGTGCTAACCCGGATGAGGATTGTCAATCCCATATGATATCATATACTAACATTCACGCTAAAATATTAGAGACTATGCTTATGGAGGACTTTAAATTGATTAGCTTGAAACTCATGTAGTATTTGAAGTTTGGCACTTGCGTTCTACTTGTAAAACAAAATCGAGTAGTAATATCACACCCCTAGTTGTAAAGCAGTGAAAATGGGGCTATGAAACTCACCTGAGTCTTGGAGTGTTTAAGTTAATAAACTCGAAGTAATTAGCTGTGAGTTGATGTCCAAAGACTTGAAACCTGAATGTGTCCACGACACTTGATTGTTATTAATTGTACCGGTATCTCGAAAGACTACCTTTGTAGTTGTTATTTAATTATATATGTCCAAATTACTACGATTTGGTTGATTAATTGTTTTGTTTCAAGTTACTACGACTTGATTGACTAAATTATCCAAGTTACTACGACTTGGTTGATTGAATAATCTGTTTTGTAAGTTTTGAGAATGTGTACGGCCCGTTGGTGACGGTTTGTAATAATAATAATTCTAAAATGTTGACTTTGCTACAGTACTGCTACAGTACTGCTACAGTAAATTTGACTTTTTTGAACAGTAACTTTGACTTCAAAATTCTGGTTTTTCTGTGTTTTGCGACACAACATGCGACACAAAGATTTGACATGCGACACAATGGTTGTGTCGCAGACGTCATGCGACACAAGGATACGACACAAGGATTGTGTCGCATCAGATACGAAATGCTAATTTAATAGCGACATAGTGGTTGTGTCGTATAGAAATACGACATAATATGCGACATAGAGTGCGACACAATATTGTGTCGTATGAGTTACGACACTAAAGATTTGGTACGACACAAGGTGCGACATAACCGGTTTTATGCGACACAGTATGCGACACAAGGCTTGTGTCGCACTGAAGAACACCAGCCCAGAAACATCGGCTGTTCGTGAATTTTCCGGCCAAAACTCAAATCAAACTCATTTTTAGACTATAAAACCTTGTTATCTTCCTAGTATTGGACATATATAAGTTGTGTAAACATCAAAACATCCAAAGATTACATCAAAATAAACAAATCTAAGTTTTTAGAATTTTTCTTACAAATGCAAATCGAAGACGATGGAGGCCGAAAATGATGGTAGAGCTTTTGTTAATCTTGTTCCTCACTTGATGGTGGTTCCGAAAATGTAAGTTTTGTTGTCGGATTTGATGATTCCGAAATTTTGTATGAATTTGGTGAGAGTGTTTTTGGTGTGTGTGTGTTTTTGGAGAATGAAAATGAAAGAAAGAATGAAGGAGAGGTGGGGTGTAGGTGAAAGCCTCACCTCGCAGTCTCCGTCCCGTGCTCCGCGTGGTGTTCGTTTTCTCAGTCATTTAACGTTAAATATTTATTTTATTCGTTTAAATTTTCCATTTTAAATTATAAATTATTATAAAATATTTTATTGTAAAATTTTACCAGTTATCTATTTATGATATTTAAAAGGGAAATTCGTTTTATTTGTTTGCGCGTTTGTATTTTTAATCTCGTATACATTAATTGTGTAATAAAACTTGGATACGAAATATTACAATAAATGAGATTCTGAATAAAATTGAGTTATTAGATAATATTTGTATTTCTTAATAAAATTATTCACCAACGTCCGTATTTATTGTATCGAAATTCATTCGATTTGAAACTCGTACGATTTAAATAAACCGCATAATTGTGTAGATATATATTCAACAATATATATGATAATTGATACATTAATTAGCCTAACACATAACTAATTACATGTATTAAAACTTGATTAGGCACTAAATTCTAGTCCTAAATTGACGGTTGTCACAGATTGTGACAACAGATCTAGCTTGAAATAGGATTGGTGTAATTATTATCTTGTTTGAACATTGGTTTAGATTTGTAAATAATATGATGTTAGTTATGTTATTAATATTTGTTAAATATATTAGTATGTTAAAGTATTAGACGAATATCGAAAACGAAATTAATATGTATGGCGAGTCGAGAGCTCAAGTCGCAAGACTTGGTCATGCGAGATGAGATATGAACTCGCAAAGGCAATACTGGCAACGAATCGAGTTCATTTATGGGCTTGGGCCGTCTGCGAGTCGAGTCAACTCGCGAGCCCAAAGGCTGCGAGTCGAGACGAAGTATATATTGAATTTTCGTTTAGAAACTTTATAACTTTTGCGATCAGAACTTTTGGCAATCGATTTTCATACCTGCGAATTCAGATTTCCAGAGAGAAACAAGATAGACTAAAGGCTAGGCTTTGACGGTTTACGTATAAAGCAAAGTTATTAGTTAATATAAACGTTATTAATCGTTATACAATCGTGTAACTAGTATTAAGGGATTCCGCACCTTAATACCTATAGATAACCTCGTTATCGATCCAAGAACTAG
Organism: Helichrysum umbraculigerum; assembly: GCA_949592205.1. Classification (NCBI taxonomy): domain Eukaryota; kingdom Viridiplantae; phylum Streptophyta; class Magnoliopsida; order Asterales; family Asteraceae; genus Helichrysum; species Helichrysum umbraculigerum. Next base: position 43,847,448 of record CATIUR010000007.1, read on the forward strand.
GGACTTACATAACTCTTAATGCAACTCTAAAGGTCCACTAAGTTCTCTTGTCCTCAACTTTTAACTCCACTAGTATAACCTGAAAAGTTATGCTCAAAATCGTCAACAAATATGTTGGTGAGTTTCGTAGGTTTGAAACAACACACAAAAATATAAACTTTTGCTGTGATAATAATGAGTTAGGACAATGCATTTTAAAAGGTACACAAGTGAAATAATATAACCAAAACATCACCACAACCCTGTCATCACCCCACGAAGGAGTATAAACCAAACTACATCACAATCACAAAAATGGCCGTAGCTACTCCAACGAAGAAACTTTAATGCGAACACCAAAAGTAAGCTTTAACTAATAAACTTTAATGCGAACACCAAAAGTAAGCATTAGCTAAAGAACTTTAATGCGAACACCAAAAGTAAGCATTAAGCACATAATCACATAGTGTCACACGATGTAGCATATGTCCAAAAATAGAAGTAAACAAGTTCACAGCATAAAAAACCATATATAAAACATGAGCATACTTTTCCCCCAATTTGAAAACATGTAATTGAAAATGGGGCCACGAAAACTCACCTGAATAGAAGGTTAGAGCAAAGTAAGTATCACACACAAGCCGCAATGAAATATGAACGTCCTATAATATTTAGGTGAAATATTCATGAGTTATGTATCTTAAGAATTACGTACACGAGTCGAGTCGAAGGGTTCCTATATGTTCACGATTATCTCAAGTTTATACCCCTTTAATATATTTCCCACTAATCCCCAAATGAACTAAGTCTTATGGTTACTCAAGTTTATGTCTACACATTGCTAGTGATAATAGTTCAATTTCAATTCTTTTGTAAATATTCACGAACACGTTATCAATAATCCTTATGTAACCTAAACTTTGAAAACATATTATAATCCATGCTATATATACATCACTCATGAAAATGTTAATTTAAAATAATTAAGAAAACAATATCATAGTTTGAATTATATAGACTTTAGAACACATTAACTTAAATAATATACCAATTAAATTAAATAAAGAAATTCAATGTAAGTTTATAAAAATATAAGTTTATACAGAAAAGTTCAAGTCTTATCCTAATTTTAAAAGTCCCAAAGCAATTAGAAAGTAATCAAATCAATTCATTTAACTTAACCAAAGTTTTCAGAAAATTCAGAATACACTGCAGCAGTTTATGAAATAATTTTTATAAAATAATATGTTTCGTTTTAGCTGCCGAAACCACAAATTTTTATGTAAAACATCGAGATCTACAACTTTTTAGTTTTGGCCGAAGCCTGAAAACGATTCTAAGTGGGTCAAAACGGCCCCTGAAGTTGACTGGAAAATCAAATCAGTTTCTGCAAATACCGTAAGACTAATTCCAAATTCAATAACGCATTATTCTTGACATATGATTTCCCTAAACTTGATACAAAACATGTTTACATACCTATGTGGATATATTCATAATCAAAGTTCTCAATTTAAATAGTTAGGGTTTATCAATTCAACAACAATTTTCATGCACACAACTAGAACGTTTCGGTTTAGGTTTTTAACTACACAACTATGATCAAACCATACCCTCGACTCGTGTTACAATATAAATCGATGATGAGACTTATTAATCTCAGAAAATAAAAAAAAAACTTGTTGGAAAAGAGTTTGTATTATTACCTACGCAAATACACGAACGAGTAGCACACGTAATCAAAACTCGAACTCAATTTTGTGGCGTTTCTTTGGTTTCTCCTTCTCTCTTTTTTTTCAGTCATCACATAGCAGAAACCCAGCAGGGATCGATTTATTTTTTTTATCAAAAGAGTTAGGGTATATAGGATGGTTTGGGGCCCAAGTTAGGGTGTTTGGGTTGGGCCGATCGGATGGATCCACCAAGGGTGGTCTTGGGTCGATTTTTCTTGAGGGTATTTTGGGCTAATAGTTGGACATGTTATAACCCAATAATTTTAGAGACCGTGAGCTTTTGATTCACGTCATTTGGAGTCCATATAAGAAAGTTATGGCCCGAACCGTGAAACCTCGCAGAAAATTCAACTTTTATCTTATTAACGTGTTATATATTTTTACTTAGCTTATTAATAATGTGTTATAATTGTTAAAATTTTTATTATTTATAAATGACTTATTGTTACATTTTTTTTTATCATACTGCGAATATTCTCTTAAGTTTCCAAATTATGAACGCGTTTAAGTTTAGCCTCGTATCTTCTTCGTTACATGTCTAATTGCGATGATTCTTTTTATGTTGGATTCGTTTTTCAAAAACGAAGACTTTGATGTAAATAGATATCCAAAATAAGAATTTTCACAAAAATGAGTTTTTACGACTTGAACTACGATAACGGTTTGGTGACGGTTGTCACAGTAGCAGATCGTTTGTGCTATCAACCTTACTTTAGCATGAAAATGAGGGCCAAACGAGCAGGTTGGTTTTTTTTAAATTGAAATATAAACAATGGAACATGAATTCAATGATAATATCATATAGTTGCGCTGATTATTATCTACGAGTCTGGTTTCAAGATCAGTTGTGCTAAGCTAATGAACTATGAACTGAAGTACCATGACTGAGGTTATGTAGTTTAAACCATGAAAGCTGAAATAATAGGTGCTCAACTCTCTTAGGAAATAAAGATTTGGCCACGAGCTGTGAGGAGTCAATATCTTAAGGTATGAGCTGTGAGGTAATAAAGATTTGGCCACTTAGTTATCTGTGGATATATAGTTGGCCTTCAATTTTGATAAGTTTGTTATTAGCTTTGCTGCATATGAATGTACATATGGAGATCTTAAACTGGCATTTAAATGTAACTGTTGGGATCAATAGTTAGACTTGCTGTACTTATAAATGTTCTTATTTAGATACAAGTGATTGAAAGGCTGAACTTTTTGTGTTATTAACCTTACTTTGGAAGGAGGCATACTCATGGTCTTGATTATTGCTGATAAAGTGCTATTTCTACAAGGTAAGGCTTACTATTATATTTGCTTAATGAAACTGGTACTTGGATTCATATGCTTTGATATACATTATTAGTATTATTGAGATTATTATTGTCTAAGACTTGACAAAATGCTTAATTTCTAGACCTTTTATGTGATGCTATGGTTGATGGTTTAGGCATTTTGTTTTCTTGAATTACATGATTTTGGTAGCTTTTGATTTTGGGACAATTGTGAATTACCATCATGGTTCTGATCCTGCTGCTGCAAGTTGTCGATGATGATAGTGTTATTGTTGTATGCTTTTTTATTTAGCCTCTCATTCTATATTGGATGGACACATAATAATTGCTTATGCTTTTGACCTTTAAGGTAGTAACCCTAACTGTTAGAAAACAATTTATTAACTCATTCCGTTGATGTTCCGTTGATGGTAATTCAAGCTATACATGGGTCGTGAAACAATTCCGCAGGAGGTGGCAAGCGTATGAGGTTAGTATTATCTTCTTTAGTTTTTTGGTCGAAAATTGTCCAAAGTCTGTTAATGCATAGAACCTTCCAAGTTACTCCGCATTTGATTAGACGGTTGAGTATTATAATAAAAATAGTGTTAACTATATAGACAAGAACTTTTGATTGACTGTGACATGCTGTAGCCAATGTTGGAATTTTTTTTATTAATAGGGTTGTTTCATAATCTGTTTGTGGTAATGGTGTTTTCTCTCCCGGTGTTATAGAAATGGGTCTCACGCATAGTTCTTAAGTTTTTGCAAACCATCCATTCACACAACTCCCCATACATGAATAGTGTAAATGTCTATTTCCAAACATAACCGTTCACTTCCAAGCATAACCTTCCAAACATTCATGCACGACATGACATTGAGATTTTGCTCTTGCAAAATGAATTTGCAAACCATGGTATAATCTCAAAGGTTTATCAGGTAGGTTTGAAAATACATTGAGTATGCATAACCATATTGCAAACCATATCTATATTACCTCCCTAACATTTACCAAAGGTAAATTTACTTGTAACGCCCCAAATTTTTGTAAGTTTAAATTGTATTATATGCGTTTAGTTATTTAATCATATGTGTATAATATAATGATATGTGATGTAAATTTTATGTGTTAGAAATTGTTAGTAGGACTTGGTTAGTTAAACTAACCTAGTTAGAGGGTAGAAATGGTTAAGTTAGCAAAGTTGAGGGGGCAATGAAGAAATGTAGTAATATAATTCAGATTTCCTGTAGTTTCTAGTTCAGAAGTGAAAGTTTAAAACATAAAATACGAGAGAGAGACAGAGCTGGCGATTTTGAGGAACTCACAGGAAGAAATCAAGATCAAAGAAAGTTAGGGTTTCAATTAATTAAAGTTCTTAATCTTCAATTAAGCTTCTTAAAGGTAAGAATCAACTCCCTACTTGTTTAAATTGATGTTAGGGTTTAAGAACTTAAAACCCTAAGTTAGTGATTCTCATGTTTAAGTGGGTAATTGATTTTAATTAAGTTCCATACAAATAGTTAAGCTAGAAAGAGTAGTTATATCATGTTGGTTAGGTTAAAATATCTATGATCATATGTAAATGGGTTGATTGATTTAATTATTGTATGTGAAATCATCAACTTATGATATGTTTGGTGAATTGTAAGAATTATGATTAGAAAGAAGATGAATTGCCCAATTGATTATGATCATAGGATAATTGTATGGAACTTATGTTAGAAATATGGGTGTTATGTGATTTAGCACCTAAGTATTATGTAAGAAGTAAGAAAGAGTTAGTTAAATATGTAAATGATAAGTGTTTATGTGATTATGTGAATAGGTGATCAAGTGTGCAAGAGTTCAAGTATTTGTTTGTGCAAGTGAAAAGGTAAGTATATGGACATGTGGAACCAAGGAATTATTTATCATTTGCTTGGTGGTATCTAAGTAATGACTATGTCATTAGCTTAGTTTGATGCCATTTCTTATGAATTGACATGTTAGATGTTATGGATCCTTAACTTGTTGCAGATTTTAATTGTTAGAATCCATTTACTTACTAAGCATTTATGCTTATTCGTTGTGTTTAACATGTTACAGGAAGTTCTAGCAAGGTAAAAGACGAGTCAGGGAAGAAGCCCATGGATAGCTAGTGGTGGAGCTCATTGCTTGGTTGGTAATGAGTTTATATCCCTATTTGATCATGCTCACGATACAATAACACCCCCGTTTGTAAGGTTTAAGATTTTAGTCAATGTATGTAAAAGATAGTAAGTCTCACTTATGGATAGTTTTGATGAAAGTTGATGTTTTGGGTAAAGTTAAATTAGTGAGACTTGAATTGTTAATGTGTATGTAAATATGAATGAAAAGTGGTTGTTTGACTTTTAAAAGTCAATCGAGTAAGAATGAATGTCATTGGATGGTCAAAGATTGAATTGGGTCAAATTGGTGCCCAAATGGGTCACTAAGTGCTTATGTGTCAAAATGGGTCAAGTAAATCGAAAGTCAAATGTTTTGGTACTCCTAAGTCCAAATGGTATGGTTAAATGTGTGGTCAAAAGGGGAGGGTCAGATTTGCCTTGGTTTGAAATTTGACATGTTGGCATTTTTGGTGAAAAATGGTCGAAAACTAGTTCAAGTGTCAAAACGGGTTAAAACGAGAATTTTGGAAAAGTAAAAGTTGAGTCATGTTCATTTGACCATTTTAAACGTGTCTGCAAAATTTGGCAATCCCGGGTGTTGTAGTTTAAAAGTTATGCATCGTTGAAGTTCGAGTTTTGGTATAAAAATGTGCAGGCTCTGGATTCTGTTGCTAGAACTGGGAATCCGGCGGATTCATGGGAATCCGGAAGATTGCCATGAATCCGGACGGATTCCGGAGTGTATTCATAACCGGATTGCTAAGAATATGTTCTGGTCAAAAGTGAAGCCTGAAACCATAGGGAATCCGGCGGATTCCCTCAAATCCGGCCGGATCCAGCTAGGTTCCAGGGATTTTTAGTTTTTGTTATTCGAAGTGTAATGTAATTGCATAGCCAGTGTTTTGGGACCATAATAAGTAAGTACAAGTATATAAAAGTGTTATGGAAAAAAAAAAAAATTTGGTCGAATAGGGGTGTTTCAAGTTGGTATCAGAGCACGGTTTAAGGGATTCGGGTATTCACCATTAGTGGGTACTTGATCTTAGACCATTTAATTATTGTATTGAGCATGATTTAGAATTGTTATGTGTACGGGATTATGTTTTGCTAATGATTTTGAATCGAAGTGTGTCGTGTAGACTTTGGATATGTTATATTTTAATACGGTAATTAGTGCGCCTGGCCAACGCAATGATTATCATATTACTATATGGGTATCCATGGAAATCACGAAACATTAGAGGATAAGTCATTTGCTATTGTTAGTGTTATGTGTTAGAAGTAGAGATAAAGTAGACTTATAATTGTTAAGTAAGTTGAGTTAATTATAACGTGTCTACTTTCAGAAAGATGGATGAGCGAGAAATAGATGTTACTCTTGGATTTAACCCGGGTAACAGAGCCCAAGATGAAGAGGCAGGAGGCAGTGGTGGAAGACCAAGGTCTCCTATTCCTAACACTGAATTGTCTTGGGAAGGTATAAAATCCCTTGTGTCTAAAGAAATTAGTCAAGCACAAGAAGCATCTCTTCCGTTCTTAGTGACGACGATTACAGACACTGTCAGAAAGATTGTGAGTGAAGAAATGCAGAAAGGGAGAGGAGAAGTAGTTATGCCTAGACCAGGGGAAATCCCACAAGCTAATATTCAAGAAGAACAGAAAAATATTAGTTATAGAGACTTTTCAGCCTGCAACCCACCCGATTATGAAGGTGATCTGGATCCAATCAAATGTTATCGTTGGATTTCAGAGGTAGAAGGGGCATTCGCTACTGTGGATTGTCCCAACAAATTTAAAGTAAGGTATGCAGCTAACCTTTTGAAGAATCGTGCTAAGTGGTGGTGGAATGTACAGTGTATAACCAAGGGTGATGAAGTTATTAGCAAATTGACGTGGGAAGAGTTTAAAGTAATGTTTGAAAGCACGTATTCTCAAGATGCAGATTTAAATAGAATTCGTCAAGAGTTTTTAGCTATGGAGCAAACAAACGAATCGGTGAATGAATTGGTGGGAAATTTTCTGGATAGAGCTCGTTTTTGTCCAGAGTATATGGATAATCCAAGGATGCTTATGAATCATTTTCATAAGGTCCTGAAAAAGGAAATCAGAAAGTATGTACTTCCCAAAAGATGTCAGACACTTGAAGAAATGATAGATGAAGCCCGTTTTCAGGAACTTGAGTTAAAGAAAGATGAACAAGTGGCGGCTGCCAAAAGAAAAAGTGATCAAGGTTCCGGTCCATCAAAGAAGTTTAGACCGAGTGGGAGTACAAAGAAGGACGATAGACCGGTGCCACCTGAATGTAAGAAGTGTCATCGAAAACACTTTGGAGAATGCAAGTTTGGCACCAACGCATGTTATCAATGTGGACAAGAAGGTCACTTTGGCCGAGATTGTCCGAATCCAATCAGAGTTTGTTATGGTTGTTATCAACCAGGGCACATAAAGTCTGAGTGCCCGAATCTTGGGAATCGGCCTGCTACTTCAACTCCAAAGAAAAGTACATAAAAGAAAACTACAGAAATTCCAAAGTCTAAAGGCCGTTCCTTCCAAATCACTGCTGAAGAAGCTCAGCGAGCCCCCGATGTCCTGACAGGTACCTTTCTTGTAAATTTAGTGCCTGCACACGTATTATTTGATTCGGGATCTTCGCGATCCTTTGTGTCAGAAAAGTTTAGTCAGAAATTCTCTATTCCCCTTAGTGAGTTAGACATTCCACTGGACGTTGAGGTTGCAGATGATAGAATAGTTTATGTTGCTAATGAGTTCCGTGGGTGTCAACTACAGATTAGTAATGAATCTTTTATTATTAATCTCATTCCAATGCCAATGGGTGAGTTTGATGTAGTAGTGGGTATGGATTGGCTAGGTAGACATAATGCTATCATTCAGTGTGAGAAAAAGATTATCCGTATCAATACTCCAAGTGGGGGAGTGATTGATATTTATGGGGAAAAGAAAAAAACCTTCCTTATCCATATGTACCTTTTCTCGTGCCAAACGTCATTTGTCACGTGGTTGTCAAGCCTTTTTGGCCCACGTGATAGATCTTCAGAAAAGTGTTCCAAAACTCGTGGAGATTCCTGTTGTAAAGGAGTTTCCTGATGTTTTTCCGGACGAGCTACCGGGTATTCCACCCGAGAGGCAAGTCGAATTTCGTATAGACCTTATTCCTGGAGCTACTCCTATTGCTAAGACTCCGTATAGACTTGCCCCTTCTGAAATGCAAGAATTGATGAAACAGTTACAAGAACTGTTAGATAAGGGGTTTATTCGTCCAAGTAGTTCACCTTGGGGTGCTCCAATCTTGTTTGTTAAGAAAAAGGATGGCACAATTTGTATGTGTATAGATTATCGGGAATTGAATAAGGTCACCATCAAAAATAGGTATCCCTTACCTAGGATTGATGATTTGTTTGACCAGTTGCAAGGTGCCAGCTATTTTTCTAAAATTGACCTACGTTCTGGTTATCACCAACTCAAGGTTCGAGAAGAGGATGTATCCAAAACAGCTTTTAGAACTAGATACGGTCATTATGAGTTTGTGGTGATGCCATTTGGTTTGACTAATGCACCAGCCGCTTTTATGGATCTTATGAATCGGGTATGTCGTCCAATGCTCGATAGATCTGTAATTGTGTTTATTGACGATATTCTTGTTTATTCTAAGTCTGCTGGTGAACATGAACTTCATTTGAGGCAAGTTTTACAGATGTTACGTATTGAAAAGCTTTATTCCAAGTTCTCGAAATGTGAATTTTGGCTTCGTGAAGTTCATTTTCTGGGTCATGTTGTAAATAGTCAGGGAATTAAGGTTGATCCTACCAAAGTCGAGGCGGTGATGAAATGGGAACCCCCAACCAATCCGACTGAAGTAAGGAGTTTTCTGGGTTTAGCCGGGTATTATAGACGGTTTATCCAGGATTTCTCCAAAATTGCTACTCCACTCACAAAGCTTACTCGTAAGAATATTAAGTATGAATGGAAAGATGAGCATGAACAGGCCTTCAGAACCCTTAAATTAAAGTTAAGTCAGGCACCTATCTTAGTACTTCCCGATGGTACTGAAGATATGGTTGTATATTGTGATGCCTCTTATAATGGATTAGGTTGTGTATTGATGCAACGTGGAAGAGTGATAGCTTATGCCTCGAGACAGTTAAAAGAACATGAGAAAGGGTACCCAGCACATGATTTAGAATTGGCTGCAGTTGTCTTTGCTCTTAAAATATGGATACATTATTTGTATGGGGTAAAGTGTATCATTTATACTGATCATAAAAGTCTTAAGTATTTCTTTGATCAGAGAGATCTTAATATGAGACAGAGACGTTGGTTAGATTTGGTGAAGGATTATGATTGTGAAATCCTTTATCATCCTGGAAAAGCGAATGTAGTTGCAGATGCTCTCAGTAGAAAGGCAATGCATCATGCCTTGATTGTTAGATCTCTTCGAATTACAGTCTCTCCAAGCTTGTTAGATCAGATTAAAGAAGTGCAACAGAAAGCTTGGCAGAAAGGTGATTGGAAAGTAGAACGTATTAAAGGCCAAATTCAGAATATTGTTGAAGATTCCCGAGGATTAAAGACTCGATATGGCAGAATCTGAATTCCAAACTCAATAGAGTTAAAGAAATTGCTGCTAGATGAGGCACATCGATCCAGATATTCCATTCATCATGGCGCCACTAAGATGTATTATGATTTAAAAACAGATTATTGGTGGCCAGGTATGAAAAGAGAGATTGTTAAATATGTCGATCAATGTTTAACTTGTTTACAGGTAAAAGCAGAATATCAAAAGCCAATGGGAATGATGCAACCCTTGGATATTCCTGTCTGGAAGTGGGAGCATGTTACTATGGATCTAATCACCAAATTGCCAAAGACACGACGCCATCATGATACAATTTGGGTGATTGTGGATCGATTGACGAAAAGTGCTATATTTCTGCCAATTAAAGAGACGTATACTTCGGAAGTACTTGCAAATTTATATGTTCAAGAAGTGGTGGCACGTCATGGAGTACCTCTTTCGATTGTTTCTGACCGGGATAGAAGATTTACTTCCAGGTTTTGGAACAACTTTCAAGAAGATTTGGGTACTCATGTTAATTTAAGCACAGCTTTTCATCCGCAGACTGATGGTCAGAGTGAAAGAACTATTCAGACATTAGAAAACATGTTAAGAGCGTGTGCTATCGATTTCGGTGGTAACTGGGATGAACATTTACCTTTGGCAGAGTTTTCATATAATAATAGTTACCACACGAGTATAGGTATGCCACCCTATGAAATGCTTTATGGAAGAAAGTGTAGAACTCCAATTTGTTGGGGCGAGATTGGTCAAAGGGAATTGGGTAGTACTGATATTGTGCAGAAAACATCTGAAAATATTGACCAAGTCAGAGAACGGTTGAAAATGGCACAGGACCGTCAAAAGTCTTATGCCGATGTTAGAAGATGCCCAATTGAATTTCAAGTTGGAGATAGAGTGATGTTAAAAGTATCTCCATGGAAAGGCATCATACATTTCAGAAAACGAGGAAAGTTAAGTCCTCGGTTTATCGGTCCATTCAAGATTCTAGAAAAAGTAGGAAAAGTAGCTTATAGACTTGAGCTACCGGAAGAGCTAGCAGAAATCCACAGCACTTTCCACGTGTCATACTTAAGAAAGTGTTTGGTGGATGAGGCGTCCTATGTACCTTTAGAAGAGATAGAGATTAATGACCAATTGAGCTATGTAGAACAACCGATAATGATTCTAGAAGAAAAGGTTAAGAGATTGAGAAATAAAGAAATTAAGTTGTTCAAAGTTCAGTGGAAGCATAGAAAAGGATCAGAGTTTACATGGGAACCGGAGCATGAGATTGTTAAATATTATCCGACTTTGTATCAGGAATGGATTGTGAGGACACAATCCTGAATAAGTGGGGGAGAGTTGTAACGCCCCAAATTTTTGTAAGTTTAAATTGTATTATATGCGTTTAGTTATTTAATCATATTTGTATAATATAATGATATGTTATGTAAATTTTATGTGTTAGAAATTGTTAGTAGGACTTGGTTAGTTAAACTAACCTAGTTAGAGGGTAGAAATGGTTAAGTTAGCAAAGTTGAGGGGGCAATGAAGAAATGTAGTAATATACTTCAGATTTCCTGTAGTTTCTAGTTCAGAAGTGAAAGTTTAAAACATAAAATACGAGAGAGAGACGGAGCTGGCGATTTTGAGGAACTCACAGGAAGAAATCAAGATCAAAGAAAGTTAGGGTTTCAATTAATTAAAGTTCTTAATCTTCAATTAAGCTTCTTAAAGGTAAGAATCAACTCCCTACTTGTTTAAATTGATGTTAGGGTTTAAGAACTTAAAACCCTAAGTTAGTGATTCTCATGTTTAAGTGGGTAATTGATTTTAATTAAGTTCCATACAAGTAGTTAAGCAAGAAAGAGTAGTTATATCATGTTGGTTAGGTTAAAATATCTATGATCATATGTAAATGGGTTGATTGATTTAATTATTGTATGTGAAATCATCAACTTATGATATGTTTGGTGAATTGTAAGAATTATGATTAGAAAGAAGATGAATTGCCCAATTGATTATGATCATAGGATAATTGTATGGAACTTATGTTAGAAATATGGGTGTTATGTGATTTAGCACCTAAGTATTATGTAAGAAGTAAGAAAGAGTTAGTTAAATATGTAAATGATAAGTGTTTATGTGATTATGTGAATAGGTGATCAAGTGTGCAAGAGTTCAAGTATTTGTTTGTGCAAGTGAAAAGGTAAGTATATGGACATGTGGAACCAAGGAATGATTTATCATTTGCTTGGTGGTATCTAAGTAATGACTATGTCATTAGCTTAGTTTGATGTCATTTCTTATGAATTGACATGTTAGATGTTATGGATCCTTAACTTGTTGCAGATTTTAACTGTTAGAATCCATTTACTTACTAAGCATTTATGCTTATTCGTTGTGTTTAACATGTTACAGGAAGTTCTAGCAAGGTAAAAGACGAGTCAGGGAAGAAGCCCATGGATAGCTAGTGGTGGAGCTCATTGCTTGGTTGGTAATGAGTTTATATCCCTATTTGATCATGCTCACGATACAATAACACCCCCGTTTGTAAGGTTTAAGATTTTAGTCAATGTATGTAAAAGATAGTAAGTCTCACTTATGGATAGTTTTGATGAAAGTTGATGTTTTGGGTAAAGTTAAATTAGTGAGACTTGAATTGTTAATGTGTATGTAAATATGAATGAAAAGTGGTTGTTTGACTTTTAAAAGTCAATCGAGTAAGAATGAATGTCATTGGATGGTCAAAGATTGAATTGGGTCAAATTGGTGCCCAAATGGGTCACTAAGTGCTTATGTGTCAAAATGGGTCAAGTAAATCGAAAGTCAAATGTTTTGGTACTCCTAAGTCCAAATGGTATGGTTAAATGTGTGGTCAAAAGGGGAGGGTCAGATTTGCCTTGGTTTGAAATTTGACATGTTGGCATTTTTGGTGAAAAATGGTCGAAAACTAGTTCAAGTGTCAAAACGGGTTAAAACGAGAATTTTGGAAAAGTAAAAGTTGAGTCATGTTTATTTGACCATTTTAAACGTGTCTGCAAAATTTGGCAATCCCAGGTGTTGTAGTTTAAAAGTTATGCATCGTTGAAGTTCGAGTTTTGGTATAAAAATGTGCAGGCTCTGGATTCTGTTGCTGGAACTGGGAATCCGGCGGATTCATGGGAATCCGGCGGATTGCCATGAATCCGGACGGATTCCGGAGCGTATTCATAACCGGATTGCTAAGAATATGTTCTGGTCAAAAGTGAAGCCTGAAACCATAGGGAATCCGGCGGATTCCCTCAAATCCGGCCGGATTCAGCTAGGTTCAAGGGATTTTTAGTTTTTGTTATTCGAAGTGTAATGTAATTGCATAGCCAGTGTTTTGGGACCATAATAAGTAAGTACAAGTATATAAAAGTGTTATGGGAAAAAAAAAAAAATTTCACGTTTCGGGGTGTTTCATTACTATTCCTAACATATTCATTGGAATATAATATAATGAGGTGAAATATTGACCATTCAAATTAATATTTATTAAAGGTAAATTTACTATTCCTATTAGGAATATAATATAATGAGGTGAAATATTGACCATTCAAATTAATTTGTTTTTTTTTTTTTAATATTGATCTATTCTTTTGACAAAATTATCGTTCAACTAAACAATTATCTTTCCTAAGTAAATAAGCATAAATAAAAAAAAATTATGTAAAGACTAATAATAACATTTGAAAGAGAATATTAACCTTTTGAAGTGTAGTATTCGTTTTAACAAGATAAATTTATGAATTTGAAATTGAATTTAAAAAGTACTAAATAGTTATTGTAATTATAGTGCTATGCATATTATCAATACTAGATTTTAGACCCGTGTGTAAACACGGGATGTCGAAAGTAACAATCTTCATTCTATTTTTATTGCGTCTCTTTATCTTATACTCGAGTATCGTTATTGGTAATTATTAAACTATGAATAAGATTTTACAACAATGTTCAAGTGATAGATTACTTTACTCAAAAATGTTTACGAAGTATTCATATGTTGTTTACGAAGTATTCCATGTACTTATTAATTCCGTGTTGCTTAATTAGTTATCAATTCCCACTTTGAATTAAAAGTTATCCGAGGATGAGGAATTAGATTATCATGACATCAAACTTGAATAAACCAATGGATAATGGTCGTAACCTATAATTTTTTATTTTATCAATTCTCAAGTCCTTTGGATTCAGTAGCAACTGCGTGACTACGGTTTACTCTTAACATTAGAAATATGCCCCAATATTGAAGTGTAACACGGAGTATTTTGCAACATAATAGTAAAATTTTGTTAAATAAAGCTTTCATATTCACATTGAGTCACAATTGACAAACTGGTAGTTAGTCACTATAAATATTAATCCATTCAAGCTACTATTCGTTTATATGAATGTTGAATCCGTATATAAACATGAATGCTCAATCAAACTTTCTTACATTTATGTAAATGTTAAACCCGTGAATCAAACTTTCTAGATTATAAACCCGTGTATACACATGGGATGTTTTAAAAAATTTAGCTAGTAAAATATATTTAACATTTATCGTTTTTAATATGTAAATGTTAGTACTTAAATAAACATTATTAATTAAGTGTTAATTATAATATTTGATTATAAACCAGTTTATAAAATCGTACGTAATCTTAAATATAAATCTTATCTTATATCTTACAAAATTTGAAATGAGAATCGCAAAATAGCTAATGTTAGTTCGATCTCTACAATATAAACATTATGGTATAATGTTTTGAGATTTCTTAAAAGAATTTGCAAGTTTATATCACAACATAATTGAAATAGTTAAAATAACATAGAAAACAAACATTTTAAACCCGTATATACACATGGGTAATAATTAAAGTAATATATTAAATAAGAATATAATATATTATTTTTTCATATTTATATAATTAGACTTTTTAGAGAGTATTTAATTAATAGTTTGATGTGATTGATTAATTGAAAACATGATGAAATTGAGACATTTGATTAATTAATAGATTTCTATCTATACAAAATTAAATTTTGACATCCAAATTAAAACGAACGTATATCCCGAATACTGGATAATTTCACAAAGTGGAAATATCATTCCACATTATCCGTTATAAAATACGCTTCAGGAAGACTTCTACATAATGTAAAATGGAGTTTAACAAAATTGTTATTTCAGTTATTCATTTTTTTACTTTTCGTAAATATCTCCTATCTTATTGTTATTATTATTTTACTAAGTATTAATATTATAATTATTTTTATTGTTAACTTTGTCTCTTTACTTGGAAAAAACGTAGTTACAACTAACTTATTCTTTTTATGAAATTTCTCTCATTATAAAATTGTACTTAAAAGAACTTATAAGTACAATGAACAAAGGAGTTTGACGAAACTCGTTGGATGATTTTAATTGATAATGATCACATTATCAAAGCCACTATCCAGTTTTATACTCGTGTATACATGATGGATGTAATGTAAGTAGAAGATTTTTTATTATCGTTATTTTATTTAAATATATAGGTTTTAGTATTATTATTATTTAAATAATTAGTTAACGATGTTAAAAATAATAAGAAAATCAAATAGTATTTCTTCGTGAATTGCAATAGAAAATATTGTGTGCGTAAGTTATCATAATCATCATAATAATAAAATAATAATAATTTCTATTTAATATTAAATAAAATTTAGTGTTTTGATGGGATTGAATTATCTTTTTATTTTTAAATAGTTTTTTTAGGTTGATAAAAGAATTTGATTGGTTAATTGAATCCTTCATAAAATCTAAGCATTTGATTGGTTAATAAGTCTTAATTTTAACAAAAAATTTCATAAGACAAGTTTTCTTTTATTAATATTTAGATAATAGAGTAAAGCCACGCACATAATAAACGGATTGTGTATTTAAAATCAACTTTGGGTTAAAATAATTAATAAAAAGTTTAATGTAAACAATGTAATTTTAAAATTTGTTAAAGGGGCTAACGTGATAGCAAAATAAGCGTTATTGTTAAAACTCAATCTTTAAAGTTCTTATATTTCTAAAAGCGAGTTCTTAAATCTTTTAAAGTTATGATATACTCATGTTTCCGTTTCAAGTTTTTTAAATCAATTTAATCAGAAAAACCCTTTCACCAAAGAAGAAATCAACCTAATTAGTTAAAATCGGTTTTTGTTTGAATTCGAGGAGCGAAATCAATCAAAAGTACGATACATATATAAATTGATTATCTAATTTGATATAAATCTTTAACATAGATAACAATCCAATTCCTACGACTTGAGAAAATTAATTCATGTTTCGATGAACACTCTCTGGTACACAATCCGAAAAATGAAGTTCTTCTACGTTTTAAGTTTCGTAAAATAAGTAAAGAACCTAAGGAAGAATTAAATTCAAGCATCTAAAATTATATATTTTATACTTTCCGCCACAACGCACGGGTAGTAAAAATTCGTTACATACCAATTTGCAAACCATATCTTACTCCCATCACGCATGCAACACTCATAAGAGTTTGTCTGGATAACTAATTATCAAAGTAACTTTCAATTATTCACAGCAAAATAATTGAATGCTCCACTTGTAAATAATTCAACTTTTGAATTATATAATATAATTTGTTCGATCTATAAATCTCATCTATGGTCTTCAATCTATTACATCACTCACAGACTTCCTTCAATAAAACAATCAAGTCATAAACTTAACAAAGATACTTTAACGTAATAAGTTATAAATCATTCTCACAACCAATCAACATCATATACAACCAACCCCTCAAACGTTACATTTCCTTTGCCCGATAATGATATAGATGAGCGTGATAATGACAATAATCTCAATGGTTTGCAAATTCATTTTGCAAGACCAAAATCTCAATGCAATAAACCCGTGAATGTTTGAAAGGTTATGCTTGGAAGTGGACGGTTATGCTTGGATATAGACATTTACACTGTTCATGTATGGGGAGTTGTGTGAATGGATGGTTTGCGAAATAATTTTGCAAACCTTGGAAACTATGGTACGCAAAACCATTTTGCATGAGACCCATATCTATAACACCGGGAGAGAAAACACTACTACCACAAACAGATTACAAAACAACCCTATTAATAAAAAAAAATCGCCAATGTTGAGATCCATTACTTAATTTGTTTTACCAGCCCGTTTTGTTCTTTCTGCTTTAACTTGAATGTGGGTTAAGTTTGGATAGTTTCTTGACTTTATTGAGTTAATTTTATTTATGCATATGTTTAAGAATTTTAATAACTGTATTCTTGTAATCTTAATTGTTTTCTTTAATATCAAGGGATTGGGCCAGATTTTGTACCAAGGAATTTGCTTCAAGATATGCATGATGAAGAACTATTTAATAATGATCCAATATTCCAATCTATGTTCGGTTAGATTTGAAAGATTATGTGCTTAATATTAACATAAATAAATATCAAATCCAGCTTCACATGAACACCGCAGGGTCACACCGATGAGCACAACCGAACAAGTAGTGTGATACTATAATTAGATATTTGATATCGTTCATTTATGTGAAATGAATAATTTGGTCGAACACAATTGAGACATTTATTAGTATAAATAATTATGCGTAATTATTTATTTAATAAAATGATTTATTTATAATTAATTTATAAATAAATTAATTAGTTTAATTAATATTAACCTACAAGGTTTTAATTTTAAATTAATAAGTTTGGGTTAAGTTTAATCAGTTATTAAACTAAAGGGTTTATAGTGTGATTAGTAGCTTGGAGAATAAGCTGACTACAACTATAAATAAAGGGCTAGGGGTTTCATTATTGGTTGCTCAATACCCTAACGAAAACCTTCTCCATCCCCCTTGGTTTCGTCGACCGGCCTTAACCCACCCAAAGCCGAAAGTCGGCCAACCCCTATTGGGGTTTGCGAGTTCGCGATTTAATCGTGTTCTTGGTTTGGGCGTTTAGTATACACACTTAGGATACTACCGTCCGTTCAACTGTGGATCAAAGGTGGATACCTAACGTATCCCGTAGTAGCCGATTCAAGGAAGAACAAGAAGGAAGATCAAGATAAGTTCACTCGTACTTTGGCAACGAGTAGAAGATTAGAGATCTTGCCGAGCACCCGATGTAAGTTGTATTTAATTAAGTGTAGACCAACTGACAGACACATTAACATGCACCAACACTTGGTATAAGTTGATTCTTGCAAAGGTATAAGACCTTTAGCAAAAGTCGACTTAGGGTTCTAACCAAACCCATGGATTAGTCGATCTTTGGCTAGGATTTATTTTGATCCTTTAGCAAAATCGAGGTTGGAGTTATTAAACCTAAAGATATTGATTTTTGGAATAATACAAGAATTGTTAAAAGAATCGAGATAAAGTTCGTAAAGCATTAAACTAATTAAAAGTTATGATTTATGAAATCTTGAGTAACTTTGATGATTAAATTAGTTGAATTATACAAATTAGTTTTTACGTGAAATTCTAGTTTTGTATAATTTAATGTTTTAAGTAAATCTAATTAAAACTAATGTTATTTATACAAGTTAGTATTTTAATTATAAAAAACACTAAAGTATTGTTTTAAAATGTTTAAATACAATTGACATGTTTTTAAATTAAAATTGTTTAAAAGGTTGTTTTAAAAGAAAAGCAATTTTCGGTCAAACATGTTAATTCTATTTAAAAGTTAAAGTCAAAGAAGCAATAAGTCAAGAAACTAATTAAAAGGTAATTGTTAGTTTATATAATTCAATAAAATTGTAAAAGGACAATTATTAATTGTTGTATTTGATACAAAGATAATGTACATATAATGGAACTCGTAGTTTGTATGTATTGAATATGTGCGTTTATTAGATAATGCATGTATCTAATTAAACGTCCTAAGCAAACTACAGTTTAAGCTTCCATTATAGTTTTATAATTTTGATTATAACTTTTGCATGTGTTGTGACCATAGCCGAGCCAAATTTGACCTAATATATGAACTGCGTGGTTGTTTTTATTTTGGTTGCATTGTAATTTTCTTTTGGTTTAAGGAGAGACCTGCGTGTCACTTACAACCCCATTTATTTCATATTTTTTAATTTTATGAAAAAGTAGTTTTAGTTAAATCAAATGTAATACAAAAGAAGATGGAGTTCAAAAGAAAAAGGAGCAACCACAATGAGTCTTTGCTTTCCATGAAGTGACGAGGAGTCGTTGGAGCTAGTGGGAGCATAAGATCAAGATTGCCAACCATGTATCATGTTTGTCCCTTAGGTTGATTCTTGGTTTCCGTAAAGGCTCACGGAAATCAAACTTAGATTATGGCAAGGCTATGTCACTATATTTTATATGTTTTGTTTTATGTCTATGCATGTCTAATTATTCGAATGATTGGTGAATTGTTAGATTAATAATTAGGACATAAATAAAACATTAGGTAATGTGTATTGTTGAGTGAGCGCATTTATGAAATGTTGATTCCTCTATGATGAACACATTATTAGAGACTTTATAAAATACTTGTTTTTAATAAGAAATGAAAAAAACTAGAAAATGGTTTAAACTTATGATTTCCTACGGGTCGTGTTTTATTAAAACTATAATATATAAACTCATGCATAGTTTATATATATTTAAAAGTAATTTTTGAAATTAGTTTAAGAAAATACCGAAGTAGGTTTAATTAGAGAATTAAAACCTAAAACCCTATTTAAAAATTTAGACCGTAAGTGCCCTCCATTTGTGGACATTCATACCGAACTCGACTCCGTGTCCTTTGCCGCCTCCGCGGGTGGGCATGGTTGCACTCGATTAGGGTGAAGTGAAAGGGCCGCGATATCCACTTGAGAAGATGACCGGTTCCCCACAGTTAGCAAATGGTTTGGTCTATTGGTGATTCCAAGTGAGACTTGGCCCAAGGTGTAAGTTGAGATTATATATACCTAAACATTAAAATTTAGAGTCTCAAGAGTCTAGGAGTTGTATATGTGATGCAATTGATATGTGATCTACCTAAAAAGCTATCGTGTGTCATTGCAGCCTTCGTTGAGGGCACACTTTAGTGTGAATATCGGATCCTAGCTTAATAGTTCTATTGGGGTTTATGACTTATTAAGAGTTTAAATCGAAATAACTAAAGTTTGTTTGTTTTAATATAGATGGCTTAACAACATTAATGCTAATTACACTACGAACTTGTCGCTTCGTTAGATCCTTGAGAAGGATAAGTTGTCAGGGCCTAACTTTCGTAATTAGGAAAGGAATATTCGAATTGTCCTTTGCCATGAACGAAAGTGGTATGTGCTCGAGACACCTCTTGGTCCCGTGCCACCAAACGATGCCACCGAGGACGTTAGAAATGCTTACTCTAAGCATGAGAACGATCTTCTTGATGTGCAATGTTTGATGCTTGCTACTATGTCTCCCAAACTCCAAGTTAATTACATGGAGACAACGGCGTATGTTTTGATTCTTCGATTGAGAGAGATTTTTCAATCCATTGCTAGAACCGAAAGGTTGGACGCCACTAAGGATTTGAATAGTTGCAAGATGGCTGAAGGATCCGATGTGAGTGCCCATGTTGTGAAAATGATAGGGTACCTGTGACAACCGTCACCAAACCGTTATCGTAGTTCAAACCGTATAAACTCATTTTTGTAAAACTACTTGTTTTTGAGATTTATTTACATCAAAGTCTTCGTTTTTGAAAAACGAATCCAACGCAAAAAGAATCAACTCAATCCGACGTGTAACGAAGAAGTTATGAAGCAAAATGTAAACGAAACTGAGCTGAACAGATCGCGACGCGATTTTCTGAATCGCGGCTCTATCTACCCTAGGTCGCGGCTCTATCTACCACGGTCGCGGCTCTATCCTGTCTGACGAGTATAAATTCGAATTTTAACCCCAAAAACGCATTTACAAACCCTAGGGCCGATTTTGGACGATCTGAGGCGACATGTTCTTCATATTTTTGATCTCTAAGGTCTAAGAACTCAATTCCTTGATCCCTTAATCATTCTATCGATCGAGAAGTTGTTCGTTTGTGTTTCGGTAAGCGTTTAAGTTCTAGTCTTTCGTTTTCTTTCGTTCTTTTGATGCATGATGAATAAATTCTCATGTCATATCATCGATTTACAGATTTCAAAGGTTTCTATCATGCGGATTCGCGTTGTTGGTATAGTTCTTTATTCAATTCCTTCGTATTAATATATTTCGAATTATTTCGTAATGTCGGTTTTCATTCGGATCAATCCATTGTATTCCGGATTATGATATCGTTAGGTTACTATTAAAATCAGTATATAAGTTCATAGAATTGAGATATATGATTGTGTATGCGGTTTGGATTGGTTATACATGTGATTAGGGTTGATTAGTTATGAACCCTAATCTGATCAGATTTTTATTTCGGATTGAGAAGCTTGTAACTTGGTCATATCCTAATGGTTTTTGATGAAATAAGAGTCTAAACTTAAGTATTTTGAGTCTTCTTTCAAATGGCATCGGTCTCATGTCCCAATGTTGTGTTTAAGATGGTCAAAACGATTTTACAAGTTTAAATGTCGAATCTGAGTTTTTCGGTTTCTGGTTTTGGTTAACTTGTCGATTTTTGAAACAGACTTTAAATTATGAATTGGGTCTTGAAATTTTTACTAAAGTATTTTTAAAGTGTTTATAATTTTCTTTAAAAATATCAAAATCATTTTAAATTTTAAGTATTTTAAATAAATTCTAACTTTTGTGAAGTCAGAAAGTGTCGTCAGGTTAGAACAGTTCACTTTGGTGAATTTTTAAAAATAGTAAATCAATGTAATTGAATCTGGAAAAATTACTGGATCTTCTAAACATATTGAAATGTCACTGGTTAAAATTGTAGAGTCAAATGATTTCATTAAGTAATACTTAAAAATTCGTAAAGTGGTATGAAAATCGTGGGCAGAATCTGATTTTTACTCGATAGGTTGATTCGAGTTAATATACATGAGTTGAGTTGTGAGGGAACTTAGTGGAAGTGTTTAGACTTGGAATACAATGGAATGACCTAGTTATGTCTAGGTTATGACCCATATGCATATATGATCATAATAGATTGCGAGTGGATTAGTGGATTACATTTGAGGGCGATACTTACATCATTTCTTGAGGTGAGTTTTCGTGGCCCCATTTTCTTACTTGTTTTACATTGGGGGAAAAGTATGCTCACATGTTTTATCAACTGTTTTATGCTGTGAAACGTATTCATTTTTTTTATTTTTGGACATATGCTTGAAATGTGTAACACTATGTGATTATGTGCTTCGGTTGTTGGATTTATTTTACAAGGCATTGCTCCCTTAGGAGTGATTACCTGATGTGTACTTTTGTATGCATTAAAGCCACGTTTGTTTGCAAGGCATTGCTCCCTTAGGAGTGATTACCTGATGTGTACTTTTGTATGCATTAAAGCCATTGTTGGAGTAGCTACTGCCATTTGAGTTGTTGTTTGGGTCATACTCCTTCGTGGGGTGATGACAGCTTTGTGAGATGTTTGGTTGGATTATTTCACTTGTGTACCATTTCTATATGCATTGTCCTAACTTACTTTCATCACAGCAAAATGTTTATTTTTCTGGTGTCTGGTTTCAAACCTACGAAACTCACCAACATTCGTGTTGACGTTTTTGAGCATATCTTTTCAGGTTATACTAGTGGACTTAAAGCAGTGGACAAGAGAACTTAGTGGACCTTTAGGGTTGCATTAAGAGTTATTCAAGACTTGTGGTACATCATTAAGGTTGTTTGTGAAGGCTTGTTTTGCCTTAACATTGTATAGTACGTTTGTTTGTAAGCTTTTGAATTCATTGTTGAAATGTATGCATGACATGAACCGTTATTCATGTTAATGGCATCATGACACATTGGATATTGTATTTCATATAGAATTCTTTATAATGATGTGTTATGATCATATCACCGTTATACCCCATTATTTCCGCTTTAGACGGGGTGTGACAGTACCTTAACTGTCTTGAGAGACTTGGACATGCCTTTCCGCAAGAATTAGCTATTGATATAATTCTCGCTTCATTGAGTAAGGAGTACAAGCAATTTGTACTTAATTACAATATGAAAAATACGGAAAGGTCCATACATGAGTTGCATAAAATGTTGAAATTTGCACAAAAGGATATGGAACCCGTCAAGTCTAAAGATGTGTTGATGATCCGTGATGGGGGTGTTAAGAAGAAGCGTAAGTTTCGTGGCAACAAAGGAAAGAAGAAGAATAATGATTCAACTTCAAAGCCAACACCAAAAGCCCAAGTATCCAAAGCCGAGCGTCATTGCTTTCATTGTAATAAGCTTGGACATTGGAGGAGGAACTGTTCCGATTATCTTAACGATAAGAGGAATGGTATTGAGAGTTCTGGTTAGTAATGATATCCCATAAAGGATTGTTTATTACTTCATATGACTATATTAGATGGTTGATCTAATGTGTACAATCTTTGATTGTAGGAGTCAAAAAGTAATGGAGCACTTGAATTGGAGCTATGGAGATAGCGTTGTTCAAGAAGCTTGGATGTGGAGAAAAAGTGCTATAGGCACAAAAGTTTATTTTTAAATTTTTGGGATATTATTTCATACATTAGTTTTCACAATATGGTTTGCTCATTTTGAGCTTGGTTATTTGTTTTTTGAATATCTAAATAGTTTTGTTATTAAATTTTTGTTTTGTGAAATAATGATTGAAATGTGCGAAAAAGTTTTGAAAAGTTTTTATTTAAAACTTATGATTAAATCTCAATTATAATCCACATGTAACAATCCAATTGTGTGACTCATTTAGAACTTATCCTTGTGAGATACAAGTTCATGAGTAATACAATTAAACAAATGTTGTCTAGTTGATATTTTTAATATAATTATGAATTATTGAAAATGTAAGTTGCCAAAGTTATGGGTTAGATTTATATTTAACTTAACACTAAATAAATACTACTTCTAAGATTATTGAATCTATTATATGCATGGAAATGTATGAATAAGTTGGATGAACTTATTAGATACAACGAATTGAAGTGTCAATTAATAATAATAAACTGGTTATGGTTTTATTTATTCTTGTCTATGAGAATCAAATTGGTAATGTGTTTTCATAACACATCATTAAACCAAAACGATTAGTTTATTTGTTTGATTATTTAATCAACGCGTATATTGCATATAATGAAGAGAATCATTTCTAAAATAAATATGAGATTTGTTTTGTAGAAATTGGATTCAAGAATATTGTTAGATTTAGTGGGAGCGTTAAATGAAAATTTTAAAATCTCACAAGAATATTAAATTGTTAATATTATTGTTAGAGAATTAAAATTTATTGTTTGATTGACTTAAAAATGTTTGATGACTGTTTAAAAGAAATTTTAAAATCCAAGTATTTGGAAACATCAATTTCATTGTGAAGTCAATTTCATTAAGTTGAATTAATGGTTAGTCATAGTGAATGCTTTGTATAGATGATATCTGATCTAATATGTTTTACTTCGGTGTGCATATTAAATGATGATTGGATAACATTAACAAAGATTCGAATTATAGCTATAACAAATAAAATCTAAAATCTTTTAGATTAGTGGGTAGATATTTAATAAGATATGTTTGGAGAAATGCATCTTAATAAATATAGTTGATATAAATTAATTGGAAATAGTTCTAATTATATTCATATACGACAACCTGATTCCGAAACCATGAACTGTAATATGTTAAGGTTGGATGACTCATTTAGATATGACGAGACCTTCATGTTGTTCATATTTAGTATATTTTAGTATCCATAGATAAGGCAAGCTTATTCTAAAGTGTATGAGACACATATCCATAACCGCTTATTATCGTGGGAACTACAATAGGGAGATCGGTTATAGTGAAAGATGGTATGTTACAGCTTTAAGTAGCAACTTGTCCTCCAGATAAGGTACAGTCACTGTTAATTTGTGATGCCATAGCTAGCACTTAATGCGATTAAATGTTGGATTGACCCACATATTGAGTGAAATACTTCGTGGACCATCTCCCCGAAACCTCTAAACCCAAACCCTAAACCCTAAACCCTAACCCCTAAACCTCAAACTCTAAACCCCAAACGCAACACTCTAAACTTTATAAATTTATGTTCCGTTGTCTATTTTATCGTTTCAATTTTTGCACTTTATTTTCGGTTGTCTAGAGACGTAATTAGGGTCAAGGCCCACCTAAACTTTATAAATTTTGGTACTAAATATGTGGATTTTAGTAGAGTATCATATTTTTTAATAACATATTGTTGGCCCACCCTATGTTTTATCAATAAGAGATTGGCAGCCCATCCAATTGAATGGTTGTCTACGGATAACTATTATTGTGTTAACACTTAACAATCCTTGATAGATTATAGTATTTGAACTATTTTCACTTTATTAACTTATCACAAAACTATTTAGTTGATTATTCTTGGTAAGTTTTTTTTTTTATACACATTATCATATTTTTCTAACCATTATCATTGTTTGTTTTATTTTGGCCCACCCAATATGAAATTCCTAACTACGCCACTACAATGAATCAAAGGTTTTAATAAAGTCTTCTAATGAAGTCAACTTGGCCGAGTCTACACCTCAAACGTAGCTTATAAAGAAGTTATATATTACATATACATGCCATTAAAATTTTTTACTATTTCTTTTTGTTTGTAGACGTAAATCTTTGTAACCATATTAATTTTTTTATAGAACAGTTGTATGCCATTTTGAAACGAATATCATGCCAAAAGAAATCATCCGTCACCGCCGCTTTGCGCGGGTATAAGGCTAGTATTTGTATATGTATTTGGTCAAAAAGTTGAATTTGAAAAGTGAAAGCAAAGGCTGACATTTATCATCGATATATGTTACTCTTTTTGAAAATAATAATATAAATATCAATGTTACATATAAACCCCCTGTACTTGTGATATCTACTCTATACCAGGTATAAACTATTAAGAAATGACATATAATACCCTATAGTTCAGGGATGAAGTTGACGTATTCAAACCGGTTGACCCGGCGGCCGGCAGTTCAACAGGTTGAACCGGAACCGGTGCTTATGCCGGGTCAATTAAAAACCCAGGTTTTAAAACATTGTTCTTAGTTTTGCACTTTTTGGAAAAGTATATACTCCGTATTTTGTACTCTCTCGTCCCACCACAAATGTTTACATTACTATTTTGAGATGTCTGAAATAATTGTCTACATTCATGTTTCAACCAATCGAAAAAGACTTTAGTGGGTAGATACGTTATTTAATTGGTGAAACATGTAGTTAGTGGAGACTCCTAAAACTATGTGCAAAGTCAAAGTGGACACTTTAACTGCGACGGAGGTAGTATACATATAAATATCATGATTTAAAAAAATACATCTATATGTGTGTGTGCGCGCACTGTGTGTTGAATATTATAAGAAGAGATCTCGCTTAACCAAGAATTTTCAATGAAACGTATAAATTTGTTGAAAATCCGTAGGAACTTCCCACAAATTTTCAATGGAGAACCTAAAACTGTTGAAAATACGAGAAAAATTCCCATGAATTTTCAACGAATTTTTCAATATTTCGTTGTTTTTTAAGACTTAAAATAAGAATGCACATATAAACTTATAATATAATTAAGCATATATGAATATATAGATATATATTAACAAAAATACTTACATATACGTTATTAATATCTTAAATACATATTAGTTTTATATATATATGTGTATAACATAATAATTTATCTTGATACGTATCAATATATAGAAGTAAACTCTCTTAAATACGTCAAACTACATATAAATAGATACACATTTACGTGTATGTATATAGACACAAATATCATCTTTAAAAAAAATACATTTATATGTGTGTGAGCACGCGAGTGCATGTATGTTTGAATATTCTAAGAAGAGATATCACGTATCCACGGATTTTCAATAAAACGTATAAATTTGTTAAAAATCCGTGGGAACGTCCCACGAAGTTTCAACGGAGTACCTAAAACTGTTGAAATCCCACGGATTTTGAACTACTTTTTCAATATTTGGTTGTTTTTGAAAATTTGAAATAATAATGCTCATATAAACATATATAATTCATTAGTATATGAAATACATATTAACAGTATATACATATATTCACTTAACTATGTTCTGACATTCATAGTGTGTACTCAACTACTCGGGTTTTCATTGTGTGTAAGGAACTAGTTATTTCATGCAGTATTTGTTTT
Organism: Helichrysum umbraculigerum; assembly: GCA_949592205.1. Classification (NCBI taxonomy): domain Eukaryota; kingdom Viridiplantae; phylum Streptophyta; class Magnoliopsida; order Asterales; family Asteraceae; genus Helichrysum; species Helichrysum umbraculigerum. The sequence continues at coordinate 43,874,435 of CATIUR010000007.1, forward strand.
GCGTGTCACCAATATAAGGTGTTGCTTGTCATCCTTACAAATTTGAACGGAACATGTAAAATTGTTATTTTGTAGTATTTAAAATAAATAAGTATACATATATACACATATAACTCATAAAATTATGAACTACACATTATTGCGGCTAAAGGGGTTGTCCCGGCAGGTTTTATAAATCAAAATATAAGTGTTACAATAAAAGGATGTGGAAGATCCACATGAAACTTAGTCTAACTCTAGAGCATGAAAGACTAAGTGTATACATATGACATTTCACGTGTATAACAGCTACATAAACAACCAAATATGTTGATTTTTGCAAGCTTTTATTCGATGAAACATATAAACGGATTGAAAATACATCAAATCAGTTGAAAATTCGTGGGAAATTTCCACAAATTTTCAACAAAACCTCTAAATATTATAAAAAGAGATCTCACATCCCACACATTTCCAATGAAACATCTAAATTTGTTGAAAATCCGTGGGAACTTCCCACAAATTTTCAACGGAGCATCTATATTTGTTGAAAGTTCGTGAGAATTTGCCACGGATTTTCAACGAAATTATAAAAATTTCATTCTTTTAAGGATTTAAAGTAAGAATGCACATATATACGTATGTAATGTAGTAATATATAAAATAAACGTGAACTATATGTACATATATATACGTTATATCTCATTCTCCTTGTCATATATATATATATATATATATATATATATATATATATATATATATATATATATATATATATAATATGTAAATGTTTAAGCATATGTAAATATTTAGATATATATAAACATAAATAGTTATACATACGTTATTAATATGTTAAATTCATATATTAATTATGTAAAAGTGTATAACTTCATCATTTATGTTCATACGTATCAGCAAGTAGAAGTATAGTATCTCATATACATTCATATACATATAGTAAATACATCTATGTGTATGTATGTATGTATATATATATATATATATATATATATATATATATATATACAATATTCATGTCTAAAACTCAATACATCTAATGTGTGTGCGGACGAATGCATTTGGGTGTAAAAAGAGATCACGTATTCTCACGGATTTCCAACAAAATGTCTAAATTTGTTGAAAATCCGTGGTAACTTCCCACGGGTTTTCAACAACTTTTTTAATATTTCAATATTTTTAATTATTTGAAACAAGGATGCACATATATAATGTACTAATATATAAAACACACGTAAAATGGATGTTTATACCGACGTTCCTCATTCTTTCTATTAATATATATGCATGTATAAAAACATCAACTATCGTATTTAAATTTATAGAATGATAGACCGTATATAAATATTTAGATATATATTAACATATATATACTTATATATGTGTTTCACATTCTTTCTATCATTATATATGCATATACATCAACTATAGTTTTTAAATTTAAAGTATTATTAAACATATATAAATATTTAGATATATATTAACACAATATACTTATGTATACGTTATTAATATCTTAAATACATTTTAATTGTATGTATATGTGGATAGCTTCATCACTTATACGTTATTATTATCTTAAATACATATTAATTGTATGTACATGCGTATATGATGATCCCAGTATGAGATCTTAGTATGTATTACTTTGATTGATTATTAATAAGCTTGCGGAATAGTTTATTAATAACTTGAAGAACAAACTTGTAAAAAAATAATATCTAACCAAAAGCTTCAATATTATTATCAATAATACGAACACACAATTGTGTTAGGGTTTACAACCTTGAAGCTAAGAACTAGAATGACTCGTATCCCTCTAGGGTTTTACAGGATCTCTATTTATAACATATAGAGTCCTTTACAGAATCAAAATATTATGAAATCCTATCTATTCCATAATTCTCTCTAACCGACTATATCTAACCAACAGTGGTTGTCTATATAACTAACAGGGGTAGTACTCGTATATTACTAACAGAGGTTGAGTATATACACAATACAAGTTACACGTTCAACAGTGGCACTGTTAGACTAAAACTAATTGACAGTGGCACTGTTAATACAAAAACTCTAACAGTGGTGAACTTCTTCTAACAGCGGCAATCATACTTGTATTCTGAGCAGATATGACAATATCTCAGGTCTCAACAATCTCCCCCTAAACTTGATCATTCTCAGCAATGAATCAAGTTTCTTCATCTTTCTTTTCATCTTTCTGAGTTTGATTCTGTTTTCTCCTTTTCTCCTCCTCTCTTATTCTTTCCAACTCCATTCTTTTATGGAACTGATTGAGCACCATATATAAAGCATTAAATGCTCCTTCTGATATCACTGTAGTTCTCAATTGAGATGCAAGCATATTTCTTAGAGTCTGAGTTCCCAGAACATATCTTCTTTCATCAAGCATGTAGATTGACATTCCACTTCTGAATAGAATCATATGAACTCCAGCTCTAACAAAATGTCTCCATGTATTCACAGCATCAATACAATTTAAGAACAAATTGATGAATGGCTCAGGCTCAAACAGCATATTCAGACATCTTCCCAATTCTCTTTCCATAATCACCAGTGAAGCCTGCCTATCTCCTTGACTGTTTAGCTCAAACAGATCTAGAATGTCTAATCTATTCACATTCTTAAGCACATCAGCAACAGATGCCAAGTATTGCTCATTCCCATCCTCTCTAACAATCTTGATCTGTTCTTTATCACCATCAGCAACTTTTGATTTTATTCATTTCCATTCAATTATCCTTGATGATCTATCATGATTGATGTGAATATTTTCTTTATAATCCTTCACTTCTTTGATATATTTCTTCAACTCTTCTGCATCTCTTTCTAAATCAGGAACTACACTATCAGAAGCAAGAACTCCATTCCATCTGCTCTTTATATTTTGATCAGAAAGCCTTTTTAACTCTCTTTCCTTGGCTTCTATTTCCTCTTGCTCTTTCTTTTCAATTCTCTCTTGCTCTTCTTTTCTCACTTGTTCAGCAATCTTCTTTCTATCCTCGGCCAACTTTTTCTTAATGAATTTGTCTTTCTGAATCCTTTTCTCAAAATCTTCCTTTTCCTCATTCTGATATTTTTCATAAGCTCTTTCCAGTTTCTCTACATCCCATCCTTCAAGCACACTTCTTGGTGCATATCTATCACCAAGAATTTTGAGCAAGTCCTTTTTCCTCTGAACAGCAGTTGGTGGTTTGTTCCTTTTCTTTTCAAGCTCATCTTGTCTTTTCAGTCTTGCCTTTTCTTCATTAGCTTGTTTAAGCTTTGCAAACCCTGGATCCAAACCATCATTATCATCCTTTTTGTTGATCATGTCATGAATCTGTTGAGCAGACAACCCTTGACCTTTTGCAGCCATATCATTTAGCATCTGTGCAGCCTTTTGTGATAAGGTTACCACACTCAAGTGTTCTAGTATAACATAAACATCAGGACCTTCCTTTCTCTTAGACTCAACTGCTATTCTTAACATTCTCTCATCATGCTCCTCCTGAGCTCTCCTGGCCTCATCCAAATCAATTGGAGTCTCTACAACCTTCTTAACCTTTCTCTCTTCTTTCAATTTTCCCTTACCTTTGTCCTTTGAATCAATCTTTGGCAGATCAGACTTAGGTTTGGGTGGTTGTGTAGGCTCTCTTATTGTAACAGGCACTTCTAGAGCCCTAGCAGTGGTAGTTGCTGTAGCAGTGGTGTAAATTGGAGTAACAGTAGTTGTAACAACAGTTGTGGGAATATTTGAAGTGTTAACAGAGGTTGATATAACAGTGGTTGATTTTGTGATAACAGGGGTAGGAATTGTAGTAACAGGGGTTGTATTAACAGGGGTTGCTGTTGAAGTTCCAACAGTGGTAGATACCTCAACAGGGGTAGATACCAAACTACTAGCAGAGGTAGAAACACTACTAGCAGTGGTCAACGATTGAGTTTCAACAGGGGTTTGTACCTTAGCAGAGGTAGACTTTCTCTTTGGAATTGATTTCTTTCTATTATTAATCTTCACTCTTTCTTCCTCTTTAGCTTCAGGTTTTGACTCTATAAACTCCCTCTCAACCTCTACATCACCACTTTCCATCTCCTCTGTTTCAACAGATTTATCATCCTCATTATCACTCTTTTCTTCATACACCAACCTATCACTAAAACTTACTCTTTTGCACATATCAAGATTTGCTCCCATAATATCCCAGATATACAGATTAGCCACAGCTTTAAAAGGTAATCCTTTGTTTAATGGAAAAACATTTAAAGCTGGACCACTTTGTGTATTATCATCTGCAACATTTTCACCCACATATACCACCATTCTTCTATCATTCTCAGCATCCACCATTCTATCATCCATACCATCATTAATCACATAATCTGATACATTTAATTCATCTTCAACACCTCTATCACTCATCTCATTAAACTCAGGTATATCCATGAAGCTAAAATCACCTGCACCTTCAGTATCACCATCATTGTTATCATCTTGACCATCTGAATCATCACCATTATTCTTCTTATCTTCAGGCATATCATTCTGCTCATGATCATATTTATTCTCCCCCTTGCCTGAAGATTCCCCAATGTTAGTAGCAGGCAACAAAACTTTATCAACTGCATCTTCAACAACTGCCAACCTGGTTTGTAAATCAATGATTTCCTCCCTCTGCTTCTTTATCAATTCACCTTGGGCAGCCAACATAACCTGTTGCTCCCTTCTCAAAGCTCTTTCCTTCTCAAACTTAGTCCAAATCAGCTTGACATCATGTACCAGATCATTAATAGTCAATTCCCTAGTTACATTACTAGCCTCATCAACATTGGAGTGTGACATCCTAGATGAATCATCGACTACATCTGCCACTGCAGATGTCCCTTTGTTATTGGTACTGGGACCTACATTTGAATCATCACCAATAGGTGTATCACCCATTGGTTCATCAATTGTAGTTGCCTCTGGTTGGGTCTTATTGATGTTACCACTATCCTGCCCTGCCAGTGGGCTAGAAACAGTAGTGGCAGCCCTTCCAGAATGAACATTTTCATCAAGTATGTTCACCTGTTGTGGTGGATCATTTGACTGAGACTGTGGAGAAACAGGAATCTCCATAGCCTGTTTAGCCTTCTTGGATTTCTTGGCTTTACTTTGGGTAGGCTTTTGGTTCCCTTGTTTTCTTTTGGTGCCACCTCCTGATGTGTGTTCAGAACCAACTTGTGTTGTTGGCCTGTCATCATTTGGTCCAAGTGATGTTGGTAATACACCACCAGTGGCAGAAGGAGCAACTAACATTGTAGAAAATAATGCAGTTTCCTTCTTGGAAAAAGTATTCTGATACTGGTTCATGGCTCCAATAGTCTTCAAGGATAAAGTAGAACTCATTATGACACTATTCTCTGCTGGCAAATTTGGCAATTGATTATTCAACAAAAGCTGAACAAATCTAGGGTACATAATAAATGTATCACCCTTTACATTCCTGACCATATTATCTAAGATAAACCTAGACATATTAAATTTAAGACCCTGTGCCAAGCAGATTATAGGATATGCAATAGTAGAACTAAATTCATTAAAACCAGTCCTCTTTTGAGACAAACATACCAGAAAAGTATGAATGTAGAACTTCCACTGAGGACAAAACCATGATTTCAAGAAAGTGTATTCAGACCTTGTTTTACCAGTACCTTCATACCCCATATTCTGTATACCTTTAAACAAATCATCTCTTGATAATTCCAGAACTCCTCCTTCATCATCAAGTTGCAGAAGTTCTCTAAGTACAATCTCAGTCACCATTATCTTATTACCCTTGACAGTGGAATGAATGTGAGTAATTCCATTAACATTCCCTTCCTTTGCGTTCTGCTAGAATTCTTGAATGTGAGATCGTATCAATCTTGGAGCGACAGTAAGGGCATATGTAACTGGACAATTACTCAAGAAATTGATAATTGGGTGAAAATACTCATCGGCGAATTCTTTATTCAAGAAAGCCCTCATATTGTGTTCAGAATGAACACTCAGATTAGAATTACCAGAATCAGACGAAGATGATGATGCCATTGATGAAATTGATGAAAGAAAGAAGAGCGGTTTACTAAGAACAAATCCAAACAAGAGCGATTATTGAAGGGTTTTGAGAATTTTGAAAGCGTAATTGAAAAAGTGAAGTATTTGAGTACTTATATGATGACAGTGCCAAGCCCTAAAAATAGAACTAACAGTGGCACTGCTGGCTATACCCAGCAGGGGCACAACTTACAAATAAGCCCAACAGGGGTACCTCACTTGGTCAATTATAGTCAACCCTTTTTAACCATCTAACAAAGCTAACAGCGGCTGATATTCTAGCAGGGGCATCCGACCAAGGAAACTCTAGCTTAGAAGTAACAGGGGCATAAACTTAGCTTTATTAGAAAAAGAACCTTTTTTTTTTTTTAACCAAAATAAGAAGTAACAAAGAAAACATTAGACTCCAGCTCAAGTGATGTCTCTTGACAGTGGCTGAGTCCTGCAATATTAAACTAAGAAAAACAACCAGCAGGGGTTAATCTACACAAATATACAGCAGGGGTTGAAATTACATTGATAGTGGCATAAGTAAACTAACAGTGGCACCAACTGTTATCATGATGAAGCTAACAATGGCAACACTTGACCCTGTCACATACAATATACTTCACCCCTGTTAGTATCAAATCCAGACCAAAACACTAAGTGAGATTGATCATACCAATATTAGTTATCAAAAATGTAAATCTTCCTACATCAAATGCTTTTGTAAAAAGATCTGCAAGTTGATTATCAGTATGAATTTTAAAAATATGAATCAATCTTTTATCATAACAATCTCTTATAAAATGATATCTGATCTCAATGTGTTTGGTTTTTGAATGCTTAACCGGATTTTGAATGATACTAATAGCAGAGGTATTATCAATATAAATAGGAGTGTTCATTAAAGTCAAACCATAATCCAACATTTGATTCTGAATCCAAAGAACCTGTGCATAGCAACTTGATGCTGCAACATATTCTGCTTCTGCTGTAGATGTGGAAACTGTGGTCTGCTTCTTGCATTGCCATGACACTAACCTATTTCCAAGAAATTGACATCCTCCACTAGTTGATTTTCGATCCATGTTCTCACCACCATAGTCACTATCTGTGAAAGCCTTAAGCTCAAAATCTGATCCTTTAGCATACCAAAGTCCCAAATCTTGTTGACCTTTCAAGTATCTAAAGATCCTTTTCACAGCATACATGTGTGACTGCTTTGGATTGGTTTGGTACCTAGCACAAAGACACACTGCAAACATAATATCAGGTCTAGATGAAGTTAAATACATCAACGAACCAATCATTGACCTGTACAAGTGTACATCTACTTCCTCTCCCTCAGGGTCAGAATTAAGATGTTTGTGTGCCTCCATAGGAGTGCTAGCTATCTTGACATCTTTATAACCAAATTTATTCAAAATATCCTGCACATACTTCCCTTGGTTAATAAAGATTCCATCTGTCTTCTGTTTAACCTGCAATCCTAAAAAGAAAGTGAGTTCACCCATTGAACTCATCTTGAATTTCTTATGCATTAAGCCCTCAAACTCTTTGCACAATGAATCCCTAGTTGACCCAAAAATAATATCATCAACATAAACCTGTACCAACAATATATCTCTCTGAACCCTCTTGGTAAACAAAGTCTTGTCAATAGTACACCTCTTGAATCCATTCTTGAGAAGATACTCAGATAGAGTATCATACCAAGCTCTTGGTGCTTGATGTAACCCATACAAAGCTTTCTTCAATCTGCACACTCTATCTGGATATGTTGGATCTTCAAACCCTGGTGGTTGGCATACATACACCTCATCATCAATTAGACCATGAAGAAAAGCACTCTTCACATCCATTTGATAAACTTTGAAATCCTGATAAGATGCATAAGCTAAAAATAACCTAATAGCTTCTATTCTAGCAACAGGAGCAAAGACATCATCATAATCAATTCCTTCTTCCTGTGTGTACCCCTGTGCTACCAACCTTGCTTTATTCTTTATCACTATTCCTCTTTCATCTCTCTTGTTCTTGAAGATCCACCTTGTGCCTATAGCTTTCTTTCCTTTTGGTAGATCAACCAAATCCCATACATCTTGCAGTTTGAACTGCAACAATTCTTCTTGCATTGACTCTATCCAACTTGGATCTTTGAGAGCTTCCACTGCCTTCTTTGGTTCCATCTGAGAAAGAAAACAAACATATAATGAAGTATGTAAATCTTTGTAACACCTGCATAATTAGGATAATTAATTATGCCTAATTGTTTGTAATTAGTTGTAATTAGTATGTAATAGGACTAATTACAGGCTCTATTTGTATATATATATAAGGTGATTTATATATATGTGTGTGTACTTACGCGATTTGGATAAATCGTGCGAATTAACCGGACGGAGTCCGACACAGTTTACTTGGACGTTGGTGACAGAAATTTACTTAAATAATGAGAACGTATTTTGTTATATAAAATACGCAACCGAACGAGCATTATTTATATATTATCGCGACGACATTTTAACTAACGCAACAAAACGTAATAAACGCGACTTAATAATTAAAATATTGCGACAAATGTTTTTATTATTAATTACAAGGTATTTTTATTTAAATACTCCAGGTACATTTTAAAAATATAACTGTTTGGTTAAATACTAAAAACAAACGATTAATCGATTAGGACACGGAGTAAATACCGTGTTTTGAGGGATGTTTTCCTCTCCCTTGTCTCTTGGATCAGCCAACACCCTTCCCACTCCTCATTTCTTCTTTCATTTTTATTACTTCCAAAATACACACACACATAAACTCTCTCAACCTCAAAATACTACCAAATTTTCGGAATCAAAACTCGACCACGAAAATTACATATTCGGAATCACCATCACGAGTGGAGCAAGAATATCAAGACCGTTTTCATCATCTCATCCTCCATCTAGCTCGATTTGCAAAAGTAAGAATTTTCTAAAATCTTAGATCTATTCAATTTGGTGTAATGTTTTGATGTTTTGATGTGTACACAACATAGTTATAACCTAATACAAGAAGAAAACACGATTTTATAGCTCAAAAATGGATTAGATTTGCGTTTTTGGTCGGAAAATCACGAAACCCGAAAGTTTCTGGGCTGATGTTCATCTTTGCGACACAACGTTTGTGTCGCATGCTATGTCGCATAAACCATTTAGTGTCGTATTTTGTGTCGTACGTTATGTCGCACTATTGTGTCGCACTTTTTATGCGACACAACCCTTATGTCGCTATTAAATTAGCATCGCAAGCTTTTGCGACACCACCTCTGTGTCGCAGAGCTCTTGTGTCGCACTTTATGCGACACAACCACTATGTCGCATACCAAACTTTAGTGTCGCAGATTGTGTCGCAAAAACACAGAAAACCAGAATTTTAAAGTCAAAGTTACTATACAAAAAAGTCAAATTTTACTGTAGCAGTACTGTAGCAAATCTACTGTAGCAAAGTCAACATTTTAGAATTTTTGCTACAAACCGTCACCAACGGGCCAAACATGTTTTCCAACAAACAAACAATTACAAACATACGGACAAACACTAGATATACTAGTTGTGTACAACTAAACGAAACGTCTCGTGAGACGCATACTTACATAACTTCATATGATTAGGCATTTGAAGGTTACGGGTTCAGAGAACCTACTTGCTTTACTTACTACTTGCTAATTGCAACTGATTACTACAAGACTCAGGTGAGTCTTACGGCCCCACTTTTACTGTTTTATCTTATTGGGGGAGATACATGCTACTGATTTTCTTGAACACAAGTACTAAACTGTTTACTATACCAAACGAAATTGCATGAGTTTACTTACAAACAGAAGTCTCTCCATCATATATCGTTAGTTATGGACTTAAGCGCGAACACTAGTTAATGGATCCATTAGGGAAATGACCCTCCCCACCCGGGGCAGTAGCGCTGCCACGTACTGATTTACACGTAGAAACGGGTGACTACTTATTCGTTACTGATGCTTGCTCACTTACGAGCATGTCACGGGAGCAAACATATTATTTACGGGTTAAGCTTCGATTATGAGCCTCATGGCAACGGTATAAACTTATTTATTTTACGATTGCTGGATTGCAATGGCTGATTTTACGCCTACGGGCACTGCTAATGAAATCTCGTGTTCAAAGCCGATATTACTTACAAACCTGTGAGATTCACCAACCTTTTGGTTGACACTTTTTAGCATGTTTTCTCAGGTACCCGGATGGAGTAGGATTACTCCAGGATTTTAGCTAGAGTCGCATGATTTCATCACCACTGCATTAACGGAGATTCTTAGCATTATCTTTTGTATATTTTGATTATGTAATAGAATCTCCCGCTATACGCGTGGACTCTAGGGAAACTACATTTTTGTATACGAAAACGCTAAGTTTTCAAACATTATATCTATGGAATGTAACTAATTTACAAACGTTGCATATAGATGCCGTTTGCTTTATCTTTGTGCTGTGATATTTGATTAGTAACACCCCAAACTATGCTTCCGCAAAACAGTGAATTTCGGGGGTGTTACAATCTTCTTCTCTTATCTTTGACTGCTGTCTGGTCAGGACAGATGAACCAATATCACCAATGACCAGATCCAAGGAATGATCTTTGTGAACCAGATACTTAGATGTGGATGTATCAAGTAATTCTCTTTCCAAATTAGGACCCAAAAGATTATCCATCTCTGATTCTGAAAAAGAATCTCTTTCCTCTCTTTCTTTTGAAGGCTTTGGAGTTGCTTCAGAATCTGACAAAGAAGTCCTTTCCAAAACTTGAAATGGAGGACTTTGTTCAAAATACTTTGGAGATTCATGCTCTCCTTCTGAATCATGCTCTGAAACTGTATGAGAACCCCTTGAAGTAAATGGTTGATGATCTGTTGGAGTTGAACCATCTTCATCCTTGTTTAAACCATTTTTGCCAGTTGACCCACTTGTATCATCTGAAGGTCCATCTTTCTCTTGTTGCTCTGATTGGAATGCTGCTGGTGGATCTGGAGACCAAATAGGAAACAATACATACTTCAAGTCATCCTTTTTAGTCTGACTTGAGCTTGAAGGCCCATCTTCACCTGCATCATTACCTGCATCTGTACCTGCACTAGTAGACAAATCTGGATATCTAAAAGCATGGGTTAGTGCATCAATATCAAACAATACTTCTGGACCTTTTCCTTCTACATTTGATGTATTTTCATTAAAGGTCACATCCATGGTCTCCTCTATGATCCTAGTCCTTTTATTAAATACTCTATAAGCCTTGCTTTGAATATAGTATCCAACAAATACAGCCTTATCTACCTTACTCTGAAACTTACCAAGGTGATCCTTGGTATTTAAGACAGTACAAGGACATACAAATGGTTTTAAAAAGCTAACTAAAGGTTTTCTCTTAAAGAATAACTCATAGGGTGTCTTGTTATGAAGTTTAATGATCAAAATCCTATTCAAAACATAACAAGCAGTGCTGACTGCCTCTGCCCAAAAAGACATTGGAAGTTTAGCATCTGCTAGCATGCTTCTAGCAGCCTCAATTAGTGTCCTATTCCTTCTTTCAGCTACTCCATTTTGTTGTGGAGTCCTAGGTGCACTAAACTGTCTTTCTATACCTTTCTCCTCACAGAACTTATTCATCTCATGATTCTTAAATTCTGTCCCATTATCACATCTGATGATCTTAACCTTTTGATTAGTTGAATTCTCAATCCTAGTTATGAATGATCTAAGTATTTCACATGTCTCATCCTTGGTCCTAAGAAAGAATACCCAACTCATTCTAGAATAGTCATCAGTTATCACCAAACAGTAAGATTTCTTCCCTTGACTAGCTACATTGGTAGGGCCAAACAAGTCCATATGTAACAAGTGTAAGGGAGTGGTATTGGTATTCACAAGCTTGGTCTTATAAGAGGTCTTGTGTTGCTTGCCTTTGAGACAAGCTACACAGTGGTCACTACATTCAAATAACTTTTCAGGTAAGCCTCTCACTAGCCTATTCCTAACAAGTTTATTCATGGTCTTGAAATTCAAGTGACACATCCTCCTATGCCATAGTTCAGATTCAGAAACAGTAGCTTTAGAAATAAGACAGTTAACATTTTGAGATTCCATCTTGTTTAAATCACTACAGTATACATTATCCTTTCTTGGAACTCTCATTAAAATTTTATCTTCAGGTATTTTGAGTTTTTCAGAAAGTATAAGGCATTCTGTGTCAGTGAAATAAACAGGATTTTGCTTATCTGTGATTTGACTCACACTAAGCAAATTATATCTCAATTGCTCAACATAATACACATCATTGAAAGTGAGCTTACTGCTTTTTACCTTACCTTTTCCAGTGATCTTTCCTCCTTTAGGATTGCTGCCAAATGCTACATCTCCTCCATCAAATGCTTTGAAGTCCTGCAGCTTTTCCCTATCTCCAGTCATGTGCCTTGAGCAGCCAGAATCAATGTGCCATAAGCTCTTTGGCTTGCCATGCACATATAAAAAGAGAAAATATTAGTTTCTCTTGGGAACCCAAACCAATTTGGCTTTGGGTTTCCCATGAGCATTTTTGACATCAACCCTCTTAAAGGTGAATGATCTCAATGCTCCATTGATTTTGGACACTTTTGATGTGGATGCATTCTTATGTTTCCAAAAACAATCTGTTTTAGACCTGACAGGGGTTAATGGTCTGACAGTGGTCACCTTCAAATTCGTATTTATTACCCTAGCAGTGGTAGCTTTACTTGGTATAAACATTCTTTTGAAATGTTTAATATCAGCAGAGGTACCATGCCTGACAGTGGTCAAACCCTCCCCTGTTCTTGTCTTGCCTATGTTAGCCTCTGACAGTGGCACTGCTGTAGCATTAACAGGGGCTGCAGCCTTGCCTCTGTTTGGCTTAATTCTCAACATTTGTCCTTTACCACTGTTCCTATTATTTTTAGGATTGTAGTAACAGTCCTATTGAAGATGATTATACCTACCACAAATAAAACATGATTTTCTTTTCACACATTCAAACCCATTACCCAGCCTTTGTGAAACCAATTGGTTCCAATTTCTCTGATTACCCCTGGGAATGGATTTATTTACATTATTTGCAGTATTTAAATCAGACCTGTTTGATTTACATGCACATTTATCACACTCAGATTTATCTTTTGACTTATCTTTTGATTCAGGATTGACTCTTTTGTGCACATAACCTAGACCAGATCTAGATTTATTGGATTTTCTAACTTGATCTATCTGTGCCTTTGCTTTCTCAACAAACAGCTTTTTACCCTCTTCTAGTTTAGTACTAGTTAGTTCAGAAACTAGACCAGTAATAGGCTTAACACAACCATCCATAGAATTATCACTAGATGAGCTATCACTATCACTCTCATCTTCCTCAGTCCAATCAGATACATCCACTTTATCAAAATTTACATTATTAGCACAATTAACTACTGGATCTACCTTTTTAACCTCCTCAGACACATCTACCTTAAGTTTTTCTACGTCAAACTCAATTTTAGATGGGAAGTAAGTATGATTATAAGGTGGGGGTACAGCATTAAGGTTGTAACCTAATCCAGTTTTTAATTTATCATGAATTTGAGACTTGATTAAGTTTTGAACAACTTTTGAAGCATTTTCCAATTCATCAACTTTCAACTTTATTGACTCTTTATCAGAAATTGCCTCAGCCAACTTTGCACTTAGCATATCAACTTTTGTTTGTAAAGCTTTCTTTTCTCAATTCAGATATTTAATATCTAAGTGAAATTGTGATTCATTCTTTTCAAAAGCTTTTATCTGTCTTTCTAAGTTTTCAATAGCTAAAGTTGCATGTTGACTCTTTTCCACACAAGCTTTCAATTCATTACACACAACCATATTATGATCCCTATAAAATTTAACCATTTTCTTGCATGTAGGAGAACATAATTTAGATTGTACCTCATATGGAATGTTTGAAGGCTCTGGTTCTTCTGTGACAGCCATTAAAGCTTGATTCTTGACTACAAGCTCTTCCTGGTCACTCCAGTCAAATCCTCCCATTCCATCTTGTGCAACCAATGAATCTGAAGTGGTGTTCTGAACAGGTACCAATCTTCTTTGTGGACCAGAACTATTTCTTACAATACCATTAGAAGTATTCTGAGATCCTCCAGCCTGTGTGCTCTTGCACTCTCTAGCAAAGTGTCCCATCTTGTGACAGTTGAAACACTCCACCTTGCTCTTGTCAAAACCAGCTACACCATCTCTCTTATAAGTAAAGTTTCTGTTCCCTGACCTCTGCATAAACCTTTTTGCCCTTATAGTAATCATAGCCATCTGCCATCTCAAATCCATCTCTTCAAGATCCACTTCATTAACCTGTTCCAAATCCTCTGTTGTTAAGAATGAATTCACATGGCTTGCAAAGAAAGCTTCCAAGACATTATCATTAGCACCAGATGTGCTACAACTACCAGATTCACCAACAGACACAAAAGCAGCATTGTTAGTGCTACCATTGGACTGTTTTAGAGCCAACACCTCATGCTCAAAGTTTCTCAGATCATTGTATAGATCTTCAATCTCCTTTTCTTCAAGATCTGCACTTTGTCTAAGTCCCACAGTGTACATATTCCAATCTGTACCTAGTGATCTTAGAAACTTCCTATTCAAATCATCCTTATCAATCTTGACATTGTGATTTTCAAGATCACCCATAAGTTTTTGAAATCTGTCAAAAGTCTGAGTCAAAGTTTCAGACTTTACACCTGCAAAGTTTTCAAATTGTTGTTTGAGAAGAGATCTCTTATTCTTCTTGGTGTTGTCATTATCACCAAATCTCTTAACAATTGCTTCCATGAGAACCTTAGCATCTTCACAGTTTTCAAATTTCCTTTGATACTCATTAGGAATAGACAAAAGTAGAGTACTTAATGCCTTCCACTCGATCTGTTGCTCTTTCTTTCCTCTCTGCATCAGTCTTTGGTGGTGGTCTTTCCTCCTTTTTACCATCTGCATCCTTAGGATAGTTTGGTCCATTAGTAACCACCTCCCACATCATATAATCCGTAAGCAACATGTATTGTCTAATCCTAGTCTGCCATAGCTCAAACTCATCAGGTTTGAGCATGGGAATCTTTGTAGCTTGTATACCTTCCATTGTTTCAGTAGACATCTTGTTATTTGTTGAAAAAGCTGCTAAATTCAATTTCCTTCTTCAAGATCAAAGCAATATCAAGCTCTGATACCACTTGATGATCCCAGTATGAGATC
The DNA here is from genome assembly GCA_949592205.1 of Helichrysum umbraculigerum. Classification (NCBI taxonomy): domain Eukaryota; kingdom Viridiplantae; phylum Streptophyta; class Magnoliopsida; order Asterales; family Asteraceae; genus Helichrysum; species Helichrysum umbraculigerum. The sequence continues at coordinate 43,889,789 of CATIUR010000007.1, forward strand.
TTAGTATGTATTACTTTGATTGATTATTAATAAGCTTGCGGAATAGTTTATTAATAACTTGAAGAACAAACTTGTAAAAAAATAATATCTAACCAAAAGCTTCAATATTATTATCAATAATACGAACACACAATTGTGTTAGGGTTTACAACCTTGAAGCTAAGAACTAGAATGACTCGTATCCCTCTAGGGTTTTACAGGATCTCTATTTATAACATATAGAGTCCTTTACAGAATCAAAATATTATGAAATCCTATCTATTCCATAATTCTCTCTAACCGACTATATCTAACCAACAGTGGTTGTCTATATAACTAACAGGGGTAGTACTCGTATATTACTAACAGAGGTTGAGTATATACACAATACAAGTTACACGTTCAACAGTGGCACTGTTAGACTAAAACTAATTGACATTGGCACTGTTGATACAAAAACTTTAACAGTGGTGAACTTCTTCTAACAGCGGCAATCATACTTGTATTCTGAGCAGATATGACAATATCTCAGGTCTCAACAGTATAACTTCCCACATATTTTCAACGACTAGATACGTTTAATTAAATTTTGATATAAACTATTTCCACGGATGTTCAACGGAATATCTAAAGTGGTTGAAAATCCATTACAGTTTCCCACGAAACTTCAACGGAACACTTAATATGGTTTCCCACGATTTTTTAATGACTAGGTATTTTCTATAAAACTTTAGCGATTAACTATCTCCACGGATTTTCAACGAAACATCTAAAATGGTTGGAAATCCGTTACAATTTCCCACGAAATTTCAACGAAACACTTAAAATGGTTTCCCACGGATTTTTAATGATTATATATTTACAATTAACCATTAAAGTATAATTTTTCCCACGGATTAGTTACGACCTCTAAATAATAATTATCTTTTTAAAAGTTTAGAAAATTACCAAATTTTTTGTCGGAAATCCGTTGAAAATTTGTGAAAAATATATTTTTGACTGTCGGATTTCCACGAATTATGTTTCATGGTAAATCGGTTGTAAATCCGTAGTAACTATTGCATGAACTTCTACTTATGTGTTTTTGACAATATTTCGACTAAAATCCGTGGGAAAATTCCCACGGAAAAACTTGTCGTGGGAAATCTGTAAATATAAACAGATTCTCTAGTAGTGAGAAATGTAAAAGGTCTTATAAGTTTACGTGTTTTCATAATCAATGCGCCACACAAAAACCAATTTTACTTTTTTTCACTTTGCGGTTATCAGAAACTTCATAACTACACAAATGAAGGTGGCAAATGTTTATTATCATATAGGTCACACAGACAAAATCCCAAAGACCATGTTCAAGTCAACAACCCGGTTAACTATTACAACAGGTACACTAGCCACTACAAATATATAAGAAAGAAAAAAAGAATGTTTAAATGTCAAACCTTAATGCCAAAACCAAGAAATCGTTCTAGTACAATACCAAGAGGCACACCAATGACATAGTAGCTTAAAAGATTAACCAAAGCGACTTACGATTGCCACCCACAACCAAGTGCTCCCTTGTAAATTTTAAAAGCTACATAATTAAGTTTCGAAAAATAGAGTAGCTGACAAAAATTTACTACATTAGTTACTTACCTGTAGAAACACGTAGAATGCAACTAATATTGCGCCTTTTGCATTGCCTGCTCCCAGCTCGTTTGCCACATGTACACTGTTACTGAATAAATTAAAGTTGAATATATATCACAAAACTTCCTATCCCTCAATCAGCAATAACTTTCATGACACTATTCTTGATAATCTATGTAGTTAACAATCCATGTAGTTAACAAAACAGGTTGAACGTACACGGTTACTTTGTAACTACTCCATGAAAGTGATGCAGAAAATCTGTAAAAAGCATAATGTAAACATGTGAAATGGGTTGAACACATATTCGTTGTCAACTCAATGAATAATCAAAAAGCGGAAAAGCAAAATGACAACTAGATCTGGCCCATTTCGACTGACCAAAAGGTAGATTTAATTTGGTCCCTCTGGTTTGATACCTCCAGTTAATATATAACAAGAAACACCTACCAAAGACCAATTATAATATTTACTACTTTAGCAGGTGATCAAAAATTCCAGAACTATACAAATGAAGGAAGTCAAGGAACCAAAGGTGTATCATTATATGGGCCACACAAACAAACTTCTTCCAAGTGCATTTGCAACACCTATCTCTCTAATTTAGATGGAAACATTGGTTTGTGCAAACATCAAGAACTTGAAGCATACCCAAATTCTGATGTTCAACACTTTTGACTAGCTCCTGAACTTCATGATTTATCCCCTCAAGAGCCTACGTGTAATTGAATTTGAATGAAATTAATAGCAATAACAGTATCTACCTAAAATATTATCTAGTTGAGAATCACTTTGCTCACTTACCATTAATGTTACACTTCAATGCGCTGTTTCACTTCATTAGTAGACAATTTTTCCAACCTCATCTTAAGTAGAATACAGATGCACAACCTCATCTTAAGTAGAATACAGGCGCAATATTAGTTTTCATATCGTCAAAAAGATCAAAAACAGATGCACGTTTTGGATTCGTCAGATTCATTAGGGTTAGAGATGTGGTGGGTCTGATCTCTAATCTTCATACAGTTTGGATGGGATCATTTCATTTATATGCGGATATTGCTCGCAACTTAGGTCAGTCAAAGACTGATACGGAACAATCTGATCAAGTTGGAGGAAGAAGATCGGTCTTTCAGCGATTAGGAAACACTAAGAATAATGAATGTCATACTCATGCTTCTCGAAAGTCCTATGCCGAGATGGTGCGGAAGAGTCACTCTAATCCTATCCATGGGATCGGTTCTCAACTAAATTCTAATAATGAGAAACAACTTGAGGTTATGGAAAAGAAAACAGTGAATCTGGTTGAGGAAGATCTTGTTAATTTCAGACATGAACATCCGTCTTCTTTCCTTGCTAAGGTAGTGGATCTAAAGGTATCCGAAATCCAACTTATATGATTAAAACTAATGGTTTTGGTGATAGCTTAATCCGGTATATTGGTGGTCGGTAGGTTTGGATTGAACTTGAAGACCCATATTCTTTGTCTTCATTTAAATTATGTGTCGAGATGAATAAAATTTTCTCAGAATTCAAACATGTCTCTAGGAATTTTAAACCGGATGAACGTGTTGTTTGGATTCATATCTTGGGTTTACCTTTGGTTGATGGACTAAAAAAGCTTTTAGAAAAATTGGGTCGGGATGGGGAGACTGTGTTTTTGTTGATATTGACAGGGATGAATCTATGGCGACTGGTAAGGCTTGTATTCTCATAAAGATAAATGATAAGATTCAAGAGAAGATTTTTGTGAAGATTAATGAGGAGTCTTACGAGGTCAGCATTGATGAATTTGCATACTGGGCTCCTGCGTTTGATCATGAATCTGATTGTAGTGATTCGGTGAATACGGAATCATCTTCTATGGAGGACTTGGATTCAAAGGACTCATTTGTTCCATTCGATTATGATGAGCTAGAGGATGACAAAAAAGATGATACATGTGCAAATGGAAAGTCAACCAAGGTTAATAATGACTGTCAAGGGACAAAAGATTCGGATCCTTTTAATTTGGCAGGTTTAATTGATAATCCGTATCGTAAGGAGCAAGCACAACAACGAAAGAAAAATAAGGCAGGTGATGAAGACTTGAACATGGATTCAAATAAGGTGGATGGGCACCTTGAGGGAATTAGCACGTGTATGGATGAAAATAATGGACCTGCTGTATCTGAAAATGAAATGGCTAATACAGTATCGGGTTCCTCAATGCCACTGGGTTTCAAAGAATTTGCTTCTAATGTGAAAAAAAACAAACTAGCATCTGCTGAAAAGAGAAGTAGGAGTGAGGGAAGCTCTTTTGAGTCAACGTGCTCAAAGAAAGCAAAAGGCCATGATGAGAAAATTGCTATGGATTTGCATTGAATTATAGAGCTTGGTAATATATTTGGTTTGGAAATGCTAGGTTCTACAAATGACTTGAAATTGTTGTTAAATAGGATGAGTGTGAAGATGGTACATCAATGAATATCCTATCTTTGAATATTTGTGGGATCGGTGGAAGAAATTCCAATAAGAGATCGAAACTTGGTAGTATTATCAACAAATTTGGTGTCAATTTTGTGGGTGTTCAGGAGACGTTTATGATTACGGCTGATTTATTTCGTATTAGGAACTTGTGGGGTAACTCTCATTTTCATTTTGCCACTTCATCTGCTAGAGGCCACTCGGGAGGCCTACTATCCATTTGGAATCCATCAGTTTTTGTGAAACAAAGGATATTTTCGTTTAATAATGTTTTGATTGTTGAAGGGAGATGGATAGATGTTCAACTTAATGTCTTTATGGTTAATGTTTATGCCCCTCAAGATGAAACTGAGAAAAAGGATCTTTGGCATTTGATTCTTGACTTTATGGTTGCACATTCGGGCCATTATATAATGTTTGGTGATTTTAATTCGGTTCGTAATAAGAGTGAACGTTTTGGATCGGCATTCTCTGTTTTAAATGCGAATAATTTTAATGAGTTTATTAGCAATGGGGAGCTTGTGGATGTTCCTATGGGTGGTTACAAATTCACTCGTGTTGCCAGGGATTGTTCTAAAGGGAGCCGATTAGATAGATTTCTTGTGTCGGAGTTGATTTGGGAGCGGGTTAGGTCAATGGTTGCTACCGTTCTTGATCGTAACATTTCTGATCATCATCCAATTCTCCTAAGACGTGTTGTGGTGGATTATGGACCGATTCCTTTCAAGGTATATCATTCTTGGTTTATTAGAAATGGTTTTGATGATGTTGTTTCGTCTTTTTGGTGTACAGGTAATTATGTGAAGTCTCAATCTTTTCTCATAGACCTCAAAAACAAATTAAAAGGTCTTAAAGAAGAAATTAAAAGATGGAATCTTGATTGGAATTCCAACAGAGATGATATCGATATCATTCAAAGACAACTTTGTGATTTGGACAAGTAGATTGATGATAATGTTGCTACTGATCTTGATATTGCAAACCGTATGAATCTTCACTGGGAGGCTCGTCAACTTGAGAGACAAAAAAATGAAGACATTATTCAAAAGGCACGCATAAAATGGACCATTGCCGGTGATGAGAACTCGAAATTCTTTCATGGGATTTTTGTCACACCCCGTCTAAAGCGGAAACAACGGAATGCAACCATGATAGGATCACAACACATTATTATAAAGAATATATATGAAAATAAAACTCCAATGTGTTATGATACTTGTAACATGAATAATGGTTCACGCTACGTGTACATATCAACAAGGAAACAAATTAGCAAACAAACATCCCACAATATAAATACTAAGGCAAAACACGCCTTTCTCAAACCACCGAAATATTAAAACCAAATGTCATATGTCTTGAAGTAACACTTAATGCAACCTAATCGGTCCACTAAGCTTTCTTGTCCTCAATCTTAGTTCCACTAGTGCTACCTGAAAAGATATGCTCAAAAAGTGTCAACACAATGGTTGGTGAGTTCCGCAGGTTTATAAATGACACAAAATAAATATTTGCTGTGATAAAGATACGAGTTAGGACAATGCAATGAAAATGTACACATAAGTGAAATAATGTAAATGAAACACCTCAACACACTGTCATCACCCCACGAAGAAGTATGACCAAACAAACCCTGTGAATGCAGTAGCTACTCATAATGGCTTTAATGTATACATAACGTATAACATTAGGTACTAAGGCCTTTTGAAACAACATGGCTTTAATGTATACCAAGAATAATGTATACATCAGGTACTCACTCCGGAAAGAGCAAGGCCTTACAATGATAATGAATCCAACAACCAAATGCACATACTTCACATAGTGTCGTACATTTCATGCACATGTCCAAAAATGAAAATGAATACGTTTCACAGCATAAAAACAATTGATAAAACATGTGAGCATACTTTTCCCCCAATTTGAAAACATGTAAATGAAAACGGGGCCACGAAAAACTCACTTTGATTAACAAAGCAACTATCGTCCCAAAATGAATCCACCAAACACTACGTCAATCTACAAATAAATTTATATAGATTAATAACCTAGTTATAACACCCCTCGTTAATTATAAACAACTATATAATATTGGCGACTCGGAAGCGTATATTTAAAACATTTCAATCAATGTACTCAAAATGTCATTAAACTTTTTCAAATCCAAACACATGACATTTCAACAAACTCGGTGTTAGATAATTCAAAACACTTTTACAGTTATAAAATTTACATCAGAGTAACCGTCTGTCAAACATTCCATCCAGTCCAACAACCTCCTGCCCAATACGTCCCATTAATATACAACCTGCAGGAAGAACTGTGGTGGGGTTAGCACAACGCTAAGTGAGTGAACCAATAACAACAGTCCAACTCAGCATAATAATCTGTTTACATCAAATAACAATAAACAGAATATAGATCAATGAATCATTCAATCCCTAGCCAACATTCATTATGTCATTCAAGCTACGTCAAGAGAATCGGTGGCCCCTGAGCAACCATATACCGGTTTGGCACCCAAGAACTCTTATAGTTCAACTGTATTGGCCTATACAGCACTACCGATAACTTGTTGTTGATTACACACGACCTAGATCTCTAAACCAACATTTCAAGTTTTCCGAGATCTCCTGTCGTCTACAACAACAACAAGCCCAACCATCAAATCAAGTTGACCTCTGATTATTACACATTGGCACAATCTCAGCCAAGCAATCAACCATGTCCGATTATCATGGCAAAACAGGTTAACAGATGCATCATATCACAGTAATATAATAAATTACTAGTTGTAACCAAATCATTACAACTAAATCACACTGAGGTTACAGATCCACTCACCGACTACCTCAGGCCTCCACTCAGTTGTCTAATATCACTGAGCCTTCTCCACATCTGAGAATCAATAAATCAAATATAAGTTAGTAATCCATGTCAATATACTGAACTTATATCAACTATTTACATTAAGAACTTAACATAATCCACATCAAGATTACTAGTTCCTAGTTATGTCTATCAGTTATTACAACATAACTATTATCATATTTGAACCTAGAACAAATATCAATCACCTTACAATCAAAAAGTAACATACAGGGTCTGACTGGCCAACCAAGCCGCCGGATTCCCTAAGAAGCCGCCGGCTTCCCACAAAACAACCTGAATCCGCCGGATTCCCGTGAATCCGATCGGATTCCCTCCTTTCTGCCGGAATCCGCTGGATTCCCGTGAATCCGCCGGATTCCCTCGTCGTCCCAGCCCAGTTCGAACTGATCAAAACCCTAACCCGCGATTTTATATCCAATTCACCAAAAACACGATTTTAAACGGTTATAAACGACTACTAACATTGCATAATCAATATATAACCTTTATAACATGTTTCTAACATCTAAGTCTCTCAAATCATCAATTTACCCAAATTCAATCAAAATCAAATTCTTAAATACATCAAGAACACTTACTATTTGAAGAATCTGATTATGATAATCTGATGATTATGAAGTTTCACGAGGATCACAACTTCCTGATTTGATTTCTGGATTGATTTGGAGGTTTTCAGAGAGTTTCTGTGAGTTTTGAAATGAAAATGAATAACTTTCCTAAATAGGAAAGGATATATATAAGTCGGCCTCACGAACCGCCTTCAATATACGGGTATAATTTAATACCCCATCTTAATCTATTGCCTGGAACCCGAAAACCATTTGCGAGTCCAAACATTTTATTGCACCGTCAACTATATTAATTTACAACAATTAATAATTTACTTATCACATTGGAATATCCGACTCCTATTCCAATTATTTCAACTATTTCAAACAATATTATTTCCAAACACATTTAAATACTAATTTAAATCAAGAAATAATATAACACAACTAGGTCCATTTCGAGGATGTTACAACTCTCCCCCCCTTAAAGAGATTTCGTCCCCGAAATCTAACCTCAATCAATCTAACTATTGTGATATAATCACATATATCTTAATATACATTTGTCCTCAATAGCAACTTACAACTATACTTAGACTGTTTGAATTCTTTCCACATGCACATATCCAAATGTACATGCTTCTATCTTTTCCTATGCACACATACAGTGCATCTAATCAATATCATCAATCAGATATATCTTATAGACAAACACTTGCTTCAACAAGTGAAATCTACAATCACTTAATCAACAAGTAAGACTTCACATTACTTAATAGGTCTATACAACCAGAAATTAGCAACATGCTAAAATCTTTAACCTATTCTCACTGTTCATTACTGTTAACAATAAAACAGCAGCAACAATATCACAACAACAGTGTTTATTAAACCCCAATGTACCTAGCAACACTGAAATATAATTTCAATTCATGACTAACAATCAGTCTAATATATAGATCACAATCTTAAATCTCTACCATCAAAGATCTGAAATTCAAATCTATGTCAACTTTTCATCCAAAAGTTTCATACCTATACTCTTTTGAACAACCTATCATATTCACATATCATTATCACTATCATATGAAATCCTTTACTTAGAAGTAATCCAGATTCATATCACCTTAATAAGCACAGCAGAGGTCACACTCAGTAGGTAAAACTACAATCAACAAGTACTTTGCTCAATCAGCAATAGTACCACAATCAAATATTACCTACATTCAACCAACCTCTACATTGACTTATTTCTACTTGTAATTCCTTTCATTACAACCTATCAATTGTTAACAACAACAATTTACACAACCAATAATCACAACACTAATGATTATACACTACAGTATACCCATCAATACTTATTATGTATCTCCAAAGTCTAACTAACCATCAAGTTAAAACTTATTTATTACTTAAACTGGTAAGACATCAATAATATTCTCTTAGCAACCAGTTATTTCAATTCAATTTTTACAATTTTAAACTACTAATCACAAGCAATTAGAATTTATACAACTTTAACCACCCAATCATTCAACACTAGATCCCGTCAATCTAGCAACTAAGTCAGTCTTAATCCACATATTATGATGCTACAGGTCAAGCATCACAATATCACACTATCAAAATGTGCTACTTTCCAACACATTTCCAACAAAATCTACATCAGGTTAATCACAATTAACTAACCTCCACATATCTTATGGCATATTTTAATTCAATCTATTAAAACTTATCATGCCATTTATTATCATGTATACCACACATACATACCTACACAATTTCAGGTATTTTCTAAAATGGACACATACACATCAATTCCATTTCATCTTACCCCCTAGGTCATTCAGACTGTTAAAGTCTTTATCAAGCCTTCTCAACACTACTATTCATCACATATCCATACCATAGGACATGGAACAATCAATAACTCTATGTTTCACTTATATACTTATCAACTAGTATATAACTTAAACATTTCATTCTAAACTTTCAAGAAAAGTTTGGTGAATACAATCATCACCTATCAATCTCAAGGTTTCTCTTACTTTCTAACACTTACAATTATACACATCAGGTTTTCAGCCCCAAATGTAAAGCAATCATTATTCTTAAACTATCAAAATAATGATCATTACACTTAATTTCATACCTGATTTCTTAAAATATGACCAACTATTCAATTCATATTTCCTCAATTATTAACCAAGGTTAAGCTAAACCTTTAATATAATTCATTTCCAGATATACCTTCATATCTTTTCTTACTTGGATCTAATCCCAATTTATCACTTTATCACTTATTTCATTTGTATACTATCAACAAATAACAAAAGAATCCATTCAATTCTTTCCATATCTAAGTAACTCACCATGAGGTACCCAATCAATCTAGGCAACCATTAATAATAACTTTCAATTATTTCTTATCTCACATTCTTATCCAATCAAAGCTATCATCACAAGCTTCATACACTGGTAAGATTTTCTTATCACAATTCTAATCAATGTGACTTAATTTGCACCTTTCAACAATTTACAACTGTCATATCATTCAATGACTTCATATCTGTAAAATTTTCTAACGCATATTCAGTTCAAATATCATATATTTCCTAACTGAATACTCAATTATACCTAACACTATTTCAATTACTTAATACTAGCTTTAAGTGATTACTCGAGTTTTCACAACTTAATACAATTTAGGAATTCAATCATATTTCACACAATCATAACATTACAATCTATGTTATACTATTTCACACACACAGTTGACTACATGTCAACTCTGGTTTCAACCAACCAATCAATAAAATTCTCTAATTGCTTTTCTCAAGTTTGACCCAAACTCAAATCAATCACAAGCAATTAATTTTATACACCATTTTCTATTCATGGTTTGACTTTCAAAGTTAACATACTATCAAGTTAACTCACAACAAACCATTTCATCTTATATGTTCACTTTCAAACATATATTTCAAATTATTACTTTCAATAATCTTATCAATCCTTCACTAGGACAAGGTCAACCTATATCAATCTTGGCTCCATACAAGCCATTTCATATAATATGTTTACTATCGAACATAAGCTTCAAATTATTACATTCAATAATTACTAGTAGTTTCTCAAGCAAAACAATATCAACCTATCTCAACTTTGGCTTCATACAAGCCAAATACAAAATAGTGACTCACTCAAACACTATCAAATTCACCTATGGTCAATTTAACACAATCAGTTACAATTACATTTTCAACAAAATCATATTAGTCATCTATGTTTATCATTAAAACATCTATCAATGACAATTATCATTTACACTGGCATCTTTACAGTCCAAATATCATAGCTCTATCAACTGATTGTTTTCTTATCAAAACAATTATTAAACAACTTAACATACTATCATGCTCCATTTATTCAAAATCACATTACATTTCTTTTATACCAAGTAGCCTCAACAAGTTCATGTGACACAACATAATATAACAACGGTGATCAGGCGTTGCAAGATTATGTTCTTAACAATCCATTCTCAGGCTACTCTACATTATAATTATCAATGTGATCTACTCTTATCTCATATATATTAAATACTTTATGATTTCAAATCAATCAACATCTATTTAATAGTTTCTAACAGCTGATACATACTCAAAATCAGCTTACTACTTTACATATTCAACCTTACATATGCAAGTCATCTCACATACACCCAATGTTCTAATTTTCAGCAACTGAATTACTCAGTATATCACTTATCTGAAACCTCAAACATATGATAACTTATCATCATAGTTTCAACACTTAACATTAATCAATGTCCCTATTTTCCTCAAAATTCAGGACACATCTTAATCAACTATCATCACTTTGACATATGCTATCATATCAAGCATCACTGTCACAACAAGTCTACTTAATCATGTTACTATCAAACATTTCATTTATTAATTTCACAATTGACCAGAAAGATCTATCACTTCCCAATCAATTTCACATTATTACTCTCTACATTTCTCTTAAACCTATCAGTCATGGTTTATATCAAGTGTTTAACTATAGTCAACACATATCATATAGTCACATAAACACATATTTTCTCAAATAGCAGTCATTCTCAAATCAGATGACACAAAAATCCTTAACAAGAATTTAGATCACAGCCTGTGATCAATCTACTAATATAGTATTATCAATCATCTTGTCTCCCAATAAAGACACTCCTTAGGTTCTAACATCAATCATGTTAAACCTTAATCAACTCTTTATCTACTCATTTACTCACATTTCTGCATTTTTCAATTCAATCAGAAATAATCACCACAATGAGTATCCCATTCAATACCTCTATCCTCATGTCAACCTATAACAATCATTAGTTGACTCAAAACTGGGGAATCATATCAGTCTGACTCAATTAACTTCACAACAATGCTTACTTAACATAACAAAGTAAACAGTTCAAGTTAATTTAAATTTAACACAGGCTTATCGAAGATTACCTGGCAATCTTAAGCCCACAAGCGTTGAGGAAACATGAAATATACTAATCAGATACTCATGTTCCTCCGTCTCTGCAATCAAACAACACTTCACAACTTGTTAAAGGTTAGTACATATTCAACTAACTACTTTCTCACACATTCACTAATCAACTAAACCCACACCTTCTGGAATGTTTGACTCAACTCAATCAAAGTTTAGGATTGAACATTCTATCAAGTTCAATTCACCCAAACTATTGCTCTGATACCAACTTATAACACCCCTCGTTAATTATAAACAACTATATAATATTGGCGACTCGGAAGCGTATATTTAAAACATTTCAATCAATGTACTCAAAATGTCATTAAACTTTTTCAAATCCAAACACATGACATTTCAACAAACTCGGTGTTAGATAATTCAAAACACTTTTACAGTTATAAAATTTACATCAGAGTAACCGTCTGTCAAACATTCCATCCAGCCCAACAACCTCCTGCCCAATACGTCCCATTAATATACAACCTGCAGGAAGAACTGTGGTGGGGTTAGCACAACGCTAAGTGAGTGAACCAATAACAACAGTCCAACTCAGCATAATAATCTGTTTACATCAAATAACAATAAACAGAATATAGATCAATGAATCATTCAATCCCTAGCCGACATTCATTATGTCATTCAAGCTACGTCAAGAGAATCGGTGGCCCCTGAGCAACCATATACCGGTTTGGCACCCAAGAACTCTTATAGTTCAACTGTATTGGCCTATACAGCACTACCGATAACTTGTTGTTGATTACACACGACCTAGATCTCTAAACCAACATTTCAAGTTTTCCGAGATCTCCTGTCGTCTACAACAACAACAAGCCCAACCATCAAATCAAGTTGACCTCTGATTATTACACATTGGCACAATCTCAGCCAAGCAATCAACCATGTCCGATTATCATGGCAAAACAGGTTAACAGATGCATCATATCACAGTAATATAATAAATTACTAGTTGTAACCAAATCATTACAACTAAATCACACTGAGGTTACAGATCCACTCACCGACTACCTCAGGCCTCCACTCAGTTGTCTAATATCACTGAGCCTTCTCCACATCTGAGAATCAATAAATCAAATATAAGTTAGTAATCCATGTCAATATACTGAACTTATATCAACTATTTACATTAAGAACTTAACATAATCCACATCAAGATTACTAGTTCCTAGTTATGTCTATCAGTTATTACAACATAACTATTATCATATTTGAACCTAGAACAAATATCAATCACCTTACAATCAAAAAGTAACATACAGGGTCTGACTGGCCAACCAAGCCGCCGGATTCCCTAAGAAGCCGCCGGCTTCCCACAAAACAACCTGAATCCGCCGGATTCCCGTGAATCCGACCGGATTCCCTCCTTTCTGCCGGAATCCGCTGGATTCCCGTGAATCCGCCGGATTCCCTCGTCGTCCCAGCCCAGTTCGAACTGATCAAAACCCTAACCCGCGATTTTATATCCAATTCACCAAAAACACGATTTTAAACGGTTATAAACGACTACTAACATTGCATAATCAATATATAACCTTTATAACATGTTTCTAACATCTAAGTCTCTCAAATCATCAATTTACCCAAATTCAATCAAAATCAAATTCTTAAATACATCAAGAACACTTACTATTTGAAGAATCTGATTATGATAATCTGATGATTATGAAGTTTCACGAGGATCACAACTTCCTGATTTGATTTCTGGATTGATTTGGAGGTTTTCAGAGAGTTTATGTGAGTTTTGAAATGAAAATAAATAACTTTCCTAAATAGGAAAGGATATATATAAGTCGGCCTCATGAACCGCCTTCAATATACGGGTATAATTTAATACCCCATCTTAATCTATTGCCTGGAACCCGAAAACCATTTGCGAGTCCAAACATTTTATTGCACCGTCAACTATATTAATTTACAACAATTAATAATTTACTTATCACATTGGAATATCCGACTCCTATTCCAATTATTTCAACTATTTCAAACAATATTATTTCCAAACACATTTAAATACTAATTTAAATCAAGAAATAATATAACACAACTAGGTCCATTTCGAGGATGTTACACTAGTTGTCACCTCCTTTGTTATTTTGTATTACCAATCAAGTCACTTAAAACTTAAGGAAATTAATTAAAATATTAAGCTTGATACTATAATTATTAAAATCCTTATAACATGCCAACGCTTAACTTCCAACCCATACTTTATATCTTATATAACTATTATATTATAATAAAATTCATCTTCATCAACCAAAAAAAATGAGATACACAACTTCTTTAATCCTAATCGTTTAAACCCTTCTAAGGTTATCATACAATTAGAGTATAACGGTTATTATTTAAAAATATGATAAAAGACGATTGAGACACTACCATTTGTAACAACTAATACCCATTACATAACCCATTATTTTTAAATCAAATATATAAATTAAATCTTAAAATTTTAAAAATGTGGTTTATTTACAGAAAAGTCTAGTCTTAAACATTCTTTACAACTCCCAAAATACTAGAAAATAATTTGATCAAACCGATGTAACACTATCGACTTTTTCTAAAAATTTCGTCACTCTTAATAGCAGTTTACAAAATATTTTTTTATAAAATCATACAATGCGTTTGAGAGACCGAAACCTCGCGAATTTTAGTAAAATTTCGAGATCTACAACTTTCGTGTTTTGGCTGAAGCCTGAAAACGAACGTAGATAGGTCAAAACTGCGTCTGTTACTAGTACGAAAATCTGACAGATTTTTACGTTTAGCGATACAATACTTTCGGTTTGCAAAACCTATTTTACCCAACTTATTCATATCCCAAACATATAATTCGACCCACATGTACATCTATTTCAGAAAATTAAAATAAAATGAAAATATAACGATTAGGGTTTATGATTATACCTACGTAGAACACAAACGGTAACACGCAAGAACAAGGCTTGGATTTTATTTGGCTTCTTTAATATTATTTTTTTTCTTCTTCTTGGTCGACTAAACGCAGCAGCAGCATGAACGAGGTTTTATGAAAATGATTAAAGGATTTAGGTTTAAGTTTAAACTTGTATTTATGTGTTTCACTTTGAGGCTTAAGTCTTTGGGGCTTAGAGAGTGGGCCGAGCAAATGGACTTCGGCACCTACAATTTAAGACCATGTTAATCAATATTATTATTTTAATGTTTCTATTACTTCCACCGTTAATACTCTAACTCATATTATTATATTATACTTGCTACAATTATTATTATTATGATCATATTTTTGTTTATTAGTATATTACTACTATTATTATATTATTATTTGTTATTATAATATCATTATTATTTTCCTAACTTTTAATCCACCGCGTACGAACATTTGTTCTAGTTTTTTTATTATTATTATTACTATACGAGAATTTAATTTCTCACATAGTTTAGAATACGAGATACTCAATTTATTCCTTCACAATTTCACAAACTTGAGTACAAATAGGAAATGTTTATAATTAATAAGTCTATGAATAGTGGATTTTTGGTGACGGATGTCACAGTATCCCCCCGTTTAAGGAATTTCGTCCCGAAATTCAATCGTAATTATTATTGAAAACGTTATTATGTAATGGACATGGTTTTCGAGTTTCTTATGATTCTCTCGTTCCCATGTGATTTCAAATTTTCACCTAACGTTATATCTAATCTTTACCAGTTCTATGACAAAGTATTATTTTAAACTCCATCTCAACTTTATTCTATTACCATTTAATTTTAAGAGACTCATCACTTATTATGTATTGCGAATTTCGTTCGCTCCATCCGTCATTTCGATTGATAGGTTATCGAACCTATTTTTTAAACGTATAGTACGAATTTTTTTTCAGTCCGTTAAGGAAGTAAACGAAACTGGCGTTTGTAAAATAGTGTGTTCTTAATATCTAAAAGGCTCTTTGTTGATCCAAATCCCATAGATACCACAAGCGCAACGGTTGGATCGAGAGGCATAACCACATCGAGTCCTAAACGTCATCCTTGATAAAGCTTCCCCGCGATTCCTCAATTGAATTTATAGTTTGTTCGAAGGTCAATAGTCTGTACACCTATCCGAACCTTGAAGTTAATTTAACAAATCATTTTTTTTTTTTAGACATCGCTTCTACATTAAGCAAGTTATGGGAATTTTAAAAACTAATGATTCTCACCGAAATAAGTTTGCTATATATCGAGGGGTAGATAATTCAACTAGATTTTTTGGAAAATCTCAAGGAAAATTCGTTGACGATCCGAATATCTTTGAGTTTAGATCTATCGGTTCTTCCTTTTATTGGAGAATTTATATTTGTTTCGCATAAAGGTTTAGAATGTAAAGTTGTTTTGTTGGTTAGGAACAGTGAATGGTTCCTACCAAAAGGTAATACTACGTTACAAGTAATGATGGTAATACGTAAGATGTGCATTCCATACCCGTTGTGTGATTAATTTCTATGGTTTTGAACTTTACCTTGCTTTATTGAGTTTATTTTTGTTGTATCGCAACCCATAATTGTGGCTCACACATACTAGACTTATAGTTGAAATATAAGTGCCGAAGAATAAACAACTATTAAGATATGTTCTTGTCCAAATGTGTGAAGAATATTCGTCCCCCTTTTTTTTTTTTTTTCAAACTTACATTTTGTTAATTCTCCAAAGTTTGTATGAAATTCTCACATTGAGAATTACTTTTAACGCAGAACAATTACTGTTAGATTCAACTCAACGTATTGAGATTTAAATTATATGAAAAAGAGTTTTAACATTTATAAGCTCCCATAGTGTTCTCAATTGGTCCTATATCTATTGTATATTAAATTTTTAACTTCTTATATATTTAGGTGAATTTGTTGATTGTTTCATCCATTGTGTTTTAATTGTTAATTCCATTTCCATTTTTTTTTTTTTTTTTACATTTGTAGTGGAGAGCAATATACACATATACGCAGGGGTTGTGTCGCCAAGGTAGGTTAATTCACATGATCACCAAAGGAAAAAAAAAGTTCATACGTGCAAGAGTATCTCTTTGTGAGGTTTATAAAAGTTGACTCGTATGAGGGGTGAAATAAGTATAAACTTAGATTTTATAATCTTACAGTGTACGTTCTCTCGCATTTGAATTCCCTTTACTTAATTTCTAGAAAAATTCACGCCCTTATGCTGCGGAAAACAATTAAGAATAATGAAGTAATGATCAATATAGAAATTTGACCATAGTGTGAATGAATGAATGATAATAGTTATTATTGGTGGTCATTAAAAATGTTAGGTTTACAATATAAGATAGTATAGAAAAAGATTATCATTATAAGTGGCGCCTTAAAGTTTAAAAATTATTTAGTTATGAGAAATCGCCGTATATAAAGTGGAGTACTATTTGGTCATTTGCTTAAATTTCATAGAAAAGGATTTTCAAACTTTTTAAATGAATGATTACTAAATTTTTCAATCTTATATTGGTCAAAACTTTATAAATTTTTATAAAGAGAAGTGTAACGTAGTAATTGTAGTTTAACATAGTGAAGTTAGTGGGGTATTTTCACATCTTGAAGCCTATCAGGCCGAAAGAAAATGAGTAAATCAATTTTTAAAGAGTATAGCTAAAGAAGAGTCTTAGAGTTGGGAGTTGGTAGGTTAGTGCCAAACCACGTATTTCATCGCGTCTATTGGTTACTTCTCGTCATTTTGCATTATCTCTAGCAAATTTTCAACCGAGTTTATCCCCCCGTTTGGGCTCGTGCGGTGTGTTTCGAAAATTGTCATAACTATTCGTGAAAGAAATGTATTCTTCAGCTCCAGCTTTATTAATGTTTTGATGATGAATATAGTTAGAGTTTGGTTCCGTTTGAAGGCAGAATCAGTTCTTTAGTTTGGAATAGTCTTCTCCTATGTATCGATTTGATAACGCTAGTCATATACCCGTACACAATGTAATGGTCAGCGAAAGAACATTAATATGAGATATTATACGTAAATATTTGGATTTAAGGTCGATGCCTTGTATGAACTGTTCTATTAATTCCTTATCGAACGATTTGTCTCGTGTATATCTTGATCTTCACTTTGTGTTTAATTGTGTTTGAAGATTAGTTGGTCGAACAGTTTTGAGATAATAGTTAAGACCCACTGTCTTATTTCGTATGGATTAGTAGGGAATCACTCCCACGTTGTTACACAATAGTACAAAATGATTGAATTCATTTTAGTGTGTCAATCAAAAGAATTTCTCATGATTTCCTCTTGCTCAATTCATCGGTGAGCTTATTATACTTCTGGTTGTTATCTAAGCTCATTTGTTCTGTATTTTTCTTTTGACTTAATGATAACCAAATGTTATCTTTGATTAAGTTCTTAATATTAAGTGACGTAAGAAATTTTTTTTTTTTTTTTTTTTTAAAGCTAGGCGTTCATAATTCTCGATTTCAATGTCTATCTCGTTATTTGAGCCTCTTGTAGAATAGTTACAACTCGGAACTTCTTCGATTTTATACCAGCATTATGATTGAATTTTCCCTTGAGAGCTTATCCGGTGGTATTCCATGTAGTAGTGAAATTCATTACAAAGTTTGTAGCACCAAGTTTTTAGTTGTAAATATTAAAAGTAATGGAGCTTATTATATTATGTGTTTAATTTATTTTAGATGGTATTAAATTATTATTATTACATGTTTCAAGACATAAAGAGTTTCGAGGCAGTATAATTTATTTTGGGTACCAAGAATTTTAGTAGGAGAATCTTGAGGCATCATTTAATGATCTAAATGATCGCGGATGGTTAACTATTTTAATCGTATAGATAATGAAGGGTTGGTTGAATTTGAGAATTATTATCAAGGTTTTGGATTACCAATACATCAATAAGTGATGTTCATAATAGGACCCTTAGAAAAATGTTGATCGAACTGAGTTGCAAATTGGTAGAGAATATAATGTAGGTATGTTTTAGTTTGACTTAAATTCTTATGGAAGTTGTAGCCAAATAGTTTAAAAATCGAGATTAGAATACATGTTAAGAATGGTCTTATTCAGTTGCAGCACAAGGCATTGGAGCCTTTATCATATAGAGGTGAAGTTGCCAAGCAATACAGAGAATTGAATGTGTGCCCACAGTTATCAAGATCTTGGGCAAGCTTGCAAATAGGGATTAGAAAATTTCGTTGTGAGAGGGAAAAAGGGGTCAAGTGAGTGAATGCATCACTGACTAAAGAGGCAAAGACTATCGCATGATATGTGGTTGTAATTAGAAATTTCCAAAGAAAGTTAAGATATAATTATGCCCAAAGGATTAGAAGGATAGTGAGCTAATTACTTTGGTTCCAGTGAGTATTGATTTAATAGAGTTTTGCACGGTTATTCAATAGCGAGTTATTATCCACGTCTATTATTCTCACGATACGGATTCCATGTCTTAGAATGACGTTCACTTACTACATAATTTACACTTTTATATTTATCACGTTTCGCTCCCAATACGTTTCATGTTTAGCATTTCGAGTAGAACATCTTGGCGGCATGTTTACTACGATTTCGAGTACGTAAGAGTTCAGAATAGATGAGCAGTTTGGATATTGTCAGATGTATGCGCCAAACCAACGACCAAAGATCATGAGTTCGGAACAAATAGAGTTGAGATTTTGACGTCGTCACGCGACTCTGAAAGCGACACATAGGACACTCGAATATGGTCATATAAACACATATATGTCGTGATACCTTTGCAATTACGTCGGCCGCCGTAATTGTTAGGGTATCCTTTCATATATGTACTTATTACCAAATCCTATATCATAATGTTCAACTTCGTTCCTACGGTTTTAATTCTAAATGTGACACGAATTTATATGGAAATGATACTATGATCAATATAGTTTTGCTAGATGACATTAATGATTTCATGCCGTTAAGCCTACATAACCCTCTCGGGTACGCGGGCATGTGCAGAAACCACCAACGGAGCATGTCCTGCTCGAGAATCGGAATGCGAATGAGTACATGTCATCAATGTAGCAAATAAGTATATATCCTAGTGGATAAGTCCATCTTGAGTGACATGTAAGTACACATCGTTTCGAATAAGCACATATAGTTTCATGCACACGTAGTTTCCTAATTCATGTTCTATATGCGGGTCCTTATTTATAGTCTAGGTCAATCCACCTAAATCTCTATAAACAATGGCTTTGATACCAATCTGTCACACCCCGTCTAAAGCGGAAACAACGGAATGCAACCATGATAGGATCACAACACATTATTATAAAGAATATATCTGAAAATAAAACTCCAATGTGTTATGATACTTGTAACATGAATAATGGTTCACGCTACGTGTACATATCAACAAGGAAACAAATTAGCAAACAAACATCCCACAATATAAATACTAAGGCAAAACACGCCTTTCTCAAACCACCAAAATATTAAAACCAAATGTCATATGTCTTGAAGTAACACTTAATGCAACCTAATCGGTCCACTAAGCTTTCTTGTCCTCAATCTTAGTTCCACTAGTGCTACCTGAAAAGATATGCTCAAAAAGTGTCAACACAATGGTTGGTGAGTTCCGCAGGTTTATAAATGACACAAAATAAATATTTGCTGTGATAAAGATACGAGTTAGGACAATGCAATGAAAATGTACACATAAGTGAAATAATGTAAATGAAACACCTCAACACACTGTCATCACCCCACGAAGAAGTATGACCAAACAAACCCTGTGAATGCAGTAGCTACTCATAATGGCTTTAATGTATACATAACGTATAACATTAGGTACTAAGGCCTTTTGAAACAACATGGCTTTAATGTATACCAAGAATAATGTATACATCAGGTACTCACTCCCGAAAGAGCAAGGCCTTACAATGATAATGAATCCAACAACCAAATGCACATACTTCACATAGTGTCGTACATTTCATGCACATGTCCAAAAATGAAAATGAATACGTTTCACAGCATAAAAACAATTGATAAAACATGTGAGCATACTTTTCCCCCAATTTGAAAACATGTAAATGAAAACGGGGCCACGAAAAACTCACCTTGATTAACAAATCAACTATCGTCCCAAAATGAATCCACCAAACACTACGTCAATCTACAAATAAATTTATATAGATTAATAACCTAGTTGTCACCTCCTTTGTTATTTTGTATTACCAATCAAGTCACTTAAAACTTAAGGAACTTAATTAAAATATTAAGCTTGATACTATAATTATTAAAATCCTTATAACATGCCAACGCTTAACTTCCAACCCATACTTTATATCTTATATAACTATTATATTATAATAAAATTCATCTTCATCAACCAAAAAAAATGAGATACACAACTTCTTTAATCCTAATCGTTTAAACCCTTCTAAGGTTATCATACAATTAGAGTATAACGGTTATTATTTAAAAATATGATAAAAGACGATTGAGACACTACCATTTGTAACAACTAATACCCATTACATAACCCATTATTTTTAAATCAAATATATAAATTAAATCTTAAAATTTTACAAATGTGGTTTATTTACAGAAAAGTCTAGTCTTAAACATTCTTTACAACTCCCAAAATACTAGAAAATAATTTGATCAAACCGATGTAACACTATCGACTTTTTCTAAAAATTTCGTCACTCTTAATAGCAGTTTACAAAATATTTTTTTATAAAATCATACAATGCGTTTGAGAGACCGAAACCTCGCGAATTTTAGTAAAATTTCGAGATCTACAACTTTCGTGTTTTGGCTGAAGCCTGAAAACGAACGTAGATAGGTCAAAACTGCGTCTGTTACTAGTACGAAAATCTGACAGATTTTTACGTTTAGCGATACAATACTTTCGGTTTGCAAAACCTATTTTACCCAACTTATTCATATCCCAAACATATAATTCGACCCACATGTACATCTATTTCAGAAAATTAAAATAAAATGAAAATATAACGATTAGGGTTTATGATTATACCTACGTAGAACACAAACGGTAACACGCAAGAACAAGGCTTGGATTTTATTTGGCTTCTTTAATATTATTTTTTTTCTTCTTCTTGGTCGACTAAACGCAGCAGCAGCATGAACGAGGTTTTATGAAAATGATTAAAGGATTTAGGTTTAAGTTTAAACTTGTATTTATGTGTTTCACTTTGAGGCTTAAGTCTTTGGGGCTTAGAGAGTGGGCCGAGCAAATGGACTTCGGCACCTACAATTTAAGACCATGTTAATCAATATTATTATTTTAATGTTTCTATTACTTCCACCGTTAATACTCTAACTCATATTATTATATTATACTTGCTACAATTATTATTATTATGATCATATTTTTGTTTATTAGTATATTACTACTATTATTATATTATTATTTGTTATTATAATATCATTATTATTTTCCTAACTTTTAATCCACCGCGTACGAACATTTGTTCTAGTTTTTTTATTATTATTATTACTATACGAGAATTTAATTTCTCACATAGTTTAGAATACGAGATACTCAATTTATTCCTTCACAATTTCACAAACTTGAGTACAAATAGGAAATGTTTATAATTAATAAGTCTATGAATAGTGGATTTTTGGTGACGGATGTCACAATTTTGAACAAAAGGAGGAGACAACTATCGGTTAGGGGTATTCTTCACAATGGTGTATGGTGCGAAGATGCTCAAACTGTCAAGATCGAATATTTTCTTTAACCATTTTTCTAGTAAAATTTGCAGGGCTCCTTCTATCCCTCTCGAGAGGTGCAGCCGATTTTTTAAATGTCTTGACATAGTCCAGGTGGGAATGTTAGAAGCTCAAGTTACCTTGGAATAAAGAAGCTGTTTGGAGTTGTGGTTCTGAGAAATCTCCTGGTCCTGATGGTTTCACATTTGGCTTTATCAAACGGTACTGGGACATCATGCAACATGATATTCACAATGCGGTGCTCGAGTTCTTTACTAAAGAGGAGTTCCCGATTGGCTGTAATGCCTCATTCATAACTCTTGTCCCTAAAACTGATTGCCCTCTTATGGTTAATGACTTTCGCCCTATTAGTCTCATTGGGGTTGTGTACAACATTATTGCAAATTTATTGACGAACCGGATCTCTCTTATAATGAATGATATCATTGATCATGTTCAATCTGCATTTATTAAGAACAGACAAATTCTTGATGGTCCTATGATTCTGAATGAAATCGTTCATTCTTTTAAACGCAAAAAGAAGCAGGCTATGATTTTTAAGGTTGATATCGCTAAGGCATATGATTCTTTAAACTGGGAGTACCTTTATTCTGTTATGGGGTTCATGGGTTTTGATGTTAAATTTCGGAATTGGATCAAAGCTTTCCTGGAATCGGTTAGAACTTCTATCCTTGTTAATGGCTCTCCGACAAAGGAGTTTTCTTTGGGTAGAGGTTTGAGACAAGGAGACCCTCTGGCTCCTTTTTTGTTTATTATTGCCATGGAGGGTTTTCATGTTATTATGGAAGAGGCGATTGAGGCTAATAGGTTCACAGGTATTAATATTGGTAACATTTGTCTCTCTCACTTGATTTATGTTGATGATGTTGTTATTTTGGGAGAATGGTCGAGAGAAAATTTTGTGAATGCGATGAATATATTTCAGTGCTTTTATCTTGTTTCTGGGCTCCAAATCAGTGTCACAAAGTCTAAGCTTTATGGAATTGGGATAAAGGATCAGGAGGTTAAAAACATGGCTGCATTGGCAGGATGCAAAGGGGAACAACTGCCTTTCATTTATCTCGGTATTCCTATAGGCGCTAATATGAACTTGACATCTTCTTGGAAACCGATTATAGATAAATTCTCTAAAAGGTTATCTAATTGGAAATCTAAATTACTTTCTATTGGGGGCCAAGCCACGTTGGTAAGCTCGGTTCTAGGCGCTCTTCCCACCTATTATTTATCGATGTTTGCTATGCCGGTTAAAGTTCGCAAGACTCTTGAGTCTATTCGTGCAAAATTCTTCTAGGGAGCAGATAAAAATGATGTGAAGATTCATTGGATTAAATGGGACTTGGTTATTGCTAGTAAAGAAAAAGGGGGTCTTGGTTTTGGGAGTTTAAGTGCTTTCAACATGGCGCTATTGTACAAATGGAGATGGAGATATGTTAATCAATCGGGATCACTGTGGGTGCGCATTATTGATCAGCTATATGGTAAAATGTACATCTCGAATGGGAATCTTATTAAAAGATCGGGCCCTTGGCACAAAGTACTTGCTACTATTCTAAAACTTGGTGCTGAAAACAAAGTCCCTATTGCCTCGATTTATAAAAAGATTAGTGATGGAAATGCTACTTCATTTTAGCTCGATAATTGGATTGATGATGAGCCACTTGCTAATCAATTTCCTTGTTTATTTTATCTTGAAAATTGTAAACAGGTTACGGTAGCTGAAAGATGGAATGGATCAAGTTTTTCTGGATCTTGGCGACGCCCTTTAAGAGGAGGTTTGGAAGAGGATCAATTTAAAAGGATGCAGGAGTGGATTTCTCATGTTACTATCGTTGATATTCCAGATTCTTGGAGATAGTTATGTGCATCTATGAATGACTTCACGGTCAATGGGATTCGAAAACACATTGATCATCTATCCCTCCCAACATACTACCGATCTACTAGATGGAACAAAGTTGCTCCCAAAAAGGTGAACATTCATGTTTGGAGGATTTTGCATGACCGTCTTCCAACTAGATGCGATCTATGGTTGAGAGGTATTGATGTTAATTCTATTGCGTGTCCCATATGTAGTAATGGTATCGAAACTTTGTATCATACTCTAGTAAATTGTCGGGTTGCTAAAAAGGTTTGGTTCTCGATAAGTAAATGGCTTGAAACTTCTTTTCCTTCTGATTATGATCCTCCTGATTTATTAGATCATGTGGATGCTTCTATTAAGTCGACCCGGGCCCAGGTCATTATTTCCACTATCGTGTATGCTGCTTGGTGGGAACTTTGGCGTTTTAGGAATGATGCGATTTTTAATCCCACAAAGAAACGAGAGATAGTGCTTTTTGATTCTATTGTTAGCTACTCTTACTTGTGGTTCTCAAACAGAGTTAAGAAGATTAAATTATCTTGGGATGAGTGGTTCAAAAACCCACTCTTAAATTGTTTGGGGTAGAGTCATTGTTTGGATGTCGGATGCTCTGAAGCTTTGATCCTTCTCGTTGGTTGGTAGTGCTTTTCGTTCCTTGTCATTGGTTTTTCTTTTGGTCTTTTTGTGTTAGGAGGCCCCGGGACCTGTATGGGTTTGTATCAAAAACACCACAGAGTGAAAACCGGTGGCACGGCCTCTGTCAGTGAGGATTTTTCTCTTGTCTTGGTTCTCTGTAATTGGCATGAGTTTTTCACCCTTTTTACAATTCTTTCGGTTAAGGTTTCCGGGTTGTATCTAGAATTTGGTTTTGT
The DNA here is from genome assembly GCA_949592205.1 of Helichrysum umbraculigerum. Lineage (NCBI taxonomy): Eukaryota > Viridiplantae > Streptophyta > Magnoliopsida > Asterales > Asteraceae > Helichrysum > Helichrysum umbraculigerum. The sequence continues at coordinate 43,915,303 of CATIUR010000007.1, forward strand.
TGCTATTCTGGATTTTTGTTTCTTTAGTCTCTAGCTTCTTGTTAGGGATTTTTTATATATATTTATATATTCTGCCGTTCAAAAAAAAAGTAGAATACATACCAAAACATTTAAATGTTAGCAATACAATTGAATAAGAAAAGTTACGAAAAGAAAAGAAACTAAAGTTTATTGATCAGCTGATATGTCTTGCAATAAACCACTTCATTAACTTCGAATCTCGAGCAAGGAACACCTTGTCAACTTTCATTAACTGATAAAGCCAAGAAGACCTACATTGATCTACAAGTATGAGAATGGATATGTTCTTGAAAAATATAGATACTAGTTAAAATTGGAATAAGAGCAGAGTAAATCCGATATATACTGTTGTTACAAAAACCGGTAGTACCAAGACTAAGCTTAACAACCTTCTTTCGTGCGATACTTTACAAGCCGCGTCTCGTTTACCTGCACCAGATCTTTGCTACAAACATCAAAAGTAAGTTAGAGCGAAGGTAATTGGACCGGAAGCTTGAGAGCTTATCGGTTGGCGATTCCCGACTGGTATCCGTATCTACGTCGAGGGCAGATACGGCTTGTACGCCACGAGGCCAAGAACCTTCGGAATAAGAATAAGTTGCGGATTAGTGAGAGTGAGTATTCTTGAGAGAAAAAGTGAGTGATATGAAAGAACAAGATTATTGTGTCCTTTCCTTTGACTGAGATTGCTTATTTATGTCCACTTAGAGCAGAGATTCCCTTTCCATAAATGGTTGGTCTGCTTTCCGCAGCTCAGGGCGGCGGAGCAGACCTTCCTCTTTTGGCCATAGGTTGCCTTTTGTTCCCTTTTGACATGACCTGGCCTTTTTACGTATTTTAGTGGTAATACAGAGTATCTCTGCGATAAGTCTTACCCTTGGATATCGTGTCTAAGTCAAAGATTCCTTTTGTCGTAGCTTCCGTGCATTTACGTAACTCGAACGTGATTCCGTAACTTTATATATTTCCGTAGCTTAAGCTTATGTATTTAGCTGCGGCATATGCTGTAAGACGCGGTTATCAGCATATACCCGATCATATACTATTAATATTTTATAGGAGTTTAAGCTAATGATTTTTGTATTATGAATTAGTCACGCCCTTCAACTCATTAATTAAAACAATGGTAACCTATTTCAGTAAAACGTATGATGCTGTATATAAGTATGTAACTGTAGAGACATAGCTGAAAGTGAGGAGGCTGTGAGGGCGTATCAAATTCAATCTCTAGAGTTGCAAAATCAAAATGAACAGAGTCACAAAATCAGGGCAAAATTAATTTAATTCAATAAAATATATACATACAAGTACAGGTACATATATGAAAGTGAGTATGCATCGAATTATTCGAATTCAATCACTAGACCTTCAAATCAAAACAAACTCTACCACATAATTAGGGCAACATAATCCAATTCAAATTTTATGATTTCAATTTCACATACATAATACTTCTCATATCGCAACTTGCACCAGACCATATAAACATGCAATCTAACTGTAGTAACTCGCAACCCGGGCATTGGGTAGGGATGGAAACCGCTGGTCGTGGGTACGGATATGCCAAACCCGTTACTAGCGTGCGGGTTTTATTGTCCAGCATGTATTTGTTAGCGGGTTTATTTTTACAACTTCCACGGATTTTAAATAATACAAATATTTTATCAAAGATCAAAGAGTTATATAAAATTGTAATCTAAAAAAACTGTTTAATTTTATAGCAAGTTCAAATCGACGGATCGTAATTTTGAACGAATTAAATTATTAAAAGTTACGACATACGAACTAACAGTTCAATTACTATCAATCTATTATATATTTTTTCCTTGATCGTTCTATAAGTTTGCTATTATTCAAAACGTGAATACTATACTTTTTAGTTGCTATATGAATAGTTTCATTACATATTGTGTAATTAAATCTATATATATACGTATATATATGTGATAAATTATACAAATCCACTTGTAGATAACTATAATGTGTTTGTAGGTCCCCAGGTCAGGTTTATCAGTGAGTAAAAGTTCATATCCATCACCCACGCCGCGACCTGCCAACGTTGATAATATAATTTTAAAAAAGACGATTATATAGGAATTTAGATTATTGGGTGATGAAATGAAGCCATAATATTTTTTGGAATTGAAAAATCACGACTTGGGGTTTTTTTCAAAAAATAAAAATAATTGAGAGTAGAGTTTGAATTATGTAAGAAATAATGAAGTAGTTATTAGTTATAAGTTTTCCTAAAATATTTGAGAGGGTAATCTACAATTAAGAATTAAAAATATAAGGGATTTATATTGTAAATATAGAATGGTATATTAGTATTTTAATCACATAAAAATGGGATTAAGTATGTCATTAAATCTATTAACGGTTAGATCATCAAAGTTGATCCTTCATCTAATGGTCCTTGTTCTTTTAAGGTTTTTCTGTTAATTAATAAGATAGATAGATAGATAGATAGATAGATAGATAGATAGATGTGTGAACTACCTGGATCCTAATTAATTTCAGATTAAATCTTCATGAAATACGTATGTTACAGACTTTTACTTATCTAATATTTAAAATTTTAATAGTAGTTGTAATTTGTAAATTTGAGACTTGATAATAAAATTTTTGAGATTTTGTGCCTGTTTCTACTTTTAGACAACATTTTTATTGATATATAGTGTCAAATTTGTTGACATTTTTATCTTGATTTATGTCTTTGTTCAGCTTCTATCTTAGTTAAGATTTAAGATTTGCGATGCATTTAATTTAATATATAGTTTTATACGTATCTTAAAAGAATTTACTTGATTGGAATTTTTAAAAAATAAATACGTAGTATATAAAATAAAATGCTACTACAATATGCAAATATGTTTAATCGGCTAGAACGTACGTGCAAATGCAAGCGTGCGGGCATGTTTGTTGGTTGGTTTATTTTGGACTCTCTTGTAAATTATCTGCCATTTGCCACCTTTTGGAAGCTTACCTTATTATATTACGTACAGTACTTAATTAAAAAAACTTGATAATAAATAAATTAGTATAAAAATAATGTATACTTACCTCCAAAAATCTTTACTTTTAAATATGAAAGTTCGGTATTGTATCCTGAGTTTGGACATTTCGGGTGTGTTTGGCGTAGGGTTTTGAGAGGCTCCTATAAGCTTAAGCTCTACTTTTCATAAGTACCTGTCATAAAACTTGTTTGACAACATAATAAAAATGGGACTTCTTGAGAAATTAAGCATCTAGAAGCCATTAAATAAGAAGCTTCTTTAAGTGTCTTCTGAATAGAAGTTTTAAGTCCCAGCTTCAGCTCGTGGTTGCCAAACACACTATGTAATTGATGTTGTTTCGTTTGGATCTCTATTGTTGCTTGATGTTGAGATTCTTGATATAATAAATAAATGAATGAAGCTTTTCATGTTGCAGCTATACGGAAAATGTAAGTTTTTCTATAAACAAGATGCATAGCGTATGACAAAGATGTTGGTCTCTTATGAGGACCTCATAATATATTTAACCACAAGGCTATCTGTAACACCCCCAAATTTAATGATTTGCGGAAGCATACTTGGGTGTTACTAATCAATATACAAAGCACAAGATATACAGTAAACGACCTCTAAATGAGACGTTGTAAAACGATTTCATAGAAATAAATGTTTGAAAACTTAATGTTTTCGTATACAAAATGTAGTTTCCTAGAGTCCACGCGTATGGCGGGAGATTCTATTACATAATCAACATGTACAAAAGATAATGCTGAGAATCTCTGTTAATGCAGTTCAGTTGAAATCATGCGACTCTAGCTATGTTCTGGAGAAATCCTACTCCGTATGAGTACCTGAGAATACATGTTAAAAGGGTCAACACGAATGTTGGTGAATCTCACAGGTTTGTAAGTAATATCAGTTTTGAACACAAGATTTCATCAATAGTGCCCGCAGGTGTAAATCAAGTATTTGCAAATCCAGCAAATGTAAAGTAAATAAGTTATACCGTTGCCATGAGGCTCATAATCGAAGCTTAACCCGTAAGTAATAAATTGCTCCCGTGACATGCTCGTAACTGAGCAAGCATAAGTAACGAATAATAGTCGCCCGTTTATACATAACGGTTCGTGGTAGCGCTACTACCCCGGGCGGGGAGGGTCATTTCCCTAATGGATCCATTAACTAGTGTTCGCGCTTAAGTCCATAACTAACGATATATGATGGAGAGACTTCTGTAAGTAGTAAACAACTCATGCAATTCCGTTTGGTATAGTAAACAGTTTTAGTACTTGTGTTCAAGAAAAGTAAGCAATGTATCTCACCCCGTATGTAAAACAGTAAAAGTGGGGCTGTAAGACTCACCTGTGTCTTGTAGTAAGCAGTAGCAAATAGCAAGTAGTAAGTAAAGCAAGTAGGTTCTCCGAACCCGTAACCTTCAATTGCCTAAACATATGAGGTTATGTAAGTATGTGTCCCGCAAGGCGTTTCGTTTAGTTGTACACAACTAGTATGCCCAATGTTCGTCCGTATGTTTGTAATCGTTTGTTATTAGAAAACATGGTTGACCCGTTGGTGACGGTTGGTTTTTTTGTAATCTCAGAGAATTATCTTTGTAATTGAAGTGTTATACTTAAAAATGTATTCCAAAGTGTTTTAGGAGTCGTATCGTATAAGTGTTCGAGATTGTACAAGTTTGACACTTGGTGTAAAAATATTTTGACAACTCTCTGTTTTTGGCGACACTTGGCTAGTGTCGCTATAGGCGACACTAGTTAGGCGACACTTGATGAGTGTCGCTTGATTTTCGATTTTCATGAATTGGCGACACTTGATTAGTGTCGCTATAGGCGACACTTACGAATTTTGGCGTCACTAAGGGAGTGTCGCTAAGATAAATCTGGTTAAGTAGTTCAGCGACACTTAAGTAGTGTCGCTATAGGGGCGACACTTAGGCATAGCGACACTTAGCTAGTGTCGCTAGTACTGTTTTTGACACACTAGCGACACTTCTAACTGTTCGCCGGAAAATGGACCGAAAACGAGTTTTCCGGCCACCGTTCGATCTAATACTTTTACCCAACCCATTTTTGGACATTTTAAGCATATATAAACCATAAAAACGTAAAAATGAGTAAAAACGGAGAGTTTCGGGTTTTGTCGGAGACTTACAAAGTGTCGGATGAGAAATCCGAAAAGATAGGAATGTAGATCGTGAAGTGGTGGTGCTTTTCTTCCAAACGGAGGGTATAATCCGAGTTCGATTGATGGTGTAATTTGGTGATTTTTGGTGATGGTGGTGGTTTGTTAGTTGAGAGAATAAAAGAGGAAGAAAGAGAGAGAGAATAAGAAAATGAGGAAAAAGGGAAGAAGATGGGAGGTTTAACCTCCCATTTTCTGTCTACGCCTGCACGTTCCGTGCGGTGTTCGTTTTCTCCGTTGTTTAAGCGTTAAATATTTATTTTTCGCGTAATTATTCATTTAAAAATACGAATCTTTGTTTAATAATTTAGTTAAATTATTTTGTCAAATCTCTATATAAATTTGTTTATTTTTGTTTTTAATTTACGCGTTAACTATTTTAATCGTGTAGACGTTTATTTGTACGATGAAATACACACTTGAGATATTGTCAAAATAATACTTGGAAAATGATCGCGTTTTTGAACAAAATGTTTCACCAACGTCCGTATTTACTGAACCGAATTACATTCGATTTAAACTGTGTGCGATCTGATCCAATCGCGTTTTCGTATATATATATAAATCACCTTATATATGCAAATAGAGTCTGCAATTAGTCCTATTACATACTAATTACAACTAGTTACAAACGATTAGGCATAATTAATTACCCCAAATTAGGCGAGTGTTATTCTATCTAAATGATGGTTACTATAATTATAACTAGATCATAACCTGCAAAAAAAATTACGTGCTAATTAAAATATTATAACCAATCGATATTTCACTTTAGAAAATTGTTTTGTATCAGACTATCATGAATGAGTTATTTACTGAATTTAGTTTGTTATATTATTATCTAATAATAAATGTACTCATTGTTATGATTACGATGAAGTTAGAGTTGCTTTACATGCTCTAAAATTGGTAATCATATAATATTCAATTATTTAAGAAGTTTGACGAAGAGTAAAACTTTAAATCTAAAAAAAACATAACATAAATGATAAAATACGAATTGTTCATTTATCGTGTTGAATTTGTGGCCTAGCAACCCAAAGTGTACTCAAAGCTTGAAGCCTAGCAAAGTAGTCGGATATTGCAAGTCATGCCAGTGCAAATTGTCGGGTACACAAAATTGCATGAATTTCTTTTAATGTATTCCCGAAGACAGTCAACCTACACATTTTTTATTCAATATAATTTAGTTATTATTATAAACGATATAATAAAATAACCGTATCGAACCGAAGGCAATAAAAAATAAAATATTAGTTTACCTTTTAACGTAAGAAAAAAGTAAAGAATATATTTTTAAATTGTGAAATACCTAATGGAGATAATCCTCTACTACTCCTAACTTTCCCATAGCCTTTGACATTTGAGTCATGTAAGATGGTACAATTGTTGAATTTGTGGGGGATGTCATAATAAAATTATTCATTGATTCCGCCATGGAGTGTTGCAATCTTCCAAGTCCCTCATCTAAAATCTTTTCATATTTGTTTACTATATTGAACAAAGATTGTATCTTTTTCAATTGAGATTAAGTAGTTTTGACATGATTTTCAATTAGCTGAAAAATAATATTAAATAGGCATACATATTAATTTAGATTCTGAGTAAAAAATAAATGATAAAATCATTGAAAACTCGCACCTTTATTATATCTTATGGACGGAATCCACCGATCCACATAATACAACGTTCAGCAATGATCAGTTTCAGTCTTTATGTTCATCATACGATCCTGAAATAAGAATGCAGCAATGATAGGCTTATAAATGAAGCACGTATGTTCAACAAATAAGACGACTGTAGTACTGATCGTAAAACACGTATATTTACCTTCTTATGTTCTTCATGGATTTGTTTCTTGAGTTCTTCAAATTTCATATGATTTTCTTCCAGATAACTATAATATTCCTAAATAAAGTATAATAAAAATATATAAGAAAAATAAAAGATTAAATTAAAAAAATACGAAAAATATAGCAGGTAAAGAAACAAAGATGACAACCTATGAACCTAACCTTCTTCCTAAGATTACATCGCTTCACAGCTTCATGAACATGCGCACGCCTCTTTTTTTCTATAGAGTATTGTAATATTGTTTATGAAGATAATTATACGTATATATTCCATTGACGAGGATCAGTGATTAGATACGTACCTTTTGTTCGGCAAAACTGGTTTCGTCATCTTCATCGACATGAGGTTGTGGCGAATTAGACTCGGTGCAATCATTCATTGCTGCCTGGAATAAATATGAAAAAAAAAGTAGAAAAGACTGTAAATTACAAAATATAAATTTTTAGAAGTAAGTATAAAATGTTGAAAATAATGCTTCATATAAAGGAGATTGGGTGAAGATAGTTTTATAGAATTTAATCTTTGAGATTAGTCCATGTATGGCGATTTAAGAAATTTTGAAAGCAAACTTTTGATTTGCCTAAATATAGAAGAATTTGTTATTCGAAAGAGTGGGTTTAGAATAATTAAATATACATTTTGAGAATATATATTTTATACTGATGATTACCTTATTTAATTTATTTAAATTTAAATGTGTACATCTATATGTATTCGTACTTTCTTTTGACAGTGTTGTTGGTGCCGATGATGGATTATAAATTTCTAATCTTTAATTTGATAATAAAAATTGATTACATAACGGGTGATTAATAAAAATTACTTATTTGAATAAGCAATAGGCCTTGTCTAAATTGTAGGTATCAAGTATCATACCACACTTAAATTTCGAATTACCGTATTTAATTAATCGTTTATTATTTGAGAAATAATAAAATAACGTCGAAGAAATCTTGTCAACATATAAAACATTTGTATTTTTCAAAATTAATTTCATAATTACATACCAAATTAGATTAATGATTAGGGGCATTATCGTCTAAAAGGTGGACAAAAATGTTGTGATTAATAAATTTCACCCCTTAATTAAATCGAGGGTGCTAATTAGATTTGCTAATTACATGAAGGGTTAAGATTATTGTTAAACCCCCTAATTCAATTGTGATTAACTAATATAGACTCTCTTATTATAATTAAGAGAGAAGAGAGATTAGATTGAAATGTTTAGAATTATTAATACAACGGTAAATAAAATCAAAGCACATTAATTTAAATAACTGATAACCCCATTTTTTAAATAAAAAAATATGCTTAAAGAAACTGATTATATTACCTATCAATTGTAGATGCATATGCGTACGAATGAACACAAACATGAAGAGCCAAATTCATATATTTGTTAAACAAATAACAACAAATTACTCTGATGTCATGATTAGAGTAACTTACACGATTGGATTGGTACAAATATTTAAAAATAAATACAACTAAATTTACAAAGAGCATTGAAAGTATCGTATTCACCAGGAGTGATGAATTTACTATTAAATGAATAGTACATTTATTATTTTTCTATTTCATTATTGTTTTATTATTTTATTAAATTAATATATAATATTTATTTTAGGTGATTTAACTTAATAACTTAATTATAATATAATTCATATATATAGCTATCAAAATTATTTTAGTTAAAACTTTTTGTATAGTTTACTTTACAATTCAAATACAATTATAGAAATTTATATTATATTTATAATTTTCAAATTGTATGTTTTGTAAATTGCATATATTATTTCTTACATAAACTTTCAAACATTCGACTAATCAGCGTGGTGTCTTTTAAATAATTAATTAACTCAAAATAACAAAAAAAAATACAGTTTAGATTTATTTTATTTAACGCTAACAGTGTTATTAATGTTTGATAATTATTTATAGTTTTTTATAATAGAATGGCAACCATGTTGATCATGAGATACATGATATGGAGCACAAGATTTATATATATTTGTAGATTCATATTTGAAGAATTAGCTTAAATGTTAATAATGAATATATATTACATAACTAATCAATTTGTTACACATTGCTTTCTCTTTTAATTTTCTTAAATTTAAGTTTTTAACATATAACTCACCTCTCATCTTTTTTTTTTTGAACGGCAACTATATTAGAAAAAAACTCTAGCAACAACTAGAGCAAAACAATTACAAAATTATCATCCATGGGTTTTGAATCCAAACACCCCAACTAAATTTTCTTTTTACCCTACTAGAAATCCAAACAAAACTCCTCGCCATAAAATCATCAAAAAGAATGGAACGTCTCGGACTTTTAGAACCAAAAAGAGTTTGGTTCCTAAAACTCCAAATATGCCACCACATGGAATAACATAAACCTTCAAAGACTTCTTTAATCTTGGACGGCAGCCGAATGCTTTGAAACCAACGCCACCAATCTTGATATGAAGAAAAACTAACCCAATCAATATTCCACCAAAAGCAAATTTTTCGGAATAACGAAACCGCAACATCACATTTGAAAAAAACATGATTCAAATCTTCCACATCCAAAGCACAAATCGAACAACACGAATCCTCTATCAACACTCCTTTATGCGACAAATTAAATTTGGTAGGCAATTTATCCATACAAATTTTCCAAGCTAGAATACTCACCTTCTTTGGGATCACACTAATCCACCTAGTTTGAAAAATTTGCCTTGGAAGAAACGTATCATCCACAAGATTTCGAACATCTTTCACCCTAAAAATACCTTCTCCATTTCCATCCCAAACCCACCTATCCTTCAAGTTACTTAACGAAACATTAGCAAGAATGGACCTCAATTCATCAAACTGCGATCTCTCAATCCCATCTCTAATAGCCCTACGGAATGAAGCTTCAAAAGGCGTAATACCTCCTAGCTTAACAACAACCAATGCATGTTTATCCATATCCAAAGCATACACTCAAGGAAAACGACATTTAAGTTTCTCATCCCCTAGCCAAATATCATCCCAAAACAAAGTGTCCTTACCATCACCAATATTTTTAGAACACATAGAAATCATATCCAAACCCTTACCTCTAAGAATCGAGACCTCCTTGATGATATCAGACCACGTCGACTTCGCCCTCAATCTCGATTGCATCATGCTCTCTAAATCGCAACCATACACTGCCTTTATCAACCGACACCACAAGCTATCTTCACCCGAAATAAATCTCCAAACCCATTTAAATAATAAAGAACGATTTAAAGCGAAAAAACTCGATACCCCCAAACCTCCATAATTTTTTGACGCCAAAACTTTATCCCATGTAGCCCACGTAATTTTTTTCTCCTCTTGCAAAAAACCATTAAAAAAATCTACTCCTTAACGACTCCATAGTTTTTAGAATTCCTTTCGGCACCTTATAAATCGACATCATGTAAATAGGAGAAGCACCAAGAACCGATTTCACCAAAGTTTGCCTACCTCCAATTGATAAAGTCTTTCGTTTCCAATTAGAAAGTTTAGACTTAATTTTACCAATCGTCTCATCCCAAGCATTTCTCCTATTCAACCCTCCTACATTCACACCAAGATACCGAAACGGAAATTTACTAGCTTTACAACCCACCATACTAGCTACCCTCGAAACCTCATCCATCGAAACACCAATGCCCATCAAATTACTTTTTTGAATATTAATCTTTAATCCCTACGCCAAAAAGAACATATGTAAAACATTAACAATAGTGTTCATATTCAATTGATTCCAATGACCCAAAAAAACCACATCATCCGCATAAAACATATGGGAAATTTGAACCATATTATTAATGTTAATACCTGAAAACAAACCTGCTTGCATCACCCTCATGAAAGACAGATGAAGAGTCTCTATCACCAATATGAAAAGGTATGGAGAAAGAGGATCACCTTGTTTCAACCCTCTTTGAAAAACGAACTCACCTCTCATCTATTTCTCTTCACTTCATTTCTTTTGTTTTTTTTAATATTCATCACTCTAAAATACGAGTAATCTAATAGCGTATACTCGTATAGTACCGTATATTTAAATGCATAGTAAGAAATTATTCATAATTAGTAAAAGGTTGCGTAAAATGAGTTGATTATGGTTATATAGGTATGTGGAATGTCAGGAAAGAATAGAGTGAAATGAGTATTGGTAAAAACTGTTAATATTCATAAATTTTTATGTGGATATGGTATAAAAGTCATATAGATTAAACTCCTTATACAAATCTTGAACAATTTTAACGTAATTTTGTGATCAATAAATAAAACCTATATACATCTAATTATAAGGTAAAGACCGTAAACATTATAGGTAATTTTATTATCTTGGCAGATAAAAAAATTGACCAATGAACATCAAATTTACGTCCATACACAGCTCCTTAATTTGACTACATACGAAGCACTCCATTATAAATTACGTATATATCAAATTATTTCATAAAATATTATAAATTTTGTTCTGCTGCAACACGCGGGTTAAAAACTACTCGTTAAAAATATTAGCAAGGGGTTTGAATAGATGCATAAACATCAATTTCATTGATTGTATATTGGTCAAATGAAAGGGATATTTCCTCCTATATTGATTATGAATTTGGATAGGTGGGGTTGGTACTTTGCATCGGTTCAAAATCATACAAACTAATATCGAAAAATAAACTATATACTATAATACATTAATAATGATTAATTGGTCGTTGATCACTGTATAAAATATATGATATGATATATGCATATGCATGTGTAATATTACAGGTTCATTGGGTAGTATACTAGTATTTGTTGAGCGTATACTAGTATTTGTTGAGCAAATGGAGAGGAAATTATAGAAGGTGGTGTTTTTAGGTGACTCATTGTAACACCCTCAAATTTCGGTTTGCGGAAGCTGTCGGGTCGGGTGTTACTAAATCAAATATCACAGCATAAGATACATAATGAACGACTCTAAATGAGACGTTTGAAAATAATTACACATTTCTCAAAATAGAACGTTTACAACGTTATGAGTTTGACAGTGAATTCCAAATACATAATTTGATAATACAAAAGTAAATGCAGAGTTGTCCCAAACGTTTGAAATCATGCGACTCGAGCTAGCATAATCTTGAAGTAATCCTAATCCTGCTGGGCACCTGAGAACACATGCTAAAACAGGTCAGCTATAAAGCTGGTGAGTTCATAGGATTGTAAGTTAAAATCATGATGTAATAAAACCTCGTATGTTTTGAAAAGTAGTTTCAAATTCTGTCATTTTGATGCGTTTTATATTGAAGTTTTGCAACACCAAATGTGTACACGTCAAATCGAGGTATCTCATACCTAAGGGTTCGGGTGATGTACCTAAGTACATATATACATGTATGGCAATTCATGCCTTGATACCTAACTGGTAGTAGTTGTGTCTAAAAACATGAGGCAATACATGCCTATAACCATTGAGTAGTAGTATGACCGCGTCATATGATAACAATTAACTGTAGTTCCGCAGAACTATATAGATTATGTGAAATATGGTGCATACAGCAACCATCTGATTGTAGACCCGCAGATCTATGATTAAAATTGTTTTGAGTGTCCGTTTACCCAGTTAGTATACGCTAACCCGGACGTGTTGTATCGAGCTAACGGCCTCGCGTGGAAACTCCACCGACCCGTTCTTCTTGTGAATCCCGAGTATAACTCGCTGATCCATTGATTGTATGTAAGTGCGGATCACGGCGCATAAGCCCGTGCCACATCGAGTGTATCGCTTTACCGCGATATCGTACTTGTGCCCACTTTACCGTGGCATCGTTTTGTGCACACTTTACCGTGGCATCGTCATGATAGCTAGTCATGAGTGAAAATGTGAGAGTGCCATTCTGGCGTTGTTCTTGCAAATAATATTTAAGTCAGCAGTACTACGACTGCCCGACTGAGTAGATCGTATAGTTGTATGTAGATATTCATCAGGTGACACCCCCACACGGTTGGATTACATCCTGAGCCGGGGGACCATCCCTGGTTGGATTACATCCTGAGCCAGAGTCGTCACCGGTTGAGTTATATTGATATGAGGAATCTGTACCAATGTGTGATAATATTGTATACTCCTAGCCTAAAGCCTAGGAAGTATATATATCGGAGTCTCAGAGGAAATGTTCACTTAAGTCCAGTTCCCGTTCTAGTGATAACGAAGAGTATCGACAGTTTTAGTTCCTAAAGAATAACTAAAACTAATAACAGTATAGATGTTGTCTAGTGTAAGTAGAACTAACTATTTCTAAGGTATTCAATAATATTGTCCCGTGACAATATAGCGAAAAGATTATGATAACTACATCAGTTATGTGTTGGTATTCGTTTTCCAATAATCTAACAGGGTACGATTGCAACCTATCTAGGTTGAGTACTGACATTGTTCTAAAACAATGTTAAGGGTGTAATTCCTAAGTATTACATATTTCGTATTACATGCAGTAATATAAATAGTTGTGAATTATAAAAGATTCTTAATGTAATTCGAAAACAATGATTGAGCATGTGTTTCACCCCGAAAACAGTAAAACAGTTGAAAGAGTGGGGCTATGAAACTCACCTGAGTCTTGAAAGTTTGAATTAATAACTTGGATTGATTTGCCTTGAAGTGTGGTCCGAAGACTTGTAACCTGAAGGTGTCCATGACACGCGATGGTTATTAATTGTTTAGGCATCTCGAAAGACTACCTTTGTAGCTGTTCGTCCAAATTACCCCGATTTGGTTGATTGACTTGTATGTTTGAAAAGTTGTATCGTATAAGTGTTTTGAAGTTGTACAAGTTTGACACTTGGTGAAAAATGTGCTTACGGAACCTAAGTACGGGGGTCCGGGGGCAGCGCCCCTGGTTAGCAGGGTCCAAGGGGCGGCAGCCCCTGACGGGGTCCAAGGGGCAGAGCCCCTGGCTGGGGTCGAGCTGCCAGGTCAGCTTGGAAAATTTTTATTTCTACTATATTGCTTTAAGGAAAAACGCATCTGGACTTGAAATTGGGTGAAATCAAGTGATAAAATTTAGGGTCTCGACACTTAGTGGAAATGTGAGTTTTTAAACTTTCTGTTTTCTGCGACATAACATGCGACACAAAAATGTGTCATGCGACACAATGGTTGTGTCGCATGGAGTGCGACACAAAAGCTCTGCGACACAGTGGTTGTGTCGCAAAGGCTTGCGATGCTAAATCAATAGCGACATAACGGTTGTGTCGCATGGAGTCTGCGACACAAGGTACGACATAATGGTTGTGTCGCATGGGAAATTTATGCGACACAGTATGCGACACAAGGCTTGTGTCGCACTGAAGAACACCAGCCCAGAAACTTTCAGAAATCGCGTTTTTCCGGCCAAAATCGCAAATCAAACGCATTTTTAGGCTATAAAATCGTGGTTTCTTGGTTGTTTAGGTTATAAGTAACTTATGTAAACATTTTTACACTAAAACATTACTCCAAAATGATTAAATCTAAGAATTTGAGAATTTCTTACAATTGCGAATCGAGGCCAAACGAGGAAGAAAACGATGGTGGCGCCTTTGTTAATGTTGTTCCTCTCTTGATGGTGATTCCGAAAATGTAAATTTTCGTGGATCGATTTGAAGATCAGAAATTTGGTAAGAATTTTTAGAGAGAGTTTTAGGTGAGGTGTGTGTGAAATGAAATGAAAGAAATGAAAGAATGAGGGGGTTTGGGGTTGGGTGGCTGATCCAAAGAGGTGGGGAGGAGTTTTCCCCCACTTCGTTCCTATTTCGCAGCGTAAAATGCCCGTATTTTGTACCCGAATGATATATATAAATTTAATATTTTTAAATTTCTATTTCCGTTCTTCCGGTTAAAAATCAATTAAATCAAAAATTGTTTTACTAAATTTAAACATATAATGTGACTTCAAATGGATTTATTTGTGATTATTAAATAATCACTATTCGTTATATACAAAAATGTAAAATTTTCGTTTGCTTGGTTATAATTGTATATAAAACTATGATTATAAAAAGTTTAAATTGTATGAGGATTTTGACTTTTTGACCGGGTGTTACATTCTCCCCCTGTTAAGAAAATTTCGTCCCGAAATTTAAAGTGATGTCGAGGCCGCGTGGAGTCTGGGGAGCAAGGCACGTACAAGGTGGTTGTCGAATAGATTGCAGACATATCATGTCTTATAATGGAGTTGAATAACAGTCAATCCATGACTGTGTCGCGAATTATCGTTGTAGTCATATTCTGACTGTATTGTTTGTTTGGAGTATGATTATTTTGCGATTGCTAGGTAACCGTTTACGTCATAGTCCATTCGGGACTAGATAGTTGTCACATAGTGACCGTCTTGTAAATCGTTATATCAGGGCTGAGCGATTTATCGTTGGTTCGATTAGTCTATTGAAAGTAAACATTGAGTTTGGTTAGTGAGCGTTCTATCGATTGGTCTGCTGAAAGCAAACCTCGAGTTTTATGTGGGCCTATGTCAACTAGCCCTATGGTGCACCTAGCATTAAATCGAATAAATTGATATCGGAAATGAAAAGTACACATACAGTGTAAACCAGAATTGAAAGGTTATGATTTGCGAGGGAGGTTGTACTTACATTATTGTTGGAAAGTGGTATGGTTCACTCGGAACCGATTTGTTGAAGCTTACGCTTCCGTTTTGGGCAATCCTGCTTATAGTGTCCAGGTTCCTTGCATTTAAAGCAAACCCTTTGTGAGTCGGGATTGGTGGGAACTCTGCAATCCCATATTTTGTGTCCAAACCGTTGGCATCTTCCGCAGGGCGGACCGCATGAACCAACATGGTGGCGGTTGCAACCGTGGCAAAATGGCTTATTTCCCGCATAGCCTCGTTTCTCGTTGTGTTCGGGGGCGTAGGTCCTTAAAGGTTCGGGTTGATTTGTTGGGTTATGACTGGTACTGGAATCTCTGTTCCATTTTCCTTGGTTGTTTTCAGTTGCACGTGCTTCGCGTCGAACCACCTGTGCCATGAGTCTGTGGGCCATACATTCGGCCTCTTGTATAGTAGTGGGTTTAGAGGCGGTGACCATTCCCTCGATTGTTGACGGAAGTCCACCGATGTACTTTTCTATTCGTCGGTTCTCAGGGTTTACTATATTTGGGCAAAGGTGTGCTAGTTGATGGAAACGGTTGGTGTATGTTTCGATGTCGTTGTCTTTTACGGTGAGGTACCAAAGTTCGTTCTCGAGTTTGTAAAGTTCCTGAATGGGGCAATACTTGTCCCTCATGATTCGTTTCAGTTCCTCCCACGGGAGTGCATGTGCGGTGTCAACCCCTACCGCTCGGTTATAGAAATTCCACCAGGTAGAAGCATCATCCTGGAGGGTGTATGTGGCATACATGACTTTGCAGTCGTTGGTACAGTCGATAACGCGAAATATAGATTCCATTCTTTCGAACCATTGGATTAATCCAATAGCTCCTTCAGTTCCGACGAAGTTTGGTGGTACGCACCTCAGGAAATCCCTAAAGGTGCAGGGCTTTGTTTGGTTCCGAGTAGCTAGAGCCTCAGCCACTGCTTGATTAATGATTTGGTCACGCTCAGCTTGAGTGAAAGTTTGTTGTCTAGGAGGCATGATACTTAAACAAGAAGAAAACGACAAAGCGTGAGATCTTTATTCAAAGATTAAGGTTATTACAGTGACATAACTAGTTCACTTGAGTTCTTAAAGGAGTAGCACTGGATCCTAAGATCCTTGATGTTGAAGTTTTCGATATTGTAGGTGGCCGACCTATTTCTGGCCTTTTGTGACTTTGATGCAACAGTTTCAGTAACTGTGCTGAGTTAACCTTAGTTAAGTTGTCTCGATCCTCACGTTTTTCCGAGTGTTGTCATTAAGTAGCTTGTATTCCCAATGTGTAGTTGTAATGACGACCAAATTGTGTTTTCGTTGTAACCAGCTAAGACTATATTGTTGTGGGTAGTCCTACAGACTACAGTGTAGCACTAACATAACATACGGTCATTCATGCCGGTGAGTGTGACACCTACAGTGTCAAGTGGGATGTTGAAATGGGGTCCACAAACACAACCCATGTGTGTGGTGACATCATTGTGTATTTATTGATTAAAGCATTACATGCTTATTTGGTCGTATATACATATATGGCGTACACGTAACTATACCAGTATACGTTCATAATAAAAGTCAGGTGTGGCACCTCGTGCCCAGTTAAGTAAGTGTATATGTATATATGTAAGTCGTACATGCGACTATAACAAGTCTACATGTATAATTGATGTAGCACCTAGTGCTATAATGCAGTGCTATCAGCACCGTAATAGAAATACTAATGTTTTGAAATTGTAGTACCAAAGTACTATGAAATGCAGAAGCACCGGAATGTAGAAATCAACGTACTGTAATGCAGTGCTAACAGCACCGTGATTTCAATACCAATGTATTGTGATTGTAGTACCGAAGTACTATAAAATGCAGCACCACGTGCCGTAATGAAGTGCCCGCGGCACAGTAATTGCAGTACTCATGTACGGTGAATGTAGCATCAACATGCTATGATTTGTAGTATCGACTACTATGAGGTTTTCACTAACGTGCCCATATTGTGGTATCAACATACCATGTGTTGTGCTTGAAAACATGATGTGACACCACGTGTCATGTGTTATTTGATAGTAGCCCGAAGGCCAAAATGCATTGTAGTTATGTGATTTCCCAATTGTAGCACAAAGGCTAGAATGTGAGTGCCCAAAGCACTGAGGTGTTGAATCAATTGATCTAAATGATCAAGTTGTGATTGAGATAATTAATTTGTTGTGGACTTAGTCAACACTAATCCAATTGTGACCAGCACGGTCAAAGGTGAAAGATTCGTTTGTTTGTTTTAAAATTCGTGGACGTTTAGCATGTGTGGGTTTCCATTCCCATTGATAACGTTTGCACCTCCTTCCCGAGGTTCAGTGATAAAGGTGTCGAGTCGCGATGGTGAGGAAGACGGCGATATGCCTCTACACGGATATATGTTGGTACAGCGGAATTGATTGTATATATATACTCGATATATATATAGGTATGTAATAGTAGTACACGTGTAAGGCCTATTCATATATACCTACAGTACATATAATAGCCTAGGGTGTCTAGCACGTAACAAATCAGAGTCAACTACATATTCCCAATTCAGTATAACCCCTTTCAGATATCGCATCATCTTTATTTAATTGTACATAGTTAGCTACGCTATGTTAAATTAAACTCGTATGATGAAATCCCTGAACCGGTCATACCTAACGAGGAATACTGCCTAACAGTCATAGTCTAGGCCCACTAAATGCAACCTAGTTCACTACAACCTTAGGCTCTGATACCAATCTGTAACACCCTCAAATTTCGGTTTGCGGAAGCTGTCGGGTCGGGTGTTACTAAATCAAATATCACAGCATAAGATACATAATGAACGACTCTAAATGAGACGTTTGAAAATAATTATACATTTCTCAAAATAGAACGTTTACAACGTTATGAGTTTGACAGTGAATTCCAAATACATAATTTGATAATACAAAAGTAAATGCAGAGTTGTCCCAAACGTTTGAAATCATGCGACTCGAGCTAGCATAATCTTGAAGTAATCCTAATCCTGCTGGGCACCTGAGAACACATGCTAAAACAGGTCAGCTATAAAGCTGGTGAGTTCATAGGATTGTAAGTTAAAATCATGATGTAATAAAACCTCGTATGTTTTGAAAAGTAGTTTCAAATTCTGTCATTTTGATGCGTTTTATATTGAAGTTTTGCAACACCAAATGTGTACACGTCAAATCGAGGTATCTCATACCTAAGGGTTCGGGTGATGTACCTAAGTACATATATACATGTATGGCAATTCATGCCTTGATACCTAACAGGTAGTAGTTGTGTCTAAAAACATGAGGCAATACATGCCTATAACCATTGAGTAGTAGTATGACCGCGTCATATGATAACAATTAACTGTAGTTCCGCAGAACTATATAGATTATGTGAAATATGGTGCATACAGCAACCATCTGATTGTAGACCCGCAGATCTATGATTAAAATTGTTTTGAGTGTCCGTTTACCCAGTTAGTATACGCTAACCCGGACGTGTTGTATCGAGCTAACGGCCTCGCGTGGAAACTCCACCGACCCGTTCTTCTTGTGAATCCCGAGTATAACTCGCTGATCCATTGATTGTATGTAAGTGCGGATCACGGCGCATAAGCCCGTGCCACATCGAGTGTATCGCTTTACCGCGATATCGTACTTGTGCCCACTTTACCGTGGCATCGTTTTGTGCACACTTTACCGTGGCATCGTCATGATAGCTAGTCATGAGTGAAAATGTGAGAGTGCCATTCTGGCGTTGTTCTTGCAAATAATATTTAAGTCAGCAGTACTACGACTGCCCGACTGAGTAGATCGTATAGTTGTATGTAGATATTCATCAGGTGACACCCCCACACGGTTGGATTACATCCTGAGCCGGGGGACCATCCCTGGTTGGATTACATCCTGAGCCAGAGTCGTCACCGGTTGAGTTATATTGATATGAGGAATCTGTACCAATGTGTGATAATATTGTATACTCCTAGCCTAAAGCCTAGGAAGTATATATATCGGAGTCTCAGAGGAAATGTTCACTTAAGTCCAGTTCCCGTTCTAGTGATAACGAAGAGTATCGACAGTTTTAGTTCCTAAAGAATAACTAAAACTAATAACAGTATAGATGTTGTCTAGTGTAAGTAGAACTAACTATTTCTAAGGTATTCAATAATATTGTCCCGTGACAATATAGCGAAAAGATTATGATAACTACATCAGTTATGTGTTGGTATTCGTTTTCCAATAATCTAACAGGGTACGATTGCAACCTATCTAGGTTGAGTACTGACATTGTTCTAAAACAATGTTAAGGGTGTAATTCCTAAGTATTACACATTTCGTATTACATGCAGTAATATAAATAGTTGTGAATTATAAAAGATTCTTAATGTAATTCGAAAACAATGATTGAGCATGTGTTTCACCCCGAAAACAGTAAAACAGTTGAAAGAGTGGGGCTATGAAACTCACCTGAGTCTTGAAAGTTTGAATTAATAACTTGGATTGATTTGCCTTGAAGTGTGGTCCGAAGACTTGTAACCTGAAGGTGTCCATGACACGCGATGGTTATTAATTGTTTAGGCATCTCGAAAGACTACCTTTGTAGCTGTTCGTCCAAATTACCCCGATTTGGTTGATTGACTTGTATGTTTGAAAAGTTGTATCGTATAAGTGTTTTGAAGTTGTACAAGTTTGACACTTGGTGAAAAATGTGCTTACGGAACCTAAGTACGGGGGTCCGGGGGCAGCGCCCCTGGTTAGCAGGGTCCAAGGGGCGGCAGCCCCTGACGGGGTCCAAGGGGCAGAGCCCCTGGCTGGGGTCGAGCTGCCAGGTCAGCTTGGAAAATTTTTATTTCTACTATATTGCTTTAAGGAAAAACGCATCTGGACTTGAAATTGGGTGAAATCAAGTGATAAAATTTAGGGTCTCGACACTTAGTGGAAATGTGAGTTTTTAAACTTTCTGTTTTCTGCGACATAACATGCGACACAAAAATGTGTCATGCGACACAATGGTTGTGTCGCATGGAGTGCGACACAAAAGCTCTGCGACACAGTGGTTGTGTCGCAAAGGCTTGCGATGCTAAATCAATAGCGACATAACGGTTGTGTCGCATGGAGTCTGCGACACAAGGTACGACATAATGGTTGTGTCGCATGGGAAATTTATGCGACACAGTATGCGACACAAGGCTTGTGTCGCACTGAAGAACACCAGCCCAGAAACTTTCAGAAATCGCGTTTTTCCGGCCAAAATCGCAAATCAAACGCATTTTCAGGCTATAAAATCGTGGTTTCTTGGTTGTTTAGGTTATAAGTAACTTATGTAAACATTTTTACACTAAAACATTACTCCAAAATGATTAAATCTAAGAATTTGAGAATTTCTTACAATTGCGAATCGAGGCCAAACGAGGAAGAAAACGATGGTGGCGCCTTTGTTAATGTTGTTCCTCTCTTGATGGTGATTCCGAAAATGTAAATTTTCGTGGATCGATTTGAAGATCAGAAATTTGGTAAGAATTTTTAGAGAGAGTTTTAGGTGAGGTGTGTGTGAAATGAAATGAAAGAAATGAAAGAATGAGGGGGTTTGGGGTTGGGTGGCTGATCCAAAGAGGTGGGGAGGAGTTTTCCCCCACTTCGTTCCTATTTCGCAGCGTAAAATGCCCGTATTTTGTACCCGAATGATATATATAAATTTAATATTTTTAAATTTCTATTTCCGTTCTTCCGGTTAAAAATCAATTAAATCAAAAATTGTTTTACTAAATTTAAACATATAATGTGACTTCAAATGGATTTATTTGTGATTATTAAATAATCACTATTCGTTATATACAAAAATGTAAAATTTTCGTTTGCTTGGTTATAATTGTATATAAAACTATGATTATAAAAAGTTTAAATTGTATGAGGATTTTGACTTTTTGACCGGGTTTTACATTCTCCCCCTGTTAAGAAAATTTCGTCCCGAAATTTAAAGTGATGTCGAGGCCGCGTGGAGTCTGGGGAGCAAGGCACGTACAAGGTGGTTGTCGAATAGATTGCAGACATATCATGTCTTATAATGGAGTTGAATAACAGTCAATCCATGACTGTGTCGCGAATTATCGTTGTAGTCATATTCTGACTGTATTGTTTGTTTGGAGTATGATTATTTTGCGATTGCTAGGTAACCGTTTACGTCATAGTCCATTCGGGACTAGATAGTTGTCACATAGTGACCGTCTTGTAAATCGTTATATCAGGGCTGAGCGATTTATCGTTGGTTCGATTAGTCTATTGAAAGTAAACATTGAGTTTGGTTAGTAAGCGTTCTATCGATTGGTCTGCTGAAAGCAAACCTCGAGTTTTATGTGGGCCTATGTCAACTAGCCCTATGGTGCACCTAGCATTAAATCGAATAAATTGATATCGGAAATGAAAAGTACACATACAGTGTAAACCAGAATTGAAAGGTTATGATTTGCGAGGGAGGTTGTACTTACATTATTGTTGGAAAGTGGTATGGTTCACTCGGAACCGATTTGTTGAAGCTTACGCTTCCGTTTTGGGCAATCCTGCTTATAGTGTCCAGGTTCCTTGCATTTAAAGCAAACCCTTTGTGAGTCGGGATTGGTGGGAACTCTGCAATCCCATATTTTGTGTCCAAACCGTTGGCATCTTCCGCAGGGCGGACCGCATGAACCAACATGGTGGCGGTTGCAACCGTGGCAAAATGGCTTATTTCCCGCATAGCCTCGTTTCTCGTTGTGTTCGGGGGCGTAGGTCCTTAAAGGTTCGGGTTGATTTGTTGGGTTATGACTGGTACTGGAATCTCTGTTCCATTTTCCTTGGTTGTTTTCAGTTGCACGTGCTTCGCGTCGAACCACCTGTGCCATGAGTCTGTGGGCCATACATTCGGCCTCTTGTATAGTAGTGGGTTTAGAGGCGGTGACCATTCCCTCGATTGTTGACGGAAGTCCACCGATGTACTTTTCTATTCGTCGGTTCTCAGGGTTTACTATATTTGGGCAAAGGTGTGCTAGTTGATGGAAACGGTTGGTGTATGTTTCGATGTCGTTGTCTTTTACGGTGAGGTACCAAAGTTCGTTCTCGAGTTTGTAAAGTTCCTGAATGGGGCAATACTTGTCCCTCATGATTCGTTTCAGTTCCTCCCACGGGAGTGCATGTGCGGTGTCAACCCCTACCGCTCGGTTATAGAAATTCCACCAGGTAGAAGCATCATCCTGGAGGGTGTATGTGGCATACATGACTTTGCAGTCGTTGGTACAGTCGATAACGCGAAATATAGATTCCATTCTTTCGAACCATTGGATTAATCCAATAGCTCCTTCAGTTCCGACGAAGTTTGGTGGTACGCACCTCAGGAAATCCCTAAAGGTGCAGGGCTTTGTTTGGTTCCGAGTAGCTAGAGCCTCAGCCACTGCTTGATTAATGATTTGGTCACGCTCAGCTTGAGTGAAAGTTTGTTGTCTAGGAGGCATGATTCTTAAACAAGAAGAAAACGACAAAGCGTGAGATCTTTATTCAAAGATTAAGGTTATTACAGTGACATAACTAGTTCACTTGAGTTCTTAAAGGAGTAGCACTGGATCCTAAGATCCTTGATGTTGAAGTTTTCGATATTGTAGGTGGCCGACCTATTTCTGGCCTTTTGTGACTTTGATGCAACAGTTTCAGTAACTGTGCTGAGTTAACCTTAGTTAAGTTGTCTCGATCCTCACGTTTTTCCGAGTGTTGTCATTAAGTAGCTTGTATTCCCAATGTGTAGTTGTAATGACGACCAAATTGTGTTTTCGTTGTAACCAGCTAAGACTATATTGTTGTGGGTAGTCCTACAGACTACAGTGTAGCACTAACATAACATACGGTCATTCATGCCGGTGAGTGTGACACCTACAGTGTCAAGTGGGATGTTGAAATGGGGTCCACAAACACAACCCATGTGTGTGGTGACATCATTGTGTATTTATTGATTAAAGCATTACATGCTTATTTGGTCGTATATACATATATGGCGTACACGTAACTATACCAGTATACGTTCATAATAAAAGTCAGGTGTGGCACCTCGTGCCCAGTTAAGTAAGTGTATATGTATATATGTAAGTCGTACATGCGACTATAACAAGTCTACATGTATAATTGATGTAGCACCTAGTGCTATAATGCAGTGCTATCAGCACCGTAATAGAAATACTAATGTTTTGAAATTGTAGTACCAAAGTACTATGAAATGCAGAAGCACCGGAATGTAGAAATCAACGTACTGTAATGCAGTGCTAACAGCACCGTGATTTCAATACCAATGTATTGTGATTGTAGTACCGAAGTACTATAAAATGCAGCACCACGTGCCGTAATGAAGTGCCCGCGGCACAGTAATTGCAGTACTCATGTACGGTGAATGTAGCATCAACATGCTATGATTTGTAGTATCGACTACTATGAGGTTTTCACTAACGTGCCCATATTGTGGTATCAACATACCATGTGTTGTGCTTGAAAACATGATGTGACACCACGTGTCATGTGTTATTTGATAGTAGCCCGAAGGCCAAAATGCATTGTAGTTATGTGATTTCCCAATTGTAGCACAAAGGCTAGAATGTGAGTGCCCAAAGCACTGAGGTGTTGAATCAATTGATCTAAATGATCAAGTTGTGATTGAGATAATTAATTTGTTGTGGACTTAGTCAACACTAATCCAATTGTGACCAGCACGGTCAAAGGTGAAAGATTCGTTTGTTTGTTTTAAAATTCGTGGACGTTTAGCATGTGTGGGTTTCCATTCCCATTGATAACGTTTGCACCTCCTTCCCGAGGTTCAGTGATAAAGGTGTCGAGTCGCGATGGTGAGGAAGACGGCGATATGCCTCTACACGGATATATGTTGGTACAGCGGAATTGATTGTATATATATACTCGATATATATATAGGTATGTAATAGTAGTACACGTGTAAGGCCTATTCATATATACCTACAGTACATATAATAGCCTAGGGTGTCTAGCACGTAACAAATCAGAGTCAACTACATATTCCCAATTCAGTATAACCCCTTTCAGATATCGCATCATCTTTATTTAATTGTACATAGTTAGCTACGCTATGTTAAATTAAACTCGTATGATGAAATCCCTGAACCGGTCATACCTAACGAGGAATACTGCCTAACAGTCATAGTCTAGGCCCACTAAATGCAACCTAGTTCACTACAACCTTAGGCTCTGATACCAATCTGTAACACCCTCAAATTTCGGTTTGCGGAAGCTGTCGGGTCGGGTGTTACTAAATCAAATATCACAGCATAAGATACATAATGAACGACTCTAAATGAGACGTTTGAAAATAATTATACATTTCTCAAAATAGAACGTTTACAACGTTATGAGTTTGACAGTGAATTCCAAATACATAATTTGATAATACAAAAGTAAATGCAGAGTTGTCCCAAACGTTTGAAATCATGCGACTCGAGCTAGCATAATCTTGAAGTAATCCTAATCCTGCTGGGCACCTGAGAACACATGCTAAAACAGGTCAGCTATAAAGCTGGTGAGTTCATAGGATTGTAAGTTAAAATCATGATGTAATAAAACCTCGTATGTTTTGAAAAGTAGTTTCAAATTCTGTCATTTTGATGCGTTTTATATTGAAGTTTTGCAACACCAAATGTGTACACGTCAAATCGAGGTATCTCATACCTAAGGGTTCGGGTGATGTACCTAAGTACATATATACATGTATGGCAATTCATGCCTTGATACCTAACAGGTAGTAGTTGTGTCTAAAAACATGAGGCAATACATGCCTATAACCATTGAGTAGTAGTATGACCGCGTCATATGATAACAATTAACTGTAGTTCCGCAGAACTATATAGATTATGTGAAATATGGTGCATACAGCAACCATCTGATTGTAGACCCGCAGATCTATGATTAAAATTGTTTTGAGTGTCCGTTTACCCAGTTAGTATACGCTAACCCGGACGTGTTGTATCGAGCTAACGGCCTCGCGTGGAAACTCCACCGACCCGTTCTTCTTGTGAATCCCGAGTATAACTCGCTGATCCATTGATTGTATGTAAGTGCGGATCACGGCGCATAAGCCCGTGCCACATCGAGTGTATCGCTTTACCGCGATATCGTACTTGTGCCCACTTTACCGTGGCATCGTTTTGTGCACACTTTACCGTGGCATCGTCATGATAGCTAGTCATGAGTGAAAATGTGAGAGTGCCATTCTGGCGTTGTTCTTGCAAATAATATTTAAGTCAGCAGTACTACGACTGCCCGACTGAGTAGATCGTATAGTTGTATGTAGATATTCATCAGGTGACACCCCCACACGGTTGGATTACATCCTGAGCCGGGGGACCATCCCTGGTTGGATTACATCCTGAGCCAGAGTCGTCACCGGTTGAGTTATATTGATATGAGGAATCTGTACCAATGTGTGATAATATTGTATACTCCTAGCCTAAAGCCTAGGAAGTATATATATCGGAGTCTCAGAGGAAATGTTCACTTAAGTCCAGTTCCCGTTCTAGTGATAACGAAGAGTATCGACAGTTTTAGTTCCTAAAGAATAACTAAAACTAATAACAGTATAGATGTTGTCTAGTGTAAGTAGAACTAACTATTTCTAAGGTATTCAATAATATTGTCCCGTGACAATATAGCGAAAAGATTATGATAACTACATCAGTTATGTGTTGGTATTCGTTTTCCAATAATCTAACAGGGTACGATTGCAACCTATCTAGGTTGAGTACTGACATTGTTCTAAAACAATGTTAAGGGTGTAATTCCTAAGTATTACACATTTCGTATTACATGCAGTAATATAAATAGTTGTGAATTATAAAAGATTCTTAATGTAATTCGAAAACAATGATTGAGCATGTGTTTCACCCCGAAAACAGTAAAACAGTTGAAAGAGTGGGGCTATGAAACTCACCTGAGTCTTGAAAGTTTGAATTAATAACTTGGATTGATTTGCCTTGAAGTGTGGTCCGAAGACTTGTAACCTGAAGGTGTCCATGACACGCGATGGTTATTAATTGTTTAGGCATCTCGAAAGACTACCTTTGTAGCTGTTCGTCCAAATTACCCCGATTTGGTTGATTGACTTGTATGTTTGAAAAGTTGTATCGTATAAGTGTTTTGAAGTTGTACAAGTTTGACACTTGGTGAAAAATGTGCTTACGGAACCTAAGTACGGGGGTCCGGGGGCAGCGCCCCTGGTTAGCAGGGTCCAAGGGGCGGCAGCCCCTGACGGGGTCCAAGGGGCAGAGCCCCTGGCTGGGGTCGAGCTGCCAGGTCAGCTTGGAAAATTTTTATTTCTACTATATTGCTTTAAGGAAAAACGCATCTGGACTTGAAATTGGGTGAAATCAAGTGATAAAATTTAGGGTCTCGACACTTAGTGGAAATGTGAGTTTTTAAACTTTCTGTTTTCTGCGACATAACATGCGACACAAAAATGTGTCATGCGACACAATGGTTGTGTCGCATGGAGTGCGACACAAAAGCTCTGCGACACAGTGGTTGTGTCGCAAAGGCTTGCGATGCTAAATCAATAGCGACATAACGGTTGTGTCGCATGGAGTCTGCGACACAAGGTACGACATAATGGTTGTGTCGCATGGGAAATTTATGCGACACAGTATGCGACACAAGGCTTGTGTCGCACTGAAGAACACCAGCCCAGAAACTTTCAGAAATCGCGTTTTTCCGGCCAAAATCGCAAATCAAACGCATTTTCAGGCTATAAAATCGTGGTTTCTTGGTTGTTTAGGTTATAAGTAACTTATGTAAACATTTTTACACTAAAACATTACTCCAAAATGATTAAATCTAAGAATTTGAGAATTTCTTACAATTGCGAATCGAGGCCAAACGAGGAAGAAAACGATGGTGGCGCCTTTGTTAATGTTGTTCCTCTCTTGATGGTGATTCCGAAAATGTAAATTTTCGTGGATCGATTTGAAGATCAGAAATTTGGTAAGAATTTTTAGAGAGAGTTTTAGGTGAGGTGTGTGTGAAATGAAATGAAAGAAATGAAAGAATGAGGGGGTTTGGGGTTGGGTGGCTGATCCAAAGAGGTGGGGAGGAGTTTTCCCCCACTTCGTTCCTATTTCGCAGCGTAAAATGCCCGTATTTTGTACCCGAATGATATATATAAATTTAATATTTTTAAATTTCTATTTCCGTTCTTCCGGTTAAAAATCAATTAAATCAAAAATTGTTTTACTAAATTTAAACATATAATGTGACTTCAAATGGATTTATTTGTGATTATTAAATAATCACTATTCGTTATATACAAAAATGTAAAATTTTCGTTTGCTTGGTTATAATTGTATATAAAACTATGATTATAAAAAGTTTAAATTGTATGAGGATTTTGACTTTTTGACCGGGTTTTACATTCTCCCCCTGTTAAGAAAATTTCGTCCCGAAATTTAAAGTGATGTCGAGGCCGCGTGGAGTCTGGGGAGCAAGGCACGTACAAGGTGGTTGTCGAATAGATTGCAGACATATCATGTCTTATAATGGAGTTGAATAACAGTCAATCCATGACTGTGTCGCGAATTATCGTTGTAGTCATATTCTGACTGTATTGTTTGTTTGGAGTATGATTATTTTGCGATTGCTAGGTAACCGTTTACGTCATAGTCCATTCGGGACTAGATAGTTGTCACATAGTGACCGTCTTGTAAATCGTTATATCAGGGCTGAGCGATTTATCGTTGGTTCGATTAGTCTATTGAAAGTAAACATTGAGTTTGGTTAGTGAGCGTTCTATCGATTGGTCTGCTGAAAGCAAACCTCGAGTTTTATGTGGGCCTATGTCAACTAGCCCTATGGTGCACCTAGCATTAAATCGAATAAATTGATATCGGAAATGAAAAGTACACATACAGTGTAAACCAGAATTGAAAGGTTATGATTTGCGAGGGAGGTTGTACTTACATTATTGTTGGAAAGTGGTATGGTTCACTCGGAACCGATTTGTTGAAGCTTACGCTTCCGTTTTGGGCAATCCTGCTTATAGTGTCCAGGTTCCTTGCATTTAAAGCAAACCCTTTGTGAGTCGGGATTGGTGGGAACTCTGCAATCCCATATTTTGTGTCCAAACCGTTGGCATCTTCCGCAGGGCGGACCGCATGAACCAACATGGTGGCGGTTGCAACCGTGGCAAAATGGCTTATTTCCCGCATAGCCTCGTTTCTCGTTGTGTTCGGGGGCGTAGGTCCTTAAAGGTTCGGGTTGATTTGTTGGGTTATGACTGGTACTGGAATCTCTGTTCCATTTTCCTTGGTTGTTTTCAGTTGCACGTGCTTCGCGTCGAACCACCTGTGCCATGAGTCTGTGGGCCATACATTCGGCCTCTTGTATAGTAGTGGGTTTAGAGGCGGTGACCATTCCCTCGATTGTTGACGGAAGTCCACCGATGTACTTTTCTATTCGTCGGTTCTCAGGGTTTACTATATTTGGGCAAAGGTGTGCTAGTTGATGGAAACGGTTGGTGTATGTTTCGATGTCGTTGTCTTTTACGGTGAGGTACCAAAGTTCGTTCTCGAGTTTGTAAAGTTCCTGAATGGGGCAATACTTGTCCCTCATGATTCGTTTCAGTTCCTCCCACGGGAGTGCATGTGCGGTGTCAACCCCTACCGCTCGGTTATAGAAATTCCACCAGGTAGAAGCATCATCCTGGAGGGTGTATGTGGCATACATGACTTTGCAGTCGTTGGTACAGTCGATAACGCGAAATATAGATTCCATTCTTTCGAACCATTGGATTAATCCAATAGCTCCTTCAGTTCCGACGAAGTTTGGTGGTACGCACCTCAGGAAATCCCTAAAGGTGCAGGGCTTTGTTTGGTTCCGAGTAGCTAGAGCCTCAGCCACTGCTTGATTAATGATTTGGTCACGCTCAGCTTGAGTGAAAGTTTGTTGTCTAGGAGGCATGATTCTTAAACAAGAAGAAAACGACAAAGCGTGAGATCTTTATTCAAAGATTAAGGTTATTACAGTGACATAACTAGTTCACTTGAGTTCTTAAAGGAGTAGCACTGGATCCTAAGATCCTTGATGTTGAAGTTTTCGATATTGTAGGTGGCCGACCTATTTCTGGCCTTTTGTGACTTTGATGCAACAGTTTCAGTAACTGTGCTGAGTTAACCTTAGTTAAGTTGTCTCGATCCTCACGTTTTTCCGAGTGTTGTCATTAAGTAGCTTGTATTCCCAATGTGTAGTTGTAATGACGACCAAATTGTGTTTTCGTTGTAACCAGCTAAGACTATATTGTTGTGGGTAGTCCTACAGACTACAGTGTAGCACTAACATAACATACGGTCATTCATGCCGGTGAGTGTGACACCTACAGTGTCAAGTGGGATGTTGAAATGGGGTCCACAAACACAACCCATGTGTGTGGTGACATCATTGTGTATTTATTGATTAAAGCATTACATGCTTATTTGGTCGTATATACATATATGGCGTACACGTAACTATACCAGTATACGTTCATAATAAAAGTCAGGTGTGGCACCTCGTGCCCAGTTAAGTAAGTGTATATGTATATATGTAAGTCGTACATGCGACTATAACAAGTCTACATGTATAATTGATGTAGCACCTAGTGCTATAATGCAGTGCTATCAGCACCGTAATAGAAATACTAATGTTTTGAAATTGTAGTACCAAAGTACTATGAAATGCAGAAGCACCGGAATGTAGAAATCAACGTACTGTAATGCAGTGCTAACAGCACCGTGATTTCAATACCAATGTATTGTGATTGTAGTACCGAAGTACTATAAAATGCAGCACCACGTGCCGTAATGAAGTGCCCGCGGCACAGTAATTGCAGTACTCATGTACGGTGAATGTAGCATCAACATGCTATGATTTGTAGTATCGACTACTATGAGGTTTTCACTAACGTGCCCATATTGTGGTATCAACATACCATGTGTTGTGCTTGAAAACATGATGTGACACCACGTGTCATGTGTTATTTGATAGTAGCCCGAAGGCCAAAATGCATTGTAGTTATGTGATTTCCCAATTGTAGCACAAAGGCTAGAATGTGAGTGCCCAAAGCACTGAGGTGTTGAATCAATTGATCTAAATGATCAAGTTGTGATTGAGATAATTAATTTGTTGTGGACTTAGTCAACACTAATCCAATTGTGACCAGCACGGTCAAAGGTGAAAGATTCGTTTGTTTGTTTTAAAATTCGTGGACGTTTAGCATGTGTGGGTTTCCATTCCCATTGATAACGTTTGCACCTCCTTCCCGAGGTTCAGTGATAAAGGTGTCGAGTCGCGATGGTGAGGAAGACGGCGATATGCCTCTACACGGATATATGTTGGTACAGCGGAATTGATTGTATATATATACTCGATATATATATAGGTATGTAATAGTAGTACACGTGTAAGGCCTATTCATATATACCTACAGTACATATAATAGCCTAGGGTGTCTAGCACGTAACAAATCAGAGTCAACTACATATTCCCAATTCAGTATAACCCCTTTCAGATATCGCATCATCTTTATTTAATTGTACATAGTTAGCTACGCTATGTTAAATTAAACTCGTATGATGAAATCCCTGAACCGGTCATACCTAACGAGGAATACTGCCTAACAGTCATAGTCTAGGCCCACTAAATGCAACCTAGTTCACTACAACCTTAGGCTCTGATACCAATCTGTAACACCCTCAAATTTCGGTTTGCGGAAGCTGTCGGGTCGGGTGTTACTAAATCAAATATCACAGCATAAGATACATAATGAATGACTCTAAATGAGACGTTTGAAAATAATTATACATTTCTCAAAATAGAACGTTTACAACGTTATGAGTTTGACAGTGAATTCCAAATACATAATTTGATAATACAAAAGTAAATGCAGAGTTGTCCCAAACGTTTGAAATCATGCGACTCGAGCTAGCATAATCTTGAAGTAATCCTAATCCTGCTGGGCACCTGAGAACACATGCTAAAACAGGTCAGCTATAAAGCTGGTGAGTTCATAGGATTGTAAGTTAAAATCATGATGTAATAAAACCTCGTATGTTTTGAAAAGTAGTTTCAAATTCTGTCATTTTGATGCGTTTTATATTGAAGTTTTGCAACACCAAATGTGTACACGTCAAATCGAGGTATCTCATACCTAAGGGTTCGGGTGATGTACCTAAGTACATATATACATGTATGGCAATTCATGCCTTGATACCTAACAGGTAGTAGTTGTGTCTAAAAACATGAGGCAATACATGCCTATAACCATTGAGTAGTAGTATGACCGCGTCATATGATAACAATTAACTGTAGTTCCGCATAACTATATAGATTATGTGAAATATGGTGCATACAGCAACCATCTGATTGTAGACCCGCAGATCTATGATTAAAATTGTTTTGAGTGTCCGTTTACCCAGTTAGTATACGCTAACCCGGACGTGTTGTATCGAGCTAACGGCCTCGCGTGGAAACTCCACCGACCCGTTCTTCTTGTGAATCCCGAGTATAACTCGCTGATCCATTGATTGTATGTAAGTGCGGATCACGGCGCATAAGCCCGTGCCACATCGAGTGTATCGCTTTACCGCGATATCGTACTTGTGCCCACTTTACCGTGGCATCGTTTTGTGCACACTTTACCGTGGCATCGTCATGATAGCTAGTCATGAGTGAAAATGTGAGAGTGCCATTCTGGCGTTGTTCTTGCAAATAATATTTAAGTCAGCAGTACTACGACTGCCCGACTGAGTAGATTGTATAGTTGTATGTAGATATTCATCAGGTGACACCCCCACACGGTTGGATTACATCCTGAGCCGGGGGACCATCCCTGGTTGGATTACATCCTGAGCCAGAGTCGTCACCGGTTGAGTTATATTGATATGAGGAATCTGTACCAATGTGTGATAATATTGTATACTCCTAGCCTAAAGCCTAGGAAGTATATATATCGGAGTCTCAGAGGAAATGTTCACTTAAGTCCAGTTCCCGTTCTAGTGATAACGAAGAGTATCGACAGTTTTAGTTCCTAAAGAATAACTAAAACTAATAACAGTATAGATGTTGTCTAGTGTAAGTAGAACTAACTATTTCTAAGGTATTCAATAATATTGTCCCGTGACAATATAGCGAAAAGATTATGATAACTACATCAGTTATGTGTTGGTATTCGTTTTCCAATAATCTAACAGGGTACGATTGCAACCTATCTAGGTTGAGTACTGACATTGTTCTAAAACAATGTTAAGGGTGTAATTCCTAAGTATTACACATTTCGTATTACATGCAGTAATATAAATAGTTGTGAATTATAAAAGATTCTTAATGTAATTCGAAAACAATGATTGAGCATGTGTTTCACCCCGAAAACAGTAAAACAGTTGAAAGAGTGGGGCTATGAAACTCACCTGAGTCTTGAAAGTTTGAATTAATAACTTGGATTGATTTGCCTTGAAGTGTGGTCCGAAGACTTGTAACCTGAAGGTGTCCATGACACGCGATGGTTATTAATTGTTTAGGCATCTCGAAAGACTACCTTTGTAGCTGTTCGTCCAAATTACCCCGATTTGGTTGATTGACTTGTATGTTTGAAAAGTTGTATCGTATAAGTGTTTTGAAGTTGTACAAGTTTGACACTTGGTGAAAAATGTGCTTACGGAACCTAAGTACGGGGGTCCGGGGGCAGCGCCCCTGGTTAGCAGGGTCCAAGGGGCGGCAGCCCCTGACGGGGTCCAAGGGGCAGAGCCCCTGGCTGGGGTCGAGCTGCCAGGTCAGCTTGGAAAATTTTTATTTCTACTATATTGCTTTAAGGAAAAACGCATCTGGACTTGAAATTGGGTGAAATCAAGTGATAAAATTTAGGGTCTCGACACTTAGTGGAAATGTGAGTTTTTAAACTTTCTGTTTTCTGCGACATAACATGCGACACAAAAATGTGTCATGCGACACAATGGTTGTGTCGCATGGAGTGCGACACAAAAGCTCTGCGACACAGTGGTTGTGTCGCAAAGGCTTGCGATGCTAAATCAATAGCGACATAACGGTTGTGTCGCATGGAGTCTGCGACACAAGGTACGACATAATGGTTGTGTCGCATGGGAAATTTATGCGACACAGTATGCGACACAAGGCTTGTGTCGCACTGAAGAACACCAGCCCAGAAACTTTCAGAAATCGCGTTTTTCCGGCCAAAATCGCAAATCAAACGCATTTTCAGGCTATAAAATCGTGGTTTCTTGGTTGTTTAGGTTATAAGTAACTTATGTAAACATTTTTACACTAAAACATTACTCCAAAATGATTAAATCTAAGAATTTGAGAATTTCTTACAATTGCGAATCGAGGCCAAACGAGGAAGAAAACGATGGTGGCGCCTTTGTTAATGTTGTTCCTCTCTTGATGGTGATTCCGAAAATGTAAATTTTCGTGGATCGATTTGAAGATCAGAAATTTGGTAAGAATTTTTAGAGAGAGTTTTAGGTGAGGTGTGTGTGAAATGAAATGAAAGAAATGAAAGAATGAGGGGGTTTGGGGTTGGGTGGCTGATCCAAAGAGGTGGGGAGGAGTTTTCCCCCACTTCGTTCCTATTTCGCAGTGTAAAATGCCCGTATTTTGTACCCGAATGATATATATAAATTTAATATTTTTAAATTTCTATTTCCGTTCTTCCGGTTAAAAATCAATTAAATCAAAAATTGTTTTACTAAATTTAAACATATAATGTGACTTCAAATGGATTTATTTGTGATTATTAAATAATCACTATTCGTTATATACAAAAATGTAAAATTTTCGTTTGCTTGGTTATAATTGTATATAAAACTATGATTATAAAAAGTTTAAATTGTATGAGGATTTTGACTTTTTGACCGGGTGTTACACTCATTGAGTGAATATGTGTGGTAATCGTTGGCTTGTTTGCTTCATGTATCTGCACCCAGATCCAAGACAACTTTTCAGCAGAAAGACCCTCTTACTTCGCTCACATTTCAGAACCGGTCTGTGTAGACCGGTTGGACTGATCCGGTTAGACTGATTGCACTTGATTTTTTTAGAATTCTGGCTCTTGAACCGGTTTCATTTTTATTTTTTTTGTTGAAAGTCATTAAATTGATTCCACTATTTAAAGAAGCATAAACCAGACTTGAACCCTAGCTCTATTTACCTTATCTCTTTTACCTAACTCCAAATCCATCATTCACTATTGCAACACCCCAAAATTTAAAGGTTTTATTTTAGAACGCGAGGGTATATTTATTTTAAAGTGTTATGGTTTTAAAAGATACGAAATAATAAAATACGCAAATGGTTTCCTAGTTCCAGACAATAGGGTTTAAAGCATATAAAATTAAATAAGCCGATATATAGGTATATACGGATATGTGTTTATCCAGATTACTTCTAAAATATTCCACACATATGTATGTATGGAGAGAAAATCACAGGGACGATTCTAGCTTCAATTTCCTTTCTAAAAATTCTTGATTCAAGCTTTAATAACCTAAATTCATCATTTCCTTCGTCCTTTTTAATCAATTGTAAGTGATTATGTTTTTAACCTAGGGTTTATGTTTCATGGAGTTTCATGGGGTTTTGAGAAATTAAGGGTTTTAATTCGAAATTGAAGTTAGAAATTGAATGAATTGGTGTTAGTTAGTGATGGCGCCCGAAGCGTCAGGTCTCTGAAATTCCACCTTTCCTGCGAAGGGCAGAACCGTCCTCGTCGTCGAAAGACTGACCGAACAGTATCGGGCTGCGATCAGCGGGTTTTAAAATTTATGTTTGCGGGGCCTAAATATACTAAAGCTATAGGTGAGTACAGTGATAGGTATGACCTAGGGTCGTTCTTCAAACTACAACGGGCATAGGATCTAGACTTCTAATTATCTTTTGTAATTTAGCTGGTTTATCAAGAGTTTGATAGGGGTTTTGTTTCTTTTCTGTTCTACCTAATTAATTTAAAATTAATCTAAAGTGATGGAGGTGAGGTGACTACGAGAACTACAGATTAACGCGAGTGTTTACTATGATAATCATATATGCTATATATTCAGGGGTAGTTATTTTAGTTAAAGTATTAGTTATGATGACGGGATCAGGATTTAACAGACGTACTTGGAACAATCAATGATAACAAAGTAGTCTACCTACAGCTTTTCCATGGCTTCCACGTATTTGTACTACACCAGTGGTGTTTCCAACGCTATACCATGTATTCAGCTGTTATACGGTATTTCCGTTGCTACATTAAAAGGTCCTTGTTTGTCTATCCTGGACTGGGTATATATGTCCTAATGAGCCATAGCTCCTAGCCTATTATCTATCTAACGTAGAGTTGTCTGCAATCAGATAAATAACATGTCACGTGGATAACAACTATGGAATGTAAACTACACTGGAAGTTCTCCCAAATGTAGCAACCAATTTAACCAATAGCCATCCTCGAGTCCTGTTCCCCAATCTCGGACATCTGAGATATCCGAATCATGGTATGAATTGTTGAGTAAACAAAAACATGAATAGGGGTTTCCCACCGGAACAAGTTGGGATGGTCCGGTCTAACGGTTGATTAGATTGTTCATCATTATTTCATATAAATCAGCATAACTATTCTACGCATGTTAAACTGGTGTATGCAGTCAATTTATATTCGAAAACCTAATCATGTATCCAACAACACAAGTGATACTAGCATGCAAACCCTAAAGCAACAATCAAACAAGAACATGCAGCAGAGCAGCATACAGGGATCAGTTTATTCGTGCAGAGTAACTGGATAAATGGTTAAGTCACAAATATTCCGAAAGTTCTCTCTAAAACATTTGTTATATGAAGTGAATCTAATATATCTCTAATCCTACGCTCCGTGTCTCCCTCCGGTGTATTTCAACCAGGAGAACACCGGCCATGTCGAGTTCAATGATCATCAGACACAGAATAATAAGCGGCGTACCACTAGTTAAGTTCTAGAAGTAAGTTACAAACCACAGCATAAGTTGGATATATAAACATTGGAGACTCAATTCCTATATTCAAACATATATCAACAGCATACAGACAGAGTAACGGCGTGATTAGAACATAACTACCCTAGCATAACGACTATCATAGCAAACACATATTTGTTTAGCTCAGCATGGCAATAATTCTAGCAAGCATTTCTAAATAATCATGGCAGCAGCACAACATATTTAAAATAACAAAATAGAGATTATAATAGAACCTGACAAATCGTTATTACAAATCTTGCGTAATCGCAGTCTCAGAGCACCTCCGTTACAACTAAGCTAGAAGCTAATCTACTAGCTTAATTATACTAATCTAATTATTTCTAGAGAGAGTAGAGAGAGAGAAATGAGAGAAAATGAAAGAAAACTTGTTGAAAATGAGGAGGTGGTGGTGAGTATTTATAGATTTAGCTCAACCGTATTCCTCAACCGTATTCCTACCTCCAAAATCTCAGTCGTATTTCCCAACCGTATCAAAATCCTATTTTGTACGGCCAAGACATCGAATACGGGCAAGATTGGCCGTATACGGGAGAGAATGGGGGCGATACAGGAGGGACCAGGCCGTATACGGGGGATACAGGCCATATACGGCTGAGCACAGGCCGTATACGGCTGTGCTTGCCCGTATATGGCTTGGTTCGCCCGTATTGTTGGCCTTCGGTTGCTTGAATTCTTCGTTTGGGCGTAACTTCTTCGTCGGTTGTCCGTTTTGAGCGTTCTTTATATCCACACGATTGTAATTTCCTAATGAAGAAAATGACATAAGTTAGAGATCATAATTCCAAGTGGAACTCAAAAAGTGCTTAAAAGCGTGAACGAGAATGCTTATGATCGTATTCGTTAGATTTATCGTGTTTTTCGACCATTTAAGATGATTTTTGAAACGTTGTCTATGTTTTAGCCCTAATGATGAGTTTTAATGATAAAGTATTAATTTTGGGTGTATTCATCATGATTCGGGCTAAAAAGGTGAGATAATGACACATAAAAACTTGACTTTTTGCGTGTCATCAATTAGTGTTTTCATAATCATTGTTAATCATATAACATGATGAAAGTGATGAAATTATGATTTAGTGTTTATGAGTAATCTTAGGGTTTTGCTAAAATGGTATGAATTGATGTTAATAAGCATAAGGAAGTTATTAATGATGCTAATAGAGTATAATTATGATGAAAGAACAAGAATTTAAAGTAGTAAGGTTTAATAAGTGATGAATTGTGAAAGGATAATTATGGTGATTCATATGAATTATGTATAGATTACGTAGATAAGCTTAATGATGGAATTAATGGTGTTAAAAGAATATATTATGATGATAGAGTAAACGATGAATAATATGAAGTAATAGTTTAACTAGTGAAAGTTTAAAAGTGGTAATAGTGAGGTGGTGGGTTAATGAAGATAAGTAGTTGATGATGATTATGATGGTTTGCTAAAAGTGTCGTTATATAAATGTGTTATGTGATAGGGATTGAAAGACGTGGAAAGCATTACGTGGCCATTGTTGAGAATCATCAAGTGTCGAGGTGAGTATTATGGGAGTTAAATGGGTAATGGTTGTGTATGTACCGGATTGCTTCGGAGCAAGAGGTTTGCATAATCGAGTGGTAATTACTTGTTTCTTATGTTTCTTTCTATATAGTGAATTAGACTTGTTTCTTATGTTTGAATCGATTATATGTGTTTCCGGATTGCTTCCGAGCAAGAGGATCATACAGTCGGGTGAAAGATTACTTGTTTCTTGAGCCTTGTTTCTTGTGTTTGTATCTTATGTGGAGAATCAGTGTTGATTAGAACGCTAACTACGGTTAGCATAGTGTTTACGAATACGTGCTTGCACGTTATGATGATTTGGTATGCATATTGACGTGATATGTTACCACCGGACTTGTTTCTAATGGCCTCGGATCCGCATAGAGTTCAGAGTTAAGTGGTTGTTAAGTGAATGCTCAGTGGTTTCTCATTGGTTATTCAATTTTTATTCAGTATTGATAATATAAGTATTTATATAGTGTTGATATTGATTATGTGTTATGTGTATTGTGGATTATTTGTTTAACTGCCTATATGCTCACTAAGCGGTGCGCTTACCCCATTCGTTGTTTCATGTTTTAGGTGAATGGTTCGGTTGAACCATGTGGGTGATTATGCTTTCAAGATGATAGTGTAGATATGGAGCTAGCTATACGGTGATGATGCTCCATCTCTTGTGAATCATTGTTTTTGATTATCAATTGTGTAATTCACCCAAACAAAGAGTTTTTGAATTAAACATGTGGTCAATATGTAGAATTTGACTTTGAAAGTCAAACAGTGATGTGGAGTCTAGTGTATGTGTTTTTGAAGAATATGAAGTAATTTGAATATGATTGGTCTTGGTTTGGTTAAAAATGGGTGAAAAGTGTTAAAGAGTCAATGATGATTGGTTGGTTGAATTTGGTGTTGACAAATAGTCAACAACTTTGAAAGAGTCAAACATATGTGGAATTGAGTAGTGAATTGGTTAAAGTATGGTCATTGTGGTAAACAGGTCGAATAGTGTCAAAATGAGTCTAAAGTGATCGTATGGTGAAATCTAAATGTGTTAGTGTTATGGATTGTTTGTCATATACTTAAGTTGTGTTTTGACATGTTAATAAAGTGTGCAAAAAGTTAGAGTCAAAGTGTATGTAGTTTGTGAATTTGGTTGACACCAAAAAGTGGTAAAAAGGGTCATAAATTGATCATACGTCCATTTTCGTGTTAAACGTGTATTTTGAAAAAGTGTGAAAAGGGAAACCTTCATTTTGGCATTGTGTAGGTGCCTGCAAAATTTGGTAGTCTAACTCTTAACGAGTTAAAAGTTATGCGCGTCGGAAACTCGTGTTTTGGTATTAAAATGTGCAGGCTTGGACTACAAATGAACTACCCGGCTGTTTTCTTGATTACCCGGCTGGTAATCCGGTTTACCCGGCGGGTACAAATCGTACCCGGCTGGTACTAAGTGTTTAAAACGAAGTTTTCTTTCTGTTACCACATTTGGTAATTCACCCGGCTGCTGAAGGTTGTACCCGGCTGCTTTTGTTTCTACCCGGCGGGTACAAGGGTTACCCGGCGGGTACCTTGTGATTTTAATGGCTTTTGTTTCAGCTTATGTAATTAAGTCGTATAAGTTTTACATTAGTTTAAACTATTTAGTAACAGAGTATGGGACCTAATAGAGTGTGTTTTCAGTGTTATGTATAAAAAAAAAATTCTAAAGTTTTGGGGCGTTTTAACTATCGTCCTTCCTAGGTTTGTGATTTCTTTTGTTTTCTTATTTTGATTTTTTTGTAGTTGTTGATTGAATCTCTTTGGTGCAATGACATAAATAATATTGAGTTGATTGAATCTCTTTGAATGTGTTTTACTTTTTGGTTTTTTTCAATGGGGTTTGAATATGTATTGGATAATTGGCGATAATATGTGAATAGGAATTTCAATGGGGTTTATACGTATCAAACCACCACTCTCTTCCCCTTTATTGAATAATATGTGAATCGGAATTTTAAAATCCCCTTTATTGAGAATATAACCACCACTCTCTTCCCCTTTATTGAATAATATGTGAATCGGAATTGTAAAATCCCCTTTATTGAGAATATTACTGGATATGTTTAAACCACCACTCTCTTCCCCTTCAATGATATGTTTAATAATATGGGAATCTTAGACAAAGTGTAATCTTATGTTTCTAAACAATATTGAGAACATTTGTAGGATTAATTTTAAAATTCCCCTTTATTGGAACATTATTGATATGTTTAAATCACCACTCTCTTCCCCTTTATTGATACATTTAATAATATGTAGTGTATTATAAATCGGACCGGACCGGTTGAACCACGAACCGGACTGCCCCGGTTTGACCGATCAAACCGGTTGAACCGAAAAAAACCGCTAAAAATCGGGAACAAACAAAACCGGTTCAGTGTCCGGTCCGGTTTTTAAAACATTGATAATATGTGAATCTTTGACAAAACGTAATCTTATGTTTATAGGATTGACTGATTATAAATGTTAACGATTATAAAGCTGAGGTTGAGTCATAAATGTGACTTATTGACTAACCTTTTTCGTTTCTATATTTTATTGACGTGTTTAATAATATGTGAATCTTAGACAAAATGTAATCCTATGTGTATAGTATTGACTGTTCATAAATGACACTGATTATAAAGCTGGGGTTGAGTTATAAATGTTACTTGTTGACTAACCTTTTTTGTTTCTATAGTTTGAAAAGTATACTGGTCAGATTTCTCTCGACCAAGTCTCGTTTGTCAAGAGGAAAAAGGGAATCTTTATCCGTTGTTAAAGAATTCGAAGCAATCAAACGATGCCTCTTACTAGGTGAGGCAAACTTCAGTTATTCTGTTGAAGCATTGGAAAGGCATGGATTGGCTGATTATCGCGTGCGTACCACATCTTTTGAAAGCGAAGGTGTGGATTTTGCTTACAATATTTTTTTTAGTTTTTGTTGTCAACATATTAGTTATACTTATTTAAGGCCTTCTGTTTTTATTTGTAGCTGATGTCCAAAAAACCTACAAGTTTTTTTGTTTTTGTTGTTAACATGTTAGTTATAGTTATTTTTGATATAATATTATTGATATGCTAAGTACTATAATTATTTGATACATAACAATTATATTTATGGTTTTGACAATCAAATCTTACGAGTGTGTTTGGCGAGCGAGTTTATGATAGCTTGAAACTTTTTTATTCTATTCGTTCAAACTTTTAGCATTGTGCATCCCCTATGTAGCCCCTAGCCGAGTGGTCATCACCTCCATCAATTGAGACATTACAAAAATACCACTTGAATATAACTATATATATTTATATTTATTTATCATGTATTTGTTTTTCAGTAACTACGAATTCTTCATGTTGCGTTGCTTCTTATTTTTGAACTTTTGTTACTATCTAAAGTAGGCAAGTAGCAATGAAATTGTACGTTATAAGGCCTAAAAGGATCATGTGAAGGCCCAAGGGCCCATGATAAGTTAAAAGGCCGAGTTTAAATAAATTCTTAACTAATTAGAGTCAAACTACGAGGTCCAGTAACGAATTCTTGATGGGTTAAATGAACGCCATTCGGTTTATGGGCCTTTTTGAACTTAGTTTGACCAGCCAACCACATAATTTCAGATGGACTTGGAACTTAGAAGTAACACAACATCTAGTTCCTGAAAACTCCATTAAATATAACAGATATATTTGGATACGTACATATAAAATAAAGATAATATATATATATATAATTTAAGTGACTTGGTCAACATAAACCATTTGTTTTGTTACTTTTGTTGCTATTATTATTAATATTAATGATTAACAAAATGTTGACCAATCTTGACTCATAGATGTAATATAGCTAGTTGGATGAATTTAACTAAAGTTGGTTGGTAACATGCAAAACCACCATTTAATATTTTGGACCTTAACATACATACATAAAGTCAAATGATATTTTCAACTTTCAACATCCGATAAATTCATCACTATTATCCATCAACATGTTATACTGTACAACCTATTGATGCATAATAGTGGGGAGTACAACCTGTTGATGCATAATAGTGATGGATTTATCACCACCCATACATAAATCTATGTTCTGCAAATGGAAAAATAGAACTTCGAACTTTACACCTTTTTACTGCATTCAAATTTAAAATCTGCGATTGTATTTATGAAGCTTACTATATTATAAAATTATGAAGGTGTACTTTCGATTAACATCGTAAAAAAACATTGTGCGAGATGAAGAGTTGACAACAAACAAATTTCATGGACCCTTAGTTGTTCACCTAAACGAAATAGGTAATTGTACGAATCATAATGACGAATAGTCTATTTGGTGATAAATTATACATGTAAAATGATACAAACGAGTTTTTTTCACCTGTGCGTTGCGGTGGGATTCTACTATTATAGAATGTACATTTATAGATACTCGATAGTACGTAATACTTATTTAGGATGATCGATTTAGTTATATTTATAAAAAATGTAAACATTGTGTAATTTTTGTTAACCCGACAATCTAACTAATCGCTACGATTGATTCATCGTATTTTTATTTCATCTACTATGTAAAACATCTATTATACTCAACTAATTTATTCAACTTTGGATTAATTTGTTAGTTCGAATCTTAACAAAACTCAAATTTAATTTTGTTTTTAATACACAACAATAATGTAATAAAGGTAACATTTAAAAAATAACTAGTAACACAAATTTATCATTCAACATTTTCTTTTTTCACATTTCACTTGAATAATTCATATATTAGACTGATTTTCTATACCTTATATACATTTTGTTGTTTTTATTTCGTTTATGACATCATTTAAATAATCGTTGTTACTTTTTAAGTATAGATTAGTTAACATTGAGTTTCAAACTCTAAGAATTTAAAAATTTATACCAAGTATTTATGATTTTTTCATAATGTTAGTTAACA
Organism: Helichrysum umbraculigerum; assembly: GCA_949592205.1. NCBI lineage: Eukaryota > Viridiplantae > Streptophyta > Magnoliopsida > Asterales > Asteraceae > Helichrysum > Helichrysum umbraculigerum. The sequence continues at coordinate 43,958,579 of CATIUR010000007.1, forward strand.
TTGAGTTTCAAACTCTAAGAATTTAAAATTTTCTACCAAGTAGTTATGATTTTTAGATAATGTTTATTTTCAAATATATTTGTGAGAGTCCCGTAATCACTATTGATTAGTGATTTGGAATCGCAAAGTGTAAAGTTTAATTGCAGAAGGGGGGTTGAATACAATTAAAAACTTTTTCTGATTTTAACTAAGTTAATTGAAAGTTCTTAATCGTTATAACAGAAACAGAGTATATCAGATAACATATATGACAATATCAAAGAACAATGTAATAGTAGCTGAAATTGTGAATTGTATTGATCATAAAATTCACAAGTGTTGAATGCGAAATGGATTAACCAAAGTTAATCCAATTCAAACACTTAGCTAAACTATTACAATCGAGATGAACAGCAGTGGACAAACACGCTGACTGTTCACTCTATGAATCGCTAAATCGTGCTTAGACAAACTACTCACTGACACACAAGTGATTAACACGAATTGAACGACTAGCCTCTACAGTACAAAACACTGAACTATTTATACTACAAGAGTTTCTAAAATATCGCCTACAAAATAGGATCTTGGAAGGACACGTGTCGCTGCTTGATTGGTTTGAACTCTGATGAACCGACATTCTGCGGGTCCCAATTCTGTTACCGCAAATATCTCGTTACCTTAAAACCAATCACTTGCTGCCACGTAATCTTTCGGACATACTTCGAACTGGAACATTCTTGCTGATGTATAGATAAGTACAGTACTTTTTAGTACTTGAAGATTTGAGAGGCTTTATTGAATAGTCCCTGAAGATGCAGCAATCCTCCTCACTCACTGCAAGCTAACATGCTCTTGTAGAATGAATTGAACAGAAGATCTTCAGTGACTAGCTGTTATTCTGGCAGTGACTTTTGCCTTTATTGATTTGAAGAAGTAAGGCTCTCGCTGACGTAGACCAGCGACACACCAAGTGGAGCTTTAAATCTTCCTCAGAATATCGAACATAATGAATGACGATAAGCGAAACCCACTATCAGCAATAGCAGCTTCGATACAATCCATTTCTTCATCGAGTAGTGAACAGTTGAGTTGGTTAGCGACCAGTGACTTCATCATGGTCAGCGACCAGTGACTCAACAATCTCCCCCTAAATGATTGTGATTGAAGCTGCCTAGACAAACTTGTTGCTGTGAAAGTTTATAGTCAGTGTTTAAGATTTTGAACATTCAGTGACTTTATACTTGTGATCCATTCATTTTTTCTTTTTGGATTCTTTTGATATGATCTGAGTTTTGCACTTTGGTATTCTCAAGAAAATCATATATTATTGAACTGCAAAATATAAAGTACAGATAGTATTTCAGTTACAATATATTTAATCTATCTCAAACTTTAAATCTACTATCTTCAGCGATTAGATAAATAGCAGAGATTCCTGCTATCTTTAGCGATCAGATGAGATAGTGACTTAAGACTTTCAACCCAACAATCTTCAGCATGACGTCTTCTCACGAAGCTTTAACCGACTGAAAATCAATGAACCTTCATCTTCAGATACTTAGATTTGAGAAGGATTCTTTGCTAAGCTGAAGTGGCACAAATATTGAATAAAATCACCAAGAAAAGAAAATTGTAACTCAAATACAGGAAATACATGTGATATGATTTCCAAGTATCAGCTACTTTGATAGCATCAGTGATTTCAACAATGATATGATTTCCAAGTATCAGCGATTTGTTGCATGAGCAACATTGCTTTTTGCATTCATTTGCACATTTTCTCCCCCTTGACACTATCACCAAGTAGATCAGTGTTTCTTTGGTATCATCAGTAGTACTTGAATATTTCTCCCCCTTGATGATAGCATGAAATACCGTGTGTAATAGGTGATTGGTTTTCTCATCATCATCAGCTTGTGTTTTAGCTAATGGATCATTGAAAATAGACAGATCAGCTTGTATCTCTCTCTGTGACTGGAGAGAGACATTGACAGATGGTGCAGTGAGAGAAAAGAGATAGCTCGGGTCTGTAGCCAGTGATGTGACATCAGCGAAGAGTGTGTTAACACCCACTGATGTCACTTGCCCTTTGTTTAAAACATCATTCTTTTGTGAGAATAATGAGTGGCTCATAGGTTGACTCGATAAAAGTTTGAGATGTGAAAACATGATTTTATCAAGAATGCCCACAGTGACTGAACGTTCAGACCCTGTTTCATCCTTGGCGTCCGAAGACGTCTTCTTCTTGAAATTATTTGCAGAGGTTGGTAAAGTATTCTGGGATGGTGGTTGACCAGTTTTGATCACTGTGGGTTTTGACAGTGATATGGTCGATTGGGGAGCAGAATCATACATATGTTCAAAGTTACATGCTGGGACACAGAGATCCAAAAAAAAATTGAGAGCAAATGATAAAAACTTTGTAGTGCTCTGCTTTTCGTTAGAAAGTTTTTAGCAAGATCGATGTGAGAGTCCCGTAATCACTATTGATTAGTGATTTGGAATCACAAAGTGTAAAGTTTAATTGTAGAAGGGGGGATTGAATACAATTAAAAACTTTTTCTGATTTTAACTAAGTTAATTGAAAGTTCTTAATCGTTATAACAGAAAACATAGTATATCAGATAACATATATGACAATATCAAAGAACAATGTAATAGTAGCTGAAATGGTGAATTGTATTGATCATAAAATTCACAAGTGTTGAATGCGGAATGGATTAACCAAAGTTAATCCAATTCAAACACTTAGCTAAACTATTACAATCGAGATGAACAGCAGTGGACAAACACGCTGACTGTTCACTCTATGAATCGCTAAATCGTGCTTAGACAAACTACTCACTGACACACAAGTGATTAACACGAATTGAACGACTAGCCTCTACAGTACAAAACACTGAACTATTTATACTACAAGAGTTCCTAAAATATCGCCTACAAAATAGGATCTCGGAAGGACACGTGTCGCTGCTTGATTGGTTTGAACTCTGATGAACCGACATTCTGCGGGTCCCAATTCTGTTACCGCAAATATCTCATTATCTTAAAACCAATCACTTGCTGCCACGTAATCTTTCGGACATACTTCGAACTGGAACATTCTTGCTGATGTATAGATAAGTACAGTACTTTTTAGTACTTGAAGATTTGAGAGGCTTTATTGAATAGTCCCTGAAGATGCAGCAATCCTCCTCACTCACTGCGAGCTAACATGCTCTTGTAGAATGAATTGAACAGAAGATCTTCAGTGACTAGCTGTTATTCTGGCAGTGACTTTTGCCTTTATTGATTTGAAGATGTAAGGCTCTCGCTGACGTTAATCAGCGACACACCATTGTTGAGCTTTAAATCTTCCTCAGAATATCGAACAGAATGAATGACGATCAGCGAAACCCACTATCAGCAACAGCAGCTTCGATACAATCCATTTCTTCATTGAGTAGTGAATAGTTGAGTTGGTCAGCGACCAGTGACTTCATCATGGTCAGCGACCAGTGACTCAACAATCTCCCCCTAAATGATTGTGATTGAAGCTCCCTAGACAAACTTGTTGCTGTGAAAGTTTATAGTCAGTGTTTAAGATTTTAAACATTCAGTGACTTTATACTTGTGATCCATTCATTTTTCTTTTTGGATTCTTTTGATATGATCTGAGTTTTGCACTTTGGTTTTCTCAAGAAGCAAAATTAGGTTTTATTGAACTGTAAATCATAAAGTGAATTTAGTTACAATAAACCTAATCTATTACAAGCTTCAATTTAAACAGCCCCAAACTTCTTCTTCTTTTACGATGCCCAACTCACTCTGTAATTCATATTTGTCACTAGATGGCAGGAACCTGTACTGTCTAGCAAGCCCTTCTTCCATGATTGCTTTTCTCATTATTGAGTTCTTGGGAAGCACACTGACTATTCTGATGAGATGTACAAGCTGCTCATGTTCTATCTTTTCAAATTCTGATTCTCTTTGGAAACACAGCTTTCCATTGAAGTCCCTGTAAACAATCCCTTTCTCTCCTTCAGTAACTTCAGTGCCCTCAACCCTTGACACTCCATCAGGAATTGACATATTCAGCTTGCTGGTGTTTGGAATTCTGATAATTCTGTTGGTACCTGCCCTATACCTTGGACTTGGTGGCTGTACTATCTCCTCACTAAATATGACAGTGTCTTCTTGTCTAAGTAGCTGTAGATCCACCATTTTCTTGAACAATCTGTCAATCTCAGCCAATACTTCTTCTTTTGCAGCACTTGAGGAGTGACTGATAGCAAGTCTAATTTCATTCCATTCATCTCTATGAAGTTTACAGACTTGATCAAGATTGATTGCTTGAGAATCCAATCCTCTGTGGATAAGTAGCTGAGCTTGAGACTTGTTCTTAGGCTTCTTTAGGTAGACTTTTGTGATAGGAGCAGGGTTTGATCTTCCAACCATTCTGACAGCATATTTATTTCTGTCAATCTCATCCAACATTTTATCAGCAGATGTCTTTGCTCCCCCTTTCTTTTTCAACTTGCTGCCCTTTTTATTTGCACAAATCTCTTGTTGAAGATTAGATTCTTCAACATCTTGAAGGAGTTTAGACAGCCTAAAGTCTTCATCTTCTTGCTTTCTTTTTAAGAAGATTTCTCTTTCTTTTTGAATGGCTTCATCTCCACTCAGCTTCAACAGATAAGCTCGATCAGAATCAGCTTGTTCCTTCAGTTTTCTCTTTCTTTCTTCTTCTTCTTTCTCTTCTAGCTCAGCTTGAAATTCTAAGAGCATCGTGATCTCAGATTGAGAGTGATGATGAGTTGTAGTAGTTGTTGCTTCTGTTGGTGTGATGATAGTGGGGATTGAGAGGGTGATCTGTGTTGTTGCTGTTGTGGTTGTGGTAATTGGTGCAGTTGTTGTTGTTGCTGGAAGTGGGGTTGATGGTTGTGTTGTTGCTGTTGTTTGGATTGTTGCTGGTGGTTGTGTTATTGCTGATGTTTGGATTGTTGCTGATGGTATGGTTGCTGTTGCTGGGGATGCCTCAGATATGACAGTGTCTGTATGAGGTGTTTCTGATAAGGACTTAGGTTGCTGAATGATAGTTTTGAGATTGTGCATGGTGGCTGCTATTTCTTCCTCAGAGAAGTTTATCTTTTTAGAAGAAATGGACTCTGATGTGGGAGACTTGCTGGTCCTTTTTCTTTTTATTAAAATAGAAGAGATTGGTAGTTGATCTTCTATTTGATCATCAGAGGCAACTGGTTGCTGATCTTCCATCTGATTGGCAATATCTTTTTCTTTCCTATCATTAGCACCAGCATCAGTACCTTTTTCACTAGTCCCATCATTCTTGACTTCTTTATCATCACTATCTTGCATATCAGCATCATCCTTTTTCTTTTCAACACTTCCATTATTATTATCATCATCATCTCCTTCATCCATATTGACAACATCATCTTCTTGTTGTCTATTCATCCATTCCCACCTCATCAGCTCAAAGCTTGCTGACTCCCCCATAACTCGTGCATTCTCATCAGCAGCCCACTCTTTGACTAGATAGTCATACCTCCTTTGTTCATCAGGATGAAACTCAGGGAAAACACCCATCTCTCTTTCTTCAGCGACATCCATATCTGATGCATCATCATCAAAGGGGATGTAATTGTTAGCATCATTATCTTCGTCATTATCCCCCTCAGCCTCACAAACTAAATAAATAATCTCCTCAAGTCGATTACAGATTTTCTGATGATCAACATGCATAGTTTCTAGACCTGTGATGGTCTCATGATGGTTGGAGATAATTTTTGGAAGTTCGCTGATAACTTTATCAGCATGAGTGATATAATCCACAACAGAAGATGCCATTGTTTTTTGTTTATCATTGAGAGAGATTATTGCATCTTCATGAGTTTTGAGGTTGATTCTTGTGAATGAGGCGAGATCAGTAAGAGACTTAGCATGAGTTTCCAGAAGTCGGTAGTGATCTACTTCAGCATTTGCAATTAGTTTGACCTTTTCTTTGATAGAATCACTCCAATCTGGAATGGATTCATAAGCTGCTGCAAGCGAATGAACTTTATTAGAGAGATCAGCTAGTTGGCTTGTCAAGGTCTCTCTATCTTCAGTGAGCAGACGAATTTGTTGCTGTGAAGCAGCAATATAATCAAGCAGCAATTTGTCTGTTGATGATGTGGTGGAAGTTGATGTTTTGGAGATTTGTGGTGACTTTTGAGTGACAGGGGATAGTGGAGATGTTGGTTGTGGTTGGGATTGGATTTCAGTTTCTGGTTGAAGTGGTTTATCGGCAGTATGATGAGAGATGTCATCACTGGAAAGAGACATTGCATCTAATTCCTGGATGGGTGAGGTTATGGTATCAACATGTGGAATAGTGGAGAAGGGTAGAGATGAAACATCAAAATCATCAGGTTGCTGATTCACCTTTGGAAGAATAAGATTATAAGATCGATGTTGCTGATCTTTTTCAGAAGAAGATGAAGAAGTATCCATTGGTTGGGCTTCCTCAACATCATCAGTTTGTGTTTTAACTGATGGATCATTGGAAACAGAGATGTCAACCTGTATCTCTCCCTGTGACTAGGGAGGGACATTATCGGTTGGTGCAGTGAAAGATGAGAGTTGGTCCGGGTCTGTAGCCAGTGATGTGTCATCAGTAATGAGTGTGTTATCACCCGCTGATAGCACTAGCCCTTTAACTGAAACATCGTCCTTTTGTGAGAATGATGAGTGGCTGATGGGTTGACTTGATGGGTGGGTGTGGGTTGCACCCGAATCACTGCTAACAATGGTTTGAGCCATTGTAGCTGTCTGTAAGCTTCCCTTTATAGAGTCACTGAACTTTTGTGAGTCCAGTGAAGCAGTTGTAGGTTTGGGTTGATCAAGAGTGCCCGCAGGGACTGAACGTTCAATTGCTGTTCCACTCTTGGCGTCTTTAGACGTCTTTTTCTGACTTTGTCCCTGATCCTTTAATGTCAGGGACTTTAACTTGATTTTCTTTGGAGCAGTTGGTGGCTTTTGTTTTGGTGGTTGATCAGCAATAGTCACTGGAGGTGTGATCAGTGACGTGATCGATGGGGGGGGCAGAATCAGACGGATGTACAGTTTGTAAAGGTTGGGGTGCAAGTATCCCCTTTGGTTTCATGAAATCAGGGAGAAGTACAGTTGCAGTTTTACTAAAAATTTGATTCCCTATCAGAGTAGGTTCAAAACCGTTAAAAGAGACTCGATCATAGGCTTTAAACTGATCTTTAAAAACAAGTGAAAGAAACCTAGGATAAGAAACAAATTTTGCTCTGGTAGGTTCACAGATTCTTGATACAATATCATCAAAAATCATACTTGCATAGTCAACTTTTAAAGAGTTGACCAATGACCAGCTTAACTGTGCTTCTAGGGAGTTGAATTGATCATAACTTCCTGTTTTTGTGCCCAGTGATTGAATAAAGTTTGAAAATAGGGCATTCCACACACCATCCATTTTAGATTTATGAACAGTAGTATACTTACGATTTCCATTGCTATCCATAGTGTATTTGCAGTCAATCCCATTGAGATTGACTATGCCAGCTTTGGCATCTTCTTTGTCAGGCAGTGGATCGTAAGTATCGTGCTCAGGGAGTTGTAAAACAGTACGGATGGTGTGTGCAGAAATAATTATTTCTTGACCTCCGTTATCGATAAAACCTTTAAGTTGTGAGGTACTATTAACGATTGAGTGAGTACAGGTATACCAAAACTCACTCAACCATTCTGGATTCATCTTTACAGGTGATAATGTGAGAGCAGGGAGAATAAAATGATTTTTTAAGAAATTGATTATCTCCGCGTACTCTGTTTTAGGGCATGAAAGATTACCCAAATAATTTGCTTTTGGAACTGTAATGATATCATCTTCACCAACTGCAGGAGCTCGAAGAGCTTTGATATCTTCAGTGGCAGTGTATGAGTTGAGAAAATATTTTGATTTAGCCATTACAGAACCTTTGAAAATCTTTGATTAAACACTTATTTTAGGGTTTTTAAATGCCAAAGGGTTTTCGAAAATTAGTAAAGTGTAAAAGATGACAAGTTGCTGATTTGTAGGTTTAAATAGTACACTTTACTAATGATCATGTGGCTGAGATGAAAACAACGTGGGCAGTCGTGGTGGAAGATGTAGAGGTGGTAGAGGGTTATGATGGTGATGCGTGGTGGCATTAATGGTGATGGGAGTGGTGTGCCGGAAAAAGTATGCTGACGTAGGAAAGAGAGTGTCAGAAGCGCGCGATTTTTCCGATATACCATAAAACATTTAATTTTGAAATCCGTTAAGTTAAATACACAATGTACTAAACATAACGAATGTTTTGTCGATTGAAAATCACCATTAAATGATATCTTCAGTGAGTTTGAAAGTTACTGAAGATACATAACCAATTTCTTGATTTACCACAAAAATGGTCAAGAATAATAACATTATTTCTTTATTTAGGCAAGGATGTAGTCTCGCTGGTTTAAACACAACTTAGAATACTGAATAAACCATAGAGATGTGATCATTTTATAAATAAAGAGAAAAGATTATTATTCTTGAACATTTATATAGAAAAGATTTTTTTTTTTTTTTTAAATCATGAGTAGAGATTATGTTGTATATAAGTTGTATATCATATCATTAGATTGCTTCGTCACTGATTAAGTTACAATGTAGAATACTAACAAAATCAGCTTAGAAGAAATTAAGTCACTGATATAAAACAAGTATGACAACATAATAAATACTCATGAGACTATATGAACTACATGATTAGTCCAGTTGATGAACCCATCCAGAGATAGGTTCATAGTGACCAAGCGCTGGTTTTGGCTTCCATTGATTTGAATAAATCGTATCTGAATGTTCACTGATGATGTTTTGTTTTTCAAAAGGTGTAACAGAACATTCAGATGACACATGTTGCCTGTTGCCACATTTATAACACTTTTTGTTCAAATAGCCAGCCTTTTTGGCTTTTCTCTTTTTAGGTTGCTGATCTGACACAATCACACAACTTTTCTTGCTAATTGTTACTTCTTGCATCTTTGACTTTAGGTCACTGATGGAGGTTGTCTCAGTGACAGATACAGTGTCAGTGAAGTTGCTGATGATTATTTGATTATCAGCGATGGTTTTGATGAGATGTGAAGTTACTGATGATTTGACAGTTTTTAAAACATTCATCTCATTGTTACCATTTAAGACATCAGAGTCTTCAGTGACCAACTTGCTTTTAGTAAAATAGTTTGGTCGTGGCTCACTGAAGATGGAGATGGGTTCAAATACAGCTTCTGAAAAATTACCCTTTGGATCAAAAACAGGGTCAACCTTTGTTGAATTAGCAAGAGATGCAGCATATTCATAATCTCCTCCCAAAATAGCTTTGACTTGTTTTGGAATTTGATTATTTACACAGTGATTGACTTTATCATTTGACTTACACCAAAATTCCATGACCTTTTTAAGCTGTTGAAATTGTGTTTCAAATTTAACCTTTTCTTGAACACACAATTGATTTGCATAAGTTTGTGCATCAAGATCCAGTTTTAATTTCTTCATTCTTGACTCATTTTCATTTTGGTCATTAAGTTTGGATTGTAAATCACTGATTTTACGTTTCTGCCCTCTTTGAATATCATGAGCATTTGATAAGTCAACTATCAAAGACTCAAAGACATTATCTTTTTCAGCAGCTGTATATGTTTTAAAGCAATGTACCTTGTAAAGAGTTTCAGGATCCCATTCAGATGCTGAACATTTAGGAGTGACTTCTTTGATGTCTTCAAGAAGTTCAATGTCATCAGCCATCAGACAGTACTCCTTATCTAAACAAATCATTGCTTCTTCTTCATCTGATGATGAGGAGTCAGAATCACTGAATGAACCTTCTTCAGCGATGAAACCTTTTCCCTTCTTCTTTCCAGATTTAGCCAATGCCTTCAGTTTTTTGTATTTTGCCTTGTACTTGTTGTACTTGTCATTTCTGACATCTGACACGGGTTTAGGGACTTGATTTACTGACTTTGATCTGCATTCAGCTGCAAAATGACCAATTCTGCCACACTTGTAGCATTCACCTTTAGATTGAAATTTATCAGATGATGGAGCACCAGCGAATCTTCTTGATCTGGTGTTCCTTCTGAAATTAGCAACCATCATGGCCATATCCTTTTCAAGCTTCTCCAATCCTTCATCATACTCATATTCTGACTGTTCTTCATTTTGACCACCTTCTTCTTCAGCTATCAGTGACTTCGAACTTTTCTTGGATACTTTTGACTTCTGTCTTTGATCGATTTCATCAAGCTCTGCTACAAGGGCATTGGATATCTTCTGACTTCCAAGAGTAGCACGAATATGCTCACTCTGATCAGCTTGCTTTTCAGACTGCTCCCAATTGAGCAAAATACCATACACCTGAGTTAAATTCAAAATTGAATAATCATTTCTCTGTCTGGTACATGTTGCAATGGTTCCCCAGATTTTTCTTGGCAACAACTCAAGAAACTTTTCAACAACAAATCTCTGTTCCTTGCCTATACCAGCCTTCTCCATTTTGTTCATCAGTGACTGGTATCTGGTGTAAGTGGAAGACAGAGATTCATTTGGTTCCATTGCGAACAGCTCATACTGGCGAGTGAGATTGACTTCCCTGCAGCGAATAATATCAGGAGTTCCAATATATATATTCCTAAGGGTATCCCACATATCTTTAGCAGTTCTACAAAGCCTGATTGATTCAAACACTTCATCAGGAAGTGCCATGCCTATGTAGATTTTAGCTTGTTTATCAAGTCTAACCAATCGCCTATCCTCATCAGTCCATTGTTCCTCTCTTTTAGGTAAAATCATTTCTGGTATAGCTGGAGTAGTAGCTGTTGCAATTACAGCAAGAACAATAGTAGTTGGGATATGTGGACCATTGGTTATGATATTACAGAGACGGTCATCAATTAAGTCCAAAAACATCATCATCCGGGACATCCAAGTTTCAATCCTTGAAGGATCAAAAGCTGGAGGTTTGGTTGTAGAACCATTTCCCTTTTGATAGTCAGAGTCAACACAACTATACTTTAAAGATTCCATTTGCAGACCTGGTTAATTGAAGTTAAACCAACTCTGCTCTATTTGGAATCACAAAGTGTAAAGTTTAATTGTAGAAGGGGGGATTGAATACAATTAAAAACTTTTTCTGATTTTAACTAAGTTAATTGAAAGTTCTTAATCGTTATAACAGAAAACAGAGTATATCAGATAACATATATGACAATATCAAAGAACAATGTAATAGTAGCTGAAATGGTGAATTGTATTGATCATAAAATTCACAAGTGTTGAATGCGGAATGGATTAACCAAAGTTAATCCAATTCAAACACTTAGCTAAACTATTACAATCGAGATGAACAGCAGTGGACAAACACGCTGACTGTTCACTCTATGAATCGCTAAATTGTGCTTAGACAAACTACTCACTGACACACAAGTGATTAACACGAATTGAACGACTAGCCTCTACAGTACAAAACACTGAACTATTTATACTACAAGAGTTCCTAAAATATCGCCTACAAAATAGGATCTCGGAAGGACACGTGTCGCTGCTTGATTGGTTTGAACTCTGATGAACCGACATTCTGCGGGTCCCAATTCTGTTACCGCAAATATCTCATTATCTTAAAACCAATCACTTGCTGCCACGTAATCTTTCGGACATACTTCAAACTGGAACATTCTTGCTGATGTATAGATAAGTACAGTACTTTTTAGTACTTGAAGATTTGAGAGGCTTTATTGAATAGTCCCTGAAGATGCAGCAATCCTCCTCACTCACTGCGAGCTAACATGCTCTTGTATAATGAATTGAACAGAAGATCTTCAGTGACTAGCTGTTATTCTGGCAGTGACTTTTGCCTTTATTGATTTGAAGATGTAAGGCTCTCGCTGACGTTGATCAGCGACACACCATTGTTGAGCTTTAAATCTTCCTCAGAATATCGAACAGAATGAATGACGATCAGCGAAACCCACTATCAGCAACAGCAGCTTCGATACAATCCATTTCTTCATTGAGTAGTGAATAGTTGAGTTGGTCAGCGACCAGTGACTTCATCATGGTCAGCGACCAGTGACTCAACACGATGTTTCTACGTAGGCTTGAAAAAGCTTTGAACTTGTAGAAATGATTTGAGTAAAACTTGATTTTGATCTTGCTAACACTTCCTCTTTTTTTTCCTTTTTAAAAAAAAAAAAAAAATATCAGAGAGATAAGAAGATGATCAAACGGTGGGTGATTTATGAAATGAGGTGAAGGGTTGGTTTTATAATGAAGTTATGTGAGAAGTATGTGGTGAAAAATGAAACGTCGTGGTTGATGATGGTGGTAAGTAGGGATGGCATAGGGGTGATTATTTATGATGTTAAATGGAATAGGGGTGATGATTGTGGAGCTTGGTGGTATTAATGGTGATTTGAGAGGTGCGCCGGAAAAGTATATGTGACGTAAGGAAGAAATAGTGTCAGAGGTGCAATTTAGTGACACATCCCTTCAAATAATGATGAAAGAATCAGGGAGTTCCTGAATGTAAAAAAAATAACACTTATATTCAAAAAATACTAATCAATTTTCAATTTGCCTGAGATGTTATCTCACTGATTTAGTCACAACTTAGAATACTAACTAAGTCAGAGAGATTTGATCACTGGTAAATATGAATCAATTTTTATTCATTGAGTATGAGTGTTGTTTTATAATAATAATTATTTTAAAGAGACTTATTTTTCGCTGAAAGAGTTACAGCTTAGAATACTAACAAGATCAGCTAAAGAATAGGTCTCTGAAAAATAATTATTATTATTATTATTATTATTTTTTTTTTTTTAAATGAGTATAGATTATGTCAGATATGAACTATGTAATATTTTACTATATTATCTTTCACTGATCTAGTTACAACTTAGAATACTAACTAAATCAGCAAAAAAAAATATAGGACAATGATAATATAGGTCATATAAAGACATAACAGATACTCAAAAAAAAATTAAAAAAAATGAAGCCTTTAAACAAAAAATAACTAACTGAGCTTGATAGCTGAGCTAGTCATTTAAGTTTAACATACCAAGCTCGCTGATAAGAAAATTAAATCTTTTCTCATCTAAAGGTTTTGTAAATAAATCAGCGAGTTGGTAATCAGTTGGAATAAAATGCAATTCAATATCACCTTTCATCACATGGTCCCTGATGAAATGATATCGGACATCAATGTGCTTTGTCCTTGAGTGCATTACTGGATTGTTGGCAATGGCTATAGCGCTTTGACTATCACAGTAGATTGGTATTTCATTGAAGTCAAAGCCATAGTCAGCAAGCTGATTTCTCATCCAGAGAATTTGAGCAGTACAGGCACTTGCAGCAACATATTCAGCTTCAGCAGTTGAAGTTGAGACTGAGTTTTGTTTCTTGCTGGACCAGCTTACTAGCTTTTCTCCAAGAAATTGACAGCTACCAGATGTACTTTTTCTATCCAGTTTGCATCCAGCATGATCAGAATCAGAGTATCCTTTCAGGGAGAAGTCTGAACCAGATGGGTACCAGAGACCAAGATTAGGAGTACCCTTCAGATATCTGAATATCCTTTTGACAGCTAGCAAATGTGATTCCTTAGGATCAGCTTGATACCTAGCACAGAGACATGTAGCAAACATAATGTCTGGTCTACTAGCAGTTAGATACAGCAGCGACCCGATCATTCCTCTGTAAGCAGTAATGTTTACAGATTTACCATCAGGATCAGCATGTAGCTTTACTGCAGGTGACATGGGTGTAGCAAGGGTTGAGCAATTAGCAAATTCAAAATTCTTTAACAGATCTTTCACATATTTTCCTTGACTAATGAAAATTCCAGTTTTGGTTTGTTTTATTTGCAAACCAAGGAAAAATGTTAATTCACCCATCATGCTCATCTCATAACTTTTGGTCATGAGATCAGAAAATTCCTTGCACATGTCACTGTTAGTAGACCCGAAAATGATATCATCAACATAGATCTGGACTAATATGACATCTCTCTTATCTCTTTTGATAAATAATGTGCTATCAATTTTGTCTCTGACGTAGCCACATTTTATCAGGTAGACAGAAAGAGTATCATACCACGCTCTAGGAGCTTGTTTTAGTCTATACAGGGCTTTATCAAGTTTGTAAACATAACCCGGATGTTTTAGATCAATGAATCCAGGTGGTTGCTTGACATATACTTCTTCCTGCAGCTTGCCATTCAGAAAGGCACTTTTCACATCCATTTGATATACTTTAAACTTTTTGTGAGCTACATAAGCAAGAAATAGCCTGATTGCTTCAAGCCTAGCTACTGGTGCAAAGGTTTCGTCATAATCGATGCCTTCTTGCTGACAGTAACCTTGTGCAACTAATCTAGCTTTGTTTCTTGTAACCACACCATCAGCATCCATTTTATTTCTGAACACCCATCGTGTTCCAATCACTGATTTACCAGTGGGATGTGGTACAAGCTTCCAAACTTTATTTCTTTCAAACTGAGATAGCTCTTCTTGCATGGCAGCTATCCAGTGATGATCAGTAAATGCTTCATCAACCTTCTTTGGTTCTATTAGAGACACAAAACTTACAAACAAACAAAAGTTAGCAGTTGCTGATCTTGTCTGAACCCTGGATTGTGGATTACCAATAATCAATTGATTATCAATATGTTTTGTCCACTTAGTCATTCGCTGAGGTTCAGCAGTGACTTGATTACTTTGTGAGGGTTCAGAGGGCAAATCAACATCTGTAGCATGATTATTGTTGTTATATGAGTTTTGGTTTGGACATTGAGTTGATGATGATGGGACATCTGTAGGTAAAGATGATGTTCCTGAATTATTCACAGCTAAAGTAGAACTGGAATTGATTTCAGGAATATTATCTTCACCTTCAGAATCAGATGAGAAATTTTTATATTTCTTATCATTTGATTTGACTTCATTTGATAAGTCACCATCCATTTTGTTAAAAACAAGATTTTCATATTCTTTTGGATCAGTGAGTGACTCATCATACGATTCATCAAAAGTAACATCCATTGATTCCTCAATACATTCTCTTCGTTTATTATAAACTCTGAAAGCTTTAGAGATGATTGAGTAACCAATAAAAATTCCTTCATCAGCTTTGGGATCAAACTTTCCTAAGTGATCTCTTTTGTTTAGAATGTAGCAGGTACTACCAAAAACATGAAGAAAACTTATATCAGGTTTTCTCCCCCTTAACAACTCATATGTTGTCTTACTGTGCCTTTTGACAATCAGTGACCTATTTTGAGTGTAGCAAGCAGTACTCACTGCTTCAGCCCAGAAATAGGTCTTAAGACCAGCATCAATGAGCATTGACCTTACAGATTCAATCAGGGTTCTATTTCTCCTTTCTGCCACCCCATTTTGTTGGGGTGTTCTTGGTGCTGAAAATTTTTGAGAAATACCTTTTGAATCACAAAAATTTTCAAGGTCAAAATTTTGAAATTCAGTACCATTATCACTTCTCAGATGCTTTATCGTGATATCATTTAGATTTTCCATTTTCCTGACAAAGGATATGATCTCGCTGGCAGCTTCACTTTTGGCCTTGAGAAAAAAATACCCAAGTGTATTTGGAGTATTCATCGACTATCACCAAACAGTACCTTTTTCCTCCCAGACTTGGAGTACTTACTGGCCCGAATAGATCCATATGAAGCAAGTAAAAACATTCTGTTACTGATGAAGTCTGCTTACTTTTGAAAGACGAGCTGTGATGCTTTCCCTTTTCACAAGCTGAACAAAGCTTGTCTTTGTCATAAGACATTTTTGTAGTCCAGTGACTAAACCATTCTTGCTCAGTTTGTTAATTGCTTTGAAGTTCAGATGAGAAAGTCGCTTATGCCATAACCACTTTTCTTCTGAAACGGTTCTGGAGTAAAAACATGTTCCTAACTGTGCTGAATCCATATTGACCACATAAGTATTCCCTTTTCTGTTTGCAGCAAGGACAGCACTTCCCTTTTTGTTGTAAACAACACCAGCTTCATGATCAAAAAGTACCTTGTTCTTGGAATCACAAAACTGACTGATGCTTAATAAATTGTGCTTCAAACCTTCTACATATGCTACTCGCTTGAACATTACATTACCATTGGTTAAGACACCGTACCCTTTGGTTTTCCCAACTTTGTTATCACCAAAAACTACATCAGGACCTTTTTCATCCTGATAATCACTGAGCAGCGACTTACATCCTGTCATATGCCTGGAACATCCGCTGTCCAAATACCAGATGGTTTCTCTAAGAATGCTTTTGTAGATGCTGTCAGAGTCCCATCCTGATGCTGAACATTTCTGAGCTACTTCCTTGATGTTTTCATGGAATTCAGCATCATTAGCCATCAAACAATAATCTTTGTCTAGGCAAAGCATTGCTTCTTCATCATCAGATGAAGACGATGAATCAGAGTCGCTGAGTGAACTTTCTTCAGCAACAAATCCTTTTCTCTTTTTCTTTCCAGATTTAGCAAATGCCTTCAGTTTCTTGTATTTTGCCTTGTACTTGTTGTACTTGTCATTTCTGACATCTGGCACGGGTTCAGGGATTTGATTCACTGACTTTGATCTGCATTCAGCTGCAAAATGACCAATTCTGCCACACTTGTAGCATTCTCCTTTGGATTGAAATTTATCAGATGATGGAGCACCAGCGAATCGTTTTGATTTGGTGTTCCTTCTGAAATTAGCAACCATCACGGCCATATCCTTATCAAGCTTCTCCAATCCTTCATCATACTCATATTCTGACTGTTCTTCATTTTGACCACCTTCCTCTTCAGCTATCAGTGACTTTGAACTTTTCTTGGACACTTTTGACTTCTGTCTTTGATCGATTTCATCAAGCTCTGCTACAAGAGCATTGGATATCTTCTGACTTCCAAGAGTAGCACGAATATGCTCACTCTGATCAGCTTGCTTTTCAGACTGCTCCCAATTGAGCAAAATACCATATACCTGAGTTAAATTCAGAATTGAATAATCATTTCTTTGTCTGGTACATGTTGCAATGGTTCCCCAGATTTTTCTTGGCAGCAACTCAAAAAACTTTTCAACAACAAATCTCTGTTCTTTGCCTATACCAGCCTTCTCCATTTTGTTCATCAGTGACTGGTATCTGGTGTAAGTGGAAGACAGAGATTCATTTGGTTCCATTGCGAACAGCTCATACTGGCGAGTGAGATTGACTTCCCTGCAGCGAATAATATCAGGAGTTCCAATATAAATATTCCTAAGGGTATCCCACATATCTTTAGCAGTTCTACAAAGCCTGATTGATTCGAATACTTCATCAGGAAGTGTCATGTCTATGTAGATTTTAGCTTGTTTATCAAGTCTAACCAATCGCCTATCCTCATCAGTCTATTGTTCCTCTCTTTTAGGTAAAACCATTTCTGGTATAGCTGGAATAGTAGCTGTTGCAATTACAGCAGGAACAATAGTAGTTGGGATATGTGGACCATTGGTTATGATATTACAAAGACGGTCATCAATTAAGTCCAAAAACATCATTATCCGGGACATCCAAGTTTCAATCCTTGAAGGATCAAAAGCTGGAGGTTTGGTTGTAGAACCATTTCCCTTTTGATAGTCAGAGTCAACACAACTATACTTTACAGATTTCATTTGCAGACATGGTTAATTGAAGTTAAACCAACTCTGCTCTGATACCAATTGAGAGTCCCGTAATCACTATTGATTAGTGATTTGGAATCGCAAAGTGTAAAGTTTAATTGTAGAAGGGGGTTGAATACAATTAAAAACTTTTTCTGATTTTAACTAAGTTAATTGAAAGTTCTTAATCGTTATAACAGAAACATAGTATATCAGATAACATATATGACAATATCAAATAACAATGTAATAGTAGCTGAAATTGTGAATTGTATTGATCATAAAATTCATAAGTGTTGAATGCGGAATGGATTAACCAAAGTTAATCCAATTCAAACACTTAGCTAAACTATTACAATCGAGATGAACAGCAGTGTACAAACACGCTGACTGTTCACTCTATGAATCGCTAAATCGTGCTTAGACAAACTACTCACTGACACACAAGTGATTAACACGAATTGAACGACTAGCCTCTACAGTACAAAACACTGAACTATTTATACTACAAGAGTTCCTAAAATATCGCCTACAAAATAGGATCTTGGAAGGACACGTGTCGCTGCTTGATTGGTTTGAACTCTAATGAACCGACATTCTGCGGATCCCAATTCTGTTACCGCAAATATCTCGTTACCTTAAAACCAATCACTTGCTGCCACGTAATCTTTCGGACATACTTCGAACTGGAACATTCTTGCTGATGTATAGATAAGTACAGTACTTTTTAGTACTTGAAGATTTGAGAGGCTTTATTGAATAGTCCCTGAAGATGCAGCAATCCTCCTCACTCACTGCGAGCTAACATGCTCTTGTAGAATGAATTGAACAGAAGATCTTCAGTGACTAGCTGTTATTCTGGCAGTGACTTTTGCCTTTATTGATTTGAAGAAGTAAGGCTCTCGTTGACGTAGACCAGCGACACACCAAGTGGAGCTTTAAATCTTCCTCAGAATATCGAACAGAATGAATGACGATCAGCGAAACCCACTATCAGCAACAGCAGCTTCGATACAATCCATTTCTTCATCAAGTAGTGAACAGTTGAGTTGGTCAGCGACCAGTGACTCAACAATTTGTAACTTATATATAAGCTTTTAATTATTTATTTAAAGGATGTATGACTAGTGGTAAGGGCAGCCCATTACTTCATTGAGGTCATGGGTTCGAATCCTACCATAGGTATTATTTATCATAAAGGTACCTACCACCAATGAAGCGCATGACCCACAACGTTAAGGCTTAATCGGCGCGAGTTCCAGCTCGGACGTTGTGGTATATGTGATGGAGGTTATTTATCCGGCGATGTTGGACCTTGTGGGGGTTCGGTCGTGCTCCATTGAAATATGGAGCGGCTCTAGTGGGTGGCCCAAATACCCATTTTTTTTCTATTGAAATAATTTCAGCAAATTAATAAAAAAGTAGGATTTTGTTGATGGTCACACTAATTGTTTACTTATTTATTTGTTTATTTTAGTATTTTTTTTTTTTTAAATCATGAAATTAATGGCAAAGAGATGGAAAAAGGTAGGGGTGTCGAAAATGTCTGAATCTGAAAATCCGACCCGATTTTAATCGGATTCGGATAAAATGGATTCGGTTAATCGAATCCAAATAACCCGAATCCGAGTAACCCGAATCTTATTTGGATAGGATTACGGATAAATAATTTTGAATTTGGTTGATCCGAATAACCCGAAGAAGGGACTAATAATAGAAATATAATTACCTTTTCAATAGATACAAATTCAATTCCTATTTTTAGCCAACCATCATCATCTATTTTCCCTAATTTCCCTAAAAAGGGTAAAAAAAAAAAAGGATAAGCGAAGCTTGTAAAGTTATAAAATAGTGGGAGTGGAAGTAATGTTTGTTGGTCATGTGAAATCCAAGATCCACCAATAGTGATTGTGGAATGGGGTCCAGTCGTGCTATTGATTGTCTCTATGCAAGTAATTAATGCAACCAAATACATTTTGTGATGTGTTGTTTAATTTATACTGTATTATTTTAGGTAGTGGAAAGAAATAATTATTAGCACGTGACATGTTGATAATATAATAAAAGAGATGATGTAAGTATATAGCATAGATCAAAATCAAATTACTTTATGTAGTTTTAATGGAGTTGTAAATTGCATTGTATGATTAGTATTGTCTTAATCAAACACAACTTCCATGGAGAAGATGCCATATATGTGATGAAATTTCTAGATATTTAAAACATCATGTCACGGGTCAATTGCTTATTTTTTTTCTAAGTTCTTTGGACTATGATCGAGCATTAACATATGGTTAAGTGTAAGGTGAAGGTTGGACAAATCATTACACTCCGACTACAGTGAATAACTCTTTGATTGAGATAGTGATCTCAATAAAGGGTTGTAAGAGTTGTCGGAAGATGGAGGTTTAATTTTATGCGTTTTGTGATGATGATCGGTGTTTTTTTTGGAGATGATGATTGTGTAAGTGAATTGGATGTAAATGTTTTTTTTTCTGTGTATGGCGCTTGTGGTTGTGGAGCCTTAGCCTTTGTTTTTATCCTTTGTTGGAAGTCACTTTCCGGAATTGTAGGAGATGTGCTACGTGGGTTAACCGCCACGTAACGAATAATGAGGGTATAGTTTGACATGGTCAATCTGCGCGGTTTTTGATCAACCTCTGGACAGAGGTCCATGGTGGTTGTAATTTATTCTTCCAAACTCGTTCACGACTCCTCTGAACAGATTTCACTTAAGCATGCACGATATGATTAATTACAAGGGTATTGGGAGGCTCTACATGATTGACCAAGCATCTTGAACGAGTCACTGGAGAGGTATATCAATAGACTAGTTTCAATGGTGTACTGAATAACTTCACTATCAACTCAATGTCACGTCAACACTTCTTCAGGAAGACTGAACAATCCAGTGGTGGACCGAAGAACTGAACTTCCTGGCCTCACGTTTACAAATAATATCTTTATTATTTACACAGAAAAAAAAAACAAAAACAAAAAGGTGGCCCACACATTTCCGTTTCCCCCGTTTCTTGCCAGCTAGAACCAAAAAAGACGGACACAAAAACACAATGGTGCCAATGATATTCGAAAGACATTGAAAATGGACCTAATGACGATCCCATTAGAGTGCTCTCATAAGCATAACGATGTATATAAATAAACAAATTTAGCAGCATCAAATCAATAGTAGTCTTAAAGAAGGTTATTTAGTTGATACAATGAAACATAATAAAAGATTTTCATGAGACCTAACTTAATAGTTGTCCGAATCCGAAGGGTTCACATGAATGCATTTGGTACGAAAGTAATACATGTCAATTGCTAATAACTGTACTAAGAGATATAATGATAATGGTATTTAATAAAGTTAAAACTTATTCATTGAAGTTGATAATAATTGAGTTACGCTCGCATAATATAAGTATTTTAAGTTATTAAATTTATATATTTTTTTTTCCAAAAAGCAAACATAATATGAAAATACACATGGCCTATCATGTGTATATACTTAGTCTTTCATTTTATTAGGATTAAGTTTTTTATGCGATTCTTTCACAATCTTGTAACTGTAACGCTTATTGTTCTTTCATAATATTTGTCGGTGTCAATGCCCTTAATCCAAAAAAATTATAATCTGAAGATACATACTCCAAGTATGTTATTACACTATCAAACTAATATAGACAAAAGATAACCCGGTTAAATTTAACTCACTCACGTGATAAACACATGACTTATATACTAGTACTATATAGTACTATGTAGCCATAATCAATGTTTTAAGAACTGGTTCGACCGGTTGGACCAGATTTTTCTAGTATTTTGATTCAAAATAAACCGGATTTTTTGTAAAAGTTGACTAATTAACGGGCCACTTTGGTCGGCCGGCCGGACCAGGTTGGATCAGGAACCAAACCGGTGTGTTGAACCAGTTCTAGTTTTATTTATTTTTATTTTTTTTAACTAATTAAATTACTCCCAAAACTTACAAAGCCTTTAGGCCCCCTTAATTGGATAGTAAGTTGGAATGTGAACTTTGTTAACATTATATAGATGGTGATTCTTAGACTCCTCCCAACAGTGACACAAACTGACGTGGCGTTACTGACGTGTCAGTTTTTGCCAAATCAACGCCACGTCAGCAGTTTTCAAAACTGACATAAAACTGATATTTCACTGCCAACAGTGAACATCACTTCTCTTTTTTCCCACACATTACTTACTTTATTTATTTAAAACACAAACTTAAATAAAAAAATTTCATTAAAATTAAAAACATTACATTACATTTAATAAATATAAAACATTACAATTTTATCAAAAAAATGGACATTTATTGAAAAAAAAAATAGAACTAATTTAAATCGCATATACCTCTAAGACCATCCACAATGGAGTGATGTGGATGGTCCAATACAAAGACATCCAACTCATGTTGCATTGTGGAGTTGCCACATGGTGGGTTGGACCAAATGGTGATCTTCTCTGCTCCAACTCTCTTAAAACCATTGGTGGTCCCATTTTCTTCTTAAAACCATTTGTATATTATTAATAGTACAATGATGTGGCAATTAATTCAAAATTTTCAACTTTGAAAAGGTTTAATGGATTGTGAATAATTGTATAGAAATAAAGGGATACTGATGTGGCAGTGTATTGGACTTTAAAAAAACTAATGCATTGTGGATGGTCTAAGAAAAACCCATTAAAATAACTAAAAGGTTTTTGGCCCATTTATCATAATAAACCCAATTCAAGCCCAACTATTTATTAACCCTAGTATATCTATCACCCTCATCGTCCCAGCTTCATCCTTCCCACTTCATTCCCTGCGATTGAAACAAAAAAAGAAAAAAAAGCACAGAGCCAAAAACATAAAAAAAATTAATAAGAAAAGTTAGGCCCCGTTCACCGACGCTCTATCTCCCGTCGCCAAAGTGACGCGACGGCCTGCAACCGACGGTCCGTGCCAACGGAGTTGGTTCCGTCGGTTGTAGCCGACGCCCGACTGACGCAACCGTTGGGACGAGTCTTATGTGAGATTTGTTTCTTGGCCTACGTTGGATAAGTTAAAGTGAGAATTGTTTCTTGGTCTATGTGGGACAAGTTAAAGTTTTAAACAAAAAGAAAATAAAATAAAGTTATTAGTTACAAGATTAAAACTCACGATCACATTCATAAAAAGCAACTTGTTAACAAACTAATCTAAAATTTAACTTGTTTTAATTATTTGCTCTAAATATATTTATTACATATATTGCAACACTCATGATATATATATATATTACATCTTATGAGACAATATGTATTATTATTATTATTATTATTATTATTATTATTATTCGATATTAGATTATGTATAGTGCAATATACAATTTGTTATTAATTGTTACATAGTAATATAAAATATAGTGACAAAACTTTAACGTTAATAATGTTGTTTACTTGTTAGATTGTATGTCTTTGAATAAAAATTACTTGTTGGATTGTTAAATTGTTTGGTGGACATGATTTTGTATGTCTTTACTTCATGTATATATTATGTTTTCAAATTTTAACTACTCCGGTCCGACCTTCCGGCCCAAACGATCCAATCGATCCGACCAGAAATCGACACTACTCCGGTTCGATTAAAAAACCAGGTTTTAAAACATTGGCCTTAATAGGTTTATGGTAGAAAACCTTGTTGACCAAATCGAGAACACTTTGACCTACGATAAAAATAGGTGGATCAAAATGTCAAATCATTTATTAAAGGGGTTCCCGGTACCAAAACGCCACAAAATTGTGGTTCCGTTTCTGAAAACGTGGCTTGCTGATGTATCTTTAAAGCAAAAGCTCTTCAGTTAAAACTGCCAATTTTCATATATTATCAATTAATTAATTATTATTATTATTTCATAGTATAGTATATCAAATACCTGATATCGTATAGCTTTTTCTTTTCACTATTATAAAATAAAATAAAGTTATGGAATCTAATTTATACTTTATGGATAATAGATAATATCATGTTGCGAAACTAGCATAAGTGTGTGTATCTAGTATCTACCATAAAGTTTGTAATCTTTGTACCGATTATTATTATGTACTTTAAATTAAATTTAAAATAGCTTTTATATGTTAGATACCTTTTTTAATCATGAGTATATATTAGTACATGGGCAAAGAAAACAAAGCTCACTTTGCTTACCATGAATGTTTTTCGTGATGAAGGCTTTTAGCGAAACATGTTAAACGTTTGAGATTTTTCACCATTTAGGTTATTCGAGACAAGCAATAATTTAATTTTACTCGAATGTATATGGTTTGATCTTACATTCTTATCGGTGACTCCGTAACCGCTTTGAACCATTTTAATTTCCTGGCCACCTAAAAATATTTACTTTAACGAGGTTCGAATCTAAAAATCCTTATAGCTTGTGAGTAAATCATGACGTCTTACCACCGCACCACATGTCCACATTAGTGATGGTTGAATAAGCCTTTAAATGTATTTGGGTCTAAATAATAAGGCTTGTAAACACACGTAGCAAATATTAGGTTACCTAATTTGTGATTGAGATAATATGGCTTGTACTTTTCTCTTAGACATTATGCAATTTAACTTGATAATACTCGAACAAAACAAACATGTGCCATGTTAGTGTTTTATAATCACATCTAATCATCACATACCGTTATTTTAATGTCAGCTCTGAGTCGGTGAACACAACTAGTTTCACACGAAAGATATTTACAAAAACAGAAAATTACTGTGCTAGACCGATCAACGCACCCTTTTCGTTAAATGAACCATGTCAGAGTTTTTTTTCGTTTCTAGGCCATGAAATCGCCAAATGCTAAAATCCCTTCGGCGATTCGGCGATTTTTATGTTACCCTATCATCTCGCGACACGTGGCACCAACTTATCGCCGGAATACCAATAAATCGCCGGTCCCACCCTTCATCGCCAACCCGCCAACCTGTACTTAAAAAATCGCCGAATTGCCAAAAGTTAGTGCCACGTGTTGCGATATAATTGGGTCACATAAAAAATCGCCGAAGGGATTTTTGCATTCGGCAATTTCATGGTTTAGAATCGAAAAAAATCTCTGACATGGTTTATTTAATAAAATGGGGGAGTTGACTGGTCTTTTGAGGTAATTTTCTCGTACAAAAATGATCCTATTTATATAGTTATGAACAGATACTCTTACCGAGAGAGTGCTAGATCACTATGAATATTTGCATTTCATAAAGTGTCCTTTTTGACTAACAAATATTTTCGCACAAAGTAAAACGAATATTTACAATTGCCTCGAGCGCGACTCAAACTCAAATTCTTATATTAGATCACCATAATACCGTTAGGTCAAATATACTTTGATATTTCGCGTGTTCTTATGAAACAGAACATGTAAATCGAGTAGCGTTTTATCAACATTGTATAAAAAACCGAAAACAAACATCAAATATAGAGAAAAGTAAATATAGAAAAGGTCCTAGTAGTCCGATTGATACAACAATCCAAAACATCTAACAAATTTCGTAACTCCTTTGACAACAACAATATCTAACAAAACAATCACAAAATTCACAATATTTTGCAACTCCATTTCATAACACATGTCTGGATTTTGGTCCAAAAATTTGAAGTCTACGATTCTTCATTCCTTTTTCAACACTTCTCTCTCCATGTGATCATCAAAATGCGCAGAGAAACCACATGCCCGCCCTTCTTTTGATCTCCATTTCCCCTTCCCCCCAAACCCAAACCCTATCTCTTTTAACTACACCCACACATTCATTAATTTTTTCAACTCAGCTGACCTAAATTACACACACTTAATTGAATTTTACATAAATTAGGGATCCAATTCCATCAGTTTTATTTACAACTATCATTATTCAAATTCAGCAGTTGTTCGTTATCAGATTGGTAGGTGTGTGAATTAACTGCAACCGATAATTCGATCTAGGTTATTAGTTTTTAATTTAGTCAACATTTGGCTGAAAGAAATTGACTAGAGATCAAAATTTTGGATCCGGTTCAGGAGTGTAACAGCGCCATCTAATGGCGCTGTTCAAACGTTTCTTTTACCGGAAGCCGCCGGATCGGTTGCTTGAGATCTCCGAGAGGGTTTACGGTATGTATCTATTGTTTGTATCTGTAGTTTATACTTTTGCTTATTTTTTAAGAAATTACTGATTTTTTCCTGAATTTTAGTTAAATGGTTGAAAATTATGTCCTGTTATATAGGATGTGGTATTTGACTGCCAGTTCAGTTACATTTTTAGCTGTTTTGAGAAATTGTTGACTATATTGGACTTGAAATTTAGGGGAATTATGCTACTTAGAATTAGATTATTAAGAAAGACAATACATTTGGTAATAATGTGAAGTAGATTGTGGTGTTAGATATTAGGTTAGGGAATTACTGCATGGTGTTTACCAGTTCGAACTTATTCATATATATGTAGATGCCAATTACGAGGAATGTATTCCTAAGTAAGGATTGCCATATTATTGACATTTGAATTCCACATCAATATTTGAAGACGGTAATGTACGAGAAACCCGGACTTTGCCTTATTAGGTTCAAGAATTTGCTACCCTTTATGCCAGACTAACTGTTCCGATATGTGCAGTGCTTGAAATAATAAGGATTTATAAAACGGTATTAGCTGTTTCTGCTGATTATGTGTTATGGTTGTGCCAAATTAGCATTGCATTTGATGTAACTTAGTCTGCTGATGTCATTTGTATTGTTTTTTTTTTTTGTTTTTTTTTTCAACTTTTGTTTGCTATGCTATGCTATGCTGCAGACATAAAGTTACATCCAAATATCCAATAGAAGAAAATATAATGGCTAGTGTTGGGGTAACACGAATTTTAGTTACATTTGCATCTTTTGAGGGTAACATCTACAATCTTGTGAGTATTATTTGCAGTTTTTGATTGCTGCTTCTCAACTGAAGTACTTGAAGAAGATGAGTACAAGATTTATATGGGTGGCATTGTGGCTGAACTCCAGGACTACTATCCCGATTCTTCTTTCATGGTTTTTAACTTTAGAGATGGTGAAAAAAGGACCCAAATTTCTGACATATTATCTCAATTCGATATGACGGTTATGGAGTACCCTCGGCAATATGAAGGGTGTCCGATGTTACCATTAGAAATGATCCACCACTTTTTGAGATCCAGTGAAAGTTGGCTGTCACTGGCTGGTCAACAAAACGTGCTTTTGATGCATTGTGAAAGGGGAGGGTGGCCGGTGCTTGCATTTATGCTTGCAGCTCTTCTTCTGTTTAGAAAACAGTATAATGGTGAACAGAAGACTCTTGAAATGGTATACAAGCAAGCTCCTAAAGAGCTTCTTCATCTTTTAACACCATTAAATCCTCAGCCTTCTCAGTTAAGGTATCTTCAGTATATATCCAGAAGAAACTTAGGTTCTGACTGGCCGCCGTCAGACACGCCTTTAGCTTTGGATTGTATTATACTTAGATTCCTTCCATTATTTGGTGAAAAGGGTTGTCGACCTGTGGTTCGGGTCTACGGTCAGGATTCATCTTCATCAAGCGCCAGTAGGAGCTCTAAGCTTTTATTCTCATCCTCGAAAACCAAAAAACAAGCACGCTTCTATCAACCGGTAAATTTCCCCCCTTGCATTTATGAAACCTAAAGGGAACTGCTTCCTCTCTAAGGGGATGTATGTATGTGCATTTCGAATGTGATTACTTAATTCTGAATGATAGCCATTTTTAATAATACGGACTGTAGAAGATAGTGTTCGGACAATTGGACGTGCTCTTTATTGTTCAACGTTGTAGTAACTAAATAATCAGTTGCTCATGTTCTCTTTCAGTTTCTGATTATTCAAGTAATTTGTACATAGAATTACCAAAAAGAAATTTATTGTGGAAAATAGGACAAATACTGATAATACATGTAATTAGTTTTTATAGTGATAAATTATGTCATTCTTGTGGAAGTAAAAAGATATATGTCTTGTGAGATGAGAGTAGAAGTATCTCAAATAAAAGAATGGGTAAATAGGTAAATTATCCTTCAATAATCAGTTGCAGCTAGTACAGAACTAATCATCCGAATCTGGTTATTTGACCCCTAAATAATCAGAAGCAAAATTTGTTTATATATACATAAAAAACTGATTATTGTTATTTAATTACTTTAAAATTGTAAGTCCAACCATCCCATATTAGAATATTAAGACTTTGTGATGCAGGAAGAGTGTGAACTCGTGAAAATAGATATCCATCACCGCGTTCAAGGGGATGTCGTTCTTGAATGCGTACATTTGGATCATGTAAAGGAGGAAAAGATGTTTAGAGTAATGTTTCACACAACATTTGTGCGAAGCAGTGTACTGATGTTGAACCGTGATGAAGTTGATGTCATGTGGGATGCACGTGACCAGATGCCCAAGAACTTTAAGGCAGAGGTAAGTGTTGATTATCCTGTTAAGCTGGTAGTGTATTTATTTGTGAATCTCTAGAAGTTGAATGCATACTCATATATGTATCAGGTACTTTTTTCGGATGCTGATGCTCTACCATCTATAATCACTACAGAAGGAGAATTTGAAGATGGGAATGAGACGGAAAGTCCTACACATGAAGAGTTTTTTGAGGTTGAAGAGATTTTTAGCAACGCGATTGATGGGCAAGATGCCAAAGGCGAACCAGAACCTGAAGCTGATGCATTTGAAGACTATCCATCAGATGAACCTGAACCAAAGGTTTATCCCAATGATTTAAAGCATGTAAATGGTGGTTTGAAGCTAGCAGTGATGGTTGCCAATGAAGATGATAAGACCAATATGAAGGAAGTAAAACTGGAAGAGATAAATAGTAAACAAGATAAAGAAGAAGCTCCAGGGAAGAAGTTAGGTAAGGATGACTCGCAGCAGAAGTTGAGCAGAAAAAATTCTTTTAACTCAAAAGTAAGTATGGATGGTGTTGGAAAACAAAAAGGTAAGCCGGAGATTGGGACAAATGTAAGAGTTGCAAAACCAAATGTGGTGTCTAAGTGGATACCTACTAATAAAGGTTCTTATACCAACTCGTTGCATGTGCAATATCCCTATGCAAGACATAATAGTGCACCTTCTGTGCTAGCACAATCGAAGGATGAGAAGAAGTTGGTTGAAGGTACTGCAAATAAAACAGAGAATGCATCAAGGAAACAAGCGTCTCAAGTGGCTGATTCTTTACCTTCAAAATCATCTCTGTCATCTGTTAAGTCTCTAGATTCTTTTGTTACCAATTTGGAAGAAAAATCAGCAAAAGTTAAGCCGCCACTTCCTCCATTAGCATCACCTCCTTCTTCAGTTGGTAGGGATAATCTGGAAAAAAGTACCAGCAAGGCCCCAGCCCCATTGCCCCCTCCCTCACTACCATTACCACCCCCTCCACCACCGCCTCCAATGTATGCTTCCTCATCTCTGCCGCCATCCCCACCACCACCACCTCCAATATATGTTCCTCCATCTCCTCCGCCACCCCCACCACCACCACCACCTCCAATGTATGTTTCCCCATCTCCTCCGCCACCGCCGCCACCTCCACCACCTCCAATGTATGCAACTCCATCTCCTCCGCCTCCACCTCCACCTCCACCTATACCTCCAGTGTATGCAACCTCATATTCTCCACCTCCGCCGCCGCCACCACCACCACGTCCATTGTATGCTGCCCCTTCTCCACCGCCGCCACCTCCACCACCGCCAAGGCATGCAACCTCATCTTTTTCTCCACCGCCCCCGCCTTCACCTCCGCCTCCGCCTCCGCCTCCGCCTCCACCTCCACCTTCTAGGTATGGAGTCCCATCTCCCCCACCCCCACCCCAGCCTCCACCTCAAAGGCTTGGTGCTTCTTCTCTTCCACCCCCACCCCCACCGCCGCCTCCACCTCCTATGTATGGAGCCTCACCTGCATCAATAGGTTCTACACCTTCAACGTATCATGCTCCATCTCCTCCTCCTCCACCACCACCACCACCACCTTCATCACAACGTACTCCATTGCCATCACCACCTCCACCTCCTTTGCGTGGTGCTCCACCTTCACCACCACCCCCGCCACCACTTCCAAGTGGTGCTCTACCGCCCCATCCTCCACCAATGTGGGGACCACCACCTCCGCCTCCACCTCCTCCTGGAGGTCGAGCACACGGACCGCCGCCTCCACCACCACCACCTCCTGGAGGCCGAGCACCCGGACCGCCGCCTCCACCACCACCTCTTGAAGGCCGAGCACCTGGACCGCCACCTCCACCACCACCTCCACCTGGAGGCCGATCATCCGGACCACCGCCTCCACCACCTCCACCCGGAGGCAGAGCACCTGGACCACCACCTCCGCCACCTCCTCCCGGAGGGAGAGCACCTGGACCACCGCCTCCGCCACCTCCACTTGGAGGCCGAGCACCAGGACCGCCTCCGCCACCTCCACCCGGTGGCCGAGCACCCGGACCACCCCCGCCACCTCCACCTGGAGGTCGTGCACCCGGACCTCCACCACCACCTCCACCTGGTGGCCGTGCACCTGGACCACCTCCACCACCTGGACCACCAAGACCTCCTGGTGTTGGCCCTCCGCCACCTCCGTTGGGACCTCGTGCACCTGGACCTCCAAGTTTTGGCCCTACTCCACCTAGGGGTAGAGGATTGGTGCGTCCTGCTGCAGCCGCAGCACCTCGAAGAGCTAATTTAAAGCCGCTGCATTGGAGCAAGGTGACGAGAGCATTGCAAGGAAGCTTGTGGGAAGAATTGCAAAGACCCGGAGAGCCCCAAAGGTGTTGCACTTTCTGCAATATTAGATATTATTTTTGCATAATTTTAGACACAATATTTATATAGTTGACAGATGTGCTGCGTGTCTTTGATTTATGTATTTCCCTTTTTTTATACTGTATATTATTCTAAGAGCAGTGTACATTACTGAACTGCAGTGCACCAGATTTCGATGTGTCAGAACTTGAGACACTCTTCTCTGCCATAGTCCCAAAGAAAGATACTTCTAAAGCAGGAGGACGGCGCAAGTCTACTGGTTCAAAAACTGAGAAAATCCACTTGGTAATGCAATATAAACTTATTGGTAAATTAAGAATATTGATTGCTTTTTTTCATGTGAACTCTTTGAGCTGGACTATGTTAGTTTTGGATATCTGCCATTTAGCATCCAGTTCTGTTCTCTCTCTCTCTCTCTCTCATATTGACATTCCCTTTTTGCTAATGCAAACTTGTATATTAGGTTGATCTAAGGAGGGCCAATAACACAGAAATCATGCTCACCAAGGTTAAGATGCCTCTTCCTGACATGATGGTAAGTATGGACTTCATAGTAACAGAACATCTTGACTGGCTTTGAATTAATCTATTGTTTTCTCCAGTGTTGTAAAAAACGGCCTACACGGCCGTGTACTCGGCGAGTACTCGGAAAAAGGCCTTGGCCCGTGGCTACTCGGGGGTAGTCGGTCAAAAAAAGGTCAACCGAGGTCAACGCGGTCAAACTTGGATTACACGGTCCAAGTCGGTCAAACATGGTCAAAGTCAACTCTGGTAAAAAATTAAAAGGATTTAAATTAGGGTTTTTAGCCCATTTACACATGCCGCTCTAGCTTTTCTTCTTCTTCCAGCTTGGCAATTACGTTTAATGTTTATGTCTATAGTTCTATTTCATATATTTGCACATATAATATTGAAAATTATTAATTAAATGTAAAAAAGTCAACAAAAGTCAAAATCCGAGTACTCCCCGAGTACACCCCGACTAGGCCGATAACTCCTTAGAAGGTCCTTGCCGAGTACACCCCGACTAGCGTCTTTTACAACCTTGGTTTTCTCGTAACTTGTGCTGTTTTTATCTGTTCAATATCGTACGCTTATTTGTCATGCAATTAAGTTGAATAATAGCAATAATATTTGACATAAACAGGCTGCAGCTTTAGCTATGGATGAGTCAATCTTAGATGCTGATCAAGTAGAGAATCTTATCAAGTTCTGTCCTACTAAAGAAGAGATGGAGCTTCTCAAGGTAAAACCATACTTTGTACATCTATATTCGTTTTACGCTGGTATCCTCGATTAAAAACTTTTATTGGGTGAGAAAGTTGCAGTTTGATGCAATCAACAATGTTAAATATTTTTTATCTTTCTTTTTCTAAAAAACTTTTATTAATGCTCTCCGTTTCACTTGTTCAGAATTATACAGGTGACAGGGAGATGCTGGGCAAGTGTGAACAGGTATGATATATTATATCTTTTACATCGCGTTCCAGAGTTTTGAGAGGCACGATAAGAAGATAAGATAAAAAAATTTACTAGGAGGAGAAGAGAAAAGAAAAGATTTTAATTTTCATGTTCCTGAGATGAAATTCTGAAGAACTTTAGTAGCGTGTTAAGTGTCTTGGTAATTCATGAGACTTCTAGTATATCAATAGCTTTTAACTTGCCATATCAATTACTCAAAATAGTCTTTCTCATTTTTCAAGTGAATTACATCAGCTACTGGCCATTTCATTCTGTTTCCACTTTGTGACATTTAGCCTATATTTGTTTGAATTTGTCTCCCAGTTTTTCCTGGAACTCATGAAGGTGCCACGTGTAGAATCGAAGTTACGGGTTTTTCTCTTCAAAATTCAGTTTAACTCTCAGGTAAGATTTAGTATTTAGATTCAAGTGTTCTGCTCACATTATAATGTCATTCGTTTCTTCATTTTGTTTATATATATTTATATCATTTTGGCATATTTTTCAGCTTACAGAATTCAAGAAGAGTTTAAACACCGTAAACTCGGCATGTGACGAGGTACTGTAATATACAAATTGATGCTGTTCCAGTTCTTTAATTAATTATTCCATTACCTTATCCCAGCTCTCTTGCTGTTAATAGGTCCGAACTTCTGTCAAGTTAAAGGAAATTATGAAGAGAATCTTGTATTTAGGGAATACGTTAAATCAAGGAACTGCAAGAGGTAAGAACATCATTCTTAATATATCATGTATCTTACATACCTGATTAAGGAAGATTCATAGTGTGTATTTTTTCTTTTTTGTAACAAGAATTTGCATGCTTTTCTACAATACACTCTTTGTGCACTACTATTCTCTTGAGTATGTCACTTCTTGTTTACTTGTAGAATTACAAAGGAAATTACACTTTTGGAAAAAATCAATGGGTAGTAACAACCCTCTTCATTTTATACATAATATGCAGGCTCTGCAGTTGGTTTTAAGCTGGACAGTCTTTTGAAACTCACTGATACACGGGCTTCAAACAGCAAAATGACTTTAATGCATTATCTCTGCAAGGTACACGTCACTTTTGCATTACTATTGCTATTCATATAGCTTTGCCTCCTGAGAAATGTATCGAGTAAACAATATCACTGTTTTACAGGTTATTGCCTCCAAGTCACCAGCCCTTTTAGATTTTCATGTGGATCTTGTTAGCCTCGAGTCTGCCACTAAGGTTCACTTTCCCATATTAATTTAAAAATCAAGTCACCATTATTGTTGGTACGTAAATGGTTGGATAAGATTAATAAAGCCAGCGTCCTTCCTTGCAGATACAATTGAAATCTTTGGCAGAAGAAATGCAAGCCATTATTAAGGGACTGGAAAAGGTTAAGCAGGAACTAACTGCATCCGAAAATGATGGCCCTGTATCTGAAATTTTCCACAAGGTAAGTAAATACCTTACTCCGTTTCATCATTTTTACGTCCTCAAATATTCCATTCTGATGAGTTAACATTATTTTTTCTTCTTAGACGCTGAATGAGTTCATTGGCTTTGCCGAGTCAGAAGTGATGTCTGTAACAAATTTATATTCTGTGGTGGTAAGAAACCTTTTAAGTGTGGTTCAAATTTGACATTCATGTCCAAAGTTTGTTTTTGGCCGTTTCTCAATTTTTTTTAAAAAAATTATATTTTACTAATTCTGTATTGCAGGGTAGAAATGCTGATGCATTGGCCCTATATTTTGGTGAAGACCCTGCTCGTTGCCCTTTCGAGCAAGGTAAATATCAAGAACATCTTCAAAATTGTTCAGATAGATGTTATGTTTAAATAATATTGTCTTTATATGCACGTTTATGCAATTAGAATTCTTCCACTAAATGGGGCATATTTAAATATGGCTTTATGGTTGTGCAGTCACTCAGACCCTTTTAAACTTTGTGAGGCTCTTTCGAAAAGCTCATGAAGAGAACTTTAAACAGGCTGAACTAGAAAAGAAGAAAGCTCAGAAAGAGATTGAAATGGAGAAGGCAAAGGGTGTAAACTTGACAAAGAAAGGTGAGAAATAAGCTGAATGGAATTCATTCTCTTATGATCCAGTCAAAGGGTTGGGTCAACGCGATCCCGATACTAGCTGCAGCCACAAGTTGTGAACTGAAAAACCCAGGCTGCAGGCACAAATCCTAGAACTCCCGAAAACAGCTCTGATGTAAATACATACACAGGTTAAGATGCTGTTTCAGTGCTTCAAAGTTCATCCAGATGCACGTGTTCTCGGGGGGGTGATATGAAACTGGTTTGACCTTAGATCTTACTTCAGTTGATAAATCAGATTGGGGATTTGGCCTCTGAAATAATGTCCCCAGAGCTAACACTATAGTAACAATGTAGAGTATAATCATTAACCGTGTATATACATCTCTAACCGTATACTATCATTGATATTCGATTATTCTCTTTGTAACATTAGAAGTTGGTCAACTTAGAGTTTTTGACAAGAAACTGACCGCAAATTTGTTGTATATAATAGTAGGTAGAGGTGTAGAGGATAGGAATTCGGGTGTAGGCGAACTGTTGCTGTATTGTTGTAACAAAAAAGTGAGATAGGTTGCAGATTTGGACACATATTGTTGATCTTGGAATGAGAAAATTATTGGTTCCGTTCTGTTTGTACTTGCTCTTATGTTTACTGGTATCAATTATGTGTTACTAATACTCGTATGTTTTACGTGTAATAAGTATGTTGTTGGGCAACTGGGCACGACTTTCATGCAGTTAGTTGGTCAAGTGTATTTTTTTTTTCCAACAGCTGCACAATGATTAGTTTACTGGTCCTTAATTAAAACCTGCACCCTGAGGGCTGAGTCCTTGACCTCGATCAATCCAAACACATAGATGGTTCCAAACAACTTTAGAATTAGGAGGTGCTCTTGCAGTGTTGTGCAAATGAATAATCGATGGCAGTGCATCAAATGAGGTCAACTCGACCTCAAATACATAGCTTAATGAGTTTTCAAGATGAAAGCTCAAGTCTGGCTCAAAAACGATTTTATATTGAATTCGAGATTCTAAAATATTCAGTAGGAGCTATCCTCAATTCAAAATCTCTATTTTGGGAGCTTAATAAAGTTAGATTTTGATGAACTGGATCTGATAAATTACAATAATTCTAAGCTTGAACGCTAGATAATTTACATTATACCATGCCTAGCTCGTTTTTTGTACTCAAACATGCTGAACTCATAGAAATTATTATTAGAGGATTAGATTAAGTGGCCCAAGTCCGTTTGTGGGCTTAGGGTCCGTTAGGGTTTTTATGTATTCTATAAATATCGTATCGAGAAAGAAAAAGAAAAGCAATCGGAAAATAGTTATTCTCCTGTCGTCGGCTAAATGCAGATGATCCGGAGGAATCCTTGTTTGTTTGTGTTTTTTTTCGTTCGTTCTCTTTAAACATTTGCCTACTTCTATTATTATCCTTTCCTCAATCATAATTTATAAGCATTAGTCTTTATCATTTTATTTTATTTTCCATTCTATTTTCACGGATATAGAAACATAAGCATAGCATTAAAGCCCCTCTAATCTTTGTCATCCCTACTTTTTGAAAAATTCACGTGCAAGTTTCTTTAATTCTTTTTTTCCTTTTATTTGGCCATTAATTGACTAGTTATTCGGTTCTCTTTCGATTGCTTTATGCACTTTTAATTAATCATCGTCGAAGCATTAGAGGTAGAGTTACCAACTGCAGCAGCAGTCGTATGTACAGACCCTTGCCGTCAATGTTGTTTTAACGGAGATCACTATTGCCTTCGAAAAATAGTTGATCAAAATTGTCGCTCCTACCTAGGCAAAGCAAGTCAAGCCATGACGTGAAAGGGAAAAAAAAAAACGTTACAGAGTAAAGAGGAAGCCGTCAAGCAGTATCGCCGTGCAAACAACAAAACAGAATAAGCAAACAAAATCAAAAGAAGATGAAAAAATGAAGTAATCAACATTTGCTCCAGTTTGTTCGTCCGGAAGGCTCCCGAGTATTAGAGGATTAGAGTAAGTGGCCCAAGTCCGTTTGTAGGCTTAAGGTCCGTTAGGGTTTTATGTATTCTATAGATATCGTATCATAATAAAGTTATTGCCTACGGTCCCTACGGATTTCATTGTATTGTTAAATTGTAAGATTAGAAAGCAAGAACAAACCACTACATTCCTTCCCCATTATTATATTCGATAATTTGGTACGCCTTGGTAATTGGGGCATATTTGGAATGACCCAAAACTTTCGTCATTTAATTATTTTCCGATATATCTAATCTGTCTTAAATCTTAATCATCATTTAGTAATACTAATTTAATTATTTTCCGATATATCTAATCTGTCTTAAATCTTAATCATCATTTAGTAATACTAATGCGTAGCATTTAAAATTATCAACCAAACAGCCCCCTAAATCACGATTGAAGTTCTATTTAGACTCTAAAAATGACTTCATATCGTATATAGTTAACCTGTTAGTCTCCATGTCTTACAGGGTTCAAGATATTTCAAGATATCGTTTTCGTCTTTGAAAGGTTAGGATTGTAGAGTAGAGTTCAAATGAGTACATCAATTTTGAGTGAGAATAGGGGAATCAATCTCAACCTCTCATTTTCATCAAATACTCATTTCCCCCACATTTTTGAAACTCAAATATCTCACAAACGGTAAGTCGAAAAATCATGAAAATTGCACAATAAAATTCAGCGTTTTCTCCTCTTCGATTTGCTGTTCCTCAAGGCATACTATTGACCCCTTTTTTCATTTTTTTGTGGGTTTTACAAATTAGTAACACATGTGTTAGTGATTGGTTGTACATTTGATTTGTGGTTAGGGTTAGGGGTTAGGGCTAGGTTTTAGGGTTTAGGGTTTGGGTTTAGCAGGGGTTAGGGTTAGGGTTAGGGTTTAGCAGGGTTTAGGGTTTAGTATGATTTAGGGTTTAGAGTTTTATAAATCGTTTAGGGTTTAGGTTTTAGGGGTTATGGTTTAGGGTTTAAGGTTTGAGGTTAGGCCCCGAAACCCCAAACCCCCAACCCTAACCCCTAAACCCCAAACCCTAAACGCAACTCTTTAACACATGTGTTAGTAAATGTGAAATCCACCAAAAAGATGGAAAAAAACTCATCGAAAGTATGCCTTGAACGACGGCAAATCGAAGTGGAAAAAACGCTAAATTTAATTGTGCAATTTTCATAATTTTTGGATTTGTCGTTTGTGAGATAATTGATGTTAGGGGTAAATGAGTTTTGTACATTTGAAACATTCTCTTTGTACACATGGCACAATATCATTGGTTCCCTCAATCTCACACAAATTCCTATTCTTATTTGAACCCCACCATAGGATTGTAAGATTTATAAAAATGAATAGTGTAATACTCCCGTAAAAAATTAAGTTACCAAAATATGTATAGAATTTTGATTGTCTATTTGACATAATAAAACTAATGTGAATAAAAGGTTAGTACCTTAGACTTTTATATGACAAAATCAACATATGTTAATAGTTATAGCTCATTAGTTCAATCCAGGTAAGATTGGATTGGATCTAGATCCTAGAGATTTTAAGCAGGTCATATATTTTCAAGGTCATTTGTAAAATCAATATCGTTTTCGTTAATCAAGGTTGTAAAACTGTAATATAACTTAACAATCAAGATCGTAAAATTGTAAGATCGGATTATAAGTGTTGATAACCAAGATGTCTAGCCTTTGGTCTTAAACCTTGTAACGTTGAAAGATGAAGTATATATGTCACCATATTTTGTGTTCTCACGTAATCATATCATAGGTATACATCATAAAGTATTTAAGGAAAAAAGTAACAACATGAAAACACACACATTGTTTTTTCTATAAATATAAAAGGTAAAGGTATTTATAACACGAATGATAAGGACAAGAGTAACGTAGAAAAACAAACATATTCGATTATTAGTCATTAGCAAGCAATGATAAAAGACTTGAAAGTATCAAAAACATTTTGTGGTCACCAGTTTTGGGAGTCCTTAACATGTCCGAAAATTATTAGGAAAGTTTTGTCATTATTATTTTATTTGTAATCGTCAAGTTAGTCATATACGTTCTAATAGGCAGTCGATTGTAAATCAGTATGAGTTCTAATAGGCAGTCGATTGTAAATCAGTATGAGTTGTCTATTATCAATCTCTTATCCACAAATACTATATTTCATAAATCATCAATAATTTTGACAAGCTACCACCATATTTTTTAAATAAATTTGTAAAGTAATCATCAATACACAAGATACACTTAGAAACTACTTATATATGCGGAAGTTAATATTTCCCAAACATTCAAAAAAAGGAACGAAAATCTCAAAACAAAATTCAATATTTCACAAAACACAAATTTTATTTCGCAAAAAATGTATTTTGCAAAATCAATATTGGAGCTTAGTGTGTTAAGATAAACAATTTGAAGTTATTTCATTAAATTCTATTTCTAAAAGCATATGCTAATTTTTGTATTTTGTTTTTTGCAATTATTTTCCTCAATTATTAAATTTAAAAACGTGAGTTGTCGGGGATAATAATCATATTGAATTTGTTGAATTTATTTAAGTATTAATAATGGTTTAATCTTTATAGTTTCAATTTCTTTTCGTTTTAACCATTAAATTTTTTCTCTCAAAATTTAATTCTTCGAATTTCAAAAGTTTTATGGTTTAACCCTTCACAAATTTTTTGAAAGTTGGATGATTAAACTAAATAAACTTAAAGGGGCAAAATCGTTATAAAAAATAAACTTTAATGATTAAACCCTTAAAGTTTTGAAGTATAAAAAGTGAATATATCTAAGGCGGTTAAACCACCATTTTCTAAAAACTTGAATGATTAAATCATGCGAAAAAACTTGAACGGTTAGAGCTAGGGGTGTTCAATATTTGGTTTGAAACCGTTTAATCTGAATATCGAACCGAAATTTGAATTCAATTTTCGGTTTTGAATATTTCGAATTCGGTTAAACCAAATTCGATTTATTAAATAAATATATGTTATATAGTAATATATGTGTGTGTGTGTGTGTGTGTGTGTGTGTGTGTGTGTGTTATTTTTCGAATTTGGTTTAATTTTTTAAAAACTTAATTATTTTTAGATACCACGTGTTTGTGAAAAATAAATGTTTTGTTTCGACATTGAAATTAACGTACATTGACAGTTTTATGCTTTATAAACTCGAATTTGACAAATAAGTAGCATTTATCAATAGTTAGATTTATATAATTTGTATCGTATAATCATACATATCTTGTAGCTTTGTATGTTGAAGGGTGTTTTTGAAATACTATATTTTTTCGGTTTTAACCAAAACCGAACCGAATTTGAATTCGGTTTTCGGTTCGGTTTCGGCATGTGAATTTTATTTTCGATTTTGCTCCAAAAAATTTCAAAACCGATTAAACCGAGGAAAACGAAAACCGAACCGATGAACACCCACCCCTTGTTAGAGCGAAATTTTTTGAAAATTTGAGAATTAAACCATTACTAAGCCTTCCATAAAGCGGGATGGTTTTATAATGATCACGCCTTTTATTTGATTAATTCCTTAAGTTAAATATTTATACTTTTCTGCTACCTCCGTCCCATTTTTATTGTTCTGTTTTGACTTTTGAAGTATTTCTTTTTTAACTTTGACCTTAAGTATTTTTGTTTGTATTATATAATACTTGATAAGATTATAACCAATGAAAATATTTTGCATCAAGTATTATATAACACAAACAAAAATATTTAAGGTCAAAGTGGAAAAAGAAAGACTTAAAAAGTCAAAACATGATAATAAAAATGAGACGGATGAAGTATTAACTATTGTCAGTTTTGAATGTTGCATTGTGCCATTGTTCATGCATTAAATGTTTACAAAAGGTTTAGAAGAGTCATGTCATATGAACCTTTAAAAAAATAAATTCAATATTTCCGATTAAAGACATATATATATTTTCACAAAACAGTTTAATGTTTTTTTTTCCTCTAACAAATATATTAACACTGTATTATTATAACTTGTATTGCATGTTTATTTACTATTATATACATGTAGTTCTAAAGTGCTACTATATAATTTTAAATTAAACAAATGTATTATTTTAAAGAGAAAATTACTGAAATGGACATCCAAAACACATGTTTTCATCCGATGATTGGATTAAGTGTTTTTTTTTTTAGCAAATTGGTCACCAAATTCAGCAAAAAGGAACCCGGCGAACTTTAATTAACCACTAAAAAGAAGACACATACTATTCAAATTAGCCGGTTAACGGAAAGCAGGGGCGAATGTAGAGGGGGGCATGGGGCAGTAGCCCCCCAAGAATTTTCAAATCTTGTAAAAAAAAAAATTTTTAAGGGTATTTATAATATTTTATAGGTTTTGCCCCCCAAAGATGAAGAAATAATTAAAAAAAAATTGTTGGCCCCCAATATATAAATACTAACTCCGCCCCTGACGGAAAGCTAGCCGGTCGATGTAAAGGTAGCCTGCCCAATTGAACTTCATCATGTGTATAGCAAAGTTCGTTAAATATTTTTACCTGGTTCGAGTTTATGTGAATAGCAAAGTTCGTTAAATATTTTTACCTGGTTCGAGTTTATGTGAAGGTGAACTCAGAATTTATCGTAAATTATTTGGCCATGATATTAAAAGAAAGAAAAAGGGGGAAAAGAAATCATGTTTCACATATTGTTTGGATAGTGACCTAATTATTGGTGCTTGTTTGCTTAACTTACACCCAACTAACTTCTTTTACCTCCTTCATTAGTCAATTGTTAAAACGTAAAAGTAGAGATGGTTATCTCAATGATTCATTTTTTTGTTTGCACTTATAACAATACATTAGTAAAATAATTTATCTTCAAACTTTAAACCCGTGTTGTCTTTCTTTTGGTCCCTCTAAAAAAATGCATATAAAAGTTAGCAAAAAAAAGAGCTTTAATAGAAACATAATAAAAATATTATATTTAAAACGACGACGACTTGAACATTAAACCACTTCATTAAAATTTATATTTCTCATAAGCGGTATCACATACGTAGTATAAAAGCCATCGGTTTTTATTCATATAGTTCACAAGTGTACTTATTGGTGCTATACAATACAACATAATTAAACATAATTTGTTGTGTACTAATAAAAATTGGCGGGGCACGAATCTATCACCCAGTATAAAAGTTCAAACAATCATGTTATAATGACTTGTATTTCAAGCATACAAAGTTGTACAATGTCTTATATTCAATTTTGTAACTATATACTACATGAATTTAATCCAGAGGAGAGTTTATGAACTCATTCTCAGCCTGTGATTTCAATCCAAGAAAAAAGAAAAAAAATTCCCAATCACAAAAAATAATCAAAAAATATCTTTTTCTAAACATTTTACCAACGCAAAACCATTTATTTCTTCTTGTACTTCTTCTTTAGTCCTACCAGATTCTTGATCAACAATATTCTGATCATAAGCAATTTTGCAGCTTTTGAAGAACACACACCCAATAATCACATCAATTGTGATTAAAATTGAGTACATGTAAGCAATAAACAATCCCTCTAATACCATTGTTGAGGTTATTTCATTCAATCCCGAATCCGAATAAGCCTTGACAACCCTGAATTGGAATAGGAATTCGATTCCGGCCAATGCGATATTTACGGGCAATGATAGTGAAAGAGCAATTGAAGTCCTTCCTCTAATCATTACACAAGATTTGAGAATGGAAATGAATCCACCATTTAATTCCATTCCTGAGAGAATTAATGCCATATTGCATATGATCAATGTGTTTGCTATAACAATGGAATACGCGATTCCACCAAAGAAAGTAATGAGTAATGATGGAATGTTTAGATTTTGTAAGCAGTTGAAAGCAATGAAAAGA
Organism: Helichrysum umbraculigerum; assembly: GCA_949592205.1. Taxonomy (NCBI): domain Eukaryota; kingdom Viridiplantae; phylum Streptophyta; class Magnoliopsida; order Asterales; family Asteraceae; genus Helichrysum; species Helichrysum umbraculigerum. Next base: position 44,000,466 of record CATIUR010000007.1, read on the forward strand.
ACCCAAAAACAAGTGGCATTTGCTGAAATGATTAGTAATGTGTTCCATATTTGTGTTTGGAGAATGGAATTGAAGATTCTGATTAACGAAGGTGGCGGTTTGACGAGTGTGTTGAATGATTGAATTATGAATGATTTTGTTACTAAAAGGAATGAAAGTGTAAAAGGTAGGATTAGAATTGAAGAAGTGATGGTTTGGGAGAGTTTAAGGTTGAGAATGGAAAAGAATTCGGATTCCGGAGGGAATCCGGCCGCATCGAAAAGGGATTGGAGATGGGAATGGAGGGAAAGGGAATGATTTGGAAGGAAAGAAGAGGAAAGGAGAATTGAAAGGGAGAATGGGAGGGATAAAAGGGAAGTGGTTGTGAAGAAAGTGTAGTGTTGGAGGAAAGTGTGGATTGATTTTCTGATGATTTTGATGGTGGATTCCATTGGAATTGGAGAGAAATGGGGGGAAATGGTGAGAAAGGAATGGTGGTGGTGGTGGTGGTGTTGATATGGAGGGAATTGGAAAGGAATGTTTGGTGCATTAGATGAAATACATGGAATGATGGACAGGCTACCAACTATAACCTATCTAACCCCATACATATGGAGTCGTTTCTGCTTGATTTTTTCTTTTTAAAATTTTTTATTTAATTAAAAAGGAAGAAGAAAACAGGAGTTGATGGAACTGTATAACTGTATTATACTACTATGAAATCAAATGTTATTTAAGTTCTGATAAATGGAAATGATAAAGATAATTTATATTAATTAATCAAACTGACCATAATTTAAAAGTCTGAATTGTATATATAGGGTTTATTTGTAGTCCGAGTGGGTATCGAATTTTATATTTTTTATTAGGGCAAATGGTTCAAAAAGTTTGACAATAAAGGGAATATGAGTTTTCTCGATGCGCAAAAAGGACTCACATTTCAAAATTGTGCCATAAAAGGATTTAAGTTGTCAAAAAAGTTCAATTAAAAAACGCAACACTAACAAATGTGGTAGTAATTTGTAAACCCAACCAAAGATGGGAAAAAAAAGTTGTCGAAAGTACAGCTTGTGAGATCTTAAATCGAAGAGGAGAAAACGTTTCATTTATGGTGCAATTTTTATAATTTTCCGACTTAACGTTTGTGAGATATATAAGTTTAAAAAACGTGGGGAAAATGGGTATTTGATAAAAATGAGTGGTTGAGATTGATTCTCCTATTCTCACACAAATTCTCATTCTCATTTGAACGTCATTCTACTTAAGGAACTATATATGGTGGATATATTTTTCGAACTCATTGTCATACGATATTGATGCAATACTTACTATGATAGTGATAGATTATATGAATCTTGAAGGGGAAAAAAATAGATAGAAAAACATACTAGTTTATTCTCTGATTCTTATCACTTCTATTCAAATTAATGTCACTAGTACTTAATTACAAGGATGATTATTATAAGTAATTGAACAGATTAATTATTTCTTAACAGAATTTGTTTTTCAAGTTTGTGTTCAAGTGTAAACATCTTATAACGATTCTAGGTAGCAAGATGGGAGGTTGATTAGATTTAAAGTTGATCGGAATTTAGTTTATTGTATTTTCCTGTGAAAGGATAATCGGCTTTTTGACAGTTACATTGACCAGATTTCTTGTATTAACTTCGTCCCAATTTTATCGTCTATATTTCTTTTTTGGGATATCTCAAAAATATATGTCAACTTTCAATTTTAACCAATCAGCAAGTGTTTAAGAAGAGAAAAATAAATTATCATTGGTCAGTAATACAATCGTTATACAATTTTAAAATTGTGTGCAAATTTGTAGTGAACAATAAATTTTAGACGGAAATTGTACATTACAAGACTTACACCGTTTAGTCATTAATTATAAAGAAAATTAAAAAAATAGAAAATTATAAGTATTCTTAAATTTTATTCATTAATAAGGAAGTAGTGTTGCACCATTTTAGATTTCAATAACTTTGGGATATAAAAAGGGAAACAAATATAAATCGAGATAGTTAATCAGAATGAGACCGATTAACATTTTGAAAAGATGTTGCAAGAAACATAGTAACATTAATAGAAATTTTCATAGCATATACACACGCACTCGAAAATATAACGTTAGATAGAAAAATGTCATGTAAATATCCATTGATATTACATATCATTATCTATTTATAAATAGAATTAAATGTGTCAGTGTTGGGTAGTGTATCATAAAAGAAAGTCTTATGAATTGTGGCTTTCTCAATTTTATACACATTTTATTTTTTTTACTTTTTATAGTATATTTTTTAGTTAAATTTAAAATAGTTACTATTTACCTTAAGAAGTTAATTGTCGGATGCTTGTTTATTAAATATAGAACTAAAAAACCCAAATGGTTATTGGCAGAGCGTGATCGAGGTGATCCTACAACCAAAATGTTGAGGGTTCAAGTCCAGAGGTGTACAAAACTACTACAAATGTAGTACTACACTAGTGGTGAAAATTAAATAGGGGTAAGTGCACGAAAATGTAATGAACTATGCTCTGACATTTATTGTATGTAACGAACTATTCTGATATTCATTATATGTAACGAACTTGCTAATTTCCTCCATTGTATGTAATGAACTAGTATTTTCCTTGATTTTTCCAAGTGTTGATTATGTAGGGCGACACGTGGCGTTCTTAGGACCGTTGATCTGCCCAAAATACAAGTTCGTTACATACAATGAAGAAAATTAGAAGTTCGTTACATACAATGAATGTCAGAGTAGTTCGTTACATACAATGAATGTCAGAGCATAATTCATTACATTTTCGCGTACTTACCCCAATTAAATATTCAAATTAACTGAATGGTAACCGAGTGAAGTGACAAAACTGAATTGATCATAAGGATTGGTGAAGCGGCGTTCAGATTGTAAATTATGATTAACCGAAATAAAAGGTTTATTATTGTGTATACTGTCAACCATCACCGAATTAACCGAATCGAAATCTAAATTATCTTTCATATCGTGTATTTCATATTTTGGCACTTATTTTACTTTTCAAATAAGATATTTAAAATATTATATTACTCCGTATCATTTTGGGTTAATCATCTAAAATTACACCACACTAACCCGACACTAGATGGTTAAAATTTTATACGCCATGGTGATATTATTGAGCTAAAAGAAGTTTAAAGACAACTGATGGTTCACAAAAATCTAAGATTGTTCAGTACAGTTTCTAAATGGTTAATCGAAGTAACACCTCACATTTGGCCCTTGGCCGAATTAATGCATCCATTTATTAACGGAATGGTTAGAATTATAAGTGGCAAAATGAATGGGTCGGGTCGGGTCACAGGTCTAGATGAGTTTAGGTCTAAATGGGTCCGGGTCTAGATGGGTCATTTAGAAGGATGCGTCAAAACGGGTCCGGGTCAAATGGGTCTCGGGTCGGGTCGGGTCATCGGGTTTTACCAAACTTTTTTTTTTTTAAATTTGAGTGAAAAATGAAATGTGGTGGAAAAAAAAAATTACCCGCTAGACCCGTCTAGACCCGTTGGTTAATTGTTACACAATTGGAGGTTGTATTAAAAAACCCATTTAGACACATCCAAAAATGGGAAGGAGACTCAACGAACCCATCCCCTCCTAAATATTAACCAAATTGACCCATAATTAATCAATGAGACTAAAATTGCCACCTCCAGTTAAATGTTGATAAATCGTAATTCCAGCTATGTGATGGATTTTGGTCCATATCCATTTTCTAAACGCTCATGCTCACCCAAACTAATGTCATAGGTCTATAGTAAAACTAGCAATTAATTAATGAATACAATTATAAGGGGCAGATGCATTTTAAAGGAAAGGAGTAGGAGTTGATTTCAACCGTTGACATATGTGATCAACGGCCTATATTTTTTCTATCTTAACAAAACTGCATTCAATGTAAAATTCAGTGTGTATGTAAAATGTATTGTTGTAAATCTGAACCGTTAATCACATAAATAAATAGCTGAGATCACCCGCCCCTCCTTGGGTCAAAATGCAGCCACCAGACCATTAATTATTTACAAGTGGTAATGGTGGTAATATGAAAACTATTTATTAGGTCTAATCCTTTAATTTATTATGAAACGAAATAACTACGTAACTATGAATTTAATAAACGAAAAGGCTACTACTAATATTTAGGGAGTACTCACATATTATATGATGATGATGATGATTAAATAAATTTGTAGATGTGGGTTTGCTTGGTGATGCAAAGAGGTTGAAGTGGGGTCTCAATCAACTATCATATGTAGGTTTGGTTGGCGTAGAATGGACTCAAAACTCAAAACTCAAAAGAGGACTCCTGCCTTTCTCCATCATGACTTACCGACTAACGATTATAAAACTCATTAACAAGTAATTATAACTAACCTATATTCCTTAATTACGGGTTTCTTAAGATTATCCATGATGTTTTCCTTTTCATTTTTAGAAAATAAAGGTGTGCAATTTTTATTTTCCATTAGAGTATAGTTTTTTCAAGAGAATGAGATTACGAATGACATGATACCATGTGTACAAAAACCAATTTACCCCGTTTTTTTCAAAATTAAATATCTCACAAACGGCAAGTTCAAAAATCATAAAAATTGCAACATAAAAATCAGCGTTTTTTCCTCTTTGATTAGAGATTCCACAAGGTATACTTTCGACAATTTTTTTTTGTTGTTTTTTTTTTGTGGGTTTTACATGTTATAACACATGTGTTAACGTGTCGCATTTGGAAAAACCCTAAACCTTAAACGCTTTATTAAACCATAAACCCTAAACACTGATAAAACCTAAACCCTAAACCTTAATAAACCCTAAAACCTAAAACCTAAAACCTAACCGTCACCCTAAATTAAATATACAACCAAACAATTACACATGAGCTAATAATTTGTAAAACCCACCAAAAAGTGGAAAAAAACTCGTCGATTTACTTTGTGAGATCTTAAATCGAAGAGGAAAAAACGCTGAATTTTATGGTGCAATTTTCATGATTTTTCGATTTACCGTTTGTGAGATAATTAATTATTAAAATCTTGGGGGTAAATGAGTTTTTGTACAATTAGCACAATCTTATTGGTTCTCCCATACTTTCAAAAAAGTGTTGTACTCTAATGAACTTTTTCTCTATCAAGCAGCCACCTATTGTTTGTGATTTTCCCTTTTTCAACTCTTCTCCATACTATAATAAGATAAAATTTGTGGGAGATACTATAGGTGTGTCGAACAACAACTAGCTGTAATTGAAATTTACGAAGCTGATAGTTGGAGATTATTTTTAAACCTACTTGAAGTACTTAAATTAAAAATTATGAAATTTTCCGGGAATCTTCTTTAATAATCCGTACTATCTTCTGTTATCAAAAAGAGATTATTGCTTTCAAAGGAATTAAAATTGTTTAAATTAAAAGCCCAATCTATGTACTAGAATTCTTTAGGCATGTCTGATAACAAACAAGCTGGAGTTGTAGATGATAACTAGGGATACCAGTAGCTAGGAATTTTTTTTCAAAAACTACTTGAAAAAGTTTCTATTTTAAGGGATTTTTCTATCAACAATTCAAATATTAATCTTTTCACCGATCAAAGACTTTTAGTTCATAAGGGCAACAAATTATTAGAACTATAATCTCAATCACACCCTTTAAAATCCTTGCGCTAAATACACCGTAAATATGAAATGAGTCTTTCAGTCTCTCTTTTTTTTCTTACCAATTTTCCATTAATCACAATATACTTTCCCTAACATCCCTTAACCTATACTCCATCCGTCCCATTTATTTGTCCACCTTTCCATTTTGGTATGTCCTAAAATAAGTGTCCTTTTCCAAAATCAACCAATCAAAATGTTTGAAACTTGTAAATTGAAATTCTATTGGTAGTCAACACTAATAAATGCACTTTTCTTAAACTGTATATCTATTATCTGGTGACAATAATTTTGAAACGAAGGGAGTTAATATTTATAAACATTTTTTCTTCTTATTTTCCTTCTTTGCTCAGTCATATCTCACTTATTAATTATTAATAAGAATACTTTATTCATATACTAGAATATAACCTACGAGATTCGCGGAGCTACAACAGGAAAATGTGTATAGATGATTTATGAAATTGAGATTGAATTAAAATACTTTGATGCATGATATTTTTATGTTATGTTAATATTTGTATATGTATGTAATCTATGTACCTTAATAATTTGAAACTCCAGTGAAAGACATTTGTAATGTAGCATAACATATTAAATTAGTGTACCACACATGATTTAATATTACGAATAAATCTTGTTGATATGTTATGAATAAATCTTGATCCTCATGACCTCTAAAATTTGAGACTAATGAAATTTGAACATCAGCAACACATCATTATTTTGAAATTCAAATTTATGTTTGGCCAATTTTTATGTAAGAAAATGTAACACCTGCTAAATTAGGATAATTATTTATGCCTAATTGATTGTAACTAGTTGTAATTAGTATGTAATAGGACTAATTACAGGCTCTATTTGTATATATATAAGTTGATTTATATATATATGTGTGTTTATACACGATTTGGATAAATCGTACGAATTAACCGGACGGAGTCCGACACAATTATTTTGACGTTGGTGACAGAAACTTACCTAAATAATGAGAACGTATTTTATTATATAAAATACACAGCGAACAAACATTATTTTTAATACCGCGACGACAATTTAAATAATTTAACGAATACATATTAAACACGAGTTAAGAATTTTAATACTTCGACAAATGTTTTTATAATTAATTAAATTCAAGGTATTTCATTTAAAACATTCTCGTCACCTTTTAAAAATATAACTGCTTGATATAACGCCTAAATGACGGAGAAAACGAACACCGCACGGGGTGCGGGGACCGGAAAATGGGAGGATAACCTCCCATTTCCCCACCTTCTCTTTCATTTTCTTCTCTATTTTCTCTCTCTCTCTTTCTTTTACTCCCAACCACTAAACCCATTTCATCACCAAAAATCTTACAAAACCGCAAAATAAACATACTAAACGACGCCGGATCATACCACCTCTTTAGAGAAAAACGTTCACCACTTCGCGATCTACAATCCTATCTTTCCGGAATTTCATTTCGGCAAATCGTAAGTTCCCGACAAAACCCGAAACTCTCCGTTTTTACTCATTTTTACGTTTTTATGGTTTATATATGCTTAAAATGTCCAAAAATGGGTTGGGTAAAAGATTTGGACCGAACGGAAGCTTTTCGACCGATTTTCCGGCCACCAAATTCCGATCAGACCGCTACGTCGCAGAGACGCTGGACTTTCTGCGACGTAGCTCAAAACGTCGCATTTTGTGGCCAACGTCGCATTTAGCGACGTCGCGGCCTACGTCGCACAAAAATCCCAACGTCGCACTAGCGACGCAGCCTATTACGTCGCATTAACTTGCGGACGTCGCACATAGCGACGTAGACTTTTACGTCGCAAACCGAACCTACGTCGCATTGATTTGCGAAGGTCGCATCATGCGACGTACCTCCCTACGTCGCACCCTACGTCGCATGCTACGTCGCATGCTACGTCGCACAAACCAGAACCTTGAAAAGTCAGATTTTACTAAGTGTCGAACTTACACAACTTCAAATACTTATGTCATACGACTTAACAAACGTCATAGAGCATACTTTCAATTACAATTACACTAAATTGCGTTATAAATGATAACGCTTTGAATCATTATTACAAACCGTCACCAACGGGCCATATTTGTTTTCAAACTACAAACGGATTACTAAACAAACACTTGGACATAATGAGTTGTGTAAACAACTAGCCTAGATGGTCTTGCGAGACATCTACTTATTTAACTTTATATGTTTAGGCATTTGAAGGTTACGGGTTCGGAGAACCTACAGTTGATATTACTTACTCGTTTATTGATATAAACGTACTTGCAAAGACTCAGGTGAGTCTTACGGCCCCACTTTTACTGTTTTATCTTATTGGGGGAGATACATGCTACTACTTTTTCTTGAACACAAGTACTAAACTGTTTACTATACCAAACGGAATTGCATGAGTTGTTACTATTTACAGAAGTCTCTCCATCATATATCGTTAGTTATGGACTTAAGCGCGAACAGTAGTTAATGGATCCATTAGGGAAATGACCCTCCCCACCCGGGGCAGTAGCGCTGCCACGTACCGATTTACACGTATAAACGGGTGACAACTTATTCGTTACTGATGCTTGCTCACTTACGAGCATGTCACGGGAGCAAACATATTATTACGGGTTAAGCTTCGATTATGAGCCTCATGGCAACGGTATAAACTTATTTATTTACATTTGCTGGATTGCAAATACTGATCTTTCGATTGCTGGATTGCAATGGCTGATTTTACGCCTACGGGCACTACTAATGAAATCTCGTGTTCAAAGCCGATATTACTTACAAACCTGTGAGATTCACCAACCTTTTGGTTGACACTTTTTAGCATGTTTTCTCAGGTACCAGGATGGAGTAGGATTACTCCAGGATTTTGCTAGGGTCGCATGATTTCAACCCAACTGCATTAACGGAGATTCTTAGCATTATCTTTTGTAAATTACGATTATGTAATAGAATCTCCCGCTATACGCGTGGACTCTAGGGGAAACTACATTTTGTATACGAAAACACTAAGTTTTCAAACATTATATCTATGGAATGTACTAATTTACAAAACGTCTCATTTAGAGGTCGTTTGCTTTATCTTTGTGCTGTGATATTTAATTAGTAACACCCCAAACTATGCTTCCGCAAAACAGTGAATTTCGGGGGTGTTACAGATTGGTATCAAAGCCTAAGGTTATAGTGAACTAGGTTGCATTTAGTGGGCCTAGACTATGACCATTAGGCAGTATTTCCTTATTAGGCATGATTGGTTCAGGAATTACATCATACGACTTTAATTTAACATAGCCTGATCAACTATGTACAATTAAGGAAAGATGATGTGAGGTCTGAAATGGTTATGTCAAACAGGAATACGTTAGTAGACTCTGACCACGAGAGAACCGAGACTCTTACTTGTTATGTGCTAGACATACGCTAGGCTATTATGTGATATACGAGTATATACATACATAGGCCTCACTCGCTGACTATACTACTAGGCTATTATATATGTGAATAGGCCTCGCACGTAAATACACTCGCTATAGAGATAGTCGACATTTCCCTGGTGACACTTACAAATTTCTCTCAGCGGTTTGCACCGACTATGACAGACTTGATTACCGTCACACCACCTTGTGGCGCACTCTAATGATTTTACGAAAATCACATCTAACACCCTGAAACAACGTACTTCCAAGGACTAAAATCCTCTCTCTGTCATTTCTATAGAACTCAAAGACACGAATTCCCAAATGGACGACTACATGTCTGATAGTGACCAAGTCCACGGGGAACAAATCCAGTACACGTATCTCGATGAGGACATCGTACCAGAAGAAGAAATCATGCTGGAGGGAAACGAAAATCAGGATTTCGGAATGACTGGCATCGATATTGAAGAATATGAGAGAGTGCGAGATCAGGCTGTGGGACTAGACGGCCGAAATTGGGCACTTAAGCGTAAGTGCATAGACTATGAACAAAGATTGAGAATCTCAAACCGATCTGTTCCTACACGAATCAAAGATAAGATCCGTTACTGGAAGAAAGTGGCCACCAACCTAACCCGTAGGACCAAAACATGGATCAAACGTTTGGGCAGGAAATCAACGGAGGAGACTAGGTACCGCTCCACGACTCAAAGATACAGGGACATGCTTGAGGCACGCTACCACCCACACGACCTGAACCTGGAGTCGGAAGAAGAATCCGAAGGCCAGGAACCCTAACTAAGAATGAACCAACCGACTAGCAGAAACTGTGGACCGCCTTGTCACGCTAATGGAACCAATTAATCTACATTAAGATTAGTGTAGTTTTGTCTGTAATCTATCTCGTAATCTAGGGACTATCTAGCACTACTCTATAAACTAGTCGGATGTAACCATTCCCGACACCTTTTGTAATATCTCTGTAGGATGTAACTTTTGAACTCACTTTATCTATCAGATATCCTTTGTTATCTCAACTCACCTTAATTGTCATTTTCCATATAGATGTTATGTATTACTGCTTTTATACATGTACATCTGTGACAATTACCAACTCATACAAAATCTCATGTATCTTCATTTCTTTTATTGAAGAATCATGCCGCCAAAGACACGACCATACACCGACGCCCAGATTACCTCCCTTATAACCCAGGCTGTTACTGAAGCCTTGGCTCGGAATACTCCACCAAATTCCTCGAGAAACAGCGATGCCGCTGAAACCACTACTGCTAAACCTTGTTCTTACAAGGACTTCCAGAACTGCAAACCTCTAAACTTTGCAGGTACCGAGGGAGCTATCGGTCTAGTACGCTGGATCGAGAAAGTTGAGTCTGTATTTCTTATCTGCAACTGCGTGGAGGGAGATAAGGTTAAGTTCTCCGTTAGTACTTTTACTGACACCGCACTCACCTGGTGGAACACTTATGCCCAGACTGTGAGTGTTGCTACTGCTTACCAACTCCCGTGGGAGGAGTTGAAGAAGATGTTGAGGGGCGAGTATTGCCCCAGGGATGAATTGAAACAACTAGAAGTGGAATTTTGGAACCATAAGATGCAAGGTAATGATATCACCGGCTACACCAACCGTTTCCACCAACTGGCACTTTTGTGCCCAACCATGGTCGATCCTGAGTACAAGAGGATCGAGAAATTCGTTGATGGTCTTCCTGAAAGACTCCAAGACCTGGTAACTTCTTCCAAACCGGGTACTATTCAGAGCGCCATCCGTATGGCCCATGAACTGACGGCAAATTCTGTCCGCCGTGGTACAACTTCAACCCCATCTGCAAACAACAAACGCAAGTGGGAAGGTAACCCCAACTCATCCAACCAAACCTCCAACAAAAAGCCTGAGTACATTAAGGCTTATTCATCTGGAACTTCGGAGAAGAAAGGGTACAGCGGGAGCAGACCCTACTGTCCCAAATGCAACCGCCACCATGACGGTTCTTGCCCTTGCTCCAACTGCAAGCGGTTCGGGCATCTAGCCAAGGATTGTCGAACCAACATTCCCACCCCCAACACTAATGCACCAAAGGCCTGCTTTGGGTGCGGAAATACAGGGCATTTCAAGAAAGATTGCCCAAAGCTGAAAAACAACAACAACCCTGCTCGCGGCAGATCATTCGTTATCAAGGCTGGGGAAGCCAGACAAGACCCGAACGTCGTGACGGGTACGTTCCTTCTCAACGACCTTACTGCTTCTGTGTTATTTGATACCGGTGCCGATAGAAGCTTCATATCTGAGAAATTTAGCCCTTTACTTGATATTACTCCCACTGCCTTAGATGCTAAATACATTGTAGAATTAGCTAATGGCAACCTGATTGAGACTGATAGCATCATACACAACTGTACACTTAACCTCACGAACGAAACGTTTCCCATTGATTTAATCCCTGTCGAGATCGGCAGCTTCGATATTATTGTCGGTATGGATTGGTTATCCAAGCACCGAGCTGAAATCATCTGTCATGACAAACTCGTTCGCATACCTCTTGTCTCCGGTGGAACCTTAGTCCTACAAGGGGAGACCGGCAGACGAAATCTGAATATTGTCTCCTGTCTGAAAACTAGAAAGTATCTACGAAAAGGGTATCAAGCCATCCTCGCACATGTAACGGAGAAGAAGTCGGAGGAGAAGCGACTTGAGGATGTTCCGATCGTGCGGGATTTCCCGGAAGTCTTTCCTGAAGACTTGCCCGGACTTCCGCCACCTAGACAAGTTGAATTTCAAATCGAACTTGTGCCCGGAGCTGCACCCGTGGCACGAGCCCCTTACCGTTTAGCACCATCCGAAATGCAGGAGTTGTCTAACCAACTACAGGAACTCCTGGACAGAGGATTCATTCGACCAAGTTCCTCGCCTTGGGGAGCTCCGGTCTTATTTGTGAAAAAGAAAGATGGATCTTTCCGCATGTGTATCGACTACCGAGAGCTGAATAAGCTAACCATAAAGAATCGGTACCCACTTCCTAGAATCGATGACCTGTTTGACCAACTCCAGGGATCGAGTGTTTACTCAAAGATTGATCTACGGTCGGGTTATCATCAACTCCGAGTCCGTGACAATGATATCCCAAAGACAGCCTTCCGAACTCGTTATGGGCATTACGAGTTCCAAGTTATGCCATTCGGTTTAACCAACGCACCGGCCGTATTCATGGACCTTATGAATCGGGTGTGCAAACCATATCTTGACAAATTCGTCATTGTGTTCATCGACGATATTCTGATTTACTCTCGCAATGAGCAGGAACATGCTCAACATCTGAAAACCATTCTAGGACTTCTGAAACACGAAGAGTTATATGCCAAATTCTCTAAGTGTGAGTTCTGGATTCGAACCGTTCAATTCCTCGGGCACGTGATTGACAGCCAAGGAATTCATGTTGATCCCGCCAAGATTGAAGCAATCAAGGGCTGGGAGTCACCGACCACTCCAACCGAAGTGAGACAATTCTTAGGTCTTGCTGGTTATTACCGCCGATTCATCGAAAACTTTTCAAGAATAGCTGTTCCACTAACCACACTGACTCAGAAAGATAAGAAGTTCGATTGGACTGATAAACAAGAGTCAGCCTTCCAGCTATTGAAAAACAAACTTTGCAGTGCACCAATCTTGTCCTTACCCGAGGGCACCGACGATTTCGTAGTTTACTGCGACGCCTCACACCAAGGACTTGGTTGTGTGTTGATGCAACGGGAAAAGGTCATTGCCTATGCCTCACGACAACTAAAAATTCACGAGAAAAACTATACGACCCACGACCTCGAGTTAGGTGCTGTGGTCTTCGCATTGAAAATCTGGAGACATTATCTCTACGGTACGAAAAGCACTATCTTTACCGATCACAAAAGTCTCCAACACATATTCGATCAGAAAGATCTAAACATGAGACAACGTCGCTGGGTTGAGTTACTTAGTGACTACGACTGCGAGATCAAATACCATCCGGGCAAGGCTAACGTAGTTGCCGATGCCTTAAGCCGAAAAGAACGAGTGAAACCCCTTCGAGTTCGAGCACTTTCTATGACAATTCATAACGAGCTTCCTGCTCAAATCCTTACCGCTCAACTTGAAGCCCTCAACGATGAAAACTTGAAAAATGAAGCCTTGCGAGGCTTGGATAAACAATTCGAAATCAAACCCGATGGAACTCGATACTTCTCTAACCGGGTGTGGTTACCCAAATTCGGAAACTTGCGAGATTTGGTGATGGCTGAAGCTCACAAATCTCGATACTCTATACATCCTGGATCTGACAAGATGTATCATGACGTCAAAGGGTTGTATTGGTGGCCTAACATGAAAGCCGACATCGCCTTGTACGTCAGTAAATGCCTAACCTGTTCCAAAGTCAAGGCCGAACACCAAAGACCCTCGGGGTTGCTCCAACAACCTGAAGTTCCTCAATGGAAATGGGAACAGATTTCCATGGACTTCATTACCAAACTACCAAAAACTTCGAGTGGTTGCGATACCATTTGGGTGATCGTGGACCGTCTCACGAAATCTGCTCATTTTCTGGCCATCAAGGAAACCGACAAGATGGAGCGTCTGACTCGCATTTATGTCAAAGAAATCATCTCGCGACACGGTGTACCTATCTCGATCATCTCGGATAGGGACAGCCGTTTTACTTCTAACTTTTGGCAATCGCTACAGAAATCTCTTGGTACTCGTCTGGATATGAGTACTGCTTATCACCCGCAAACCGATGGCCAAAGCGAGCGAACTATTCAAACACTGGAGGATATGCTACGAGCCTGCGTAGTCGACTTCGGTACTTCTTGGGAAAATCACTTACCGTTGTGTGAGTTTTCGTACAACAACAGTTATCATACCAGCATAAAGGCTGCACCCTTCGAGGCACTTTACGGACGTAAGTGCCGATCACCTGTCTGTTGGACTGAGTTAGGAGAATCCCAACTCACGGGTCCAGAAATCATTCAAGAAACTACTGAGAAAATCGTTGGTATTCAAAACCGGCTGAAAGCCGCACGTGACCGTCAGAAAAGCTATGCTGACGTGAGACGCAAACATCTTGAGTTCCAGGTAGGAGACAAGGTACTTCTCAAAGTGGCACCGTGGAAAGGTGTTATTCGATTCGGGAAACGAGGCAAACTAAATCCTAGATATATCGGACCATTCGAAATCCTTGAAAGGATTGGTCCAGTGGCATATCGCCTGCAACTTCCTGCTGAACTTAGCAGCGTACACAACACATTCCACATTTCTAACTTGAAGAAATGTCTGTCTGACGAGACGCTGATTATACCGCTCGACGAAATTCAGATCGATGATAAACTTCATTTCGTCGAGAAACCTTTGGAAATCATGGACCGAGAGGTCAAGCAATTGAAACAGAGTCGTATTCCCATAGTAAAAGTCAGGTGGAATTCTAGGCGCGGCCCTGAGTTCACCTGGGAACGGGAAGACCAAATGCGACAGAAATACCCACATCTCTTCCCAGACAACGCACCGTCCGTGCACTCAAGCTAATTTCGGGACGAAATTTCTTTAACAAGGGGAGAATGTAACACCTGCTAAATTAGGATAATTATTTATGCCTAATTGATTGTAACTAGTTGTAATTAGTATGTAATAGGACTAATTACAGGCTCTATTTGTATATATATAAGTTGATTTATATATATATGTGTGTTTATACACGATTTGGATAAATCGTACGAATTAACCGGACGGAGTCCGACACAATTATTTTGACGTTGGTGACAGAAACTTACCTAAATAATGAGAACGTATTTTATTATATAAAATACACAGCGAACAAACATTATTTTTAATACCGCGACGACAATTTAAATAATTTAACGAATACATATTAAACACGAGTTAAGAATTTTAATACTTCGACAAATGTTTTTATAATTAATTAAATTCAAGGTATTTCATTTAAAACATTCTCGTCACCTTTTAAAAATATAACTGCTTGATATAACGCCTAAATGACGGAGAAAACGAACACCGCACGGGGTGCGGGGACCGGAAAATGGGAGGATAACCTCCCATTTCCCCACCTTCTCTTTCATTTTCTTCTCTATTTTCTCTCTCTCTCTTTCTTTTACTCCCAACCACTAAACCCATTTCATCACCAAAAATCTTACAAAACCGCAAAATAAACATACTAAACGACGCCGGATCATACCACCTCTTTAGAGAAAAACGTTCACCACTTCGCGATCTACAATCCTATCTTTCCGGAATTTCATTTCGGCAAATCGTAAGTTCCCGACAAAACCCGAAACTCTCCGTTTTTACTCATTTTTACGTTTTTATGGTTTATATATGCTTAAAATGTCCAAAAATGGGTTGGGTAAAAGATTTGGACCGAACGGAAGCTTTTCGACCGATTTTCCGGCCACCAAATTCCGATCAGACCGCTACGTCGCAGAGACGCTGGACTTTCTGCGACGTAGCTCAAAACGTCGCATTTTGTGGCCAACGTCGCATTTAGCGACGTCGCGGCCTACGTCGCACAAAAATCCCAACGTCGCACTAGCGACGCAGCCTATTACGTCGCATTAACTTGCGGACGTCGCACATAGCAACGTAGACTTTTACGTCGCAAACCGAACCTACGTCGCATTGATTTGCGAAGGTCGCATCATGCGACGTACCTCCCTACGTCGCACCCTACGTCGCATGCTACGTCGCATGCTACGTCGCACAAACCAGAACCTTGAAAAGTCAGATTTTACTAAGTGTCGAACTTACACAACTTCAAATACTTATGTCATACGACTTAACAAACGTCATAGAGCATACTTTCAATTACAATTACACTAAATTGCGTTATAAATGATAACGCTTTGAATCATTATTACAAACCGTCACCAACGGGCCATATTTGTTTTCAAACTACAAACGGATTACTAAACAAACACTTGGACATAATGAGTTGTGTAAACAACTAGCCTAGATGGTCTTGCGAGACATCTACTTATTTAACTTTATATGTTTAGGCATTTGAAGGTTACGGGTTCGGAGAACCTACAGTTGATATTACTTACTCGTTTATTGATATAAACGTACTTGCAAAGACTCAGGTGAGTCTTACGGCCCCACTTTTACTGTTTTATCTTATTGGGGGAGATACATGCTACTACTTTTTCTTGAACACAAGTACTAAACTGTTTACTATACCAAACGGAATTGCATGAGTTGTTACTATTTACAGAAGTCTCTCCATCATATATCGTTAGTTATGGACTTAAGCGCGAACAGTAGTTAATGGATCCATTAGGGAAATGACCCTCCCCACCCGGGGCAGTAGCGCTGCCACGTACCGATTTACACGTATAAACGGGTGACAACTTATTCGTTACTGATGCTTGCTCACTTACGAGCATGTCACGGGAGCAAACATATTATTACGGGTTAAGCTTCGATTATGAGCCTCATGGCAACGGTATAAACTTATTTATTTACATTTGCTGGATTGCAAATACTGATCTTTCGATTGCTGGATTGCAATGGCTGATTTTACGCCTACGGGCACTACTAATGAAATCTCGTGTTCAAAGCCGATATTACTTACAAACCTGTGAGATTCACCAACCTTTTGGTTGACACTTTTTAGCATGTTTTCTCAGGTACCAGGATGGAGTAGGATTACTCCAGGATTTTGCTAGGGTCGCATGATTTCAACCCAACTGCATTAACGGAGATTCTTAGCATTATCTTTTGTAAATTACGATTATGTAATAGAATCTCCCGCTATACGCGTGGACTCTAGGGGAAACTACATTTTGTATACGAAAACACTAAGTTTTCAAACATTATATCTATGGAATGTACTAATTTACAAAACGTCTCATTTAGAGGTCGTTTGCTTTATCTTTGTGCTGTGATATTTAATTAGTAACACCCCAAACTATGCTTCCGCAAAACAGTGAATTTCGGGGGTGTTACAGAAAAAGTCAATCAATTATTTTGGAAAATTGAATGGATAGTAGGTGGATTTGAGTTAGGAGTAATTTGGGGTAATTGTGTAATATTACAAAGACTAATGATACTTACTATATGGATAAATTAGGAAGATTAGATCAATGGTTAAAAAGTAAGAAGTTTAATGTATTGAAAATTTGGGATTACTTTAGCGGAGTTTAATTTAGGATGTCTTGCATTATTTAAAGTTTCTTATACTCCCTCCGTCCCAAATTAAGTGTCCTGGTTTGACTTTTTGAGTGTTCCCTTTTCAACTTTGACCTTAAATATTTTTGTTCGTGTTATATAATACTTGATGCAAAATATATGTATGGATTGGATTTTAAATATATTTTCATTGGTATAATTTTCATAGCGTAATATATAACACAAACAAAAATATTTAATGTCAAAGTTGAAAAAGAAAGACTTTCAAATCTGATACAGGTGACTTAATTTGGGACGGAGGGAGTAATAATTAAAGGAAAATGATATTGACAGCCCTAAGGGCTGTCAATAAGAATTTCAAACACGCATTAATACTTGTACTCATACTATAATAAACTCTCTGACCCTTCATTAAAGTACAACCAATGTATGCACGTTATAGATAGCCCTTAAGGCGCTGTCATTAACAATACCATAATTAAAATGGAGATAGAGATCATAGACTATTTTAAATTTAATTTCCTTTTCCGTGTAATACACGGATCTAGAAGCTACTAGAGTCACTTTGGTAATTTATACGTATCGAGCAAGAAGAAATATGAGTAAAACATTAACCTAAAAATATACTTAATTCAGTTATTAAGAGCCTGCTCCCGAGATTTTTACGAAAAGAAAAGAGAAGAATGGAATGTAAGATGACAGAAAAGAAAAGAAAATGAAGAAATTTTTTGTGTTCCCAAGTTGGAAAGAAAAGAAAAAAAATTTACATGTTTCGTGTTCCCGAGTTGGAAAGAAATGGAAAGAAGTAACATTTTATAACTAGTTAAACCTTCCATCCTTCCAAATCTTCTCAATATTGGAGAGAAAGTTTGGAGAGGAAAGAAGGTCCAATTCTCCTCCCACTTCTCTTCTCTTCTGTCTATCAGAAAAACTCAGGAATACAATATATTTTTTCTTCATTCCAATTCTCTTCTCTTCTCTCGAAAAATTAACTCGGGAGCAGAGCCTAAGTGATTCGTGGTTGATGACTTGATGTAATTTATTTGTTATTTATATTATAGTCTATACCAACAATTAGTAGGACATTTTTCCTTTTTTCCCTTTTCTTAAACTTTCTTAATTATACGCCAAATTAAAATTTATATAACTTAGAGTGATTGAGTATACCTTTTAGCTTAAAAAGTATAGATAACATGAGAGAGTATTCGAACTAGCGGTATTGAGGTGATGCTTTAACCGTTAGGTTGTTAGTTTGAGTCCAGGAGTAATAAAACATATGAAAATATTATTGAAAATTATGTATATTTGCGATGGGGTGTGTGAGCTCGCGAACTTTTAAGGAAAAGAAGTATAGATAACTACATGTTTATATTGATGGAAGAGATAGGATTAGGTGTCAAAATATTGAAGTGTCACATTTGTTGATTGAGAATTTTCAACAAAATTATTAAACTATCATGAAAACTACGGATTATTTAGATTCTTAAATGCATGTTATGATGTTAATGACTTATGTACTTGAAGGACTCAACGATTTCCTATTTATCTATCCCTCACATAACATCTTAAAGAATTTAACTTAACATAATGATACACACCTTTTGTTATAAAGTAGTTTGATTAATGTTGATGTTAATGACATTAGGCTTTTCATTGTACAATGTCTCGTCAAGTGGTTCCACTCTTAAATCAATTGATGATATAAGGAGTAGCTCATTAAGCTTGAAAGTTAGTATTGATAATTAAATATTCTTATACAACTTTGCGACTGGATTTGCACCCAAGGATAGTAACAAGAAGGGTATGTTGGGTGCAAACCCAATCCCACATCGAAAAGTGAAAGATAATTACGTCTGCATATAAGTTTATGGGCTACTCCCTTTATCACCAATTGGTTTTAGAGTGGAACCTCAATGGGCGGTTGGACTAAAGTATCCTAATATGGTAGGCTTAATAACATAGAGTAAAAAAAGGTTATAGGAGGGAACCTTTAACCCCGGATCCGTAGATCCACGGAGCCCCACCCGCAAGAGGCAACCCGTCCGGCTAAACACCTGGCCCCAGTGACCCCACACACGGAGCATAGGATTTTTTGTACTCCCAGAGGCTTGAACCCGGGTGGGGCGTGGGGATTTGCGGCGGCGGTACCACTGAGGCAAAGCCCCATTGGTTTAATAACATAGAGTAGAAACTAACAAAAGAATTATACCTCGAAAAATATAGGGTGTTAAACGCCGCACACTCGAGACTCAAGTTTCTTTATTCTATGGCAAATCTTATGATTTGGTGCAGTTCCATGTAAATTGGTTGTTACAGAAACAATGTTTCGTGAGATTGCAAAAAAAAAAAAAAAAAAAAAAAATCCTGAAAACTTGAAATGTAAGATCCTGCTTAACATGTCTTAGTTCATGTCAAATTTCCTAACATCAATATCTTACTACGAGTAGTTTTTTTCTCTTTGCAAGATGGCGTTGAGATTAAATGATAAAGCTAAATCTTATAGTTCTTCTATGTGTGTTGTAATAGTACATATCAATAATTTATGGAGTTAGTGTCTCGGAATGCATCTAACTTGTGTCCGATGTCTATTGTGTGTACCCAACTTAGGTTTGTTATTTTTAATGCATCTAACTTTCACAAAAGAGTGTTTAATGTATTTTGCTGATGTGTCGCTCGTTTAAAGTGCCATGTGCCATCCGGAGAGTTTGACACATCATTAAAACGTCACCAAAATACACTAAAACACATTTTTTTGAAAATTTGACGCATTAAAAAATGCAAACTTAAGTTGGATACACACAATAGACATTGAGTATAAGTTAGATGCATTTCCAGATACTAACCGCAATAATTTATTAGCATGGTACCCGTGCTTATAATTAATTTTTTTTCGATAAAATGTCGCGTTAAAAAGTATTATATATTACGTGACATAAACAAAGTTTTTATTTTTATTTATCGGAGTACAATACACCAACTTGTAAGGATTGCTTCAAGAACTTGTCTCAAATTATGTACAACAGACGGGCTTAATTTTGTTTTTTCTTCCTTGTTCTAACGGAGTAATAGATGGGCTTCTAGCTCTTGAAGAGAATAGTACAATAATAGATTAACTAAATTAACCTTTAGATTCCCTTCTTCTTTCTAAAACTTAAGTGTGGGCAATGATGCCCTTATTGTAGTACCACCATTAACCCTAGGTTTCAAAGATCCCATAGAGAATCAACACAATCTTAGAGCAATGCCTATGGCATGCGTTCGCCTTCACGACGAAGGACGTCATAGGCAGCGGTGCTTCCTGTCATCTTTGATTGCTTCGTTCATCCTACGCCATAGTGAAACCGGGTGAATGGTGGGATCAACTTTTTTTTTTTTTTTTTCCTTTCTTTAATTCTTTTAGGTATAAAGTTAATGTATCATTGGTAAATGTGGGTCTTGAAAAGTCAAGTTCTTCCGTTCTTAATAGAAAACGATTGTCTTTAGTCATTTCCCTTTTCTTTTTCAATTTTGCTAATGTGGAGTTTTATGTGAGTCAATTCTTCAGTTCTTTCGGTGTTCATTAGTAAGTAGTTTTAATGAAGATGATTGTTACTTCATTAGTTCATTTCACTGATATTTAGATTTATGGGCCTAAATTATTTATTTATGGGCCTAAATCAATATTTATAATGGGCTGAAATCTATATAGATAGAGCCGCAGCCCGCGGCCCCGCGGGTGTTATAAGCTTTTACAGCCCATTTTGAAGGAATAAGTATTACGGAGTACGTAGTATTATACACGTATCAGTACTATATAAAGCATTTGTACTATCTTAGTAGGAGAAAAGACAAATTACATTTTACCCTCTTACAACATTAAATGCAAATGTTACAAATAAATAATGTAATTATATGTTGTTTTGTTTGTAAGCACCATCTATTTAATTGTCTTATTCAAAAATTATATTAAATATTTGTAAGTTAGTTTGGGTTGGGTTGAATTAGTGAGTTCAGGTAGACATGTTAAAAGTTAATTACTGACCACAATGCGAACTGATATGATAAATAGATTGTTGGATTGTTGGATCAAAAGTAATCATCTTAGACACAACTCATACAACCCATTTATGTAAACTGGGTGATAGGTTGAGGGTTGATTTCATGTCAAAATTGGTAGTTTAGCGGGTTAGTATCGGTTCGATGAGTTAACCGAGACCTGACCCTAACCTATAATATTAAACGCATCAGTGGGTTTCAGGTTAGCAGGTTGATGGTTGAAAATCCAAACCGTAACCCTTATTTTTTTTTATTGCGGTTTCGGATTGAGTTTTTTGTTGTCGTGTCGAGAATTACTGCTCTTACTTATGATTATTCGAAACATTATTTATATAGTATAGCAAGAAATTGATATAATTTTCACAAATTTTATGTAAGTACGACACATTATTGAACGAATAATTTAGGTAAATAGATATTTAATTGCCGCTGCATTGCGCGGACAGGACACTAGTCTACTATCTACTATTATTACTCTAAGAAACTTGAATTTTTACCCGGTTTGTTCAAGGAGCTATAAAGTGAAAGCGGATAGATCAAATTGAGGTAATCCCAAGATAATAATTACACTCCGTAATTGCGTATGTTTTCTTTTTTTGACAAACACACTTCATGTTGTTAAATTGTGATAGTAAAGTCAAACTGATGCTTAATTTAGGGCAAATGTTAGAAAAAGGTAAACATAAGATTGAGAAAGCTCCAAATAGCCAAATAAGGATCCAAAAATCACACTGCACCAATTTGTTACAATAATAGAAGTGAATGTTTAGTTTGTTAGTACAATAATAGAACCAAATGTTCAATTTAGGATTTTTATTTTTTTTATCTTTGTTTCCTATTTTGAGCATTTTTGAATATTATGTTAACACATTTTCTTTAAAAAGAAAATTGCCCCTTAAATTATGTACTTATCTAAAAGGGTCATTGGTCTAGCCGTATCGAGATAACCTTCTAACCCTGAGGTTGAGGATGGGGCAGGACAAAATGTAAATATTCGTGAATTATTGTATATATTCGTGTTGCAGTAGTGATAGGATAATTGTCTTTCTAAACAAAATTATGTACTTATCTATATATACTTTATGATCATACACATTGATCATTGCACGTCTTGAGAGATTGAAATGCTTATAATTTGTATTAGATGCCAAGATATGCAAGACTTATAGCCATTAATGTTATACGAAGGATCAAATCCTAAGCTTAAACATCCAGAAAACAGGTTTGAATGATATATCAGCATACATATGATCATGGACCCGTGTGTGTTTTGCGAATTCGCTTATAACATATCTGTTGACGAAAACAATACGAATTGCACGAAGATGAATGAGTGATACATAGATTCATACCAATGTTCAGAAATCCTTTTATGACATTAGAATGAATTAACATATTGTCAAAGAAACTCAGAGTTAATCAAACAATTAAAATTACATCAACCCAAATCTACAATCAACATAAAACACAAAAATGATTCAATCTTTATTTCATCTTCCTTCAAAATCTTCGATCTTGGAGAACAAAGGAGACCCCATAACCACACCTGAATCATCATTTATTAGAATACTAACATCACTGTCATTAGTCTTGTTATCATCTTGCTTGTTTTTTTCAGCTGTAACAGTCTTTGTTTTCGCCTTGCAAGTATCATCTTCTTCAATAGGATCGAGTTGCGTTGATGCATCTTGAAGTTGTAGAGCAAACTCCAAGTTCCATAGAACATCTCCCATTGAAGGTCTGTCCACACCATACTCTGCTAAACACTTTTCAGCTGCTTCAACATATTTGATCAATGATTCTGGGCTTATAGTTTTCGCAATTTTGGGATCGACGATCATTCCAATAACGCCTTTTCTTTGTTTTGACATGGCCCATTCGGCTAAATTTACTTGTTCTCTTGGTAAAGTAGGATCAAGAGCTGGTCTAGCACATAAGATTTCAAAAAGGACAACACCGAATGAGTAGACATCAGATTTTTCTGTTAATTGTTGCCTCCTGAAGTATTCCGGGTCAAGATACCCAAAACTACCTTTCACAGCCGTGCTGACGTGTGTTTGGTCCATTTCAGGCCCAGTTTTTGACAACCCAAAATCAGAAACCTTGGCAACAAAATTATCGTCTAGGAGAATGTTCGTGGTCTTGACATCCCGGTGGATGATACATTGTGATGTTCCACCGGTATGGAGGTAGTGCAGCCCGCGGGCTGCACCGATACTGATCTCGAGACGTTGTCTCCAAGTCAAAGAAGGGAGGGTTGACCCGTAGATATGGTCACGGAGGGGGCCGTTAGACATGTACTCGTAAACTAGAATCATTTCACTGTTTTCGTCACAATAGCCGATCAAAGACACGAGATGTCTGTGTCTGAGTTTGGATAATAGCTCAATTTCGGTTTGGAATTCGTTGATACCCTGTGAAGACTTCGGGTTTCCTCGTTTTATAGCAAGCTTCATTCCGAGTTCTACCTCACCTATATACACTTTCCCGAACCCTCCAACACCTATCACCGCACTCTCATCAAAGTTATTTGTTGCATCTCTTAGCTCGTTAAAAGTAAAGGGTCGACCTAGACCAACCTTGGAAAATAAAACACTCGAGTACCCTTTTTTGCTCTTGCTCTTACTCGACATCAAACTACTACAATAGGTTGCGTTTAATGGACGGAACCATGACGTGGAGCTATTTCCTTCTTTTTCCCAACCCTTAGCCTTATTCTTCTTGCGAACAAGGCTAAAGATGAGCACAACAAGAGCAATCATCCCAATGGCAACACCAATTGCCTCAACAATAGTCGTGGTGTGAGGCCCACGACGACTGTTGCTACTAGATGAGAACAACCCATCTAAACTCCCTGCAGAGTTTTTCATCTTCATAACCTCTAACCCATTTAATATGGCATTAGGAGCTGTGGTTTCAAGATCCGACGGTCCAACCTGGACCCGGATCATCCCATTTGATATAGCTGATGCGTTGACCACAAAATCTTTGTAGTAAGCGGTCGCTAGGTCAGATGTGAGCGCCGATAAGTCAAGGCCCGAAACCCCGGTCAACCCATTGATATACACATTAAAGTAAAGATTATTCATACTAGTACTTACAACATCACAAAAATGCAGCCTGATCAAGTAATTGAACCCCGAGTCGACATTCATCTCCCAAGTGAGATTGAAATTAGCATTTGAGACATTAGAATCCGCCATTGAAGCCGCCGATGAGTAAACTTGATCCGGTGCCATCAAACGGGTAGCTCCCCCTTCTGGATAACTAATTGCAGCCGGATCAATTGAAACAACTTTGTCCCCTTTCAGAAACTTCATGTACCCATTACTATCACTCACCCAAGTTCTAGACAACGTGTCGTTTTTAGGACTAATTGTTGGTCCTCCAACATTAACTCTATGTACAACTTGAAGGTCATAACCTGAAACCCCTCTAAAAACTCCGAGAGGAGAGACCGCGGTTGCAGACTCAGGAACGAGCTCATCAGGAGCCGAAACAAACTCAATACCGTTCACAAAAGCAAAAGATTTCTTCAATGGCGAAAAAACAAGCGAAAATTCAGATGAAGTCACGTTAATAAGATACTCTTTGAATTTAGAATCAGAATTAGAACTCTCAGTTGCTGAAAAATCATGCAAAAGAACTAAACCATCGTCGGTTTTCACCGAGAAAACTGCAGTTGTGAGATTATATTGAGGGTTAGGAAGAGGATAAAAGTAAAGACGAAGAAAATGGCGGCCCGGTTGAAAGACTAGAAACTTATAAATCGATTCGCTATCAAAGATTCTTGCAGTTTTGTATAGAGGTAAAGAAGTGTTTTGTGGGAGGGAATTTGAGGTAGCGAATATGTTTTCATCAGTGGACAAATAGGAAACGGATTGTGGGTCAGATGTAAACGTTCGACCATCGTCTAGGATTGTGTTTTGAGGTGAACCGCAGTCGATTAGGTAGTTATCAGTACCAGCATTGATGGAAAAAGAGTAAAATGTGATGAATAAGAAGGTGATAAGTATGGAGGTTGATGGAGATAAGTACTTGTGTTGTTGTCGTCCTCCCATCCTGGTGGTGATGGTGGACGGCGGCGAAGGTGGTGATGTTGAGAAGAAAAAAGTTGAAGTGTTAAATGATCATAGTTGAAGAAATGGTGGTGTTGGGAGCATGTTTGAGGATGAAGGTGAAGAACTAAGAACGTGCAGTCTTGTAGCGTGTTCATGATAGGAAGACTTTTGTCTTAATAATTGATTTAGTATTATATTAATATATTCATAAACTAATTTAGTGTAATTTATTGTATCATTGTTTAATATTGGTGAATCATAATATCATATGGAAAATGTATCTAGTAGGGTATCTATGCAGAACTTGTATTCATACTAGTTAGGCTATTGGCTGCAGCCCTAGAGCACTCAAAATGTAGACGTTAAACTGTAAGTTGATATTTGAAGGGTAATTTTGAGGGTAATCCTGACCCCCGTACCATATTTCAATGGTACGCGTCCACCCCACCCCTAAGGAGCATCGACCCCGGGTAAATTACATGTTCACAAATCACCCACATATGCTGAGAAATTGATTCGAACGCCTGAACTGTTGGTTACACATTTAGAGTATGGGTGTTTGCGGTGGTGGTACCACTTAAGCTATGCTCAAGTGATAGTGTTACATGGATAATACTTTTAAAGTTTATTGTTGATTAAAATGGGGAACAATATGTATTCTCTTCTATTATTTTTAGCACGGGCACTTTTTTAAAATTGTCTTAAAAGTTTAAGGTGCCGTTTGGTTGGAGCTTTTCAAATCCCAGGATTTAAGATTCTACGGGATTTGAAATGATGAAGGATTTAAAATGATGGGATTTAAAATCCTAATACATGTTTGGTTTACATATATCTGTCAAGTACTTGAAAGATGAATATTGGTAAATGACAACATTATCCTTGATTAAGTTTTTTGATTTTTTATCCTTTAATAATTCATGAATTCTTTTGAATCAGCAAGAACTGTTTTCATCACCAAAACCTTTCAGAAACAAGCTCAATGCTATAACAACAAACCAATTAATGTCTACCCCTAATTTACTGTATGTACTCCAATTATCACTTCAAAAGAAATTTGAAATCGAAGAAGAAAATCAGAGAAAAACCAAACAATCCAAAGAAATTTATAATCGAAATTTATTACCATATGATTCAAGCAAATTGATTTGTATAAAGAGTTTGTATAATAGAAATTAAAAGAAGCAAACAGTTGATGGGGAATCGCACTAGAAATCGAAGAAAGTATTCACACCAAACATTAGTGGGTATAGATCGAAATATACACAATTACAAGCTATAAAATGTAATTGCAGTGAAATAGTAATGGACGATTTATTTTATTATAAAGGGGAAGAAATATGGTAATAGGGAAGAAGCACCGTAGAAGAAGCACAGTAACAGAGAATGTGTTTGTGAAGAGATTGGGTAAGGGCACTTTGGTCTAATACTAGCCTCAAGACTTCTGTACCTGTTGGGATTTTTAAATCCCTCACTTATTCAATGGATTTAAGAATCCTTTAACTATAGGATTTTAGATTTACTTTGCATTTCAAATACTCTATCTAAACACAGGATTCATTGGAATTTAAAATCCAAATCCCTTCAAATCCCACCAAAATCTCCAACCAAACACCACCTAAGGGTATTTTAGTCATTTCATGATGTATGAGGAACGGGGAGTGAAACGAAAAATCGGGTCAAGGGATGGAGAGTGCAAAAAATTCGACCCAATGACGAGGAGTGCATTTAATGACATACTTCAGGGACCGGGAATGTAATTTATTCAAAACGTAGATAAATTTTCACATGTTGGCACAAATCAATTCCATGTTTGATTTAGACTTCTTTTTATCGTCATAAACCAATATGCTATACGGATGTAGTCATTTTCACTCTTTTTTACCTTTGAAGGGCATCCCTCAATATATTTTTTGGTACTAAATATATGTTCTTTTTCCTTTGCTATAAATTACGGTATAAATATATGTTTTTTTTCCTTTACTAAATATAAGTACTCAATATGAATTACGGTATGTGATGTGTCATTCAATCAAAAGTTGTAAGGTTTAATTTTTATTAGAGACAATATGTATACATATGTGTATATAAGTTGGATAGTTTTGTGAATTTTCATTCCAAAAATATATGTGCATAAACTAACTACAAATTATAAGATTATAGTTTGATGGACAAAGGAAATTTACCAACTTTGATTTGAAAAGGAGAATAAATATCTTTTGCCCAAAATTTTAATAAACATGAACAAGTTAAAGAATAATTAAAGTAAAAAATATGTCATATGTATCAAACCATGGATTTTTGCAACCCACAAACTTTATTTGAAGTTGCAATTTCAAAAGCAAAATATCATTCTTGGCAAACCTCCTCAAAGCGACTCGGTGGTCTTCTGATTTTCCGCAAACCTTAACTTTTAGGTATATATAAACCTCCTCAAACCGGCGCATTATGAACATGTCGTTGTAATAAGGACATATGTCTTATTGTTACTTGTTAATGACTTATATAAGGTTGATGTGCAAATTTTTAAACATTAAGTGCCATGTTTTCAAGCTAACTTATTTCCTAAAATGACTTTATACTAGTTTTAAGACCCGTGAAAACACGGGGGTTTTTTTATAAGATTTAAAATATAAATTAAAGTTAGTACGTTCTTATAGTAAGACTTTCAATTTGGTGTATGAAAACGTATTATAAAAACCTATGAATTTAAAAAGAAATATTTTTTTGTAACAATTTATACATTGAAAACTTTTTTGAATATTAATGTTAGCAGATCTTTGAATAAAGTATGTAAAGAAATTAATTCAAGGTAGTTAGTAGTTGATAACATTTTAAAAGAAGACATGAAAAAAATCCATATAATACGACTCCCTGAGTAGCATGACCCTTTTAAAATAATGTATCCCTAATGAACAAAGAAAACAACATATATTACGTAAACTTGTTTGGTTACCAAAACAGTTAACAATAATAAATTACCAACACTATTAAATTTGAAGCACAATGAAAAACTAAAGCTAGAGCTATAATTTATAGAGTACTAAAAAAAATGGTTTAAAAGTTTAACTTGAAAACTACAATTGGGCCATTTTTTATTTGTTCAACCTTAGCCAATTCAACTGCGAAAAGGCCCATCTTCACATGTTCCAAAAGAAGCATTACAGTTCGGGTCAACAAATGCAGCCTAAGACAAATCAACCAATATCAAAGCACAATAAAGATAATATCAGTGCTCATGAAACAAAATAAGCTTTAAGAATACTTATTTAAGCATTATATAAGAGCGCATAATGATATACTAATTTGCATCATCAGGTACATTCCCATGTCGATGTTTTATTTAGAAGATATAGGGTATCATCAACATCTAGAAGTCCAAAACAATAAAGTTTGAAAATGCCATTCATAGACGACAAAGCTGAAAAACGACACTTACAAAAGCTATAAAAAAGATTTCAAATGAAGGAACATGAAACATTAGAAGTAACAATTTCAAGCCATTTACCTATGAATGAGTTGATTTGGTTTGTTTTATCTTCAAGCGGACAACCCGTCCATCTTGCCACCTCCAAAGAAAAGGACTCTATAAACAATACTTAACTAATTTGGTCACCCTAAAAGATACAGTAAACTCACAAGTCACAGCAGGCTACAACACATATGCATAAATGTTAGTCTTTCAGTATAAAGATATTATTCTACGTGGCAAGCCAAACATATTCATCAACTGCCCAGTTCCAACAAAACCAAAATAGCTATGCGACCCGTTTCATATTCAACCTGTTAGTCACTACGTTAGGATCCCTTCATATACTGAACATAAGACAAATGTTTGCACATGCAAGAGCTAAAACTAATTACCAACTCCACTTAAAGCTTTAGATATTTGGCAAATGATCATAATAATATACCCAAATATTATTGTCACTATGGGACACAGAAAGTAGCATGACTACCTTCATAAAGTTATTAAGGATAAGACTATCCCCATAGTCTCACTCGCAAATGAGATGTCCCTCTTTTCTAAGAAAAACAATTTAGTAACTGATAATACTCAAAGCACATCTTAAAGAAAATGCTGTTAGCTTGTCAATATCCTTGGAAATCAAATTTAGAGAAGAAGCTCACAACATATTAACTGAAAATCACAATTGAGAGCATGCTTAAATCAACACTAAATAAGCATTAGGTGACCCTATTAAGTTACATTTACTAATTTCAAAAATCGACTTACATACATAGACATAAAAGTAAGCCTAATTTTCTGATTTCTCCCTCTCTCAATCTCATCCAATCAATTTTTGAAACCAACCAATTACATCTTTAATTCTACCAATTTAGGCATACCAATCATTTTCCTAATAGAAAACAATTTTATTAGCTATAAGAATTACATTGTTCCACAAAGACACAAAACTATACTCCACAACTTTTCATCTAAATCTGTCTTTCCTTATAAAATCGCTCATGAGTATGGTACATAAAAACATGAGCAAACACCTATCCAATTAGCCCATGAACATCAGTTGTAGAAAGCAACTATAGAAACATAAGATGCATAAACCGGAATAATAAAGACTTACCTTTTAATCTAGACGCATAAGCTTTTGAAATTGAACAACGTACATCTCTTTAATCATAAGCTCTATAAGAAAAGCTTTAAAAAAAGTACATAGAGATAGTTATATATGAGCAGAATTTATTAAACATAAGAAGCGGGCTGCCATATATCAATATTATTACACTGATATAATTTGTGTGCTTGCTCAAATAATATCATGTATGATTTTTCAAATGATCTATTAAGCGAATGATACTGCAATCAGCTGAAAAAAAATATGTTATAATTCGATGTTCACTTGCAACCGAATGATATTCAATACCTTAGTACATAATACCCAAATACACCCACAACAAAATTTATCTGCAAAGGTTCCTTGATATTGCTACTGTTACCATCACTCCTGAATTAGGATCAAGACCTGGCCAATTTAGCATAGCCTAACCTTTATCTACATAATATGCATTAATTCCACCACACAATATCACATTTACAACATCTTTGATATTGCAATCTTTAGCATAGCCTAAGCTTGATATTGCTACTGTTACAATCTCTATGTTATTTTCTCCAAAAGTCAGGTAGATCAAGACTTGTATTATCCCTGAAATTAAAATCATCCACCATCCTTGTATGCTCTGTCATCCATTGATAATGAGGTTAATTTACATTATCATCATAATAATCAGAGTTATGATATAAATATTTCAGGGATGGTTAACAATACCTCAACACAATAAAACATAGGAAATTTATTAACATCCACAATCCCCTTTCAGAATCTAACCTTTTCTGTAGTGGACGCATTCCTCAATACACAAACATAGACTACAAAAAAGTTTTGAAGAAAAATGTAATAAAAAGGAACCTGACAAACCTTGGAGTAAAGATCAGCTATCAAAGTTGTTGTCTACTAATTATAGTCAAGTAATTATGTAGCTCCTGCAATGACAATTTGTTAGAAGGCAATGGCAATTTGTTAGACAATGTGTTAGAAGGATGCAAATCAAGGTACTTTTTTTTTTTTATCAGAATCAAGGTACTAAAAGAATAGAATTTCACATTTCAAAACTAAAATATACTCACAGAGGTATCTATTATGGAGTACAACATCTCAAAATACTTCGATTCACTGGGATATTCAAACGAACATTTCAAGGTCATCTCCTCATATGACTCTATACCACAATGCAATTCTACAAACATAAATAGGAAACATACATGAAAAAAAACCCTAAATTCACCTGAAATTGAATGGTAGGACTCTCATCTTGAATTTCCATGATTCAAATCGTCAATATCATCATCACGATCTTTATCCTTTTAACGATTCGCCATCATCGTCGTTGATAAAAACAGACCAGCTTATGAACATAAATAAGGGTACATTGATACCTAATAGGCTAATACTAATATAATGTTAATTTTACGAACCGTGTGGGCAAGATTGTAGAGAAAGAAGATGAATTTGAGTAGCTTGAATGAAAGAAGAAAAGTAGACATATGAATCGCTGTTTAGTTTTGGGCGGTGCTCAACAAACCAATTAAAGAAGGAGTCTCAAAATAATGTATTGAGATTCTCAATTTGGGCGGTGGTAGGCGTGATATTGATTACCAAATACACCAATTAGATTGAAGCGTGCAATCAAAGTTTTATGGTTTCAAGAAAAACAGGCGGGCCGGGCTTTTGGAGAGAGTAAGTGAGTTTCAAAAAATATTAAAAAAACGAATCTACTAAAAGAAGCAGCAAGTTAGCTTAGGAAATAACAAAAACTAATCAATTTAAATAATTTATATTTTTTAAATTAAGTGTATTACAAATGGAAATTATTAATGGTGTTAATTCATTAGCATGTATTGTGTTTTTTAAAAGAGAAATTACGATGTATTGGTGACATCAGCCTTTTAACCCCATGATGACACATAAGCATGGACTACTACCTCATGACTCGACACATAAGCTTTATGACATCAGCAGAACCCTCCTTTATTAGTATAGATAGATAGATAGATAGATTTCTTCTTATATGATAGTTACAAACATATACCAAGTTGTTCTCTAAAAAAAGATAATAATAGGTTCGGTATTTTAATTTGTGAGTTTTTCTTGAGTTAAGCAATTTTTATTTAGTTTATGTGTCAAGTTAAGAAGATGTGCTTTTATTTGTCATACATTTTGGTTGATTTCTAAATATATTATATATGAGTGAAATAATGATTGTGTTTTAATATGTTGTAATATGGAATTAGTAATTTTTATTTTTTAAAGTACACTTGTCAACTTCTTAAGAGCTTATGTGTCAACATAAGATGAGTTTATGTGCTTCTTATATAAAGATTAAAGATTAAAGATAAAGATAAAGATAAAGATTCATAAAATTTTAGGGTTAAACTTAAACTGTAACAATTAATAGCTAGCTAATAGTTAATTTAAGCAAGTTAGAATAGATTGAGCAAGTTTAGTTAGACAAAGGGAGATGATAATTACACAGGCAAGTTTTCTACCTACACAGGTAATTAATTTGGAAGGACAGTACTACCCTTATCTTTCTTTAATCCACATACAGCCTTTCAAGTTTTACCCTCAAAAACTTTTTACACCCAAACTAATTTATCATCCACTCTCCTCCTCCGGCCAACTCTCCTTTACGGTTTTACCTCCGACGAACTCACCTACACCGCTGCCAGAATTTTACCGATACCCTCTTACTTCCGCCGTTGTCTACAACATGCAACTCCCACACAGTGGTAGAAAATCCACTAAATAAAGTTAGGGTTTTTTCCCCCAATATATCAACCATTACAATTGAAAAAAATTCAGGACTTAACTTATTTATGAATCCTTCCTTTTTGTGTTTTGTTAGTATTCAATTTTATTTTAACAATTATGTGCGATTAAAAGGTACGGAGTAATAATGCTTTGATAGGTTGATTTTATATAATTTTGGAAAAGGAGAAATCTGAAATTGTTTCTGGACATTCAATTTTGGTTTGCGGCGGGAACCCCAGAAGGTAATACAGAAGGTCTGAAACGCGTTCTGATGCAAAAGGAAATGGTGATTAGATCGGTGTAATGATAATTTCAGCATGCAAGGACAATCAAACGTATTATTGAAAATAATGCAAGGGCAATATTGTCTTTATACAAAATTTACCTGTGTATCATGTAAAACCTTAACCTGCTGTGGAATTATCCCCCCTTAGACAAAGGGTGTTGATAAATACAACACATTACTTCATTCTTACAACCCACTTTTACACACTTAAAGCATACTGTACAACTCGTTGATGCACAGTTTTGTTGTAAGAATCAAAATCAATGTTGTATCTATCAACTCCCTTAGACAAATTATCATATAATGACAAAATTATTTAAAATTTATTTCATTTGGCACATAGTGGACCTTTTATATTTTGTGACAAATAATATGTTAGCTCACAAGCAATTTTATAAACTTTTGCAGTGATGATTTAATGATAAGAATGTACAAGTTTGAAGGTTTCATAAGCATGCATGTGTTGTAAATCTGGTTTGAGTGCGACCAAGCTGGCTTTATAGTCCTTAGAGTATTGATTAGAAGTTTAGGTATGTTTTAAAATATAAGAAATTGCCATTTCAAGTGAGAAAAAATGAAAAGAAATTAAATTAAGTTGCATAAATGGTGGCTTATTTGAAGGAAGTTATGTTTGATGAAATTTAATCTAATCTAATATTATAGTAACTATCAACTAGAGAAAGTTGAAACCGCGTCTCCAGCTATCCCAGTTCCCTCTTATTTTCTTTTTAAATCCTTTCATCTATTTTGTATCTTTTGTGTATTATATAATAAATATTTTATTTAAAAAATATATTAATGAATAATAATAATGAAGATGAGCCAATTATATATACTTGGAATCAAATGGTACATTGATCTTAAACTTGGTTTGTTTGACATTGATACATCTTCTTATGCCAATTGAATGATGAAGTCCAAACGCTATACCTGTAGCTATATATATGAGTATATTCACATCTAAA
Source organism: Helichrysum umbraculigerum (assembly GCA_949592205.1). Taxonomy (NCBI): domain Eukaryota; kingdom Viridiplantae; phylum Streptophyta; class Magnoliopsida; order Asterales; family Asteraceae; genus Helichrysum; species Helichrysum umbraculigerum. The sequence continues at coordinate 44,034,431 of CATIUR010000007.1, forward strand.
TTTATACGAGTTTTTTTTTACCTACGTGTTACGACGGGTTTTAAAAATGTATTTTTTTCAAAATGATCGAGAGGAATACTTCTTTTGGTCGGTTAATCTTAGTTATAGCAATAAAATTGTGAATATTGTGTAATTTTTGTCAATCCGACAATATAAATAATCACTAAAGTTGACTCGTTAAATTTGAATAATGTAGGTTTCTATGTCACAAATATCTAATTAAATAATTGATTTAACTTTTCGTTAGATTATCACTCAAATAACTTATTCAACTTTTGGTTAGATTGTTTTCTAGAATTTACAATGAACTAAAATTTAATTTTGTTAAAATGCATTACAATAATAGAATAAACTATCAATACAATCGATTTACAAGTGTTTTTGGCTTTATGAGTACTCCTATGTTATGTACTTTTTTATCGACGATTTTATAAAATTCGTGACATCAATTCAAAATTCATCATTTTCTTGTCCATATTTTAGTTGTATAAAGTGTAAGTTAATAATTTAGTTTAACATTAAATGTTGATTTTCAACTCTAACTATGAATGTAAAAGTTATATAAAACTAAGATTCTTGATGATTTTTTAAAATTAAAAATTCAACATGCATGAAAACTTTTAATTATTTGTTTAAGTGATGAGATTTGCTAGGTTCATATAATTTTCACAAACAAATTTTCACAAAATGGGGTGAACAAATATGTGGACCAACCAAATTTATTTATTTTTCTCTCTCTCATATTTCTCTCTCATCAACTGGTCCACTTCATTGTGTGGATATTCTTTTGTAATGTGTATAACATTTCTCTTTAGTGATAAGATACATCTAGCATATAATAATAGAGACATATAAATTTTATTGATGGTCACAATAATTACGTACTTATTTTGGTATACAAATCTTTATAATTTGATTACACTTAATAACTAATATAGATACTTGATTAAAAGAATATGAAATATTTGTTTTATACTATTATTTCTAAGAAAAAAAATCATAAACTAAAAAGTATAGGGAAAATGCAACATATCTATAATGTTGTAATTATTTGTTTAGAACATATATAATTATCAAGATTAAGATATATCTAGTAAAATAATCGAGAACTATAAATTTTATTGATAGTCACAATAATTACTTATTTAATATATAAATCTGTAAAATTTAATTACACTTAGTAACTAATTTAGATACTTGGGTAAAAAGAACATAAATAATTGTTGTCATATTATTTCAAAGAATAAAAGGCAAAGAAATAGAATGCTAGGCTTTAACATAGTAGATGAGAAGTTATTAATATATAAATATTATTATTGAGTTGGAATAGTGTAGATGAGAATGAATAGATTACGAACAGGAACAATCACCTTTTGATGATTGTATGTGCTCAAATATGTATGTACAGTCACACATACGGAGTAGTTACTTAATATTTTTATTATGTAATTAAAAGTCTAGATTGGCTCTAATTTTGCATCTTTTGTAATTTTCAAAAGTTACATCTATCGTTATGTACACTAGAATGATACTCAAAGAAGATTAAGATATTTCATAATAATGAAAAGGATTTTGATAAACAATGCTCATATACGAATTATCACCTTTTATTTTAGTATTAAAAGAATTAATAGAATACATATTTTGTCAAATTCTCCACCGAAAAGTTGGATGTATAGTGGGAGAATTAAGAATTGTTTATTCTTTCAATGATATTCAGGATAATCAAGTTGACTTATCTAAATTTTACTTAATAAAGGGATGACCTTTTTCCTTAACGATTTGTTCTTCTTGTCATTAAAATCCATATTTGTTTAGAATATAGGATTCCAACATTTGGAAAAACGATATCCACCGTCCCATTAAGTACACACATTTTAATTTAATTGTGATTATGAGTTGGTGCACCCAACAGCAGTCTAAGGGAAAAAATAAATGGGAATAGAATGTTTAGATACATAGTGAATAGTTCAACAAGCCCAGAGATGGCCTACAACCACCACATCAACACTCTTCCAACTTAGCAACAGAACCAGGAAGATGGCAGTTCATACTTCACATGGTTCAAGTTCTAAGCTCATCACCACTCATTCACAAACCATAAAATGGTTACTCTTGTATTTAAACTATCAAGCAACATTTTTTTAGGCTTATGCACGAAAACATAAATACAATGTTCTGACATTTATAGTGTGAACCAAACTATTCGTACTTTCATTGTATGTGATAAACTTGTTTTTCATTGCTAGTGCAAGTAACTATGAGTACTTTTACTTACGTGTCAACTATATAAGGTGTCACGTGTCATCCTTATAAGTTGTCACGTCGCTAAAATACATACAATACAAATAATTTGAAAGTTCATTACAAACGCTATAACCCTGAATACTTTGTTGCATACTAAAAATATCAGAGCAGACGTAATTACATTTCCGTACATTTAAGCCTTTTTTATTATAATCAACAGATTCGGCATTTGTGAGTATTGACCAATAAGGTGTTTCAGTAGGACCGAGTAACAATCGCAATTTACATGTATGGTTGAGTCCGGATGATTAATAGAAATTAGAAAATGACAATTGTGTCTAGAAAAAAAAATATAGGCTTACCATTGGCGTGATTGTTGATAGATTTAACCTTCGTATTAAAACAGAAACTTTAACAGAATGTTGCATTTCATTATAAGTGGCAAAATGAATGGGTCGGGTCGGGTCACGGATCTAGATGGATTTGAGTCTAAATGGGTCCGAGTCTAGATAGGTCATTTAGGAGGATGGAGCTAAACGGGTCCGGGTCTAATGGGTCTCAAGTCCTAGACCCGTTTGTTAATTTTTATATAATTGGAGATTATATTAGAGACTCATATATTTAGACCCATCTAAAACAAAAGAGGAAGACCCAACAAACTCATTATCTCATAAATATTATCCAACTTAACACATAAATAACCAATGGGTCTAAAATTATCACCTCTACATTTCATCATCTTGGTTGGATTAATTGCTTGATAGATATACTTCAAGAAATAATGTTTGTAAGAAAGAGTTGGGAATATGGTGGAGTACCTGCATTTTCATATCGTTGATAGTTTGATGAGTATCAAGATATAATCTTTCTTCTGGTCTCCAATTTGTTGCAGCAAGATACATCCATATGGATGTATAAACTACTGTTTGTAGATTATATAATTACATTCTTATCAAATAAAAACCACTAGATTTAATGTTCTATGCATAAAACTAGGCCTGTGAACGAACACGAACGACGTATGTTTGTGTTCGTTCATTAAGGTTTTATCGAGCAAACGAACGAACTCGAACGGATAAGCGAACATATATTGTTGTTCATGTTCGTACACTAAGAAAATTTGCTTGTTCACGAACAAATATACAATTTAATGAATTTGTTCCTTAATACCTTACACAAACCACTACGAAAACACACGAACACACACTTACATGGAGATGTGCGGGAGTGGAGGGAACCTGGGGAAATGTGGGAGGGAAATGTGAAAGGTAAAAACATCTAAAAGTTTAAAACTATTATATTTAGAGCTTAGATGAGATAAAAATAAGATATACAAATATGTATTAATTTAATTAAACTACTACGTATTAGTTAACAAACGAACATGTTATCGATCGTCCACGAACATGTTATAAAACGTTCATGAACGTAAATAAACGAACGAGACCTATGTTCATGTTTATTCATATAATTAAACAAACGTAAAATTTTGTTCATGTTCATTCATATAACGAAACGAACGAACTTCCCGCAGAACAGTTCACGAATTGTTCGCTGAACGTTCGGTTCGCTTAAAGACCTACGTAAAACCGTCCGATTTACAGTCTCATTTGATCTGCAAGAAAAGGAATTTTGTATAGGAAAATGTCATCTAAAACAGGATGCCATATTCAAATAATACAAATCCAGTTGGAAAATCAGTTTTAAGTGATATCTCTGCCATCAGCATCTTGAATTCTTTTTTACCTCCTTGTGTCGCTCTTGTGCTAACCAAAGATTGAGCATATATATGCTGCCAGTTTGTTACTCTTTTCCTGCAATTACAACCAACGAGATCGTTATGTTATTACAGTTTGAACATTAGTAGGTTAGTCTACGAATTAAAATTTATTCAAGTATATTTACTTCAGATTATTCTTTTGTTCCTTCTGGTAGAACATCTTGCAGATTCAATCTCAGCAACAAATTACCTTCATGGATAATAAAGGCGTGTATATGGTCAAGTCAACTATCACTCGTCTGTGGTTTCATTTGACATTTATCTTGCCACTAACGCGTTCTTATTCTTTTTCGTGAGCTCGTTTTAAAAGCACATTTACTTGAAAACTCAATGCTATATTCAAACGTTTGAAAAGATAACAGTAAAGACATTCATCAACTTCCAAATTTATGGATCACAAGCATTTTACTTTCAAAATTGCTTATGTTGCCTTAAATAAATGTAACATACTAACATGACACAATATTCTTTCCCCGACAAACTAACATAGTATATGGCTGCAATTTTATGTAAAAATGTACTATTTCAACTTTGAAGTTTGTGAAACTTAAAATAACAGAATAATATTAATGGTGAAAATTTCAAAATAATGATAGGAGCTGATCCAGATCTTGTTACTTAGATCATGATTCAAAACTAATCCTTACATCATTAGCAATCCCACATGTAGGGATACAGACTATGGTCGATCAACACTTGCAGTGCACGGCGATCATCAACCAGTAGACCACATACTTCTTTAACACAATGTCTCAGCTCAACCAAACCCAAAACTTTTTTATGGGATTTACTGCTGCAGATAGTGGTCTGATGCAGCATCTTGTTCTCAGGGTGGTGGTGACATGTACCGAATGATGTTTGGCCCCCTCAATAGATTAACCAACTCAAATGATCTATCAGAGCATCAGTAATATGATGTATCAGTAATTTAGCTCAAGACGAGACACATTTTAATGTATTTTACAATTTCACCCCCTCAATTGCCTATTGCTCCATATTTCTTCTATTTTCTTACAGAACCCATTGACTTATAATTGCACTTTTTATGCATAGTACTCACCGATCCATTAAGAAAAACGGTGACTACAATCATGGAATAGAACTTGCATTGTTCCCGAATATTTTACTATGGTTCAATATAATGTTTGTTGTTACTGTTATACAATGAAATACCGGGCCCCTTGACTTCAAATACAGGCTGTGCTTCTGTTGTTCTGGAAGTTATAGACTCGAAATCTGAGAAAGGTATCGAACTACCGATTCACTTTTAGCCAACAAGATTGGAAAAGAATTCAATACTTTCATGACCATGTAAACTATGAGTTGATCATACACTTAAGGGCATATTTGAATGAAATCTTAAAAAGTCAAGATGTTAAAAGCCATATGCTTGACAGAATACCTTATGGTCCTAGTCAATTTAACAATAAGTATAAGTAGTGTTAATAAAGTTAAATGGTCTCTGTCTTAGTAGTTGTAATACAGTTTGAATTAATAACCCTATATGGCCTAGTACAGTTAACAACTTTTATAAGTCAGCTACATTATGGTTGCCAAATCGAAATGATCATAAACATTTAACAAGCGTTCTCTTCAACGAAACCCGACTAACTGAGGTTTAACATCCAAAAATCATTAGTATAACCTTACAACATTTCAAAAGGAAAGATATACTAACAAAATTGCATATGATTAATAGTTCATGGATGGATTTGATTGGATTACTCCAGCTATTGAAATTTCCATAGTAACTTTCAACAAAAGAATTCTACATTGCTTTGAACCAAATCAAATACAGTGGTAATAAAAATAAATTAAGCTATAACTTGTTCAAAACTTAAACCCCATATAAAAGAACACTAAAGATTATCATCATCACCTGTTGATGGTTCAGTTGGTAGTAGTCACTTGAGCCGAATGCCGAATATCAAACTGATCTACATACTCCAATGGAGTCACCGTCTCATTTCTGATCCTCTTGATTTTAGGGCTTAAAAGTCCCCTGTGCCTAAATCCATACAACTTCAACACTTGATTGTCCGCAAAATTAAACGCTCTTTCCATGCTACTCAAACACCTTTGCACAGGGTAATCCCCATAACTTCCACAGGGCTTGCAACCCACAAAATGAGTCACAAAAGGCCATCTTTCATCACCCAAACCAGGATGATATTTCTCCATCATTTCTTCATATCTATCAACCAAACCAACCCAATACCCATGAAGGAAATACTGATTCTCAACAAAAACTTTCTCCATCCACTCAGTTTTCGTAATTAACAAATATATCAAAGCCGATTGATCGTCAGCTTCGAATGCAGGCCGCCCCTTTAAATTAGCTGTCAAAATCTTCCCTGCTTCTTCACGAATCGGCCCTTTTGGCCCCATTGGCGCCCAAACATCGAGCAAATCCAACGACCATTGACAATTCCTAAACAAAAAGCTACCGGTGTTCAAAGCAATCCAAGATTTCTCATTAAACAACAAATCAGGGTACCCATGAATAATCAAATTATGATTTTTGTATTTCGATAATGGCAGCTCAAATACCATATCTGTAAACAAAGCATCACTATCCATCCACCAAATCCATTCGACTTCAGGATGCGATAACATTAACCTGCGAATCAAAGGCAATTTTGCCCAATAACCGGCTAACTCTTTATCCAAATGAGCCATATTATACACAATTTCAATCCCATGAATTCTACAATAATCAATCTTATTCTTAATTGACTTCAATAAATAATGATCACCAATAGCATTATCACAAGGGTTTGGTGGTGAGCCAGTAACAAGCAAGATTCTAGGTTTACCATTAACAACATTTGGGAAATCTTGATTCCTACTAAGCCACAAACTTCTTTCTTCATCCCAATTTGAGATCTTTGCACCAAGTGAGTAAGTATCATTAAGACTTATAGTGGTTTGACTTTGACCATCTTCTGGATCATCCGGATCCTTATCGGATCGGATCTCAGCTAAGATCCGATTCGTTTCTTCAATCATAGCTTGGGTTTCTAAATCATTTTCAGAAGAAACTGAACCAAAACCAATAGTGCCACGTAGGACAAGAATTGTAACTAACCCACAAAGAATTGTGATCTTAATATTGTTGAGTGTTTTATGGATCTGACGGTTGCCGCCGCCGCGGAGAAGTGACCGGCCGCTCCGGGAACCACCGTTGGCGGCGGTGGAAGTAGGTAGTGTTGAGCCACCTCTCTTTTGAGCTCCTTCTTGGCCCATAATTTTAGGTAAAAAAACAAAAAAATTTAGATTTTTATGTGGTTTCTGCAAACCCCAATAAGTAATGGAATGAAAATCAAGAAGATAGTGATAGGGTCATGGGAAAGACCGAATCTTTTTTAATGTTTATAATCAAGAATTTAAATTAATTATAGATTATAATAAATCAAGAACGTGGGTGAGAGTAAGATGTTTTTAGATGCAAGAAGTAGCACCACCGACTGTTATTTGTGTGTGCTTTTGTGGTGTGTGTCAGTGCGTTTAAATTGTTTATACAACAATACAACATTATATAGACAGGTAAGTAAGTAAATGTTACTTGTATGCTTGGGTATGATTTGTTTTGGTGGATTTTTTGGTATAAAAAATGAATCGAAAATTGATATTAAAGATTGGATTTTTGAGTGGAAAAAAGGTGTGTTATGTTATGGGGGTGGATTTGGTTGGTTTGTTACGGTAAACGCGTAAATCTTTCGTGAAGTTGTGCAGCTTCTTGTTAACCTAACTCAAATCAACTGGTGTTTTGTTGACTATGTGGGTTATGGACAGCTGGCAGTCTCAGTTTCAGCATCAATGGACATATAGGCCCAATAACAAAAGTACAATATTAAGGCAATAATTAAGGTTTTCATAAAGGGTTGGCGAATTTTTAATAAATATTTAAACTTCCATATTAATACAGTCACGTTCCACTTATGATATTTGGATTGTTAGTTTTTATGAAGAAATATTAAATTAATGTCCATTTTAATTAATGTTCCATTTTATGTTTGGTAATCTTAATTATCATCTTAAACGGAATGATAATTATGTTATGAAATGAAAGAACAAGAATCATAGATAGAGAGGAAGAGAGGAAAACTATTGATAAAAATAAAAAATAAAAAATAAAAAATAATAATAAGTGTTACAATGAGCCTTATTTATAGATAAAGAATTAGGTTAAATCCTAATTAACTAATGACTAAGAGGTGGGCTATCCACAAGCCCAATGGGTTTACAACACTCCCCCTTGGATAGTCACCGTTAATGATACGCTATAGACTACCTCGTTAAAATCCTTATAAAAAAAAAACCCAATGGGATAAAAACTTGATGAAGGGAAAAAGAGTGCAGTATGTATAATACTCCCCCTGACTTTAATGTACATCCTCAAGCGTCGAATACCGATCTTCCGAACTAGCTACTCAAAAACTTTTGTTGGCAATGATATTGTGCATAAGTCGACCAAATTTTCGCTTGATCGGACTTGACTAACATCAATGGTTCCATTCTTTTGTAGATCATAAGTTGAGAAGAACTTCGATGAAATGTGTTTAGTTCTATCTCCTTTGATATACCCTTCATTGATTTGAGCTATACACTTCACATTGTCTTCATATATAATGTTGGATTTCCTATAATTGTCTTGAGACCGCATTCTTCTTGGATGTTGTAACACCCGGTCAAAAAGGTCAAATTTCGCGCCCAATTTGAACTTCAAACTATCGTACTTAGTACGCACTCAAAAATCAAAGCTATATTTTTATATTTTTATAACTCGGATGAAGTATTTTTATAAAATACTATAATTGAAAATATATACGAATTTGTATTAACAAAATTGTGAATTAAAAATAATTAAATTATATTACGATCGGGTACAAAAACACGGGTATTTTGTACTGCCAATTGGGGACAACCAACCCCCACAAAAGTGAGGGTCGGCCTCCCTCCTCTCCCCATTTTCTTCTTCTCATTTCTTTCTCACCAAACACACAACTCCATCTATCTATCTCTCTCCCTCTCTACCTCACGGATCCACCACCACCACCATCATCATTTTCGAAATCGACAACAACAACAACAACAAGATCAGCAGCAACAGCTCACCATCATCACCATCTTCATCTCCTTCATCATCGATCTCGGTTTCATCATCACCATACCCATTTTCGGTTCCATTTTGATTTGGTAAGAAAACCTCCGATTTCCACTTAAATATGTGTTTATATCACTTATATTATCATGTATAAACATTGTATAAACTGATTATGCCCAAAAACAACACAAAAATGCGTTTTTAAAGCCAAAAATACGAGCAGCTCGTCGAACGAGCCGAGCCGAGCAGCGAACCGAGCCGAGATGCGAGTCGAACCGAGCAGTGAACCGAGCCTAGCTGCGAGTCGAACCGAGCAGCGAACCGAGCCGAGCTGCGAACCAAACCGAGCAACAAACTGAGCTGAGATTGCGAGTCGAGTAGAGCTACGAACCGAACCGAGTAGCGAGCCGAGTCGAGCTTCGAGCCGAGTCGAGCTACATGAACTAACTTGGTATGCGAAATGAGTTTTTGCCCAACGATTCGACTTTCGCGTAACAACAACTACACTTTTTACAACGATGACTTATGTACAAAAATTATATTTTTGTAAAATAGACAACGAAACGATTTTAATAATGATTTAATTGAGACTTATCATTATTACAAACTGCCACAAACGGACCGTACACAATTCTAAAACTAAACAACAGAAGTTTACCTTCACGACACGTTTAGTTAAACCGATTAGTATCTTACTCATATAACCTCACGTGTCTAGGGCACTAGGAGGTTACCATTCGGACAATACACGTATCGTAGGATCGCTGACAACTCACAGGTGAGTTTCATAGCCCCACTCTTTTAACTGTTTTACTGTTTTCGGGGTGAAACACACGTTCAATTACTATTTTCGAATTATAATGATAAACTTTTATAATTCACACCTATCCATATTACTGTTATGTAATACGAAATGTGTAATACTTAGGAATTACATCCATTATATTGCTGTAGAACAATATCACTACCTAACCTAGGGAGGTTACATTTTGACACTGTTGGATTGTTGAAAAACAATCACCCATACATAACTTGATTAAGTTATCACTATACTTTGGCCATATTGTCGCAGGACAATATTATCGAATAGACTAGAACTGGTTAGTTCTACCTAACTGGACAACAACTATACTTTTTTTTTACAGAATTAGTATTCTTTTAGAAAACCAAGACTGCCTACACATTCCAGGATTTCTAGGGTGGACTTGTACTTAAGTGACTGTCACCCAGAGACCTCAATATACTTGCTAGGCTGGAGGCTAGGAGTATACGATAGTAAAGTACGATAGTATAATTCCTTATACTGTTATCAAACAACTAGGTGATGATTATTCATACCTAGGTTTATCATGCTACACTTAATATCTAAGTATTGTATATACGTACCTAGATACACTGAACCACTTCCATGGGTTATACGATACTCTGTTAGATGCGTTTGTTGATTTGACATATTTATACACACACACACACACACACACATATATATATATATATATATATATATATACCTACTTGTACACTACCTCGAGCACTTGGTGCTACCTACAAATTACTTATGTATATTGATATACATACGCTGATACAAACGCGGTTACTCTAAGTCGGGCATGTCGTAGTACTGCTGACTCTCATTTACTAAGTCGGGCATGTCGTAGTACTGCCGACTCTCATTTACATACGTTGCGTGGGAGCAATGTTGTTCGAGATCACGGTAAAGTGATTCAAAACGAAATCACGGTAAATGATTCAGTGATTCAAAACGATAGCGTGGTAAAGCGATACAAAACATGGGATCTGCGAGATTACACTCGAGATTATTGGTGGAGCAACGGATCGGCGAGCTTACACTCGAGATCGTTGGCTCAAACACGGGATCTGCGGGCTTACGCTCGAGATTCGCGCATATCAACGGATCTGCGAGATTACACTTGAGGTCGTTGATGGAGCAACGGATCGGCGAGCTTACACTCGAGATCGTTGGCTCGGTATTCTGATAAATACTTATTGCGGGACCACACTTATACGTTGCTGGAGGCAACACACTAGGCCAAGTGGCACGTTAGCACCTTACTATTGAATAAGTAATATTATTACTTGTTATTATATAATGTGGTGATACACATACTTGATTTGTACTTAGGCATGTATTACCACACATTGATAGACTTACTCAACCTGATCGGTATCTGGGCATGGATTGCCAAACCCTCGATATGACTCGGTCATACACTTACTCGATAGTACTTAGGCATGTAGTGCCTCACGTCTGTAGACTTACTTATACGTTATAGGTATCTAGGCATGGACTGCCGCTTTCTCTATGTACTTAGGTACATACCACGGTTACTTAGGTATTAGATACCTCGTTAGACATATACACATTGATGTTGCAACTTTATAACAATACAAATCAAGATCGTAGTTTTTGAACTACTTTTTAAACATACAAGGTTTATACTATTGTTTTCAACTAACGTACCTATGAACTCACCAGCTTTATAGCTGACTCGTTTTAGCATGTGTTCTCAGGTGCCCAGCAGGATTAGGATTGCTACAAGATTATGCTAGCTCGAGTCGCATGTTTTCAAACATTTGGGACTACTTTGCATAACTTTTGTATTTCTACTTATGTATTGGGACACATTTTGCGAACTCGCAAACATTGTAAAACTATTATTTTGGCAATGTAATAACTGTATTTTCAAACGTCTCATTTAGAGTCGTTCATTATTTACCTTTGTGCTTGTGATATTTGATTTGGTAACACCCGACCCGACCGCTTCCGCAACCCGAAATTTGGGGGTGTTACAGATTGGTATCAGAGCCTAAGGTTATAGTGAACTAGGTTGCATTTAGTGGGCCTAGACTATGACCGTTAGGCAGTATTCCTCGTTAGGTATAACTGGTTCAGGGATTACATCATACGAGTTTAATTTAACATAGCGTAGCTAACTATGTACATTTAAATAAAGATGATGTGACATCTGAAAGCGGTTATACTGTATCGGGAATGCACTAGTTGACTCTGATTGTTTTGTGCTAGACACCCTAGGCTATTATATGTACTGTAGGTATATATGAATTGGCCTTACATGTATACTACTTCTACGTATCTATATATATACTGAGTATCTATAACCCAATTCCGCTGTACTGTCATAGACTCGCGAAGAGGCACATCACCATCTTCCTAACTATCACGACTCGACACTTTCTCCACATGTACGCATAGGAGAATATCACGCTTATCCCTGAACCTCGGGAAGAAGGTTTAAACATTATCTATTGGGATGGAAACCCACACATGCTAAACATTCAAAAAAAAAAAAAATTTAAAACAAACCAACGAATCTTTCGACTTTGACCATACGGATTACCATTGGATTAGTGTTGACTAAGTCCACAAAATCATCTCAATAACAACTTGATCATTTTGATCATCACGAATCAACACCTCGGTGTTAGCCTTCGCGCTACAATTGGAAAATTTCGACACTTCAACGCGTTTTGGCCTTAGGGCTACACTTGAACAACGCACGGTACGTGGTGCTGCATTACACGGTATGTTGATACCACAATTTGGCACATTAGTGCAACACTCACAGTATGTTAATACTGCAATCGGCACGTTAATGCTACTTTCAATATACGTGTAGACTTGATATAGTTACATGTACGATCTATATATATACATATACACTTACTTAATTGGGCACGAGGTGCCACACCTGACTCTTGCTACGGTCGTATACTTGTATAGTTCCGTGCACCCCATATATGTATATACGACCACTTAGGCATGTGACACCTCAACTGATGAATACACACTGATATTACCGCACACATGGGTTATGTTGGTGGACCCCGCTTCAACACCGCACATGGCACTGTGGGTGTCACACTCACCGGCATAAGTAGCCACATAGTATTTCGGTACTGCATAATTGTCCATAGAACTACTCACAACAACGTAGTCTTGGTTGACTACTTTAGGTACACAATTTGGTCATCATTACGACTACACTTTGAAACAACAACCAAATTGGTCATAACACTCTGAAAAACATGAAATTCATGACAACTTAACTAAAGTTAACTCGACAACAGATACTTAAACTGTTGTGTAAAAACCTCAAAAGGCAGAAGTATGTCTGTCACTCACGATATCAAAACTTCAACGTCAAGGATCATAGGATCCCGTATCCCTCAATTTAAAACTCAAGTGAACTATTCATGTCACTGTAATAATCATCATCTTTGAATAAAGATCTCACGCCTTGTCATTTCATTCTTATTCAAGAATCATGCCGCCTAAACGACAAACATACACCCAAGCTGAACGCGACCAATTTACTGATCAAAGAGTGGCTGAAGCTCTAGCTACACGAAACCGAGCACGACCCTGCACCTATAAGGATTTTCTGAGCTGTGAGCCACTAAATTTCGCTGGAACTGAAGGGGCTGTCGGATTAATCCGATGGATCGAGAAAATGGAATCGGTATTCCACATTTGCAACTGCCCCGACGACGACAAAGTCAAATACTCCACCTACACTCTCCAGGGTAATGCTCTCACCTGGTGGAATTCCTACGCTCAAACTATAGGGGTCGACATTGCTTACAAGCTTCCTTGGGAGGAACTGAAACGAATCATGAGGGACGAGTATTGTCCCCGCAAGGAACTGTACAAACTCGAGAACGAACTTTGGCATCTCACCGTAAAGGACAACGATATCATGACATACACCAATCGGTTTAACCAACTGACACTTCTTTGCCCAACCTTGGTGAACCCTGAGCACCAACGAATCGAAAGGTACATCGGAGGACTTCCGTTACAAATAGAGGGAATGGTCACCGCCTCTAAACCCGCCACTATTCACGATGCGGTTCGCATGGCCCACAAACTCATGGCACAGGTTGTTCTACGCGGAACACCTGCAACTGAAAACAACCAAGGAAAATGGGATGGAGATTCCAGCACTAGTCATAACCCAACAAATCAACCCGAACCCTTGAGGTCCTACACCACTGAGCTTAAAGAAAAACGAGGCTATACGGGGAACAAACCATTTTGCCACGGCTGTAAACGTCATCATGATGATTCATGTGGTTTACCCTGTGAAAAATGCCAACGATTTGGACACAAAATCTGGGATTGCAGAGTTCCTGCCAATCCCGACTCACAAAGGATATGCTTCAAATGCAAAGAACCAGGGCATTACAAGAAGAATTGCCCAAAGAAACGCAAAATTCACCTGACCGGCTCTGAATGAACTGAACAAATCTCCTACAATAACGTAAGTACACCTTTCCTCGAAAATATAACCCTACGATTTTAGTTACGCTAAGCACGTACTTTTATCCCCTGATACCACTTTCGTCGACTTATTGCCGAGTGCATCATAGGGCAAGTTAGCCTAGGTTCACGTAAAACTCAAAGTTTGCTTTCAACAGACTAATCTACTGAACGTTCACCAACCACTTAGTCCTGATAGGACTACTCTTTAAACTATCACTTTGCGACAACTGTCTAGTCCCGGATGGACTACAATGTAAACGGTTATCTAGTGACCACGACTTAATCATACCTTGAACAAACAATATAGTCAGAACGTGACTACAAAGATAAACCGCGACACAGTCATGGATTGACTGCCTTTCAAACCCGTCATAGGCATGGTATGACTACAATCTATTCGACAAACTTCTCGTACATGCATTTCTCCCCAGACTCCACGCGATCACAACCTCCCACGAAATTTCGGGACGAATATTTCTTAACAGGGGTAGAATGTAACACCCGGTCAAAAAGGTCAAATTTCGTGCCCAATTTGAACTTCAAACTATCGTACTTAGTACGCACTCAAAAATCAAAGCTATATTTTTATATTTTTATAACTCGGATGAAGTATTTTTATAAAATACTATAATTGAAAATATATACGAATTTGTATTAACAAAATTGTGAATTAAAAATAATTAAATTATATTACGATCGGGTACAAAAACAAGGGTATTTTGTACTGCCAATTGGGGACAACCAACCCCCACAAAAGTGAGGGCCGGCCTCCCTCCTCTCCCCATTTTCTTCTTCTCATTTCTTTCTCACCAAACACACAACTCCATCTATCTATCTCTCTCCCTCTCTACCTCACGGATCCACCACCACCACCATCATCATTTTCGAAATCAACAACAACAACAACAAGATCAGCAGCAACAGCTCACCATCATCACCATCTTCATCTCCTTCATCATCGATCTCGGTTTCATCATCACCATACCCATTTTCGGTTCCATTTTGATTTGGTAAGAAAACCTCCGATTTCCACTTAAATATGTGTTTATATCACTTATATTATCATGTATAAACATTGTATAAACTGATTATGCCCAAAAACAACACAAAAATGCGTTTTTAAAGCCAAAAATACGAGCAGCTCGTCGAACGAGCCGAGCCGAGCAGCGAACCGAGCCGAGATGCGAGTCGAACCGAGCAGTGAACCGAGCCTAGCTGCGAGTCGAACCGAGCAGCGAACCGAGCCGAGCTGCGAACCAAACCGAGCAACAAACCGAGCTGAGATTGCGAGTCGAGTAGAGCTAGGAACCGAACCGAGTAGCGAGCCGAGTCGAGCTTCGAGCCGAGTCGAGCTACATGAACTAACTTGGTATGCGAAATGAGTTTTTGCCCAACGATTCGACTTTCGCGTAACAACAACTACACTTTTTACAACGATGACTTATGTACAAAAATTATATTTTTGTAAAATAGACAACGAAACGATTTTAATAATGATTTAATTGAGACTTATCATTATTACAAACTGCCACAAACGGACCGTATACAATTCTAAAACTAAACAACAGAAGTTTACCTTCACGACACGTTTAGTTAAACCGATTAGTATCTTACTCATATAACCTCACGTGTCTAGGGCACTAGGAGGTCACCATTCGGACAATACACGTATCGTAGGATCGCTGACAACTCACAGGTGAGTTTTGTAACAACCGCCAATTTAGGGCTAGTATTAGCGCCTAATTCTTTATTAATACATGTAATTAGTTCTGTGTTAGGCTAATTTATGTAACGGATTATATGTTGGTAAATATATGCAACTTTGCGATTTGACTTAAATCGTATGCGACTTAAATAGAATGAAATTCTATTCGATTAACACGGACGTTGGTGAACAAATGTTTGTAAACTAAAATAACGCAATTATAACTGAAATACTATTTTAGAATAGTTAATAACTGTCTTGTACTACCTGATTTAAAACTTACGCGATTTAAAGACGAAAGTAATTAAATGTAATTTAAACTGTTAAAGATTTAAGGAAATAATTTAAATAAATTATTTAACAAGAATTGTGGTTTTATAAATATAATTAAACGCGTAAAATAAATATTTAACGCCTAAACGACGGAGCAAACGAACACCGCACGGAGCGTGAGGGCACGAGCTGAAAATGGGAGGTTAAAACCTCACACCTTCTTTCTTTTCCTCCATTTTCCACCTATCACTTCTCTCTCTTTCCTCTCTCTTTCCTTTTTCTTTCATTTCCACCAACTTCAAAAACCCCACTAAATCGACAAATAAACGTACTAAACGAGCTTGGATCATACCACATCTTTGGAGAAAAACGTTCATCTCTTCACGATCTACAACTTCATCTTTTCGGATTTTCAAACCGACACTTTGTAAGTTTCCGACAAATCCCGACATCTCTCGTTTTTGATCATTTTTACTAGTTTATGGTTTTGATAGGCTTAATATGTTCATATAAGGGTTGGGTAAAAGATTTGGACCCAACGGAAACCGGGAAACTCGTTTTCGACAAAAATTCCGGCCATCAGACCGCTACGTCGCATTTGGCCAGGGGCCTCTGCGACGTCGCGGCCTACGTCGCACAAAAACCTCCACGTCGCACTAGCGACGCAGCCCCTTACGTCGCATTAAATTGCGGACGTCGCACATGGCGACGTAAACTTTAACGTCGCAAACCTCCACGTCGCATTAGCGACGCCAGCCCCTACGTCGCATTGATTTGCGAAGGTCGCATCATGCGACGTACATGCCTACGTCGCACCCGACGTAGCACCCTACGTCGCACCCTACGTCGCACATGACAGAACCTTGAAAACTCGGATTTTACTAAGTGTCGATCTTACACAACTTCCAATACTTATACTATACGACTTAACAAACATCATAGAACATCCTTTTCTATTACAATCACTCTAAATTGCGTTATTAACGATAAAACTTTAATTATAACAAACCACCAACGGGCCGTATATACTTTGACACGAACGTGAACGAACCAACATTTAACACAACGGGGTATGAACAACTAGCCTAGATGGTCTTGCGAGACATCTACTTACTTAACCTTACGTGTTTAGGCACTAGAAGGTTACGGGTTCGGAGAACCTACTTGCTTTACTACTACTTGCTAATTACCACTGCTCGACTCAGGTGAGTCTTACAGCCCCACTTTTACTGTTTTATACTTTGGGGTGAGATACTTAGCAACTGTTTTACATATGAACACAATGTACTGAACCGAAAACATTACTGATTACAAACAAACGCATGAGTTACTTTTATCCACTGAAAGCCTCCTTATCGTAAGTTGTTAGTTATGGTCTTAAGCGCGAGTACTAGTAAATGGATCCATTTGGGACTGACAATCCCTGTCTGGGGTGGTAGCGCCACCACGTACTGATTTACACGTAGAAACAGACATATTAGTATTTGTTACATATGAGTGTGCGGATAGCACTCACGGGGGTACGTGATTTATTTCACACTACGCGGTTAAGCTTCAACTTATGAGCTCATGGCACTGTACTGATATACTGATCAACTTACTTTGCTTGATAGCAATACGGGTACATACTTGTGGTTCATGACACCTACTTATTACTAAACCTGTGAGATTCACCAACCTTTTTGGTTGACACTTTTTAGCTTTGTATCTCAGGTACACTTACGGAGTAGGATCACTCCAGGATTACTAGCTAGAGTCGCATGATTTCCAAACTGCATTTAACGGAGATTCTTTGGCATTATATTTTGTAACTACGGTCATGTAATAGAATCTCCCGCTATACGCGTGGACTCTAGGAAACTACTTTTTGTATACGAAAACCTACGGTTTTCAAACGATTATTAATTATGAAATGTAACTATTTTACAAACGTCTCATTTAGAGGTCGTTTACTGTTAATCTTGAGCTTTGTATATTGATTAGTAACACCCAATGTATGCTTCCGCAAACTGTAAACTTGGGGGTGTTACAGATTGGTATCAGAGCCTAAGGTTATAGTGAACTAGGTTGCATTTAGTGGGCCTAGACTATGACCGTTAGGCAGTATTCTCTTATTAGACATGACTAGTTCAGGAATTACAGCATACAACCTTAATTTAACATAGCCTGATCAACTATGTATAATTAAGGAAAGACGATGTAAGATCTGAAATAATTATGTTGAACAGGGATACGATAGTTGACTCTGACTACGAGAGAACCGGACCATTACTTGATACGTGCTAGACACTAGGCTGGATATGATATATGTATATATATTAGCCCCATCTTACTAACGCTTTGTCTCAGAAATGGCAAACATCCCATCCAATTCACCTCGTTCTCAATCCGGGTCGCAGAACCCAAGGGTAGCAAGGAGGAACGCTAGGTTGCCTCGAGCTGGCCCGTACTCCACTCACTCTACCTTGCCGGCCTTAGCCGCTAGGGTGAACCAACACGAGCAACGACTTCGCACCATGGATGTCGTGTTGCAGGAAACAAACGAAAACTGGAGACTTACATCCCTCGAACGCATAGAAGAAGTCTCCGACGACCTAGAAACCACAAACAACAACATGGATGTCCTTCGCAACCAAATTATAGAAATAAGGGTAGAAAATGCCCTTCTGCAACAAAGGATGGATGAATGTGTGCAGCGTTCACTTGAGGCAGAAGAGTATGCGCGCGGACTAACACAACGACTAGCACTAGCCGAAGACAACGCCCGACAAGCTAGCAGGCTTGCAAACACTGTGGACCGTCTTGTCACGATGATGGAACAAATTAATCTACGTTAAAACTAGTGTAGTCTTTATCCTGTAATCTAGTAACTATCTAAGCACTACTCTATGTTTCAGTCGGATGTAATAATTCCCGACACCTTTTGTAATACATCTGTAGGA
Organism: Helichrysum umbraculigerum; assembly: GCA_949592205.1. Lineage (NCBI taxonomy): Eukaryota > Viridiplantae > Streptophyta > Magnoliopsida > Asterales > Asteraceae > Helichrysum > Helichrysum umbraculigerum. Next base: position 44,053,790 of record CATIUR010000007.1, read on the forward strand.
TGTAACCTTTGAACTCGTATCATCTATCAAGTATTTCTTGCTGTTTCAACTCATATTAATTGCCATAATCCTTTTTCATGTTGATGTTATGTATTACCATCTTTATACATGTACATCTGAAATAAATGCAATTTCTCTTACAAAAATCTCATGTATCTTCATTTCTTTTATTGAAGAATCATGCCGCCAAAGACACGACCATACACCGATGCCCAGATTACCTCTCTTATAACTCAGGCTGTTACTGAAGCCTTAGCTCGGAATACTCCACCAGGTTCCACAAGAAACAGCGATGCCGCTGAAACCTCTGCTACTAAACCTTGTTCATACAAGGATTTTCAAAACTGCAAACCCTTGAGCTTCAAGGGGACCGAGGGAGCCATCGGACTTATCAGATGGTTCGAAAAGATGGAATCCGTTTTCCGCATCAGCAAATGTGCGGAGGACGACAAAGTCAAGTTCTCCACCTGCACCCTCGAAGATGGTGCCCTCTCGTGGTGGAATTCCTATACCCAGTCTGTGGGTATTGATACAGCTTATCTACTCCCTTGGGAGGATCTGAAGAAAATGCTCACTGATGAGTATTGCCCAGCCGAACAACTTTACAAGCTGGATGAAGAGTTCTGGAACCTGAAAGTGCAAGGAACTGATATCGTTGGATACACCACCCGATTCCAACAACTCACCGTCCTTCGCCCAACCATGGCGGGTACTGAACCCGAAAAGATCAAGAAATACATCCGCGGCCTCCCGGAACCTGTCCGGGGAAATGTCGCCTCATCAAAACAAACCACTCTTCACGGTGCCATTCGGTTGGCCCATGAACTTTTAGCCATGAACGAGGACCCAGAACCACCCACTCCATCCTCCAACAGCAACAAAAGAAAATGGTCCGACAACCACAACAACCACCAAAACAAGAAACCTGAAACCATTAAAGCCTACACCTCTGTTTCTGATGACAAAGGAGCGTACAAGGGAACCAAGCCCTATTGCTCGAAGTGCCAACGACACCACCATGGTTCATGTCCCTGTAGCAAGTGTAAGAGATTTGGACACTTGGCTAGGGATTGTAGATCAAACACCACTGACACCAACACCTCTGCACCAAAGACTTGTTATGGGTGCAACGGAACGGGGCATTTCAAGAAAGACTGCCCAAAACTGAACAACAACAACAACAACAGGAACAACAACAATGCTCGAGGAAGAGCTTTTGTACTGAAATCTGGGGAAGCCCGTCAAGACCCGAATGTGGTCACGGGTACGTTTCTTCTCAACAACTTGACTGCATCTGTATTATTCGATACTGGTGCTGATAAGAGCTTTATTTCCGACGAATTTTATCCACTACTTGACACTACACCTATTGCCTTAGATTCTAAGTACACAATAGAATTGGCAAACGGAAAACTTATTGAGGCCGACAGTGTAATACCTAATTGCACTCTGAACTTAGCTAACGAGCTCTTTCCCATTGACTTGATACCTGTCGAAATCGGCAGTTTTGACATCATCGTCGGTATGGATTGGTTGTCCAAGCACCGAGCCGAAATCGTTTGTTTCGAGAAAATTGTACGCATTCCTCTCGTCACCGGTGGAACTTTGAGCATACAAGGGGAGACCGGTGGGACGAGAATAAACATCATTTCTTGCATGAAAACCCGAAAATACTTGAGAAAAGGGTACCAGGCAATCCTCGCACACGTTATGGAGAAAAAGTCGGTGGAAAAGCGACTTGAGGATGTGCCTATCGTTCGAGACTTCCCAGAGGTCTTTCCTGAAGACTTGCCTGGCCTTCCGCCACCTAGACAAGTCGAATTTTCTATTGACCTTGTGCCCGGTGCAGCACCCGTGGCACGAGCACCTTACCGATTAGCCCCATCCGAACTTCAGGAGTTGTCTACTCAGCTACAGGAACTCCTGGACAAGGGATTTATTCGACCAAGTTCCTCACCTTGGGGAGCTCCGGTCCTGTTTGTGAAAAAGAAAGACGGTTCTTTCCGCATGTGCATCGACTACCGTGAACTCAACAAATTAACTGTCAAGAACCGTTACCCACTTCCTCGCATTGATGACCTGTTTGACCAACTCCAGGGATCGAGTTTTTATTCAAAAATCGATCTACGGTCAGGTTATCATCAACTCCGAGTTCGTGACGATGACATTCCAAAAACAGCTTTCCGAACTCGCTACGGGCATTATGAATTCCAAGTGATGCCATTCGGCTTAACCAACGCACCGGCTGTATTCATGGACCTTATGAATCGGGTGTGCAAACCTTACCTTGACAAGTTTGTTATCGTCTTTATCGATGACATCTTGATTTACTCGCGCACTGAACAAGAACACGCTCAACACCTGAAAACCATCCTAGAGCTGCTCAAACACGAAGAGTTATACGCCAAATTCTCTAAGTGTGAGTTCTGGATGCAAACCGTTCAATTCCTTGGACACGTCATTGATAATCAAGGAATTCATGTCGATCCTTCGAAAATCGAGGCTATCAAATGTTGGCAAGCACCTACAACACCGACCGAGGTACGCCAATTCTTAGGACTCGCCGGATACTACAGGCGATTCATTGAGAATTTTTCGAAAATAGCCCTACCTCTCACTGCACTGACTCAAAAAGAAAAGAAGTTCGATTGGACTGACAAACAGGAGTCGGCTTTTCAGCTACTAAAACAAAAACTCTGCAGTGCACCTATCTTATCTTTACCCGAAGGCAACGATGACTTCGTGGTATACTGTGATGCTTCACACCAAGGTCTTGGTTGCGTACTGATGCAACGAGACAAGGTCATCGCTTACGCCTCACGACAACTCAAGGTCCACGAAAAGAATTACACAACTCATGACCTAGAGTTGGGGGCTGTTGTTTTCGCTCTGAAAATCTGGAGACACTACATATACGGTACCAAGTGTACAATCTTTACTGACCATAAAAGTCTCCAACATATCTTCGATCAAAAGGATCTCAACATGAGGCAACGTCGATGGGTCGAGTTGCTTACTGATTACGACTGCGAGATTCGCTATCATCCGGGCAAGGCGAATGTTGTTGCCGATGCCTTAAGCCGAAAAGAACGAGTGAAACCACTTCGAGTTCGAGCTCTCGGTATGACCATTCACAACGATCTCATCAATCAAACTCTCGCCGCTCAACTCGAAGCACTCAAACCAGAAAACTTGATAAACGAGGCCTTGCGGGGCATGGACAAACAATTTGAAACCAAACCTAACGGAGCCAAATACTTCTCGAATCGAATCTGGTTACCAAGTTTTGGGAACCTGCGAGACTTGGTGATGGATGAAGCTCACAAGTCTAAATACTCTTTACACCCCGGTGCCGACAAAATGTACCACGGCATCAAGGAACTGTACTGGTGGCCCAACATGAAATCTGACATTGCAACCTATGTTGGCAAGTGTCTTACTTGTTCCAAGGTTAAAGCTGAACACCAGAAACCTTCAGGTTTGCTACAACAACCCGAAATACCACAATGGAAATGGGAGCAGATTACCATGGACTTCATTACTAAACTCCCGAAAACTTCTAGCGGTTGCGATACCATTTGGGTGATCGTCGACCGACTCACTAAATCTGCTCATTTCCTAGCCATCAAAGAAACTGATAAGATGGAACGTTTGACACGGATCTACCTGAAAGAGATCGTGTCAAGACACGGCGTGCCCATCTCAATCATCTCCGACCGAGATGCTCGGTTTACTTCTCGCTTCTGGCAATCACTGCAAAAATCTCTTGGTACTCGTCTGGATATGAGTACGGCTTACCATCCTCAAACCGACGGCCAGAGCGAACGAACCATACAAACACTGGAAGACATGCTACGAGCCTGCGTAGTTGACTTCGGTAAAAACTGGGAAAATCACTTACCGTTGTGCGAGTTCTCGTACAACAACAGTTATCACACCAGCATAAAAGCTGCACCCTTCGAGGCACTGTACGGTCGTAAGTGCCGGTCGCCTATCTGTTGGACTGAGGTGGGGGATACACAACTCACCGGTCCAGAAATCATACATGAAACAACTGAAAAGATCGTCGGCATACAAAACCGACTAAAAGCCGCGCGTGATCGTCAGAAAAGCTATGCTGACGTGAGACGCAAACACCTTGAGTTCCAAGTAGGGGACAAGGTACTTCTCAAAGTGGCACCGTGGAAAGGTGTTATTCGATTCGGAAAACAAGGCAAATTAAATCCTAGATACATCGGACCCTTCGAAATTCTTGAAAAGATTGGTCCAGTGGCATACCGCCTGCAACTTCCTGCTGAACTTAGCAGCGTTCACAACACATTCCACATTTCTAATCTGAAGAAATGTCTGTCTGACGAGACACTGATTATACCGCTCGACGAAATTCAACTCGATGATAAACTTCATTTTGTCGAGGAACCTATGGAAATCATGGACCGCGAGGTCAAACAACTAAAACAGAGTCGTATTCCCATCGTAAAAGTCAGGTGGAATTCTAGACGTGGTCCTGAATTCACTTGGGAACGGGAAGACCAAATGCGACTGAAATACCCACATCTCTTCCCTGACAACGCACCGACCGTGCAATCGAACTAATTTCGGGACGAAATTCTTTTAACAAGGGGAGAATGTAACAACCGCCAATTTAGGGCTAGTATTAGCGCCTAATTCTTTATTAATACATGTAATTAGTTCTGTGTTAGGCTAATTTATGTAACGGATTATATGTTGGTAAATATATGCAACTTTGCGATTTGACTTAAATCGTATGCGACTTAAATAGATTGAAATTCTATTCGATTAACACGGACGTTGGTGAACAAATGTTTGTAAACTAAAATAACGCAATTATAACTGAAATACTATTTTAGAATAGTTAATAACTGTCTTGTACTACCTGATTTAAAACTTACGCGATTTAAAGACGAAAGTAATTAAATGTAATTTAAACTGTTAAAGATTTAAGGAAATAATTTAAATAAATTATTTAACAAGAATTGTGGTTTTATAAATATAATTAAACGCGTAAAATAAATATTTAACGCCTAAACGACGGAGCAAACGAACACCGCACGGAGCGTGAGGGCACGAGCTGAAAATGGGAGGTTAAAACCTCACACCTTCTTTCTTTTCCTCCATTTTCCACCTATCACTTCTCTCTCTTTCCTCTCTCTTTCCTTTTTCTTTCATTTCCACCAACTTCAAAAACCCCACTAAATCGACAAATAAACGTACTAAACGAGCTTGGATCATACCACATCTTTGGAGAAAAACGTTCATCTCTTCACGATCTACAACTTCATCTTTTCGGATTTTCAATCCGACACTTTGTAAGTTTCCGACAAATCCCGACATCTCTCGTTTTTGATCATTTTTACTAGTTTATGGTTTTGATAGGCTTAATATGTTCATATAAGGGTTGGGTAAAAGATTTGGACCCAACGGAAACCGGGAAACTCGTTTTCGACAAAAATTCCGGCCATCAGACCGCTACGTCGCATTTGGCCAGGGGCCTCTGCGACGTCGCGGCCTACGTCGCACAAAAACCTCCACGTCGCACTAGCGACGCAGCCCCTTACGTCGCATTAAATTGCGGACGTCGCACATGGCGACGTAAACTTTAACGTCGCAAACCTCCACGTCGCATTAGCGACGCCAGCCCCTACGTCGCATTGATTTGCGAAGGTCGCATCATGCGACGTACATGCCTACGTCGCACCCGACGTCGCACCCGACGTAGCACCCTACGTCGCACCCTACGTCGCACATGACAGAACCTTGAAAACTCGGATTTTACTAAGTGTCGATCTTACACAACTTCCAATACTTATACTATACGACTTAACAAACATCATAGAACATACTTTTCTATTACAATCACTCTAAATTGCGTTATTAACGATAAAACTTTAATTATAACAAACCACCAACGGGCCGTATATACTTTGACACGAACGTGAACGAACCAACATTTAACACAACGGGGTATGAACAACTAGCCTAGATGGTCTTGCGAGACATCTACTTACTTAACCTTACGTGTTTAGGCACTAGAAGGTTACGGGTTCGGAGAACCTACTTGCTTTACTACTACTTGCTATTTACCACTGCTCGACTCAGGTGAGTCTTACAGCCCCACTTTTACTGTTTTATACTTTGGGGTGAGATACTTAGCAACTGTTTTACGTATGAACACAATGTACTGAACCGAAAACATTACTGATTAAAAACAAACGCATGAGTTACTTTTATCCACTGAAAGCCTCCTTATCGTAAGTTGTTAGTTATGGTCTTAAGCGCGAGTACTAGTAAATGGATCCATTTGGGACTGACAATCCCTGTCTGGGGTGGTAGCGCCACCACGTACTGATTTACACGTAGAAACAGACATATTAGTATTTGTTACATATGAGTGTGCGGATAGCACTCACGGGGGTACGTGATTTATTTCACACTACGCGGTTAAGCTTCAACTTATGAGCTCATGGCACTGTACTGATATACTGATCAACTTACTTTGCTTGATAGCAATACGGGTACATACTTGTGGTTCATGACACCTACTTATTACTAAACCTGTGAGATTCACCAACCTTTTTGGTTGACACTTTTTAGCTTTGTATCTCAGGTACACTTACGGAGTAGGATCACTCCAGGATTACTAGCTAGAGTCGCATGATTTCCAAACTGCATTTAACGGAGATTCTTTGGCATTATCTTTTGTAACTACGGTCATGTAATAGAATCTCCCGCTATACGCGTGGACTCTAGGAAACTACTTTTTGTATACGAAAACCTACGGTTTTCAAACGATTATTAATTATGAAATGTAACTATTTTACAAACGTCTCATTTAGAGGTCGTTTACTGTTAATCTTGAGCTTTGTATATTGATTAGTAACACCCAATGTATGCTTCCGCAAACCGTAAACTTGGGGGTGTTACAAGTTTCATAGCCCCACTCTTTCAGCTGTTTTACTGTTTTCGGGGTGAAACACACGTTCAATTACTATTTTCGAATTATAATGATAAACTTTTATAATTCACACCTATCCATATTACTGTTATGTAATACGAAATGTGTAATACTTAGGAATTACATCCATTATATTGCTGTAGAACAATATCACTACCTAACCTAGGGAGGTTACATTTTGACACTGTTGGATTTTTGAAAAACAATCACCCATACATAACTTGATTAAATTATCACTATACTTTGGCCATATTGTCGCAGGACAATATTATCGAATAGACTAGAACTGGTTAGTTCTACCTAACTGGACAACAACTATACTTTTTTTTTTACATAATTAGTATTCTTTTAGAAAACCAAGACTGCCTACACATTCCAGGATTTCTAGGGTGGACTTGTACTTAAGTGACCGTCACCCAGAGACCTCAATATACTTGCTAGGCTGGAGGCTAGGAGTATACGATAGTATAATTCCTTATACTGTTATCAAACAACTAGGTGATGATTATTCATACCTAGGTTTATCATGCTACACTTAATATCTAAGTATTGTATATACGTACCTAGATACACTGAACCACTTCCATGGGTTATACGATACTCTGTTAGATGCGTTTGTTGATTTGACATATTTATACACACACACACACACACACACACACATATATATATATATATATATATATACCTACTTGTACACTACCTCGAGCACTTGGTGCTACCTACAAATTACTTATGTATATTGATATACATACGCTGATACAAACGCGGTTACTATAAGTCGGGCATGTCGTAGTACTGCTGACTCTCATTTACTAAGTCGGGCATGTCGTAGTACTGCCGACTCTCATTTACATACGTTGCGTGGGAGCAATGTTGTTCGAGATCACGGTAAAGTGATTCAAAACGAAATCACGGTAAATGATTCAGTGATTCAAAACGATAGCGTGGTAAAGCGATACAAAACATGGGATCTGCGAGATTACACTCGAGATTATTGGTGGAGCAACGGATCGGCGAGCTTACACTCGAGATCGTTGGCTCAAACACGGGATCTGCGGGCTTACGCTCGAGATTCGCGCATATCAACGGATCTGCGAGATTACACTTGAGGTCGTTGATGGAGCAACGGATCGGCGAGCTTACACTCGGGATCGTTGGCTCGGTATTCTGATAAATACTTATTGCGGGACCACACTTATACGTTGCTGGAGGCAACACACTAGGCCAAGTGGCACGTTAGCACCTTACTATTGAATAAGTAATATTATTACTTGTTATTATATAATGTGGTGATACGCATACTTGATTTATACTTAGGCATGTATTACCACACATTGATAGACTTACTCAACCTGATCGGTATCTGGGCATGGATTGCCACACCCTCGATATGACTCGGTCATACACTTACTCGATAGTACTTAGGCATGTAGTGCCTCACGTCTGTAGACTTACTTATACCTTATAGGTATCTAGGCATGGACTGCCGCTTTCTCTATGTACTTAGGTACATACCACGGTTACTTTGGTATTAGATACCTCGTTAGACGTATACATATTGATGTTGCAACTTTATAACAATACAAATCAAGATCGTAGTTTTTGAACTACTTTTTAAACATACAAGGTTTATACTATTGTTTTCAACTAATGTACCTATGAACTCACCAGCTTTATAGCTGACTCGTTTTATCATGTGTTCTCAGGTGCCTGATATCGCTCGTTTTGTACATGTTTATCTCTCGCGATATCATTGTTTTTCTACTTGTTTCTAGTCGATTTCATGAACTTTTGGTACTTATTTAGTTGGAAATTGATTTCATGTGTTTAGGTTGAAGATTGAGAAAGAAATGATGAAAAGATGGAGGATTTTGCTGATTTTGCTATGCTGCACCGTTTTGGCCATATCTCCCTCATACGAACTCGGATTGAGGTGATTCAGGCGGCCAAACGAAGCTAACTCAGAGCTCTACAATTATCCAGAAGATAGTCAGCCTATCTACTGAGATTCATAGCCGATCGGCTAAAATAAGCAGATCGGCTTGTTTAGTTCAAAATCCACCCAGAAGTTCGACCTTGTGCAATGCCCAGTATCTTAGCCGATCTGCTAAGCTTAGCAGATCTGCTAAGCCTTAGTCGATCTGCTATGGCCTTAGCCGATCTGCTATGATGCGCGGGGAAGTCTCTTTATGTAATGTTTTAGGGTTCCACATCTCACCTAACTTTTCACAAAAACTCCACCTCCGAAAATACCAGCCCCCATGGCGAAAAATTAGGGGTTTTAGGTCATTTTCATCACTTTGAAGATCTCTCATCATCCTAAATCATTTGGTTACGAAGAATCATCATCCGAACATTGTAATCACTCGGTTTGCATCTTTATTCGATTATAATTATGTTTACTTTGATTTCTCTTATTTCATGTGTTTATCTTGTTGTTATGATGATTAGTGGCTAGATTATTGTGCTTGTTTGGATGAACTAACTAGTTAATTAGGGGTGTATCTTTTGGTGTTAATTTATGTTTGAGTTTGTGAATCATCCATGAATTTGTATGTGTTTAGGTTGTTGTTGTTAGTAAACTTTTGGCATTTTAACTAAGCGATTATAGCGAACGTTTGTTGCTTACAAAAAATACCTATATAAGTTGTTCATCATTTGTGGAACAAAGCATTTGATGATTGTAACAACAACTAGTTAATTACAAACAAGTTAGCAATTATAGCGAATGTTTGTCGTGTGGATGATTTGCAAACTCTTAAAATCTTAATTTATGTTTAATCGGAAAACCTTGTGTGGTTGAGCTTAATCTCAAGAATTTGGCCATTTGGTAGTTTACTAATTGATATAGCGAACGTTTTCAACCAAGTAAATTGCTATTGATTATTTGTCTGTAAATGATTGAACAAAATTGCGAATGTGGTTTTGGAATGTGTCAAATGATTTAGCTAAATGGTGCAAGTTTGTAACCATGGCGAACGTCCGTTACTTGATTAAATCATAGGTTTGTTAATTGAAGTTGAACGATAGGTCTTAGCGAATGTTGAGCTTATGTTTGATGAATATTACCTTAGCATATGTCTTAACCGGTTATAATTCTACACCCCGAAATCACTAGTGAAATAATCCAAGCAAGCATTGTTTTTAATATCTGAAAGTTTCCAATCAATTAATCAGACTCTTCAGAGTCCACCTGCCTAGATTAATCAAAGATTGTAGTTTTAAGCAACGTGACAATTCGGTCACAAAACCCCCACATTTACTTTTCTGTATAAATTACTTGCACTTGAATATAATTCTTAAACTCACATTCCCTGTGTTCGAACCCGAACTTACCCAACTATACTACTACACGATAGGGTCCACTGCCCGGTTGTGTATTAGTCTTGGCAAGGTATTTTCTAGTTCATTTACAACGATAAATTTTAAGACTAGATTTTGCACATCAAGTTTTTGGCGCCGCTGCCGGGGAATGAAATTGATTAAGAGTTTAATTCGAGTGTAATTAATTGATCCTTTTCTAAAATTTATTTCCAGGAAAGTTACTTTAAGAATTTTAGTTATTATTAGTGTATATATTTTAATGTTTGTTTATTTTGTGTTGAGTGGTTACGTTTTACCGTTTTTAGTTTTGATGTTTGTAGCAAATTTGTGACTTAGCTTCGATGTCTTATTACTCGAATTATGAAGGTTATAAACCTTCATTTTATGAAAGTGATAATGATGATGTGCCAATGAGTTTACAAGAAAGGTATTCACCACGTGGATGCTACCAAGATAACTGGACTCAACTTTACCCATCAAGGACTTGGAATGAAGAACCTTTAGTCACTCAAGAGATCGAACAACCGGAAATGTCTAATCTTGAAAGGTTGTTGAAAGAAGCAATAGAGCAAACAGAGAGGCATAGTGGAGAATTTGATGAAATCTTCGATTTGAATTTTGAGCTTAACCAGGAAGGGCCATATGATACATTTTCCAATGCAATTGAGCATTTGGATAATGTTGAGGCTATTGAGTATAATGATTATTATTCTAACGATTATGCTCCATATTCATCTAAATTTGTTTTTCAGGATGATAGTGAGGATGAGGAGGAAGAATATTATGAATATAATAATTACCCTCAAGACACTTCACAAGTTGTTTTGCAGGAATCACACGACTTTGCACCCGAATTGAAGGAATGTGCAGATTTTAAAGATCCGGATTTTGAAGACTCAAATGGAGAGTTGGAGATTGAAGATGAAGTCTTGGTGGAAGAAGTTGTGGAAATTCCTGTCACGCCTATTCTTGAAATGGTTAGTGTTTCGTTTGAATCAAACGCTGTAAATGAGGAGCTGAAAAATGAGATGGAGAGCATCGAGAGCAAGCTCGAGAAATAACCCATAAAGCTTCAAAATGACAAGCATGATGATGTGTTGGAGAATCAAGTTTATCAAAAGCTTGATTTTCCATATTTTGATGAAGAATTGTATGCATTGCTTGGTTTAGATAATGGGGAGCTTCAAGAGCTAAGAAATAAACAAGATGGTATGATGACTGAAGAAGAACTGTTAGAGATCATAGGGTTACAAGTTGAAGAATCTCCTCCTTTACAAGAAGAATTTGGAAAGACAAAGGAAGATGATTTGGTGTGTATCGAGAGATCATTCAAGAAATCTCTAATAGATTTGAAGCATAATACTCTTCCATGTGAGAGTAAGTTTGAGCTTGTAAAAGAGCCAAAACCACCCGACCCTTTTATTCCAGATTTGCAAAATTTGTCGTTACAAAAAGGAGTTGATGAGTCAAAGATTGATGTGGATCGAGGAGGTTTGGAAATTTCTGAAAGTCCATTTCTAGTTGAGGAAAGTTGGGAAAGTACAATAAGAAATTGTACTGGCATTTGGATGTTTGACAAGTCATTGGTTAACAAATGGATAGTTGGTATCGTTGTTTGGGAGGAATGCTATATCAATCGAAAAACAAAAGAAAATTTTCTCCCATGTGAATACGATTGGAAAGGCATTGAAGTTTTGATAGATTATCCGCCTTGATAGATGGAATGGTTGAGTCTAGCTCGGGACTCGGTAATAAACCAAGCACTATGCGGGAGGTAGCCCGTACTTCAAGGTGATGAATGTTTGATGAAGGCAACCTTGTGCTATAATGAGAATGTACCTGAAAGGAATGGAAAGTTTGAAGGTTAATCAAGAATAAGAACATGCAAAAACCCCCGGGAAGTACTCTCTCCCTTTTACCTTTCACACTTATGCTTATTTCATATATTATATTTTGTTGCATTGAGGACAATGCAAATGTTAAGTGTGGGGAGGTTATTATTCACTTGAATTAGTTTGTCCTTTTAAGATTAATTGCTTTAGTAATGTAATTGATAAATTTTGTTGAAAGTAATTAAATCTTACCTCTTGCATGATAAATTTGTCATAGAGCAACCTCATTGGGTGAATTGCATAACTAGCACATTTATAGCCCCACTAAAAATTGTGAGAAATCTTGAGCTTAAATTGAAAACACTTATCTTTAGTGTTTATATATTTCAATTGCTATGAGTGTGCCGGTGTTTGTAGTTTATTCTAGAACTTGCCTTAATGATGCATTTCAAGACCGCTGTGGGATCATATTCATGTGATATAGGTGAAGTAGACGATGAATTGGTATTCATTAGGTTTTAGATTTTCAGTTTTTATTTTAAAACCATTTATAACTAGTCCACCCAGGTCGTTAGCACTCATTTTTAGTGCTAAGAAACCCCTAGATACTTTTCACTTACATTTTCATCACAATTAATACCCTAGCCTTATTTTTTGTGTAGTCAAAAGTTTAAAAGTTGCCTTGTAACATTTCAAATCGATTTATAAAATGTGATTTCAATCAACCTTTTGAAGATTATTATATGAAGATTATTGATTCAAGGAAGCAAAACCAAGGTGAAATTCAAGAAACTTTTTGAGCAAACTAGAAGCACAAATGAAGTCATAGACAAAAGTTGATGAAATTTAACTAAGGAGGCAAGAATTGAAGAAATATTGTTAGATGATCAAAGTTGAAGCCTAAGGTTAATTGAGATCACATTTTCATTTTAGTTTCAAGGTAACACAACATACAAATTTTTGACTACCATTTTCAACAATTTATAAAAGTGTCTACCATATCACAATTTCACCATCACATTTATAATTATAACACATTGTTAGAATACCTCTTTTGATACTTCACTTGGTGCTCATGCCTAGTCGGTGGAGATTTGATCTTTTGGCAAGCCTATGGTAATAACGCATCACGACTTGGCTATTTGAGTGTTTATCTATTCCATTCCCAATCTTGATCAAATTGAGAGTTGAGTGATTGAAACACATTTCCTATTGAGAGGTGCTAAGTTGTGCATTCAAGCTTGACAAATTTATTTAAGGTTTTCTATGTTTATATTCATGCTACTAACATGATTACTTATGCAATTGTGGTTAGTTATATTTTGTAAAACCTTGTTCTTAAATTCTAAATGCAAGAGGTATATGTTTTGGAATGTAAATCATAGTTTGCTTGAGGACAAGCAAAGTTCAAGTATGGGGATATTTGATATCGCTCGTTTTGTACATGTTTATCTCTCGCGATATCATTATTTTTGTACTTGTTTCTAGTCGATTTCATGAACTTTTGGTACTTATTTAGTTGGAAATTGATTTCATGTGTTTAGGTTGAAGATTGAGAAAGAAATGATGAAAAGATGGAGGATTTTGCTGATTTTGCTATGCTGCACCGTTTTGGCCATATCTCCCTCATACGAACTCGGATTGAGGTGATTCAGGCGGCCAAACGAAGCTAACTCAGAGCTCTACAATTATCCAGAAGATAGTCAGCCTATCTACTGAGATTCATAGCCGATCGGCTAAAATAAGCAGATCGGCTTGTTTAGTTCAAAATCCACCCAGAAGTTCGACCTTGTGCAATGCCCAGTATCTTAGCCGATCTGCTAAGCTTAGCAGATCTGCTAAGCCTTAGCCGATCTGCTATGGCCTTAGCCGATCTGCTATGATGCGCGGGGAAGTCTATTTATGTAATGTTTTAGGGTTCCACATCTCACCTAACTTTTCACAAACACTCCACCTCCGAAAATACCAGCCCCCATGGCGAAAAATTAGGGGTTTTAGGTCATTTTCATCACTTTGAAGATCTCTCATCATCCTAAATCATTTGGTTACGAAGAATCATCATCCGAACATTGTAATCACTCGGTTTGCATCTTTATTCGATTATAATTATGTTTACTTTGATTTCTCTTATTTCATGTGTTTATCTTGTTGTTATGATGATTAGTGGCTAGATTATTGTGTTTGTTTGGATGAACTAACTAGTTGATTAGGGGTGTATCTTTTGGTGTTAATTTATGTTTGAGTTTGTGAATCATCCATGAATTTGTATGTGTTTAGGTTGTTGTTGTTAGTAAACTTTTGGCATTTTTACTAAGCGATTATAGCGAACGTTTGTTGCTTACAAAAAATACCTATATAAGTTGTTCATCATTTGTGGAACAAAGCATTTGATGATTGTAACAACAACTAGTTAATTACAAACAAGTTAGCAATTATAGCGAATGTTTGTCGTGTGGATGATTTGAAAACTCTTAAAATCTTAATTTATGTTTAATCGGAAAACCTTGTGTGGTTGAGCTTAATCTCAAGAATTTGGCCATTTGGTAGTTTACTAATTGATATAGCGAACGTTTTCAACCAAGTAAATTGCTATTGATTATTTGTCTATAAATGATTGAACAAAATTGCGAATGTGGTTTTGGAATGTGTCAAATGATTTAGCTAAATGGTGCTAGTTTGTAACCATGGCGAACGTCCGTTACTTGATTAAATCATAGGTTTGTTAATTGAAGTTGAACGATAGGTCTTAGCGAACGTTGAGCTTATGTTTGATGAATATTACCTTAGCATATGTCTTAACCGGTTATAATTCTACACCCCGAAATCACTAGTGAAATAATCCAAGCAAGCATTGTTTTTAATATCTGAAAGTTTCCAATCAATTAATCAGACTCTTCAGAGTCCACCTGCCTAGATTAATCAAAGATTGTAGTTTTAAGCAACGTGACAATTCGGTCACAAAACCCCCACATTTACTTTTCTGTATAAATTACTTGCACTTGAATATAATTCTTAAACTCACATTCCCTGTGTTCGAACCCGAACTTACCCAACTATACTACTACACGATAGGGTCCACTGCCCGGTTGTGTATTAGTCTTGGCAAGGTATTTTCTAGTTCATTTACAACGATAAATTTTAAGACTAGATTTTGCACATCAAGTTTTTGGCGCCGCTGCCGGGGAATGTGATTGATTAAGAGTTTAATTCGAGTGTAATTAATTGATCCTTTTCTAAAATTTATTTCCAGGAAAGTTACTTTAAGAATTTTAGTTATTATTAGTGTATATATTTTAATGTTTGTTTATTTTGTGTTGAGTGGTTACGTTTTACCGTTTTTAGTTTTGATGTTTGTAGCAAATTTGTGACTTAGCTTCGATGTCTTATTACTCGAATTATGAAGGTTATAAACCTTCATTTTATGAAAGTGATAATGATGATGTGCCAATGAGTTTACAAGAAAAGTATTCACCACGTGGATGCTACCAAGATAACTGGACTCAACTTTACCCATCAAGGACTTGGAATGAAGAACCTTTAGTCACTCAAGAGATCGAACAACCGGAAATGTCTAATCTTGAAAGGTTGTTGAAAGAAGCAATAGAGCAAACAGAGAGGCATAGTGGAGAATTTGATGAAATCTTCGATTTGAATTTTGAGCTTAACCAGGAAGGGCCATATGATACATTTTCCAATGCAATTGAGCATTTGGATAATGTTGAGGCTATTGAGTATAATGATTATTATTCTAACGATTATGCTCCATATTCATCTAAATTTGTTTTTCAGGATGATAGTGAGGATGAGGAGGAAGAATATTATGAATATAATAATTACCCTCAAGACACTTCACAAGTTGTTTTGCAGGAATCACACGACTTTGCACCCGAATTGAAGGAATGTGCAGATTTTAAAGATCCGGATTTTGAAGACTCAAATGGAGAGTTGGAGATTGAAGATGAAGTCTTGGTGGAAGAAGTTGTGGAAATTCCTGTCACGCCTATTCTTGAAATGGTTAGTGTTTCGTTTGAATCAAACGCTGTGAATGAGGAGCTGAAAAATGAGATGGAGAGCATCGAGAGCAAGCTCGAGAAATAACCCATAAAGCTTCAAAATGACAAGCATGATGATGTGTTGGAGAATCAAGTTTATCAAAAGCTTGATTTTCCAGATTTTGATGAAGAATTGTATGCATTGCTTGGTTTAGATAATGGGGAGCTTCAAGAGCTAAGAAATAAACAAGATGGTATGATGACTGAAGAAGAACTGTTAGAGATCATAGGGTTACAAGTTGAAGAATCTCCTCCTTTACAAGAAGAATTTGGAAAGACAAAGGAAGATGATTTGGTGTGTATCGAGAGACCATTCAAGAAATCTCTAATAGATTTGAAGCATAATACTCTTCCATGTGAGAGTAAGTTTGAGCTTGTAAAAGAGCCAAAACCACCCGACCCTTTTATTCCAGATTTGCAAAATTTGTCGTTACAAAAAGGAGTTGATGAGTCAAAGATTGATGTGGATCGAGGAGGTTTGGAAATTTCTGAAAGTCAATTTCTAGTTGAGGAAAGTTGGGAAAGTACAATAAGAAATTGTACTGGCATTTGGATGTTTGACAAGTCATTGGTTAACAAATGGATAGTTGGTATCGTTATTTGGGAGGAATGCTATATCAATCGAAAAACAAAAGAAAATTTTCTCCCATGTGAATACGATTGGAAAGGCATTGAAGTTTTGATAGATTATCCGCCTTGATAGATGGAATGGTTGAGTCTAGCTCGGGACTCGGTAATAAACCAAGCACTATGCGGGAGGTAGCCCGTACTTCAAGGTGATGAATGTTTGATGAAGGCAACCTTGTCCTATAATGAGAATGTACCTGAAAGGAATGGAAAGTTTGAAGGTTAATCAAGAATAAGAACATGCAAAAACCCCCGGGAAGTACTCGCTCCCTTTTACCTTTCACACTTATGCTTATTTCATATATTATATTTTGTTGCATTGAGGACAATGCAAATGTTAAGTGTGGGGAGGTTATTATTCACTTGAATTAGTTTGTCCTTTTAAGATTAATTGCTTTAGTAATGTAATTGATAAATTTTGTTGAAAGTAATTAAATCTTACCTCTTGCATGATAAATTTGTCATAGAGCAACCTCATTGGGTGAATTGCATAACTAGCACATTTATAGCCCCACTAAAAATTGTGAGAAATCTTGAGCTTAAATTGAAAACACTTATCTTTAGTGTTTATATATTTCAATTGCTATGAGTGTGCCGGTGTTTGTAGTTTATTCTAGAACTTGCCTTAATGATGCATTTCAAGACCGCTGTGGGATCATATTCATGTGATATAGGTGAAGTAGACGATGAATTGGTATTCATTAGGTTTTAGATTTTCAGTTTTTATTTTAAAACCATTTATAACTAGTCCACCCAGGTCATTAGCACTCATTTTTAGTGCTAAGAAACCCCTAGATACTTTTCACTTACATTTTCATCACAATTAATACCCTAGCCTTATTTTTTGTGTAGTCAAAAGTTTAAAAGTTGCCTTGTAACATTTCAAATCGATTTATAAAATGTGATTTCAATCAACCTTTTGAAGATTATTATATGAAGATTATTGATTCAAGGAAGCAAAACCAAGGTGAAATTCAAGAAACTTTTTGAGCAAACTAGAAGCACAAATGAAGTCATAGACAAAAGTTGATGAAATTTAACTAAGGAGGCAAGAATTGAAGAAATATTGTTAGACGATCAAAGTTGAAGCCTAAGGTTAATTGAGATCACATTTTCATTTTAGTTTCAAGGTAACACAACATACAAATTTTTGACTACCATTTTCAACAATTTATAAAAGTGTCTACCATATCACAATTTCACCATCACATTTATAATTATAACACATTGTTAGAATACCTCTTTTGATACTTCACTTGGTGCTCACGCCTAGTCGGTGGAGATTTGATCTTTTGGCAAGCCTATGGTAATAACGCATCACGACTTGGCTATTTGAGTGTTTATCTATTCCATTCCCAATCTTGATCAAATTGAGAGTTGAGTGATTGAAACACATTTCCTATTGAGAGGTGCTAAGTTGTGCATTCAAGCTTGACAAATTTATTTAAGGTTTTCTATGTTTATATTCATGCTACTAACATGATTACTTATGCAATTGTGGTTAGTTATATTTTGTAAAACCTTGTTCTTAAATTCTAAATGCAAGAGGTATATGTTTTGGAATGTAAATCATAGTTTGCTTGAGGACAAGCAAAGTTCAAATGTGGGGATATTTGATATCGCTCGTTTTGTACATGTTTATCTCTCGCGATATCATTATTTTTGTACTTGTTTCTAGTCGATTTCATGAACTTTTGGTACTTATTTAGTTGGAAATTGATTTCATGTGTTTAGGTTGAAGATTGAGAAAGAAATGATGAAAAGATGGAGGATTTTGCTGATTTTGCTATGCTGCACCGTTTTGGCCATATCTCCCTCATACGAACTCGGATTGAGGTGATTCAGGCGGCCAAACGAAGCTAACTCAGAGCTCTACAATTATCCAGAAGATAGTCAGCCTATCTACTGAGATTCATAGCCGATCGGCTAAAATAAGCAGATCGGCTTGTTTAGTTCAAAATCCACCCAGAAGTTCGACCTTGTGCAATGCCCAGTATCTTAGCCGATCTGCTAAGCTTAGCAGATCTGCTAAGCCTTAGCCGATCTGCTATGGCCTTAGCCGATCTGCTATGATGCGCGGGGAAGTCTCTTTATGTAATGTTTTAGGGTTCCACATCTCACCTAACTTTTCACAAACACTCCACCTCCGAAAATACCAGCCCCCATGGCAAAAAATTAGGGGTTTTAGGTCATTTTCATCACTTTGAAGATCTCTCATCATCCTAAATCATTTGGTTAAAAAGAATCATCATCCGAACATTGTAATCACTCGGTTTGCATCTTTATTCGATTATAATTATGTTTACTTTGATTTCTCTTATTTCATGTGTTTATCTTGTTGTTATGATGATTAGTGGCTAGATTATTGTGCTTGTTTGGATGAACTAACTAGTTGATTAGGGGTGTATCTTTTGGTGTTAATTTATGTTTGAGTTTGTGAATCATCCATGAATTTGTATGTGTTTAGGTTGTTGTTGTTAGTAAACTTTTGGCATTTTAACTAAGCGATTATAGCGAACGTTTGTTGCTTACAAAAAATACCTATATAAGTTGTTCATCATTTGTGGAACAAAGCATTTGATGATTGTAACAACAACTAGTTAATTACAAACAAGTTAGCAATTATAGCGAATGTTTGTCGTGTGGATGATTTGCAAACTCTTAAAATCTTAATTTATGTTTAATCGGAAAACCTTGTGTGGTTGAGCTTAATCTCAAGAATTTGGCCATTTGGTAGTTTACTAATTGATATAGCGAACGTTTTCAACCAAGTAAATTGCTATTGATTATTTGTCTATAAATGATTGAACAAAATTGCGAATGTGGTTTTGGAATGTGTCAAATGATTTAGCTAAATGGTGCAAGTTTGTAACCATGACGAACGTCCGTTACTTGATTAAATCATAGGTTTGTTAATTAAAGTTGAACGATAGGTCTTAGCGAATGTTGAGCTTATGTTTGATGAATATTACCTTAGCATATGTCTTAACCGGTTATAATTCTACACCCCGAAATCACTAGTGAAATAATCCAAGCAAGCATTGTTTTTAATATCTGAAAGTTTCCAATCAATTAATCAGACTCTTCAGAGTCCACCTGCCTAGATTAATCAAAGATTGTAGTTTTAAGCAACGTGACAATTCGGTCACAAAACCCCCACATTTACTTTTCTGTATAAATTACTTGCACTTGAATATAATTCTTAAACTCACATTCCCTGTGTTCGAACCCGAACTTACCCAACTATACTACTACACGATAGGGTCCACTGCCCGGTTGTGTATTAGTCTTAGCAAGGTATTTTCTAGTTCATTTACAACGATAAATTTTAAGACTAGATTTTGCACATCAGTGCCCAGCAGGATTAGGATTGCTACAAGATTATGCTAGCTCGAGTCGCATGTTTTCAAACATTTGGGACTACTTTGCATAACTTTTGTATTTCTACTTATGTATTGGGACACATTTTTCGAACTCGCAAACATTGTAAAACTATTATTTTGGCAATGTAATAACTGTATTTTCAAACGTCTCATTTAGAGTCGTTCATTATTTACCTTTGTGCTTGTGATATTTGATTTGCTAACACCCGACTCGACCGCTTCTGCAACCCGAAATTTAGGGGTGTTACAGATGTGTTGAATCGTCGATCTTGAGTAGACACTTCTCGATTGGATTTATAAAACTCAATAAATTTAGCATTATTTGACGACCTCCAAGAAATTGTGGTGTCTCCACAGGTGAAAACATATCATGTTTTTGACCTTGTGTGGATCAGACAAATACACGCGTATCCAAATGTAACTTTTTCTTTGGGTAAAATAATCTCATATCACGGGTACTACAAAGATAAAACATGTGATTAATTGCAATGTATAAATGTGTATTGTAAGTAATGTGTATTAAAGCTCCAAATGGACTTAGATATTATAATGATCTGTTTATCATTTTCTTTGGTGTGGAAGAGATCCAGAAACATATCTGGATAGTATTTTGAAGATATGGACATCCATTTCATATTAATGCACATTACTCCCCCTTGGATGTCCATTGTTATAATGATTATGCCTCGTTAAAACCTTACTAGATAAAGCCCGATGGGACAAAAGTCTAGTTAAGGAAAAAGATTACATAATTCTTTTAATGTGTTTGGGGATGTTGCCTCGTTAAAAACCTTGCCAGGAAAAACCCGGTGGGACAAAACCATGGTCAAGGAAAGAAAATTGCAACGTTTATTATCTCCCCCTAATAATCACATCACTTGTGAATTTGTTGACAAATAATATCATCTCATCGAAATTAAAGAGCAAAAACCTTATGAGATAAGTCATGGATCCATCATCGTTAATGTATCCATCCATAAGTTGAAAAATGTTTTATATTTATGTAAGACAATGAGTGTCCTCTCGTAGCTAATAAGTTATCTCGCCAAAAATGTGAAGTAAATGATTTTCAACTCTTTTATGACTAGTGAGAAATATCAACGTCTATTGATATTTGTCATCCTTCAGGGGTCAGAAGGATTGTCAATATTAAAATAATCACTGCATCATGAGGATGTATGACTCTTTATCCACGATAAAAGTTTATCTTTACGAGACATTTCTTTCATATTCAGTTATGAATATTCATTCTCCTTTAGAATCTTGTAAAAAAATTCAAAGGATGTATGAATTGTAAATATACTCATAAAGAATGTATTTACAATATGGGCTAAAATGACCATTAAAAAAAAAAAATTATCGTGCCCAAATTGATATAAGGACTTATTTAATTTGATTCGACAGTGTCCTCGAGAACCCTTTATGAAAAGCATGAGGCATTATAAATAGTGAGACATGCCTTCATCAGATCTTCCCAATCATTTGATATAAGTTCTTATTCAAATTGAATAAATGGTGTTCTCAATTAAGAACCTTTATATAAAGCATGAGGTTTTTTAAAGTGGAAGCATATTTAAGCATTTTATATCCTTGAGGGATCCAAATAACAAATGAGCTAGACTTGTGAGTTATCATATAGCAAAGAGCCTTAGTATCAACACTCTAGCCTTATATCTCATAACTTCATACTCATTGTGCTTTTGAGTAAAGACTAACCATACAATAGGCTTTACACCTTTATGAAATGGACTATAAGTTCAAAAATCTCGTATTAAGAGATTTCATAAATTTATTGCATCTTTTTATATTGGCCAATAATCTTTGCACTTTTTGGCATAAATAATTTCATGATCCTCAACCACAAAAGGTAGCGCTATATATAAATATTTCATCGATATCGATTTCAATTATTTCGTTTATATCGATTCCAAGTTGTTCTAGACATGATATCATTTATTGAGATCTCTTCATTTTTTGGGTACCAGAGGTTCTGATAGAACCTTCATGTCTAGTTTCGTTGAATGAAATGGGGATTTTAGTTCCTCGATTTGACCATCTAAATAACATGCTCCTTTTTTCGAGGATATAATATGGAATCGACATTTTTTTTATCACGTTTCACGTGTCATAGGCTTATTAGCCATTTTAATAGGAGCATTAACAACTTATCATTCAAACAAATATGTCTGGCAATTATCAAAAATAAATTATCATTTGAACTTCAAGTTCATACTTGATACTATGAGGATCAATATTATATATTGATAATTCTTTTTCAGTTTATGTTGTTTTAAGATCTACCTTTTTGGTCTCATAGTTTTGCGTTATGGTTGAGCATATATCGCAAAAACAAATAAAAGATATATGTGATATATCTTTTTCAGGACCAAAAATCAATTAAAAAAGGGGGGGGGGGGGGGGGGGGAATCTTATTTCCATTGGCACGATGCGAACTCACATTATTGCATGTATATTAACATGGCCCCAGAGTATAAGTAGCATTGTTGCTCTCATAATAGATGTTGATTTGCAATCAACTAAGCCTTTTAACAAAAGCAATTTATGTATGAACTAATATATGTTCAACACTTGCTATAATCAACTGAAAAGTTGATGTATTTAAACAATATATACGTTCGCCGAAATTATCAAAACAAAATTTGATATTCTGAAATATATGCTCGTAATCTCATTAGCCGAGTTACTTAGTCACGCAAATTTTAGGTTGCGATTTTCATGACCATTTAGACGATGCATCGATTTAAAAACTCTAAATGGTTCATTATATGGATATATGAAATACCCGCTTATTGATTTCAGAACTTTTAAGGGATTGAGTCCCAACAATAGTAAGTATAAATTTTTCTTGAGAGCAATAAATGTAAAATTATAATGTCGAGGAAACTTGAGGTTCCGTTTATACATTCGCATCATGATTGACCCGAGATGGTCTCACCGGTCTTGCCAATTAATGTAATAGTCATTAAACATGAAGTTTATGGCTATACGTGCTTCAATTGCACGTTTTATTTTATAATCAAAGCCATAGAATATGACGTATAATCAAAACCATAATATTGCAACATGAGGTGCATCTAGTTAAAGCGAATGTTAAAGCATTAATTGCTTTTGATGGTAAAAACCTTTCTTCTAGGTTTTAACATAAAACGGATCTTTCACCGTAAAATATTTTCTTTAGAGTCCTCATTGAGATGAGGAATATCATTGATTTGTCATGGTCAAATAAAAGACCTTATTTGTCAAGATAGATCATTCTTCAAAATTATTCGAAGTAAAATAGATATTAAGATAAAAATTCCATATGAGATATGGAGATAATTGTTAATGATATCAAGAGCTGGGCTTTATATAGTAGGATAAGACATTGCGACTAAAAAAAAATAATCTCTTAGACAATTATAAATATATGATATAATAAGCTAGCTATAGTTTATACTAGACCGTAAGTATTAATTTTGAAATTGAGATATTGAAATAGAATCCTTTTTTTTCCTGACTAAGAGTCAAACATAAATCTTTTATCAATTCAAAAAGATGTTAAGGGAGTGAAGTCGAAATCTAAATATTATAAGTATTTAGATGATGATTCTGGATCAGAGGGGCAAGCTACTTTGGGAGGGCAAGGGAGGGCAGCAAATTGTGAGCCTTTGGATCAGGTAAAGATGGAAGATCAATGGCTAATAAAAATGGACAACAATAAAATTAATAAATAAAAGAGAAAATGGCAATTTGGTAAAATTACTTCCTCCTCCTTCATTCTCATTCTTTCTCCAACTTCCCCCCAAACTACCTTCCCATCTCTCTACCATCTGACCACCACTAACTGCCGCTAGATTCCGACGGTAGACGACCACCAGTTTCTGACTACCTGCAACACCAATTTCCGGCCACCGGAAATTTTTTTTCTTTTTTTTTTTTTTGCATTTTCAGCTTTTTTTCGTACAACCTCGTCATTATTATCATGCAAAATCATCATGATACTTTCACGCAACCACTAGATTCCGACCAGTGTGCAACTTAAACCAAACTCCGACCTTCTTGACACTGCAACCAGATTCTAAACCTCACACGCAGTCGTCAAATTCCGGCCACTCCACCACCGCAACTAGATTCCGAACGCCTCGCATGCAATTACTAGATTCCGACCACCTCGAACTGCGCGGAATCGTTATTTATTTTGCTCACTAGTTTGAAATGCTACAAAGATCAATTAATAAGTACGAGTTATACATGAAATTTATAATAAAGATGAATTTTTTTCAATAACAATTGTCTCCGACGAGATACACAAACAAATGTGGAGAATGATTTGTTAAAGTGTTATTGGAATTAAATGCCTTTTATTAAAACTAACGAAAAAATGGAAATTAGAGAGTTGATGTGGTCAACAGAATATGACATGCTAGTTCTGAAAAAAGGCTAGTAGTAGCATAATGACAGTGTAGACTCTTCCTTTTGATGACTCTCTCCTTTATTGATTAAAATAATATTAAATTTGAAATTTGCAAGAGATTTGCAATCTGCTTTTTTTCCTTGTTGTAGTTTTATTTCTTTATTACTTTTTCAAAAATGTGATTAATAGATTTCTACATTGTCAAGATGAAGTGAAAAATGTAATTTGATCCTTTTGTCAAGAAATATGGATGGTACGATTTTTAAAAATAAGTGCATTATAATATATGCTAAAGTTTAATTCAATTTTAAACAATGCTGTCTTGTTTTATTTTACTGTATTTTAGTAATCTCTATTGACAATGATGTAGTGTTTTCATTTGAAATCGACGATGCAATTGTTTTTACTTTTAACCATAATGCGGTAATTTTTATCGACCGACAATATAGTGGTTTTTAACTATGTTGCAGTATTTTTTTAATTGATTGATGGTGCAATGGTTTTTAATGCAGTGTTTCCGTTGTACAACTATGCAATTTTATTAAGAAACGTGTAGTTATTTTTAACCATGATGCAGTGTTCTTTATCGACCGATGATGGACTTTGAACCATGTTGCAATATACTTTTGTATCGACCAATGATGCAGTTATTTTTACCCATGATGCAGTGTTCTTTATCAACCGATGATGTAGTGGTTTTTAACCATGTTTGTAGTTTTTTTTGTATCGATCGATGATATAGTTTTCTTTATCGACCAATGATGCAGTGGTTTTGAACCTTGTTGCAGTGTTTTTTTGTAACATCCCCAAATTGGGCCTAGGAGAAACAGGTAATTCCTTATATTTAATTGTGATATTTAATTTTATTTGTGTTTGATTGTAAAATTTATAGGTAAATAAGCCTCAGGAAATATTGTGACTAGTGAAATATAGTTTGTTTTAAATAAACTTAGGTGACGGTAAAATAAAATAATTTTATCGCAATTGAAATTGAGGTTCCAGACAATAGGTCAAAAAGGGGTATAATATTGCACTGTGAATTAAGTGGGTCGGTTTAAATGAAAGAAAAGGGGGCCGACTTATGTTTTGTTTCCCCAAACTTCTTGTGTGTTCTTCAATTTTGTTTCTCAACTCTCTCTCAAACAAAAATCACCACACCAAAATTGCTAGTGAAAAGTGATCAAGATTAATGTTGTAATCTTCTTGTGAAGTCATCATCATCATCCTCATAATCTTCTTCTTGTTCTTCTTCAAGTAAGTATGGTGTTAGTAGCTAGTTAATTATATAATTGATGCTTGAAGCTAGAATCTATGTGGTTATGGTGTGTACATGATAGAATTCAAGTTTATATGATATATGTAAGCTTCATGAACTGATTTGAGTGATGATTACATGAATAAATTGATAGATTTCTTGAGTTTTAGATTGAATATGAGATTATTAGGTCATAGGTGATTTTGATGGATTGTAATGAATTGGTGTTTGATTTCTTGTTATATGTTGTTAATAGAAGTTCTAGTGGCGAAATCTTGATGAAATTGCAAGCTTTGAACTCAGTTTGATGGATTTTTGAGTTTTGGTTCGTAGTTGTGTTGTGCAGGAACTGGGTAAAATGTGCAGGTCTGGTAAACGTGGGAATACGGTCGGATTCCCGTGAATCCGGACGGATTCAAGGGAATACGGCGTATTCCCGGGGTGTATTCCCAATCGGATTCCTTAAATTGGGTTCTGGTTGAAATTGAAGCTAAAATCACTGGGGAATACGGGCGTATTCACTGGAATACGGCCGGATTCATCTGAATACGGCCGGATTCCAAGGAATACGGCCGGATTCCCTTGGCTGGACAGTGATTTTCTAACTTAAGCTTATAATGTGATATTTGCTTGCATAATATGTTTATACTCCCTCCGTCCCAAATTAAGTGTCCTGTTTTGACTTTTTGAGTCTTCCCTTTTCAACTTTGACCTTAAATATTTTTGTTTGTGTTATATAATACTTGATGCAAAGTATATGTATGGATTGGATTTTTAATATATTTTCATAGGTATAATTTTCATAAAGTAATATATAACACAAACAAAAATATTTAAGGTCAAAGTTGAAAAAGAAAGACTTCCAAATCTGATACATGACACTTAATTTGGGATGGAGGGAGTATGACTTAATACTTGTTTGATTGTTGATATTAAGTTATGTAAATATACTATGAGGATTGACTTGGAATTCTTTTGTATTTCAGATCCGACTACGACTCAATAAAATTAGATCTTTGAGTGAAGCTTGAAACGAGACAGGTGAGTGACTGATTCTCACAGTTTAAATTGGTGTTAACAATTTAGTTACATCAATTTTAAGTAGATTGATATTGTGAGTTATTGATAAGTTGATTGTGGCTAAATGATTGATTGCTAGTGACTCATTCCATGATAGGTTGGAATGATAGAGGTCAATTTCGGTTGGGTTTAGTTGCTATAGGTTAATCTTTATGGTATTGATGAACATTCGTTGTGAATTCGTCCATACTGATTAAAGATAGCAATGAACTATCTGTAAAATCTCTGTATTGGCCTGCAGTGGATTATAAGTGTTCTTGGTGGGCCATCCGCGGGCTGAGGGTACCTCAAGAACCACCGATCCTCTAATTTGATTGTTACTATTAGTTGATTGTTGTGAGTTGATTGTTTATGCTAAGTTAGATTGTTGGAATCGTTATTCACTTAGCTTCGTGCTAATCCCCTACCTCACTTTTGCAGGTTAAGTTTGATTATGCTCGGTTGAGAGGTTTTGGTGAAATGTTTGACAAGCTGGCAACTCTTGATTACTTTTGTTGGTTGTTAAACGGTTGTATAAATAACACCCACTAGATTACCTGTTTGTAACTAAATAACTTAATGGTACTATATGTAATAACTAATCTTTGACATTATACAATGTATGTGTATATGTTGTTGAATGGGATAACGCTTTCAGGTTGTTTAAAAAAAAAAATGTCTTGAAAACATGGGGTGTTATAAGTTGGTATCAGAGCGTAAGTTTAGGGGGAATGAACATGTTAGGTGTTCATACCTAAACTTAGTCCCGTTGGTCAAACATTTCATGTTGTGGGGATTAGTTAGGGAAGGAAATTTAATTAGTTTGCTAGTACTAATGATTAACGAATTTTGAGATATGATGTGATTTCAGATATGGCGGATAATGAGCAACCTGTCCATACTCTTAACAATGCCTCTCAAATTGCTGCACCACCACCAGAAAATCAGGAGCATAATGGGATATCTAATCCAAGAGGCGTGGAAACAGAAACTGATCAAGAGTACATTATGAGATTAGAGAATTTGGTGTTGGAATTACAGAATGAACAGGCTGGGTCTTCTCGATAGCCTATTCTTAATCAGCCACATGTTATAACTACTGCTCCTCCTGTTGTATCTTCTGAGCGGATTCCAGTATCTATACCTTTTGTGTAACATCCTCGAAATGGACCTAGTTATTTGTATAGTATTATTTCTTGATTTAAATATGTATTTAAATGTGTTTGGAAATAATATTGTTTGAAATAGTTGAAATAATTGGAATAGGATCCGAATATTCCAATGTGATAAGTGAAATATTAATTGTTGTAAATTAATATAGTTGACGGTGCAATAAAATGTTTGGACTCGCAAGTGGTTTTCGGGTTCCAGACAATAGATTGAGATGGGGTATTAAATTATACCCGTATATTGAAGGCGGTTGGATGAGCCGACTTATATATATCCTTTCCTATTTAGGAAAGTTATTCATTTTTATTCTGAAACTCACAGAAACTCTCTGAAAACCTCCAAATCAATCCAGAAATCAAATCAGGAAGTTGTGATTCTCGTGAAACTTCCTAATCATCAGATTACCATCGTTAGATTCTTTAATCAGTAAGTATTCTTGAGTATTTAAGAATTTGATTTTGATTAAATTGGGTAAATTGATGATTTGAGAGATTTAGATGTTATAAACTCGTTATAACTGTTATATAATGTTCATACGATGTTATTAGTGGTATATAACGGTTTGAAATTGAGTTTGGTGGGTTTTGGGCATAAAACCCGTGAGTTAGGGTTTCTGCAGATCGCACCAGGCCTGAACGACGATAGAAGCCGGCGGCTTATAGAGGAAGCCGGCGGCTTGTGCACTTTGGATAGAAGCCGGCGGCTTTATAGGTGAAGCCGGCGGTTTGTATTGCGTGGTAAGAACCCGGCGGGCATAAACCAGACCCGGCGGTTGGTGTAGTCTTTAAAACCCATTTTAGTTCTGTTACCACAAATAGTAAATTACCCGGCGGTTTGGAAAGGGGAGCCGGCGGGTGGTGGATTGAAGCCGGCGGCTTCTAGGAGGAAGCCGGCGGCTTGAAGGACTGTTTCAGCATTACTTGTTTGATTTCGATAGTAATGTGCTTGATATATGTTATAGGATAATATATGATAATGATTATATTGTAAATCATTAATACAAAATTAGGAACTAGTAATTGTAATGTTAATTATGTTAAGTTCCTAAATGTTAAAGATTGATATAAGTTATGTATTGATGATCTGGATTACTAACTTATATTTGATATTGATTCTCAGATGTGGAGAAGGCTCAGTGATATTAGACTACTGAGTGGAGGCCTGAGGTAGTCGGTGAGTGGATCTGTAACCTCAGTGTGATTTAGTTGTAATGATTTGATTTACAACAAGTAATTTATAGTATTACTTGATATGATGCATCTGTTGAGATATCCTGCTATGATAGTTAAATAGTTGCTTACTTGGCTGTTTGAGCTAGTATGTAAGATTCTGAGGTCAACTTGACTTGACAGTTGGACTTGGTTGTTATTGTAGACGACAGGAGATCTTGAAACTTGAAATGTTGGTTTGGAGATCTAGGTCGTGTGTGATTAACAACGGGTTACCGGTAATTCTGTATAGGCCAATACAGATGATTGATAAGAGTTCCTTGATTACCAAACCGGTATTAGGGTATCTCAGGAGCCACCGGTCCTCATGACGATTGATAATGTTTGATTGGTGTAGCTTGACATTGATTGGATGTCGAGTGAATGATTGATTTTCTGTTTATTGTTATTTGATGTAAACAGATTGTTATGCTAGGTTGTACTGTTGCTTATAGTTTCATTCACTTAGCTTTATGCTAACCCCACCACAGTTCTTCCTGCAGGTTAAAATAGAGGGGACATATTGGGCAGGGCAGGAAGTGTTTGGAATTGATGGAATGTTTGACAGGCTGTTACTCTGATGTTATTTTGATAACTATAGAAATGTTTTGAATTATATAACACCGAGTTTGTTGAAATGTCATGTATTAAATTTGAAAAAGTTTATTGACATTTTGAGTACATTGATAGTATGTTTTAAATATACGCTTCCGAGTCGCAAATATTATATTAAATGTTTATAATTAACGAGGGGTGTTATAAGTTGGTATCAGAGCAATAGTTTGGGTGAATTGGACTTGATAGAATGTTCAATCCTAAACTTTGATGAGTTGAGTCAAACATTCCAGTGGGTGTGGGTTTAGTTGATTAGTGAATGTGTGAGAAAGTAGTTAGTTGAATATGTACTAACCTTTAACAAGTTGTGAAGTGTTGTTTGATTGCAGAGATGGAGGAACATGAGTATCTGATTAGTATATTTCATGTTTCCTCAACGTTTGTGGGCTTAAGATTGTCAGGTAATCTTCGATAAGCCTGTGTTAATTTAAATTAACTTGAATTGTTTACTCTGTTAT
This sequence comes from Helichrysum umbraculigerum, assembly GCA_949592205.1. Classification (NCBI taxonomy): domain Eukaryota; kingdom Viridiplantae; phylum Streptophyta; class Magnoliopsida; order Asterales; family Asteraceae; genus Helichrysum; species Helichrysum umbraculigerum. The sequence goes on from CATIUR010000007.1 coordinate 44,084,166, forward strand.
GTTGAGTAAGCCTTGTTATGAAGTTAATTGAGTCAGACTGATATGATTCCCCAGTGTTGAGTCAACTATTGATTGCTATAGGTTGACATGAGGATAGAGGTATTGAATGAGATGCTCATTGTTGTTCATTGTTGTGATTATTTCTGATTGAATTGTAAATGCAGAAATATGTTTAAGTAGACAGAGAGTTGATTAAGGTTTTAGCAAGATTGATGTTAGAACCTAAGGAGTGTCTTTATTGGTGAGACGAGATAATTGATAGTATTATGTTAATGGATTAATCACAAGGTGTGATCTAAATCCTTGCTAAGGAAGGTCGTGTCATTGAATTGATAATGACTGCTATTTGAGAAAATATGTGTTTATGTGACTATATGATATGTGTTGACTATAGTTAAACACTTGATATAAACCATGACTGATAGGTTTAAGAGAAATGTAGAGTGTAATTATGTGAAATTGATTGGGAAGTGATAGATCTTTCTGGTCAATTGTGAAATTAATAAATGAAATGTTTGATAGTAACATGATTAAGTAGACTTGTTGTGACAGTGATGCTTGATATGATAGCATATGTCAAAGTGATGATAGTTGATTAAGATGTGTCCTGAATTTTGAGGAAAATAGGGACATTGATTAATGTTAAGCGTTGAAACTATGATGATAAGTTATCATATGTTTGAGGTTTCAGATAAGTGATATACTGAGTAATTCAGTTGCTGAAAATTAAAACATTGTGTGTATGTGAAATGGCTTGCATATGTAAGATTAAATATGTAAGTAGTAAGCTGATTTTGAGTATGTATCAGCTGTTAGAAACTATTAAATAGATGTTGATTGATTTGAAATCATGAAGTATTTAATACATATATGAGATAAGAGTAGATCACATTGATAATTATAATGTAGAGTAGCCTGAGAATGGATTGTGAAGAACAGAATCTTGCAACGCCTGATCACCGTTGTTATATTGTGTTGTGTCACATGAACTTGTTGAGGCTACTTGGTATAAAAGATATGTAATGTGATTTTGAAAATGGAGCATGATAGTATGCTAAGTTGTTTAATAGTTGTTTTGATAAGAAAACAATCAGTTGATAGAACTGTGACCTTTAGACTGTAAAGGTGAGAGTGTAAATAATAATGGTCATTGATAGAGGTTTTGATGATACACCTAATTGACTAATTTGATTTTGTTGAATATGTAATTGTAACTGATTGTGTTACATTGACCTTAAGTGGATTTGATAGTGTTTAAATGAATCACTATTTTGTATCTGGCTTGTATAAAGCCAAGGTTGATACATGTTAGTATTGTCTTGCTTAAGGAATTTCTAGTATTATTGAATGTAATAATTTGAAGTTTATGTTTGATAGTAAACATACAATATGAAATGGCTTGTATGGAGCCAAGATTGATGTAGGTTAATTTTATCCTTGTGAAGGACTGATAAAATTATTGAAAGTAATAATTTAGAATATATGTTTGAAAGTGAACATATAAGATGAAATGGTTTATTGTGAGTTGATATTGATGGTATGTTAACTTTGAAAGTCAAACCATGAATAGAAAATTGTGTATAAAATTAATTGCTTGTGATTGGTTTGAGGATATGTCAAACTTGAGAAAAGCAATTAGAGGATTTTATTGATTGGTTGATTGAGATCAAGGTTGACACATAGTCAACTGTTTGTGTTGAAATAGTCTAACATAGATTGAAATGTTATGATTGTGTGGAATGTGATTGAATTCCTAGATTAGTCAAATTATGTTGAGATGGGTCTTGTAAGATCCAAAGGAGATAGATGAATGGTCTAAGTTTGTGAGACTTGAGTTATTACTTAAAGCTAGTATTAAGTAATTGAAATAATGTTAAGTATAATTGAGTATTCAGTTGGGTAATAATTGATATTTGGACTGAATATGTGTTGAAAAATTATACAGATATGAAGTCATTGTTTGATATGACAGTTATAATTTGTTAAGATATGTTAGAATAATTAAATCACATTGATTAGAATTGTGATAGGAAAATCTTACCAGTGTGTGAAGCTTGTGATAATAGCTTTGATTGGGTAAGAAGGTGAGATAAGAAATAATTGAAAGTTATTATTATTAGTTGCCTAGGTTGATTGGTATCTTATAGTGAATCATTTAAGTATTGAAAGAAGTTAATGGATTCTTTAGTTATTTGTTGATTGTATACAAATAAAGTAAGTGATAAAGTGATAAATTGGGATTAGATCCAATTAAGAAATTATATGAAAGTATATCTGGAGTTGGACAGTGTTAAAAGTCTAGTTTGACCTTGGTTGATAAATTGAGGTATATGAATTGGAAAGTTGTTCATATTTTAAGAAATTGTATGTATTAGGGAGTAAGGGAAACCTTGAAATTGAGAGATGATGATGATGTATTCACCAAACTTTCTTGGAAGTTTAGATTGAATTGTTTAAGTTATATACGATGTATTATGTATATAAGTGAAACATAGAGTTGGTGATTGTTCCATGTCCTGTGGTATGGATGTGTGATAATTAGTAGTAATATGAAGGCTTGGTATAGACTTTAATAGTTTGAATGGCCTAGTGTATAGAATGAAATGGAATTGTTGTGTATGTGTCCATTTAAGAGAGTACCCGAAGTTGTGTAGATATGTATGTGTGGTATACATGATAATAAATGGCATGATAAGTTTTAATAGAATGAATTAAAATGTGCCATAAGTTGCGTAGAAGTTAGTTAATTATGATTAGCTTGATGTAGATTTGGTTAGTAATGTGTTGGAAAGTAGCACATTGTGATATTGTGATGCTTGATCTGTAGCCTCATAATATGTTGATTTAGGTTGACTTAGTTGCTATATTGATGGGATGTAGTACTAAGTGATTATGTGATGATAGTTGTATACTTTCTAATTTCTTGTGATTAGGAAGTTGATATAATTAAGCAGTAGTTTGAGATTTAAGAATTGAGTGAAATAACTGGTTGCTAAGATAAGATTATGGATGTCTTACCAGTTTAAGTAATATATAAATTCTAACTTGATGGTTAGTTAGACTTTGAAGATAAGTAGTAAGTATTGATAGACATACTGTGGTGTATAATCACTAGTGTTGTGATTATTGTTTGTATTGTTGTTGTTGGTGACAATTGATAAGCCATAATGAAAGGAATTACAAACTGAAATAAGTCGATGTAGAGGTTGGTTGATTGTAGGTAAGATTGATTGTGGTACTTTTGTTGATTGAGCAAAGTACTTGTTGATTGTAATTTTACCTACTGAGTGTGACCTCTGCTTTGCTTATTAAGGTGATATGAATCGGGATTACTTTTAAGTAAAGGATTTCATATGATTAAAGTGATATGTGAATATGGTAGGTTATTCACAAGAGTAGGTATGAAACTTTTGGATGAAAAGTTAACCTAGATTTGAATTTCAAATCTTTGATGGTAGAGATTTAAGATTGTGATCTGTATATTAGACTGATTGTTGGTCGTGAGCTGAATTATATTTCAGTGTTGCTAGGTACATTGTGGTTTAATAAACATTGTTGTTGTGATATTGTTACTGCTGTTTTATTGTTACCAGTGATGAACAGTGAGAGTAGGTTAAAGATTTTAGCATGTTGCTAATTTCTGGTTGTGTAGACCTAGTAAGTGATGTTAGGTTTCACTTATTGTTGTTGGTTAAAGTGATAGGATGCTTTAAACTTTTATCTGATTGGTGATAAAGGAATTAGATAGATGATTGGTTCCTATGAGATGTTGGATGGATGCACTGTATGCGTGCATAGGAAAAGATATAAGCATGTACATTTGGATATGTGCATGTGGAAAGAATTCAAACAATCTAAATATAGTTGTAAGTTGCTATTGAGGATCAACGTATGATAAGATTGTATGTGATTATATCACATTAGTCAGATTGATTGAGGTTAGATTTCGGGGACGAAATCTCTTTAAGGGGGGGGGGGGGGGGGGGGAGTTGTAACATCCTCGAAATGGACCTAGTTATTTGTATAGTATTATTTCTTGATTTAAATATGTATTTAAATGTGTTTGGAAATAATATTGTTTGAAATAGTTGAAATAATTGGAATAGGATCCGAATATTCCAATGTGATAAGTGAAATATTAATTGTTGTAAATTAATATAGTTGACGGTGCAATAAAATGTTTGGACTCGCAAGTGGTTTTCGGGTTCCAGACAATAGATTGAGATGGGGTATTAAATTATACCCGTATATTGAAGGCGGTTGGATGAGCCGACTTATATATATCCTTTCCTATTTAGGAAAGTTATTCATTTTTATTCTGAAACTCACAGAAACTCTCTGAAAACCTCCAAATCAATCCAGAAATCAAATCAGGAAGTTGTGATTCTCGTGAAACTTCCTAATCATCAGATTACCATCGTTAGATTCTTTAATCAGTAAGTATTCTTGAGTATTTAAGAATTTGATTTTGATTAAATTGGGTAAATTGATGATTTGAGAGATTTAGATGTTATAAACTCGTTATAACTGTTATATAATGTTCATACGATGTTATTAGTGGTATATAACGGTTTGAAATTGAGTTTGGTGGGTTTTGGGCATAAAACCCGTGAGTTAGGGTTTCTGCAGATCGCACCAGGCCTGAACGACGATAGAAGCCGGCGGCTTATAGAGGAAGCCGGCGGCTTGTGCACTTTGGATAGAAGCCGGCGGCTTTATAGGTGAAGCCGGCGGTTTGTATTGCGTGGTAAGAACCCGGCGGGCATAAACCAGACCCGGCGGTTGGTGTAGTCTTTAAAACCCATTTTAGTTCTGTTACCACAAATAGTAAATTACCCGGCGGTTTGGAAAGGGGAGCCGGCGGGTGGTGGATTGAAGCCGGCGGCTTCTAGGAGGAAGCCGGCGGCTTGAAGGACTGTTTCAGCATTACTTGTTTGATTTCGATAGTAATGTGCTTGATATATGTTATAGGATAATATATGATAATGATTATATTGTAAATCATTAATACAAAATTAGGAACTAGTAATTGTAATGTTAATTATGTTAAGTTCCTAAATGTTAAAGATTGATATAAGTTATGTATTGATGATCTGGATTACTAACTTATATTTGATATTGATTCTCAGATGTGGAGAAGGCTCAGTGATATTAGACTACTGAGTGGAGGCCTGAGGTAGTCGGTGAGTGGATCTGTAACCTCAGTGTGATTTAGTTGTAATGATTTGATTTACAACAAGTAATTTATAGTATTACTTGATATGATGCATCTGTTGAGATATCCTGCTATGATAGTTAAATAGTTGCTTACTTGGCTGTTTGAGCTAGTATGTAAGATTCTGAGGTCAACTTGACTTGACAGTTGGACTTGGTTGTTATTGTAGACGACAGGAGATCTTGAAACTTGAAATGTTGGTTTGGAGATCTAGGTCGTGTGTGATTAACAACGGGTTACCGGTAATTCTGTATAGGCCAATACAGATGATTGATAAGAGTTCCTTGATTACCAAACCGGTATTAGGGTATCTCAGGAGTCACCGGTCCTCATGACGATTGATAATGTTTGATTGGTGTAGCTTGACATTGATTGGATGTCGAGTGAATGATTGATTTTCTGTTTATTGTTATTTGATGTAAACAGATTGTTATGCTAGGTTGTACTGTTGCTTATAGTTTCATTCACTTAGCTTTATGCTAACCCCACCACAGTTCTTCCTGCAGGTTAAAATAGAGGGGACATATTGGGCAGGGCAGGAAGTGTTTGGAATTGATGGAATGTTTGACAGGCTGTTACTCTGATGTTATTTTGATAACTATAGAAATGTTTTGAATTATATAACACCGAGTTTGTTGAAATGTCATGTATTAAATTTGAAAAAGTTTATTGACATTTTGAGTACATTGATAGTATGTTTTAAATATACGCTTCCGAGTCGCAAATATTATATTAAATGTTTATAATTAACGAGGGGTGTTATATTTTGTTTCTCAGCAGCAGCAACAAGGTTATAGTTATCAAACTACTGTACCTTTTTCTTCTTCCGGTTTTCCTAATTATCAAATACATGCGATTCCTCCATTTCAGCAGTTAAAAGTGGGTTGTTCACTTAAGACTTTTATGTCCACTAATCCTTCTTCATTCTCTGGAAGTACTAATCCTACTGACACTTTGGATTGGTTACGTGATGTGGAACGAAAATTGGAGGTTTGCCATTGTGAAGAAAAGGATAAAGTACCATATGCGGTTCAGTTGTTAAAGGGTCAAGCAATGTCATGGTGGGATGCTATAACTGCACCATTGACATCGGAACAAATCAAAATGATTAGATGGTCAGACTTTCATGCCGAAGTTTGTAAGCAATTCTGTTCAGAGTACAATTTATCACGTATCAGACAAGAGTTTCTAGACTTACAAAAGACGGATCAAATGTCGATTGAAGAGCTTATTAAGCAATTTTCTGATAAATTGCGATTTGTGAGACAGTGGGTTCCGACAGATAGAACTCAGATTGAGCATTTTGTGAAGACTTTGCCTCCAGATTATCGTACTTCAGTGAGATTAGCTGGTTCTCTTTCACAAGCATATGATTATGCTCGTTCGGTGGATGGTGATATTCAAGCTAAAAGGTTAATGAATAAGGAAAGGTATTCACAGAAACAAAGAGGAGATTCATCTAGTAAACAAAAGGGGCAAGGTGGTCAGCAGAACAGAAGATTTAATCCAATGGATAGTAATTACTGTAACAAATGTCGGGCTAGACATAATGGTCCTTGTACTCCCCAAACCTCAAGATGTGTTAAATGTGGAACTTTTGGACACGCTGCCAAGGATTGTACGTTTCATAATAGCGTGTGCTGGAATTGTCAAAAAGAGGGGCATCGAGCTGGAGATTGTACAGAGGCTAAGAGACAGAGTATGGGTATGGCTAAGGGTTCCTCATCCTCCGGCAAAAAGAGGAAAGTACCACCAGTAGCTGCTAGTCAAGCTTTTCAAATGACAGTGGATGAAGCTGTCACTACTGAGGATGTTATAACGGGTACATTTCTCATAAATTCTATACCAGCTCGCGTATTATTTGATTCTGGTGCCAATTGTTCGTTTATATCTGTGAAATTTTGTGATAGACTGAAATTGATTCCTTCTTTGATTGTGAAACCTTTAGAAGTTGAAATTGCTGATGGTAAGGTAGTTCCTGTTACCACATCGGTAACTGGAGCAAGTATATTAATAGAGGGTCATAACTTTTTGATTTCATTTCTGTTAATGCCAATTCCGAGTTTCGATGCGGTTATCGGTATGAATTGGTTGAGCTTAAATAAAGCTAATATTGATTGTCATAGAAAGATTATAAAAATTCCCGTCTCTGATGAGTCTCACGTCGTGGCTCGAGGGGAATGGGAAAGGGGTAACATTCCGTTGATTTCTGTGATGAAGGCTAGAAAATCTTTAGCCAAGGGCTGTGATTCTTATTTGTGTTATGTGGTTGATACTAAATTATAAAAGAAATCCATTTTCGATATCCGGGTGGTTTCTGAATACCCGGAGGTGTTCCCTGATGAATTGCCTGGTTTGCCCCCTGTAAGAGAAGTAGAATATCAGATTGATTTGATTCCTGGTTCGACTCCAGTAGCTAAGTCTCCTTATAGATTAGCTCCAGCTGAAATTCGGGAAATGATGGGTCAGATTCAGGAATTGTTAGATAAAGGGTTTATAAGGCCGAGTTCTTCCCCGTGGGGTGCTCCGGTATTGTTTGTGAAAAAGAAAGATGGTACTTTACGTATGTGTATCGATTATAGGGAACTTAATAAGAGAACAGTGAAGAATAAATACACTTTGCCCAGAATTGATGACTCTTTGACCAGTTGCAAGGATCATCTTATTTTCTAAGATTGATTTGAGATCCGGTTATCACCAGGTGCGAGTACGTGAGGAAGATGTTCCTAAAACTGCTTTTCGCACCAGGTACAGACATTATGAGTTTTTAGTCATGCCTTTTGGATTGACTAATGCCCCTGCTATTTTCATGGACTTAATGAATCGAATATGTCGACCTTTTCTAGACAAGTTTGTAATTGTGTTTATTGACGATATATTGATTTATTCTAAGTCTGAATTTGAACATGAACGTCATTTGAGGTTGATTCTGGAAATTCTGAAAAGAGAACACCTTTATGCTAAATTTTCTAAATGTGAATTCTGGCTTCGAGAGGTGCAATTTCTTGGTCATATCATTTGTAATGATGGAGTTAAAGTAGATCATTCTAAGGTAGAAGCTGTTATGAATTGGAATGCTCCTAAATCCCCTTCTGAGATTAAAAGTTTCCTTGGTTTAGCTGGGTATTATCGTAAATTCATCCAAGATTTTTCTAAGATTGCTGGTCCGTTAACCCGATTGACTAGGAAAGATGTTAAGTTTCAGTGGGGTGATCAACAAGAATCATCTTTTCAGACTCTTAAACAATTGTTGTGTCAGGCTCCAGTGTTAGCACTTCCTGATGGTTCTGATGGTTTTGTGGTTTATTGTGATGCTTCGCATGCTGGGTTGGGTGCTGTTTTAATGCAACGTGATCGTGTTATTGCATATGCTTCTCGTCAGCTCAAAACTCATGAAAGAAATTATCCTACGCACGATTTGGAACTTGCTGCTGTAGTGTTCGCGTTAAAAATCTGGAGACATTATTTATAAGGTACCAAATGCATTGTATGTACAGATCATAAAAGTCTCCAGTACATGTTTTCTTAGAAAGAGCTTAATATGAGACAGCGCCGTTGGTTAGAATTGATTAAGGATTATGATTGTGAAATCCGATATCATCCAGGTAAAGCTAATGTAGTAGCCGATGCTTTAAGCCGAAAGATATCTTCTAATCGAGTCTACTTTATGCGCTTGGAAATATCTTCTGATTTGATTTCTCAGTTGAAAGTTGCACAGTTAGAAGCGTTGTTAAATCAAAATTTGAAATCCGAGATTTTGTTGAAAAGGAAAGATTTATTGGTTGATGATTCTCGGGGGTTGAAAACTTTTCAGTCTCGAGTTTGGGTTCCATTGATTGGGGGACTTCGGGATTTGATATTGACTGAGGCACACAAATCGAGGTTGTCAGTACATCCAGGGAGTACGAAAATGTATAATGATTTGAAACCGTTATATTGGTGGCCAACGATGAAAACCGATGTTGCTAGAATGGTTGAAACTTGCCACATATGTTCCCAAGTAAAAGCAGAACATCAGAAACCTTATGGTACATTAAAACAGTTAGATATCCCTGAGTGGAAGTGGGAACATATTACTATGGATTTCGTTACTAAGTTGCCTCGTACTTTGAAGGGTAATAATATGATTTGGGTTATTGTAGATCGTTTGACTAAAAGTGCCCATTTTCTTGCCACCAGTGAGACTACTTCTTTGACACGGTTATCTCTTTTGTATATTAATGAGATTGTTGTGAGACATGGTATTCCTTTATCTATTGTGTCCGATCGAGATTCTCGGTTTGTTTCTGGTTTCTGGCAAAGTTTGCAGCGTGAGTTAGGTACCCGAATTAATCTCAGTACAGCTTATCATCCTCAGACAGATGGATAGTCAGAACGTACTATTCAGACTCTAGAAGATATGTTAAGAGCTTGTGTACTTGAGTATGGCGGTTCTTGGGATTCACACTTGCCTTTGATAGAGTTTGCGTATAACAACTCTTATCATTCTAGTATTGGTATGCCACCGTACGAAATGTTGTATGGCCGTCGTTGTCGAACTCCAACATGTTGGTTAGAAGCAGGAGAAAAGCAGTTTGCGGGTCCCGATATAGTGCAAATTACAGCTGACAAAGTTAAGATTGCTCGTGAGAAATTAAAAGCAGCACGTGATAGGCAGAAACAGTATGCTGATCCACGTAGGCGACCCGTTGTGTTTGTTGAAGGTGAATTAGTATATTTGAAAGTTTCTCCGTGGAAGGGTGTTATTAGATTTGGTAAGCGTGGAAAGTTAGCTCCCCGTTATATTGGTCCATTTAAAGTTCGACAAGTAATTAATGACCAATCGGTTTCTTTGGAACTTCCTCCTGAATTAGCTGGTATTCATGATACGTTTAATGTCTGTTATTTAAGAAAGTGTAATGTGGAGGATCAATCCCAAATCCTTCCTTTGCAAGATCTTAGAGTTGACCCAAGTAAGAAACTGGTGGAGGAACCTGTTGAATTGTTAGATAGAAAAGTAACCAAGCTTCGTAGAAAAGAAATTCCTATGGTATTAGTTAAATGGAAGCATAGCTTGGGCGCAGATTTAACATGGGAAACCGAGGAGAGTATGAGAACTAGATATCCTAGTTTGTTTATGTCTAGTGAGATTTCGGGGACGAAATCTTCTTAAGGAGGGAAGATTTGTAACATCCCCAAATTGGGCCTAGGAGAAACAGGTAATTCCTTATATTTAATTGTGATATTTAATTTTATTTGTGTTTGATTGTAAAATTTATAGGTAAATAAGCCTCAGGAAATATTGTGACTAGTGAAATATAGTTTGTTTTAAATAAACTTAGGTGACGGTAAAATAAAATAATTTTATCGCAATTGAAATTGAGGTTCCAGACAATAGGTCAAAAAGGGGTATAATATTGCACTGTGAATTAAGTGGGTCGGTTTAAATGAAAGAAAAGGGGGCCGACTTATGTTTTGTTTCCCCAAACTTCTTGTGTGTTCTTCAATTTTGTTTCTCAACTCTCTCTCAAACAAAAATCACCACACCAAAATTGCTAGTGAAAAGTGATCAAGATTAATGTTGTAATCTTCTTGTGAAGTCATCATCATCATCCTCATAATCTTCTTCTTGTTCTTCTTCAAGTAAGTATGGTGTTAGTAACTAGTTAATTATATAATTGATGCTTGAAGCTAGAATCTATGTGGTTATGGTGTGTACATGATAGAATTCAAGTTTATATGATATATGTAAGCTTCATGAACTGATTTGAGTGATGATTACATGAATAAATTGATAGATTTCTTGAGTTTTAGATTGAATATGAGATTATTAGGTCATAGGTGATTTTGATGGATTGTAATGAATTGGTGTTTGATTTCTTGTTATATGTTGTTAATAGAAGTTCTAGTGGCGAAATCTTGATGAAATTGCAAGCTTTGAACTCAGTTTGATGGATTTTTGAGTTTTGGTTCGTAGTTGTGTTGTGCAGGAACTGGGTAAAATGTGCAGGTCTGGTAAACGTGGGAATACGGTCGGATTCCCGTGAATCCGGACGGATTCAAGGGAATACGGCGTATTCCCGGGGTGTATTCCCAATCGGATTCCTTAAATTGGGTTCTGGTTGAAATTGAAGCTAAAATCACTGGGGAATACGGGCGTATTCACTGGAATACGGCCGGATTCATCTGAATACGGCCGGATTCCAAGGAATACGGCCGGATTCCCTTGGCTGGACAGTGATTTTCTAACTTAAGCTTATAATGTGATATTTGCTTGCATAATATGTTTATATGACTTAATACTTGTTTGATTGTTGATATTAAGTTATGTAAATATACTATGAGGATTGACTTGGAATTCTTTTGTATTTCAGATCCGACTACGACTCAATAAAATTAGATCTTTGAGTGAAGCTTGAAACGAGACAGGTGAGTGACTGATTCTCACAGTTTAAATTGGTGTTAACAATTTAGTTACATCAATTTTAAGTAGATTGATATTGTGAGTTATTGATAAGTTGATTGTGGCTAAATGATTGATTGCTAGTGACTCATTCCATGATAGGTTGGAATGATAGAGGTCAATTTCGGTTGGGTTTAGTTGCTATAGGTTAATCTTTATGGTATTGATGAACATTCGTTGTGAATTCGTCCATACTGATTAAAGATAGCAATGAACTATCGGTAAAATCTCTGTATTGGCCTGCAGTGGATTATAAGTGTTCTTGGTGGGCCATCCGCGGGCTGAGGGTACCTCAAGAACCACCGATCCTCTAATTTGATTGTTACTATTAGTTGATTGTTGTGAGTTGATTGTTTATGCTAAGTTAGATTGTTGGAATCGTTATTCACTTAGCTTCGTGCTAATCCCCTACCTCACTTTTGCAGGTTAAGTTTGATTATGCTCGGTTGAGAGGTTTTGGTGAAATGTTTGACAAGCTGGCAACTCTTGATTACTTTTGTTGGTTGTTAAACGGTTGTATAAATAACACCCACTAGATTACCTGTTTGTAACTAAATAACTTAATGGTAGTATATGTAATAACTAATCTTTGACATTATACAATGTATGTGTATATGTTGTTGAATGGGATAACGCTTTCAGGTTGTTTAAAAAAAAAAAAATGTCTTGAAAACATGGGGTGTTATATTTTTTTATCAACCGATGATACAGTTGTTTTAACCATGATGCAGTGTTTTTTATCGACCGATGATGTAGTGGTTGATGCAGTGGTTTTGAAACATGTTGCAATATTTTTTTTATCAACCAATGATGTAGTTATTTTTGATCATGATGCAGTGTTCTTTATCGACCAATGAATGTAGTGGTTTTGAACCATGTCGTAGTTTTTTGTACCGACCGATGATGCAGTTGTTTTTAACCATAATGCAATGTTCTTTATTGATCGATGATGCAGTCATGTTGCAGTATTCTTTTATTGACCGATGATGCAGTGGTTTTAAAGATGATGTAGTGTCTTTTTATCAAACGATTATGCAATCCTTATTGAATGATAATGTATTATTTTTTGTAGAATCATGATGTAGTGCTTATATAAAATAATAAGTTAAAATTTGGTGTATCACACATTTAAATCATCAAATAAAAACAAAAAATAGAAAGTAAAATAAGCTAATGGTGTAGATATCTACTAACTAGTAAAGAGAAAAGTAGGTATCACATGTAAAACAACATACTTTTGCTATTGTCAGAGAAATCCATGTGGCATTACCAACACCATTCTTGGGTAACGTATGGAAACCAACTTACAGATATTACCATACTACATATGTAACTCAAGAATATCTCCTCATTAACTTTCAACAATTACTTGCTCCATCTCCCCCACCGTTTTATGCATACTGTCAAGTGTCAAAATAATTCAACCATCACCATCTTAAAAAACCACCAAATTTAAAACATAAAGAATACAAAATGAAGTCGTTAAATGTTCGTTAAACATTTAAGCATAACCCAAAACACAACCATGAGTGACGATGACATCAAAATCATCACTTCCTCTCCGAACAGCATCGTGAAGTCGCAAACGCCATCTCCAGAATTTCGATGTTGATTTTACCACAACAAATGTTAAGATGTGTTGTTCCCAGCGATGACATGACTGACTAACTAAAAAATGATGGAAAATACTAGCAAAAAAACGTATAAAATGGCAGTAACAAAATAGAAATTTTTTTTTCCGGTGATCGGATTCCGACGGGGGTATTGGCGGTGGACAGCAGCGTTGGGTGGCCGGCCGACGACCTGCTGCTAGTAGGAAATTTGAGGAAGCAGACAGATGAAGAAGGAGAAAGAAGGAGGAAGGAGAAAGAAAAAAATATAATTACTATCTTACCCTTATTGAGATGACGACGTGGCAGCTCACCATTGGCTACCTCTTTTCCCTCATTAAAGGGTGTGCCCCTCAGAACCGTTCCCGAAGATGATACTTACTTTATCATATATGATAAGTTTAATAACGACAGTGATGATAGTAATCTATGAAGTTCCATGTATGCTAACAAAAATAAAATGTAATAATAAAATTCAAAACAACTTAAATAAAAAGATAACGGTCGATATTGATGATCTTACGTTAATTTCTAAGTTTCTTGAGGAAATCCATTATAGATCTAGAATAATAACATGCTTTTGTATATGCTGATTATCGATTCTTTCTAAGAATTAATTGAAGATCTTAACGATCTTAGAAATATGTATAACATAACATGAGGTTATATTGTTTGCATAATAACTATAACGTGAGGTATTGTATGTTGATTCTTTTTAGAGAATCATTATTAAATATTTGACAATAACTTGATGTTATTTCATTTTGATTCTCTTTATGAATATCATTGAAGATCTTGATGATCTTAAAAACAAAAATAACAATAACATGATGTTATGTTATTTGATTCATTTTAGAGAATCATAATGTATAATTATAACAATAACTTGAGGTATTGTTTTTGATTTTCTTTATGTAATCACAATAGAACATTGTTTGTTCTTGTAAATTACAAAAGAGTTCATGAGATCAACATGTTTTTTTTATAGAGCCAACTCGTGCTGATAACGTGTTATGAAATGAAAGAACAAGAATCATAGATAGAGAGGAAGAGAGGAATATTATTGATGATCCCAAAAAAATAAGTGTTACAATGAGCCTTATTTATAGATAAAGAACTAGGTTAAACCCTAATTAACTAATGACTAAGAGAAGGGCTATCCACAAGCCCAATGGGTTTACAACAAATCAAAACTTTTACTTTATTAATCTCAAATTTATAATTCAATTTTTACATTTTAATGTCAAAATTAATCGCTCACTTTTGAATAAGTTTATATAATTAGTCTTATTTGAGTGTAAAATGTTAATCATATTTAAAAGAGAAAATTGCCCAAATCGTCCTTGTGTTTGTCTAAAAAATCACAATCCGTCCCTTATTTGAAGAAATATCACCAGGCATCCTTATATTTGTTCTTTTCGCTCAGTGGTAGTCCTTGACCATAACGACATTAAACATTCCCGTTAGAACCTATCATGTGACAGGCACACGAAGGGTATTTTTGTCCTTTCCTGTGTTTTCATTATTTCTGAATATTTTAATTGCTGTCTCTAATTTTCATTTTCTCATAACAGTATTTTGTTTGATACATTCACCAATCCATAAATGCCAAGTGTCATCATCTTCTCCCTTTCTTCTTATTCATCACCCTTCAGCAACAAAGCATCATCATCGTTATCATACTTTTCATGATCATCAAAAGCAAAAACCTTATTTTCATTATATATCAAAAATAAGAACAAAACATCATAAGCAATAATATTATCATCTTATCAAATCCTATATCTATCTCCACCTGTATCCATCTCTTTCTCTAAAAGCATTAACATCTCAAAAAAATAAACTTCAAGAAATTAGGGATGATGATAGTATGTGAACTTTACCAACTGCATCCCATAGAAAATCACCTTTAGGTGAGGCAAATTTCTAGCACTGAACTGCTAGCCTACCACCTTCGTCACTATCTAACCGCCGCTGCCGCAATCCAACCATCATCGCCGTAAGCCAACCACCTCCATCTTTGCCGATTACAACAAAGGTTGCTAGCCCACCACCATAATAGGCGAGATCTACACCGATTTGTGTTTTTCGATTCAGATCTACAACGAATAGCGTTTATCTATTAAGATCTATAACGAATCGTGATTTCAGTTCCGTCACGTGAGAGATTATGCGATTCGAACATCGTCGGAGAAGACAATGGCAACAACATTACCTTCTCTTTTTCTCTATGAATCTTGATCTCCATCTTCCATAAACCGCCAGTGTGCCACCATCACAATCACAACTGAGTAACGACGGATTCGGTTTCCAGGTGGTCGGGAATATCAATCGTTGGTGGCCGTTTTCTTCCATGGCTTTGTTCACTTAGATCTAGGTCTCGATAATTTGGATCTAAAATTTTAAGAGAAACCTTCAGGCTAAAGATTGATTCAATTTGAGTTATGGAGAAGGAAATGATGTATCTGATGAGATACATTCATATGACCAAATTGTAAAATTTATGTTTTTTATTTATGTTTTTGATCATAATTGAAGGGTTAGCAA
Organism: Helichrysum umbraculigerum; assembly: GCA_949592205.1. Lineage (NCBI taxonomy): Eukaryota > Viridiplantae > Streptophyta > Magnoliopsida > Asterales > Asteraceae > Helichrysum > Helichrysum umbraculigerum. The sequence continues at coordinate 44,099,980 of CATIUR010000007.1, forward strand.
CTTGAAGGTGAACCAAAATTAATAATTTGCAACCTGCAAATTTGATCGGAAGTAGTATTTAGCAATCTTTCTTTATGAATTTTTGTCATTTAATGTTTTTTAGGTAGAAGAATATTGGGTATGTGTTGTGTGTAAATGGGGATAAATGAGGAAAGGCAGGAACTAGAGGAAATGACAAAACTACCCTTGGTGTGCCTTGCACGTGACAAGTTTTAACGGGAATGTTTAACGTCGTTTGGGTCAAGGACTACTAGTAAGCGAAAATAACTAATATAAGGATGGCCAGTGACATTTCTTCAAATAAGGGACGGATTGTGATTTATTGGACAAACACAAGGACGATTTGGGCAATTTTCTCTATTTAAAAAAAATAGATTAAAAAACCCAAAAGATGATTAAGATCTTACACCAAGGCAGCATTAGGTCTTAAAGAAAGAGAGCAAGCATAGAAAAATGATTATAAAACGAACTAATACCTAACATAAGGCGACACACATTGAATAAACCAAAAGTTATCCATTAACTATACATCTATGAACAATAAATTTAGAACGGAGGAGGTACAAAATACAAATAATAAGTGTTACATGATGTATTTCAATATGAAAGATATATATATATATATATATATACACACACACACACACTAGGTAGCATATTAGGCCCTGCTAAGCACGGCCCCCATCTCATTTTATTTTTTTATCACTAAGATGAAAATAATTAGTTTAATAGAAATTAATTTTATTTCTTATATATAACAAAAAATTGCAATTAAAAAATAACCCACAACTTCGCGGAATTTGTCTAACTTTCTAAATCAAGTTTCGGGTTAACATAATTTGTTGAGATTGTAATATACAGTTTAAAATTTTTAACAACGGAAAGTGAACCGTAAGGGCAAATATATGAAAGATGAAGTAAATAGAATTATAAAAAGAAAATAAAATTGTAGTTTGTTTGGGTTTTTTTATCTCTCTCAGCTCGATGCAAAAGTATTCATTACGGTACATATATAACTATACACCAAATACGTACTATTTTAGCCCTACATTACTTCATGTACGTCATTCAAGTTGGTCAAAAAGTCTATCTATCAATACCAATTTACCAACTAAACTATTTACACTATCTAGTCTAGTGTACACCCAATGAAAACTTTAAACCTTTGCCTTTCAAAAGGTTATATGGTTTGAGAAAGTAATTTTTAGTCATAAAAATTTGGCATATTTTTGACTTTTTCGTGTCTTGTGAGTTTAGTGATTTATTTATTACGTAGTATATTAGTAGGATAGGAAGCTATGTTATTCTATGATTGTTATGGACGGACCAAACTTCTTTAGTGAAATCTTTTGTAGTGTTTCTCATTATGTGTGATTCAACATAATTTGTAAATGATGGTGGAAGAAATTAAAATACATAATCTAGTAAGATTAATTGGCTTCATATAAATAAATTTTCATCAATGAATGAATAGATTAGATGTGTTTGACTGTTTGTCATTTAAAATTAAATTGTTAAAAATGTAATACTATAACTCGTCATATTAATTAAAAAAAAAAAAAACTTATTTTGCTGATATTAAGAATGATAGTTATATTTAGAAATAATAATAATAATAATAATAATAATAATAGTAATAATAATAATAATAATAATAGTAATTAATTGTGATGTACGTAATCAAATTAATCAAATAAGACCATTTGCAACGCGGCGTGCTGGGCGAATTTTTGGCCTGAGAACTCCCCAGAACGCCGGCAATGGGGCGTTCTGGGTGATGAAAATCGTGGCGTGCAGCAAGAAAGCACGGGGCAGCGATGGGGTGAATAAGTGGGGCCCACGAATATTTAAATGGTTTTTTTTGGTCCGTTGGAGAAGAAAACAAAAAAAAAAAAAATTTTTTAAACTAGCCGTTTCAACGGCTTTCTTTTAAAAAATAAATTTTTTTTTTAATATTTCTCACCTCTATATATACATACTCTATTTAACACTTTTTCACACACCAAATTCATCAAACTCTCTCTCATTTCATAAAAAATTCAAAAATTGATTCACTAAATTTTGTTTTGGATTCGGATTCGGAAGACGAAATGCTTTTGCAAGTTCTACAAGCTTGGGAAGAAGAAGAAAACAATGAAGCCGGGTCTAGTTCTAGTTCGAGAACACCCCGGAATCGAATTTACATTGAAAGAGATCGCGAAGGTGCTCAAGAACGTTTGTGGAACGACTATTTTTCTGAAACCCCAAAGTACCCGGCAAACCTTTTCAAACGTCATTTTCGTATGCGTCGGGAATTATTTTGCCGAATCGTACAAGGTATATCCGAATACTCTATTGAGCCGATTCCCGATCACTTTCTTTATTTTAAACAAAAGCCGGATGCACTTGGTAGGCTTGGTTTTACCCCGCTACAAAAGTGCACCGCCGCCATACGCCAATTGGCATATGGAAATAATGGAATGTCTGGCGATATGTTCGATGAATACTTACAAATGGGTGAACGCACGTCAAACGACTGCGTTAACAACTTTTGTAAGTGTATATTCAACTTATACTCTCGAGAGTATTTAAGGAAGCCGACTGCCAATGATATTGCTCGGCTTTATAGAGGACACGAGCAAATACATGGTTTTAAGGGAATGCTTGGGTCCATTGATTGTATGCATTGGTAATGGAAAAATTGTCCCAATGCATGGAAAGGTCAATACACCAGGGGTGATCACGGGCACCCGACCATTATGCTTGAAGCGGTTGCTTCATATGACATGCGGATATGGCATGCAATTTTTGGCATGGCGGGTTCAAACAACGATATCAATGTTTTGAACGCGTCTCCGTTATTTGATTCCATCAAAAATGATACCGGTCCACCCGCATCCTTTAATGTCAATGGACATCCCTACACAAAAGGTTATTATCTAGCCGATGGTATTTATCCGGATTGGTGTACACTTATCAAAGCCTATCACTCTCCTACTGATGAGAAACGAGCCAAGTTCAAGAGGTTTCAGGAAAGTGCAAGAAAAGATGTCGAAAGGGCATTCGGTGTACTTCAAGGCAGGTTTGCAATTTTAAAGATTGCGGGACGAGCTATGAGTGTGAACAAGTTGCGAAGACAATTGTACACTTGTGTCATATTGCATAACATGATCCAAGAAGATAACGGCTTTGTAATTTCTGCTATCGAACAAGAGATGATTGATGATCCCGCTAACCGGCCTCGTCGGGATTTTAGGCAACGATTGAAGGATAGAGAAGCGCGAATAAAGGAAATACGTGACAAACAAGTGCATGACCAATTGCAGTACGATCTCACCGAGCACATTTGGACGCTTCCACCTAACTTCCGCAGAATACCTTTACCTCCAGCTTGATTATTGTATTGTATTATTTTTTTTTTTTTTAAGTTTGAACTTCAAGTTTAGTTTTAGTGTGGTTTGTTTAAGTATTTTATTGTATTTTTATTTAAGTTAATGAAATGTGTTTGGTTTGTTTAATTATTTTGTATTGTATTTTTGTTTAAGTTAATGAAATGTGTTTGGTTTGTTTAATTATTTTATATTGTATTTTTATTAATTACTTAAATGTATTTGTTTTTGTTTAAAAAAAAATGGTGGGGCCAAAGGGGGATGATGGGCGTTCTGGGCGTTCTGAGTTTTACCACTGCACGTGCTGACTAGGAGTCGACGCTGATGTGGCAGTGAGAACGCCCCAGAATGCCCTGCAGGGTTGCAAATGGTCTAAAGAGACCATGCACCATCCTTCCAGTTTCAGTACTTGCATGGACTTCTTTCAACAAAAAAAACATTGTGAAATCTTCATAGTTCATCCGTACATCATAATTCTGTTGTTCCTTTCATTACATTTTGCAACCCGTCTATCTGTAAAATTGCACAGCTAGCTAATTAAAAGTTTATATACCAAACAAGCTATTTTTTAGTATAATATAAATCTGTTTCCATACACAACAGTCTCAACAACGCTAATCTAGTACTCAAATTTGCAGCCGAATCTATTTCTATGCTCAAAGTGATTAAGTAAATGAAATATGGACATGTACCGTAAATGAAATTAGTGTTATAAATCGATATCCAAGCCTAATGACCCAAACAAAATGGGTAATAGCAACTCAACAAAGCTGAAAAGTTAAAAAAGTAAAAACAAAGCTGAAAATTGGGGTTACCACCTACGAGCATTCCTCATCTCCTTCCTCCAATCACACATTATAACAACCCACACTTCCAACTCCAAAAGAAATAGCTACAAAACAAAAAGAAAAGAAAAATGTAACCAAACATTAAAAGCAGAAAAATACAAATAATTGAAAAATAAGTCCAAAAAGGTAGAGAAGATACTTACATCAAAGTCTTCCAAAGACTCAAGAGAAAGCTGATGACAAAGAAATCTAACCCCAAAGATATAATTTTTTGGTTGTATATGAAGTTGAAGAGGAATGTGTGTATATGAGTGGTACGTACTCCTTGGGTCATAAAAATTAAAATATTAGAAAGGTAATGGGTTGGTTGGAAGAGTGGGTGAACTTACATACCGCATACTCAAAGTCTAAGAGCTAGCACACGGAGTGGTGACGGCCTAAACACAGTGTTCTGAGTGAAAATTTTGTGGTGAGGATTTTGTGGAGTGGTAACAGTGTTCTGGACAGTGTTCTGGAATTTATTTTTATTTTTTTATACACACACATTTGTTACCCAAAAACAAAAAAAAATTGATTAAATAATGAAGACACTGTGCGAAACAGCGTCGGGGAGAAGAAATTGACGCAAGAACGCCGTCCAGAACGCCGTCGAGAACGCCGTCACGGAGTGGTAGAACGTCGTTTTACGGCGTTCTCGACGAAATTTTTTGACGAAAACGGCACCACTCCGTGTGCTCTAATGGACTCAAGAAGAAAAGAGTTATGGTGTTAAACAGTTGAAGACTATTACATGCTGATTTGGCTAATTATAAAGGATGTTACAGTATTTTTGTGTATTCTTTTATATTATAGGTAGTCAGGTAGATATATATATATATTTTTGACAAGCAAGTATAAATATAATAAACCCGACCAACTACAAACAATGAACACAGAAAGAATCTGAAAACAACCTACAAGAAGCAAAACAAAATTGGAGCAAACACAACACTCAAAACCTATTTGCAATGCCTTTAAACCAATTTGTCTATGAAAATTGAAAATTCTTGCTACGATTAGAAAATCAAAAATAAAAGAACATGCATTTGAATATCGAAGAAGAAAAAACCAGATTGTTAGCAATTTGCGCTTGGATAATACGAGCATTTCTTTCTTTCTAAAAAAATGAAAAGGACACCGTATGAAAACAACTTCTTAAAGATACTTAAACTTACTTGGTGCTCCTTCATAATCCAACGTCTTCAACTTCTGTGATGAATAGTTTCATTTCTTCCTCCTATATAAGGCATTACACCGAGTGCAAATCGATGTGATAGTCTTAAGTTTAGGTCTTGCTTACAACCTACCATGAACATCTCTCAGCATATATATGTTCACCTTCCAAGAAATAATCATCCTTCTAGTCTACACTTGACCACTTGAACATAGAAGTTTGACATCCACTAATTCCATGTGGTTCTTCAGCTAGAAGTCTATATCTTCTTGAAACCATCATCTCCGCGCATCCTTGGAATTTTGACAAACAAAAACATAATGAAGTTAATTTTTGAGATCCTCCAACTCCCGCTTTGATCTACCTCAAACAATCCCTCTCCCACGTACACACCCAACAGGCCAACACCCATGATCCTTTATCTCCCCCTCCTACTCACCATAACTATTCTATCCCTTTCGCGATCAATAATTTAGCTAGGAAACATCTCACAACGCTTGAATTTGATCCCCCTCCCCCACCCTTGCACTAACCATGACCATTTTTATACAACAAATATATAGACACAAAGTTGTCATTATTATATTTTTCTAAGTCTTTAAAACATCATTGGAACTTTGACTTAATACACACACACACACACTACAAGAAAAGGGGCTTTTTGGGACGAACTATTTTGGCAAGGCCAAAAAACCGTGCCAAATACGACAAATTGGAACAGGCTTAGCAACCGTGCCTAATAACTATGCATTTGGTACAGCAAATAAATTGCCGATCCAAATAACTAAGCATTTGGAACGGTTAAGATGAGGCGTGCCAAATGACTAAGCATTTGGGATGGCAAATAAATTGCTGACCCAAATAACCAAGCATTTGGAACGGTTAAGAATAGGTGTGGCAAAAGATTAAGCAATTGGAACGGCAAATATATTTCCGACCCAAATAACTAAGCATTTGGAACGGTTAAAAACAAGTGTGCCAAATGACTAAGCATTTGGAGCGGCCAATAAATTGCCGATCCAAATAACTAAACATTTAGAACGGTTGAGAACAGATGTGCTAAATGATTAAGCATTTGGAACGGAAAATAAATTGTCTACCCAAATAGCTAAGTATTTGGAACGGTTAAGAATAGACGTGACAAATAACTAAGCATTTGGAATGGTTAAGAGCAGATGTGCCAAATGACTTTGAAGAGAACTAACAATAGTTAATTAAACTGGATGATATCGATCGTCTATATTGTTAATAGGTTGATAATATACTATGATTTTGTTTATGTAACATATATACCAAATGTTTTATGTTTGTTTTGTTTTTTTAAAACCCCTTGATGCGATATTGCATCTATCTCTAATGATCCTTTATTTTAATTACATGAATTTATAATAAAATCACCCGACCATTACTTTAGTATATTACTAGCTTTTATACCTGTGTATACATACGGGTCATCTTGAAAGATACAAAATCATACTATTTGAATATTTTACAAAATAATAGCATATTTAAATTGTGAACTATGATTGTTATACTTAAATTCGAAGCAGTTACGATAACGGACAAATAAAACTACTAAAAATTTCAAATACTTAAACCGTTAAGGAACTAAAAATAAGAAGAAAAAAAAAAAGCAGTAGAAGATGGTGTGTATATATATATTCTAGAGTGATTGTATACGTAAATTTTTTGTAAGTTAAATAGAAATCTTTTATAAGACTACTAAAATAAAAAGGGGATACATGTAAATAATTAATTTATAATCATATCATCTTTATATATTATTATAATAAGGGTTAATATTTTGTCAAAAAATAACAAAGTATGTTACATCAAATTTTTTTTAAAAAATAATTATTTAGAATGCGTTAATTAAATGTTTGATTTTCATAATATTATAAAGAATTTATGATTAAACTTGTTGAAAACCTACGGCATAGTTATGATACAATTATGATACAATTTAGATAATGTTAGTAATATTATTTATTAATTATCTTATTTACTATGATTATCTTTAAAATAAATATTTGAATTTATTTATTTAAATTTTAATTATGATGTCACCGCCTCCTTAATTTTAGTCAATTTAATAAAATTGAGTAATCCTATTAATCAATTGAAAAATTGATGACATCATCGACCGCTTCCTGTATATAATTTAAGATTATGAACTAAAAAACCAATAAATTACCTAATATGTATGTATATATTAGATATTAGATTAGATATATATAATTTGATTTTTTCTCGTTTCACCATGATAAAAAATAATTTAATATATACTTAATGTAAATGAACACATATCTTAAACAAATACCAACTACAAATAACATATGGCATTTGTTTGAGTCTAGTAGAAAGTTAGTATTTAACTTAATTTTGTTACATACATAAGCTAGATTTAGTGACTTAACCTTTGTAATAGATACATATATTTCTATATCTACTATCTGTAAAGCATTTCCATATTATCTTAAAAATGGACTCAACAAAAGAAATTGACTCTACATCAACTAGCAGGATATCCGCACAAAACAGCGAGAAATCTTTTCGTTTAGTTTTAGTGTATAACTAAAGTAACTTGAATTCAACTGATACGATGATGGTCATACAATCTCTTGTTTGACAAAGTTTGAATGTAATATTTATGTTTTAACATAAATGTAATATCCACCATCAATATGCATTATTTTTGTACAATACAACCTTTTAATGCACATTGTTGGTGTATCTATCAAAAATGGTAGTTGAATATTATCACTTAGAACTAAAATATTATTATTTATTTATTTATTTATTTATTTATTTCGCAAGACTAGATAAATTAGTACAAAAACAAATACTACGAGTATTACTTATATTCAATATTTAATTGTGTTCACAATGCACGTTTTATTCACTTTAAACCTCCCAAACCATAAATAAATTCGTAGGTATAAGTTAACTTTTTTAAAAAGATCTAAGCATTAAAACTTATAATTATCATCTTTATGATAAGTATTAATAATAGGAAAATATGATAATTGACAATATTTTTAATTTTTTTTGGAAACGGCAAATATGATATAAATAAAATTACTTCAAGCTTAGCAAGTAGCTAAGGAGAAGCAAGAAAGTACAATACGAAAAATTACAAGGAAATAAGAAATGGGGAGCGATTCCAATCGGCCAACATACACGATGATTTTTTCCTATGCTTAAACCACGAAAAAGAGGTATCTATGATTTCCTCCGCTATTTTCATAGACGATTTTAGATGATTGTTGAAAACCATCTCATTTCTCGCCTTCCAGCAGCTCCAAAGCATAGCATAGATGATGGATGAGAAAATTTTCTTTTCTTTTGAACAATTGCCCCACTTCGCAGCAAAGTCGAACAACTCAGGCATCGAATTAAGGATAGGCAATTGAATGCCACACCAACTGAATATTATTCTCCTTGTTTCTATTGCACGTTGACATCCAATAAAAACGTGGTCAACATCTTCATCCCCGAGATTGCATACTTTGCAACTAGTTGATCCAACTTGCACACCTCTATCTTGTAATAGTTTTGCCACTGGAATACGACCCAAACCAACTCTCCAAGCAAAGCAATTTACTTTTAATGGAACCGAGTTTAACCAAATCATGCCAACAAAGCCAGCAGTGGTGATTTTTTCATCAATCAAGCTTCTGACCTTATGAACCGAATATTTCTCATCAGACGAGATTATACAAGCTAAGCAATTTGGTTCATCTTTCAACCTGACCGCATTTAATGTGTGAAGCAGTTCACGAAACTCCTGCAAACAGGCCGGGCTGCATGGATTACACAACCAGTTCCATCGAAATCTATCCGATAAGATTCTATCGCTTATTGTACACCCTTTCTGCACTTCAATCATAAACAAAGCAGGGAATCTGTCTTGAAAGGACATTGATCCGAGCCACACATCCTTCCAAAACGAAACTTGCTTACCATTTCCAATTTTTATTTTGAAAATATCAAAGAAATTTACACCCAGCTTGAGTATAGCCGATTCCACTTTGATGATATTTTTCCATGCACCTGAAATATTTTGGTTAGTCATGTTGCACCATGCTTCTGACAATATTTTTAATACTAGAATATCTCTGTGCCAATTAATTTCCCTCTACTTTCCATTAATTCCTCCCAATATATTATGATTCACGATCTCATTCAAATCCCAAAAACAAACCATCCTAAATTTTTGCTCAATTGATTAAACCCTCACAAAGAACTTCCCACACTGAAACCCTGGCAGCGTCTACTTCATTGGCGCATTAGGGAATTGGAAGGGCATTCAATCGATCTAGGTATAAGAATCTTGTAATACCTTTAATTCCTTAATCGTGATGTGATTTTTGATGTTTGTTCTTATTCATATATTGAAATTGAATTGAATCAAACGATTCTGACTCCTTATCAGTTTGTTCCTTCTTGTGATTTTGTTATTGATAACTAGAGTAATTTGTTGCAATGTCTAATCCTTCTACTAATATTATACACTTAACAGAGTACTCACTAATATGTGTGGTTTGTGAACAATTTTGCATGTATATTAATCTGAGTGGTAATACATGGACGAACCTTAATGAGTTCGGTTTGAAGATCTAGTAACTTTGATCAGATTGTTGGTTCAATACAAAAAACCTAATCGTCTAATCCTATTGAATAATCTGTGAAGTTTATATATTATCAGTTTCGCTTTTATGGTTGGGCTTTTGGGATACTTGAAGTGTTTTTGAAATTATATACAATAATCTGTTTGGTTTATATTAAAGGCCAATACAAATTTGCAAATAGTTGATATTACTCGATATTTCATTTGATGAAAAGCATTATATCATTATCTTAGAACCTGCTGTCATTTTAGTTGTTTATTGATATAAGGGGTTTACTTCGTATTTGGATGGTTTTTCTTTCTATTCTAGTTGGGCTAGACTGTGTATTTCGATTAGGTTGTTGGCCAGCTTGTTGTGACTTTTTGTAATGGTATGGGTGGGTTTTTGTTCGACTATATGAAACATTGGGACCTGCAATTTATGTTGTTGCTGCTGCCTTTAAGTAGTTAGGTTGTGTTTGATTTTATTTGTTAGTCCATGTTCTTATATGCATATTTCTACTTGCCGTGGTTCGTGTGTTCTATAATTTTTTTACTGTCTCAAGTAAATCATTGTTAGAGGATGGTGGGATCAGTGGAAGTCCCTCATCTCCCCAAAGTTGAGCTTGTATTAATTTGTTCTTAATATTTTAGAGGTCTAAAATCAGCTCTTATTATTTTGGCTTTGCCAAAAAGTCAAATTTAAGAGTTAGTATAAAATCACTAAAGGTTATCACGTACAAGACTTCAACTGCATTACAGTTTTACAACCTCAAATTTTCAGGTGGCTTTTGTTGGTTTTGAACTTTTTTTTAAGTATGATCATGTTACTGTTAGCTTAGAAGGCGTTTAAAGAAGCTTTTGTTTTTCAGTTGATCTCACTAATTTGTTTTATTACTTAATTTTTCTATGTAGTATATTAAAGCCTTGGTTGGTGTTACTCTCAAGTAGAGGAGCAATTAGAGGCCAAAGTAGCAGAACGAGTGACTGAACAAGTAGCACAAGTGGCACAACAAGTAGCAGAGAAAAATGCTCATTATGAAGAAATGATAAAAGATCTTAAAGAAAAGATAGATAACATGAGCCGCTTATTAGTTCTTGATGGGTTGCTACCACTGTCTCACTCTAATGAAACGCGTAAATCTGGATCAAATGATGGACAGGTAGATTTTAATTGATATCGATAACAATTTTCAATTTACCTAAGTAGATTCATATATGTATAATAACTTTTTGTTTTTATTGTAGGTTCAAACTGCTCCAAATGAAAGTTAAGAGATTCCACGTAAGAGGCTCGCCTAATTTCTTTTAGTAATGTAAGTACCCCTTTCCTAATTAGTTTCATATATTTTATTAAGGTTGAAATATAGGACAATCTACCCCATTCGACCGTCTCAAATAGGAGGATGTTGAAAATATTAGATTAACACGCATGAAAACTTTCAAACCATTTAATCTTTTTAGAATGAAAAGATGAATATATTGTATTACAAAGTATACTATTGAAGGATTTGATTAACAATTAGATGATCTAACCATTAAACCCCTTATCCGTTTCAACTTGTTTTTTTCTCTTTATATTGGTAATGCTTCACATAAATTGTTAATGCATGAAATTTTTATTATATAGGATTTATGAAGATGTGAGCAGAAAGGACGTCTTGGATTTTGATTTACTTACCGTTCTTTTTTGTCATTGAATTTTTTAGCTTGTCGCTGATTCGACTTAGTGCAATGATCCTTTTTTTATGGTGATCGAATATTTGTTTGTTTCAACCTTATGGAGAATATATTGAAGTTGACTTGAATTTATATTTTGGCTATTAAATTGGGTGTAGTTATTTATCAATTATGCGATTGTTTATTGTAAACAAAAATGTGTCAAATATTATCTTGAAACTTTTCTGTAACATGGAGAAAACTGTGCCAAATAGTCGTGTGGTACGGGAAACAAAGCCGTGCCAAATACTCTTTTGACACACGTGTTAGACCGTGTCTAGTACTCTTTTGGCACGCGACTTAGAGCGTGCCAAGTAGTCTTTTGGCACGCGATTTAGAACATGCCAAATATTCTTTTGGCACTCGTGCTGGACCGTACCGAATAATCTTTTGGCACACGTGTTGGACCGTACCAAATACTCTTTTGGCACGCGTGTTAGATCGTTTCAAATACTCTTTTGGCACGCATGTTGGACCGTAGTAAATACTCTTTTGGCATAGAGATTGGACCCTACCAAATACTCTTTTGGCACGCGAGTTAGACCGTGACAAATACATTTTTTGGCACACCAAGAACATGTCGTGCCTATTGGTTGTCAATTGGAACACATAGGTAAACCGTGCCACAAACCGTGCCAAAAACTATTTGGGACGGCTTTTCTCTGACCCAAATGTATTTGGCATCCTCGTATTTAGGACAGAGCCAAAAGTGTGCCAAATCCGTGCCAAATCGTATTTGGCACGGTTTTTCAAGCATTTAGCACGGTTTTTGGCCTTCCCAAATACCTGTTTTTCTTGTAGTGACAGATATATATAATAGATTAATACCCGCGCTATGCAGTAGATCAGAATAAAACTTTTATTATAAATAGTTAACCGACGATAGTGGTATAGCATATTTAGTTTTTTCTTCACAGATTATCTGTGATAGTGACTCAATAATCGTAGTTTACTCGTATGTAGAGTTGAGGATTCGTAATGCGGTGGTGAATGGAGAAAATTATGAAAAATGATAAAAATTCTTATTAAGTGAAACTTACAAAAGTTATTATTAGAAATGTTAGAATTAGGGGTGAGCATGGGTCGGTTTGGGTCGGTTATGACCCTTAACCGAACCCAAAACCGAAATTTCGGTTATGAAAATTTCTTAACCGTTCGGTTTCGGTTAAATCGGTTATGGTTAATCGGTTTTTGGGTAAAATTCGATTCGGTTATCGGTTAACCATTGGTTAACCGGTTGGAAAAGAATCGAAGATCGTGTGTTCTCCATCAGTGGTGGTGGCAGCCATCATGCACGAAGCAGCCACCATTCTGTTGAAGATGAAGAGGCCTTGAAATGGGCGGCTTTGGAGAAACTATCAACATACAATCGATTACGAACCACTAACTTTACGCCTTATATTCAAGAGGATCAACAAGAAATTTCAACTGATAAGTTGCTGTTGGATGTACGAGAATTTGACCCAAATGCTCGACAACAGTTCATTGACACAATCTTTAAGGTTGCTGAAGATGATAATGAAAGGTTCTTGAAAAAGTTCAGGGATCGTATTGATAAGTAAGTCGCCTTCATCTCCCGAAACTTGCTAAATATATATAGTAACAAAGGCAAAATGGGAAATAAGTAGATTAGCCTTTTGCTAGTTGTTTATATATATTTATATATATATATATATATATATATATATATATATATATATATATATATATATATATATATGATTAGGATCGATGGAGAAGAAAATAAAATGAGAGAAGGAAGAGAAGGGTTTTTAACCATTAGATCTTGAAATCAATGGTTGGCATCAATTGATGGCATAATTGTAATTTTTATTACTTAATAAATGATAAATCTGAATTTAAGAGGGTAGAATTGTACATGCAAGTAAAAAATAATAAACCATAAATAAAATTTTTCGATAGAACAAAAAACTGCCAACAAATTAGCATTTGTTTTAGGAAACTTTGAATCATTATTTTCTTATTATCTAAATTGTAAAATCCCACCAAACGAGGATACACTCCAGCAAAATTTGTCATTTTTTCTTGGTAATTATCTTCTATCTGCTTTTGTAATTTTTAATTGGCAATAATATGTGTTAGAGTTTCCACGACAAAAAAATCTAAGAAAACATCATGGTGATTTAAAAAAATACTAATAATTCATTTACTGTATGCAAATAATTAGTCTAATGATATAGTGTAGAAACAAACAAAACAAATTTGAAGTTATTGATGTAGTTTACATTGAATCAGTGTATTTGGTATAAACTACTAGCACATGAGCCAAAACTGAATCAAATTATTATTCTTGTGAATCAATTAAAGTAAACAAATTGAATCAACGTATTATTTTTATGAATCAATGTAATATATATAACTAGTTTTGTTGACATAATATGTTTGTACGTAACAATTCTAACGAACTTTATAATAATCATTAAATGTTGATGTTTATGTTCAATGTGTAACTATGATTTTACATTCTATAAAACTATAAATTTAATTGAATCGTACTTATAGCATATTGAATTATTTTGGAGTTTAAGTGAATCAATGATACTCTATAAATAAATTTGTTGAATCACACTAATAAACTATCACTTGGAGTGTTTCGATAAGGACGATGAAAGGAAAAATATATGTAATAATTATGAATGCTAATTTGATCACTAGAAAACTAAATAATAAATGAAAAGATGGACAAAAGGACGATTGATAAAAAGATTCGTATCCTCACTTTAACATGTGATGCAACGTAATTTTTCATTGAAAAGTAAATTTAATTGCTCCACAAATCATCATCACGTTGAGAAAAAACTGCCAGAAGGTTATTAATTAGTGCAAATTGAATTAAATATTTAATTATTTAATATATGTAAAGTTCCCATCATGCCCCTCTAGTATAATTTTGAAATGGTTGGCTCAAAATGCTTCTCCCATTTCTCTCATAAAATTCTCTTCCTTTTTGATCCTGTTAATATATATATATATATTAAGGTTGTTCGGTTCGGTTAATTTTAGTCGGTTTTAGGACCTTAACCATAACCATAACCGATTTAATCGGTTAATCGAAAATCAATAACCGAACCGTCGGTTAATAGTTTGGGTCGGTTAATGTGGGGCGGTTAATTCGGTTGTGGGTCGGTTAATCGGTTTTGTTGCTCACCCCTAGTTAGAATCTTAATTTTAAGAGTTACTAAATATAAAACATCAATTTGAATAATCTCTTGTGTTTCGGATTTGTTTGTCTTTGTATTCGTTTGATGTACCTAACGCTTAAATACATAAACTCATGATCTATAAGTTGGTACGAAGATTAACGAAATGTCAAGATCCATTACCTTTAATTATGGTCTGGATTAATGATTACCTACTAATTAATATATGTAAGTTAACCTCTATTCTTCATTACATTTCTTGCTTTTCACCCTATAAGACGCTCACCAAACACCCCATAAAATTGTCAAACTCGTGGTTTATGAAAGAGAACTCGGATATGTAGCTCGCCCATCATGATCCTCGGTGATCAGCTTGGTGTAGCCAACGATGGAAAAAATTAAGAAAATTAATTAAAAAAAACTTACCCATTATTTCTCCTATACATATCATATATACCTTCTTTTCAATTTTGCTTATAGGTTGAAAATTCTAATTTCCATAAATAGATGATCCATATCTTGTTATTTTGATCATAATTCAAATCTAATTTGTGGTAATAAAATTGAAACTACCTGTGGATAATGTTTCTCAATTAAGGTAAGATATATAAATGTTTGTGTATAATAATTTAAGTATTTATATACCTTTATAAAATATTTATGATATGATGTCTTCCGGGTAAGAAGGTTCAGTAGGTAGTATTCACTCGAGCTGCCCGCCGCATATCAAACTGATCTACAAACTCTAACGGAGTGACAGTCTCATTTACGATCCTCTTAGTGTTGGGGCTTAAAAGTCCTCTATGCCTTAATCCGTACACCTTCAACACTTGATTATCTGCAAAATTAAACGCTCTTTCCATGCTACCCACACACTTATCCACCGGGTAATGCGCATAGCTTGCACAAGGCTTACAACCCACAAAATGAGTCACAAAAGGCCATCTGTCATCACCAAAACCAGCATGATAATTCTTCATC
This sequence comes from Helichrysum umbraculigerum, assembly GCA_949592205.1. Taxonomy (NCBI): domain Eukaryota; kingdom Viridiplantae; phylum Streptophyta; class Magnoliopsida; order Asterales; family Asteraceae; genus Helichrysum; species Helichrysum umbraculigerum. The sequence continues at coordinate 44,115,819 of CATIUR010000007.1, forward strand.
ATTTCTTCATATCTATCAACCAAACCTTCCCAATACCCGTGAAGAAGATACTTATCTTCAAGAAAAACCTTTTCCATCCACTCAGTTTGCGTAATCAACACATATACCAAAGCCGATTGATCATCAGCTTCAAAAGCAGGCCGATCCTTCAAATTAGCTGTCAAAATCTTCCCTGCTTCTTCACGAACCGGCCCTTGTGGCCCCATTGGTGCCCAAGCATCAAGCAAATCCAACGTCCATTGACAATTCCTTAAGAAAAAGTCACCAGTATTTATAGCGAGCCACGATTTCTCTTTTAGTAACATATCAAGAGACCCTTGGATAACCATATTATGGTTCTTGTATTTCCATAATGGAAGCTCAAATACCATATCAGTAATCAATGCATCACTATCCATCCACCAAATCCATTCAACTTCAGGATGCGACAACATTAACATGCGAAGCAAAGGTAATTTCGCCCAATAACCGGATAATTCCGTATCCAAAGGAGCCATATTATACACGATTTCAATCCCATGAATCCTACAATAATCAATTTTATTCTTAAATGATTTCAACAAATAATGATCACCAACAGGATTATCACAAGGCTTTGGTGATGAGCCAGTAACAAGCAAGATTCTAGCTTTACCATTAACAACATTTGGGAAACCATGATTTTTACTAAGCCATAAACTTCTTTGTTCATCCCAATTTGAGATCTTTGCACCAAGTGAATAATTATAATTAAGAATAATTGTGACTTCACCATCTTCTGGATATGAAGGAAATTCCCCAAAACCAATAGTGCCACGTAGGACAAGATATGTGATTAACCCACAAAGAATTGTCATCTTGATATAGTGGACTCTTTTATTGTTTCGACGGCCGCGGTGGAGTGACCGGCTGCTCCGGACATTGGTGGCGGAGGAGGTTGGTAGGGTTGCAGTACCTCTCTTTTGAGTTGGTTCTTGACCCATAATTTTAGATAAAAAACGAAATTTTTTTTTTTTATTTTTGTATGGTTTCTGCAAGCCCCAATAAATAGTGGAATCGTATCGAGAAAAATTAGTGATTGTGTCATTGGAAAGTTAGAAGGGTTTAATCAAGAATTTATTGATTATACGTAATAAATTATTACGTGGGTCGTCAGATATGATGTTTTTACATGCAAGAACTAGTACTACCGATTTTATATGCGTGTTTTTGTCTGTCATTCAGTGCCTGTAAATCGTTTATGCAGTGTTTTAAGACCCGGTTCGACCGGACCGGTCGGACCGTATTTTTAGGGAATTCCGGCTCAAAAAAACCCGTTTTTTTGATGCTTTGACTAGTCAATGACCCGGTTGACCCGGCCGGTTGGACCGGGATGGACCGGGAACCGGACCAGCGCATTGACCCGGTTTCATTTTTTTTTATTACAATTTCTATGTACATTTAATCATTTATGATTAGGGAATGTTGACTGATTGTATATTTCAAGAATAATGAGGGAATCTTTGACTGATGTGTCATCACCATTTATTACTCTATGGATTATATAATATTATATTGATGTGTATTCCAAGAATAACATGAGAATTGATGTGTCATCACCTTTTATTACTCTATGGATTATTATTATTATACATGATATAATTAATAATTATAATTATAATTATAAAAAAATTCACTAAATACTACTACTGTATACTATTATTAACTCCGGTCCGACCTTTCGGCCCAACCGGTTCGACCAGAAATTAACACTGCGTTTATGCTGGCAGTAATTTTTTTTTTTTTTGCAATTTGCTAAATGCTAGGTTAGCTTATTCATAAATAGAAACTTGCAATGATTTACATTATTTACGTACATGAATACATGCAATGAATTATGAAAGCGTATTTGTTGTGTATTCATAATTCATTGCATGTATTAATTGCAAGAAAAGATTCTTATTCGGGTTATTAGATATAACTCCAAACCTGACATGACATCAATTAATCCGAATCTAATTAACTTGAAATATGTTTGGTTAGTGGTAGGATTAGATGTTGCAAATGCAAAACCCAAATAACCTAAAACTCAATTAACCTAACCGAATAACATTCCTAATATGCGATGGATTTAGTTTAACAAGGTAATGCGTAAATCTGTGTAGCATCTTAATAACCTAACTCACTTCATCATGTTTTAACTTTAGATGGTGATAAATCCACCACTCAATTTGATAAATCCACCATAAATATGCATTAACAAGTTGTGTTGTACAACCTGTTAATGCACATTTATGGTAGATTTATCAAATTGAGTGGTGGAAATATCAATTGCCACTTTAACTTTTAAATATGCGAGTTTTGAACAAATCGCAATGGACATAGATGAAGCTCAAAAAGTTATTTAGGAACAATCCTTGTAATTTAATTTTACCACATCAATATTTTTAACATAAAGGATAACATATATAATATAAAAATTATCCAATAAGTTGCAGCTTCACCAAAACTGCACAGCAAAAGGTTATTTTGAGACAATCCTTGTACCCGAATTCTTCTAAGGAAATGATATCAACGGCTTTAAGGGGCGTGGGTAACAAAATTGTACTTAATAATTTCAGATATGAGTTTTTGATCATTGGTTAGTTGTTTAAGGTACTAAGATTTTAGTAAGTAAAATTTTCTAGATAAACAGTCCTTACGACTGACGTTAACAAAATTATTTTTCAATACTAAATAAAAATAATAATAAAAACTTAGTCTTAAATGATCTTTCAAGTACAAAAAAGAATATATCATCTTTGATGAGCCTAAACCGTGAGTATTACTCATTATAGTTTTTAGGCCTCAGGACACTTGACAAGTGACCGGACCAAATCTTGTAATAAAGAAACTAGCCAAGTATAAGCATGGTGAGTTTGAAATTTGACCTAACTACAAATGTGTGTGAGAATATTCATTAAATTGAATCCCATTTTTGGTTGGCTTTACAAGGTGTGGTCCTCTTCCTTTATTCCTTTGTCTATTGATATATAGCAACCATAGAAAAAAACTATGAATCATACACAGTTTTAAATTGGTACATTAACTACACTCTCCACCAATTAAATATTATCTTTATCCACTAAAGTTTATTTTGATCGATTGAAAACTTGAAATATTAAGTGGAAACTTATTTTAAGGCAATACATGAAAGAAATGTCTAACACTTGATGGAGTTACTTAGGGCGCGTTTGGTTACAGAAAATTCCCTTACTTTTACAGAAAACTTCTCCAAGAAAAGTAGAAAATTAGATAAACTGTTCAAATATGAGTTTTCCAAAGAACTTCTCTAAGAAAGGGAAAATTCATATTTTCCTTTTTATAACTAAAATGTTGAAAATTATTCTGTATTGATCTCAAAGTTTTTCATCTCTACTAGTTCCTTGAAAAGGAAAACTCCACACGAATGCATTTTTATCTAAATTTCCATTGCTTTTCTAAAGAAGAAAAACACTCCTCATTAACTGGAATAGGTAAAAAAGAAGAATGGAGAAATTTCTCCGTAACTAAATGCGCCGTTGTTTTCTTAATTTTTGTAATCTTTTTTAATATAACCACCCATTTCATACTTCATTTGAAAACACACTTTAGTATCAAAAGTCTTCATGCAATGCTAGGGATCGTAGCAATTTAACTACTCATTTGCTGATTTGTACGGAGCAAGTTAACAATTGACCCACAAGTCAAGATAGGTTTGATGTATCAATGCATTAAAAATCATGATCATGAACAAATACATATTTATGCAGTCAAATGTACATAACAAAATAAGAACAGACCATGAATTTATGGACATATACACTTACAAATCAAGTAGAAGCTCCTTTCTTTTTGTTTAGCTTCTTAAGCACCGTCAACTTCTTACCTGTCCTTTTGAAGATGAATAATTTCTTACCCTTCTTCACATTTGGTTTTGGCTTAAATTTTTCTACACTTTTTTGTTTCGCAATTTCCAAGATGCTAACATTATTTGCCATTTTTCTTTTTGGCTTGAAAACCTCGGTGATCAAAGGATTCAACATATCACTCGAGCATTCAAGGGTGAGACCCATGGCTGTTGCTTCATCCCAAAGCTCTCTGCCCTTTTCAAATTCACCATTTCTGCAGAGTTTTGGTATCAGCAAATCATAAACTGTCTCATACCCACCTAACGAGCTCTTCTTCATTAGATCAAACAGCTCAAGAGCATAATTCACCCTTTCGACCCCACAAAGAATGCCAATCAAATCGTAGTAGAACTTCCGTTCAGGGATTAAACCATCTTCAACCATCTTGTCAACCATTTGCTTACCTTTACCAAATCTTCCAGTCAGATACAAAACTCGTGCCACGAGATAATAACTCACCCAATCAGGAGAACACCCTGTTTTCCTCATCGTGTTTAGAATCTGAAGAGATTCTTTAACTCTTCTAGTTCTACCCAAGCACGAAAGGAGTATATTGTAACTTATAGTATTTGGTGCAATTGCAAACGTCCGCATTTCAATCATTACATTCAATGCTTCGGGAACAAGCCCAGACGGATTAGACTTTAAGTTTTTCTTGCAAAGACATTTGAGAAACGTGTTGTAGCAGATAAGATCAGGAGTGATTCCTGCACCTTTCATGTCCTTCAAGATTCGTCTTGACTCTTTGACGTTTTCGTGCATAGACCACCCGTGAAGTAGATTTCTGTAAATGAGAAGTTTAGCACTCGAGATTCTATCTTTATGGTGATAAACGACTCCCTCAGCTCTTTTGACATGCCCTTTTGAGCACAAAGCAGAAACTATGGCAGTAACTGCTGTACCATCTTGTGGGCACCTTAATTTATCCAAGTTTTTGAATATCCCCAACGCTTCATCTACTTTTCCAAGTTTAACTAAAGTCTCAGCTACAGTACAAAATGTCGAACTCTCCATCACTCTATTATCTTTATCAAGATTTTCAATCAACACGTCTAATGCTAAAAAATCCTTCTTCTCAGCAAACACTCTAATAGCATGATTATATTCTTTGTCATCCAATCGAACATCAGCACGTTTTTCTGACCATAAAAAGAATCTAAGCAACCGTCTCGTAGGTGCTTCTTTCTTACTAGAATCCAGCACTTGTGTAACGACTGACGAGCAGCAAGAAACCTCGAGCTCACTAAGACTTGTTTCTAAGTCATCTAAACTGCCAATCCCATGAGAAACAACTTCACACAACTTTTCAACATCACTTGATACTCGTATTGGCGGAAATGTCGAGTCATGATATAATACATAACGCCTCGCATTCAAGATACCAACATTTGACAACTTGGCTCGCAGTAAAGAATTCATATTCTTTACCAAAAAAACAGAGAAACACAAATAATCACAGCTTCATTATTCATTGAGGCATTTCATCGAACAGCTGGTGTGGAATCATAAATTCCAAAATCACAATCTTTGATACATACATCTTTGATCTATAGTCTTGAAAACTATTAAACAACTAACGTTAAAAAATAAAATTCGACTTTTAAGAAAATTAATTACTACTATGATAAAGACAGAGATAATCGAGTACGGATGTACAAGAGTCATGACCAAGGCAAATATGAGTATGTTTTTTAAATTTAAGCTCCGCTGACTGATTTAACGTATAGGGGCAATTTTGGAAATCAACTTTTTAGTGGCAATAGTGTAAATTACAAGCTTCCAGTATATCATTTGTTCAAAAGAATATAAATAATACAAAAACAATTTTATATTCATTTTTGGCGCTTCATGAAAATATTAAATCACGGTAATACTCTCCGTTCATTTTCCGGCAATCTCCGATCACTAATTTTATATTAAGATTACATCTGTTAATCAGTGATCCGTCATAGTTTTAGTTATCTACGTAGATTTTGCATTATTACATGACGGTGATTAGTCAGTTACTTGTTTTATTATACGATCCATATTTAGTTTTAGGTTTTTGGTTGCGAACTGACGTATGACTTCGTTTGATTTAATTGAAGGTGATTCGGATTCTGATGGTACGAAATAGAGACAATGAGTCAGGTTTTCGAAGAATATGATCGACAATTTTGCAAACTTTTAGCAAATTTAAGCAGAAGTGTATGTCTGCTAGGGTTCTACTTGAAGGTGAATCATGAACTTTGTTGGTCTTCATTGATCTTTGCTATTGCAATTTCTATTCGTTGTAGTATATATCTTTCATCTATTAGTACTATTTTATAGTTACAGAATGCAGATCATAGGAAAATGATTAGTAGTAGGCGTTATATCGTTGATCGCACAGTGTTCAACATGTAACGACAAACTCGATGTGTACATTTCCTGCAAAAAAATTACGGTATTATCCAATAATCAACTGAATTAAATTATCTGGTTGATAAAGGAAACCGTAATCTGGATGTTGAACTCTAATTGACCAAAACTGAGTCAAAAAGCATCCTCATTGACGATCTATTACTATCTTTTAGATGAATAATGTTGAAATGATTAGGTAAATTATACGATTTTGAGTAGGTTTAGGATGTATCCAGTGATAAATGATCAAGACAGTATTATTTCAATACATTTCAGAGCAGAAGAAACGGGAAGTTACTGAAATTGCAGGAGAAATTAAAGCAGCTGAAGCTCTGGTAATGCACAAATCTCGGTTGTTGCGTGATTTTTTCCTTTCATATATATGGTTCTCCTAATTGACTGTTGCTTGCTCCCGTAGATGCGTAAGATGGATCTTGAGGCTAGGAGGGTGGGATCTTCTGTGAAAGCAACATTGCTTGTAAAGATACGTGAGTATAGAAATGACCTCAACAGTCTGAAAACCGAACTGAAAAGACTTGGATCGAACAATGTTTATCAGGCCACTCGAGCCGAGTTAATGGGACCAGTAGGCTCAAACACCGTGCAGGTATAAGCCTATTCTTGTTATGTTACTTGTTTTGCACAGCAACATATTCGCTGCAAATTGTATTACTTATAATTAGTATTTCAGTGTGTTTATATAACAATCATTTTGTACAAGTTTGTTAGAATATTATAATAGGTCTTTCTTCAATATTATATCATACACAGCAAAATAGAACAAAGTTTCTTTAGCTTATTCATACACAAAGCATTACACTCAGAAACAAGAAAGCTATCTGCTTAGTAATCTATGATGCTTTATAAGTTTGCTTCTTACCATATGAACGCACTTTAACAGGTTGATGATGAAACAGGGATCTGCTGCTCTAAGAGGAAACACAACAACTTCAATTGGAAAGTTGAACAAGTGCAGTGACAGAAAGAATGAAAATAGAAGAAATGTGCAGGAAACGAAAGAAATTCGTTCTTCCATCCTGCAATATTTGCATCAGCAGCGTGAGTGCATGACACTCTGCAGCAGGCAAGCACCACCGTAAGTTTCTTCTTTTCTAACTCAGTTTTTTGGGCAGATGACACAAAAAAGTACCCAATCTTCATTTTGGGTACATAACAAAAGGTATTTAAGTTTTTTTTTACCACAAAAAAGAGACCTTTCTATAAACTTGAATATACAAGTTAGTTTTTTTTGATGTGGTAATGCTTCAAATGATAAAACCTCATTTTTCAATTCTGAATAATAAGAATGTGTAGACTGTAGACTCACATTCGTTTAAAAAGCAATATTTTGGTGTCACGATATTTCAAAAGGTTAAAAATCCATTTTTGGTGATAAAAAGACTTGGATACCTTAAAAGCTGATACAAGTTGAGTACTCTAAATGAAAATTTTGGTAAGACTTCACCCTTACTTTTCACATCTCCCTTTCTTGAAGGGGTTTGTTAGTACAAATTTTCTCGAATATTTCTGAGTTATCTTTTTCCAGGTTTGTTAGTAAGTTTGTTTACTTTATTGGCTTTCTTATGCATTATACCCGCTGAACAAAGATAATAACCCCATGAACGTCTATTTTGCAGCTCCATGGAATGAAAGATAATGATGATAGCAGTAAGAAGGTTTTAAGGGGTTTGTCGAACAGGATGAACTGAACATTGGCTCAATCATCAAGACCATATTTTGTTGATCAACCATATTAAATACAAAGATATCAGGGGAGGATAAAGATCAAATGTAAATCATGTTCATATTTCTAGAATCTTGTACCATATGCTGACCTAGATATATCTGTTTTTCTTCTATACATAGTCAACAATTTGAACTGCAATCAATTATGCATACCAATTGGTAAAATCCGAAGAGCAAGATGGAAATGCTCAAAAGGATAGCAAGATTGCTTATTAGTTGGTCCCCGACCAAGAAATGATGCATAAAGCTTGATAAATTAACCATCATCTCATAATATCATTAAAATCTTAGTGGCAAATGAATAGACTTCGTCAACAGCTGCATTTGCCTTCACTGAATAAAGTCCATCCTGCGTTACACAAAAACACATTTCATTTACATGTTAACAGCTAGGACATGGACCCACCCTTCTATAAAGGAGGAAATCATACAAATTTCAAACAATAATTCTTTGTAACAAGTAGAATTTTTGGACAGTATATTAAGTTTTTGTTACAATAAGTAAGTTAGAAAAGATCCAGTAAGACTGCTACAAGATAAAGCTTGATTTTACTAATTCAGACACTTCTCTACCATATCCTCCTGATAGCAAGATAACGGAGGATGACAAAACTTAAGTTTAAATGATGAAGATAAACAATACTTAAATTTTGTCGAAGTGTCGTCGTCTTGTAATAAGTAGGCTAGGCAATAGTATTGTTTAGCAGGGATGTGTTGCAGCATTGTGTTCGCTGTGATGGCTTTCAACAACTCTCCATCATTATGTAACAGAAGATTGACCTCACACAGTATTATATCGGTGTAAGCCCCCTCCAAAACCAATCCATCATTCATCTCAGCTAATGTTATCGCTTGTGTTACTTCACATAAGATCAAAATTAATCAAAAAGAAGGTAAAAAATATCCCTCTAAATAAAAACCCTAAAAATGTAAAAACAGAAAATACCCTGATAAGAACATTGTCGAAGAAGGGTGAAAACTTCATGACAACTTTCCACATTGGTATCACAAAGCAGAATCCTTAAATTGCAGCGACTTTTAGTATTATCATTAGCAGTTACAGTACCAGAAATGGTGGTAGCATTTTTTCGGTTCTTTCCTCTGTCATTTTTATCTTTAAGCATCGTGTAAGTTATTGCAAAGATAATAATCATACCAAATTGCATATACTGAAGCTGGTTTATATAGCAAAGTAAAAAATACATGGTCACCAAACCACATGGAAGCAAACAAACATTCTCGTACAAGACCACATGGGTTGTCCGTTGAATGTAAATTTCACAAGCTAATAGTAAATTCCTGCTTTATGACCACGAAGATTGTAGACGGTTCATCATATAAACGAGAGAGACAAATAAATAAGTCAGTTAACCAATATTAAAAACATAATGCTTTGTAAATGTCAGCTAAAACAATCATCTATGAACATTTAACTTCTTGGCAACTAAACGGTTTCCAGCATTCTGTTGATAAATATACGGATCCAAAGAGAAGTATGCATCCACAAACGAACCTTGACCAATCAACAATTCGAGTTCTGCCACATCATACCTACTAGAAACAGATGGTTGAATAGACGACAATGATGATTCCTTGAGGTATATCTAAGTGATCCATCTGGTAGTATCTTCTGTCACAGTGGGCAAGCTGTAGATATTACATATGACAAAGTGATTAATATATATTTGACCAGAAGTAATCAAAATTAGATTGTTTGAGTCAAACTTACTGCAATCTAATGGTGGGTGAACTGTAAACCCGGGCTTTCTGCACACAACGGGCCTCTACTCTGAATTGCTATTAGAATCCATGAATCTTTTAGCGATATTATCACAGGCATCGAGTATGACAATTGACACATAGATTTGAATTGTTTGCATCAACCACAAAACTAAGTCGTGGTCTCCCAGCATGGTGCACAAATTGTGTACTTAATCCAAACCGTATTTTCATGCCCTCACAACGAATCTGCAATGGGATATTGCGATGAAGTATTTGTATTCTGTGGGACCCATGAAAAAATGGAGCAATAGTGACAGTAATTGATGCCATGGAAACTCCATCAGGCGATATGAGTTCACTGTGGTTGGTGAAAGCGTTAGATAAAGTGGTGGTTGAAGATTCTTCCACATGGCTTCATTCGATTGTGGGGACTCGCTCTCCATTTTATCTACAAATGGGCCCACGTGAAACGGGTTGGGTTGAGCACTACCAGCTTCAACTGTATTTGGATGTTGATTCTCTTCTGCTACAGGAGTTGGAGGAAATGTATGGTTTTCGATGTTTCTGTGGTCAGTCGAAAATGGGCTGGTGTTCGAGCCTGTTCCCTCTAGACTGGTTTTCCCGTTACAGCCAAATCCAATTGTAGCGTTCAGAGAAGCCCCTGTGAATATATCATGTTGGCTTGATTCCTGCAATAGAAGTATAATATAGTCAGGTTTGCAGAACCGTGATTTTCAGAAGTGCAATTTCATGAGCAGATTAAATATATATTGTTTTATATTATCATGTTTTATATTATCATGGAGGTGGCAAACTCGGCCATTACGGTTGAATTGGTTAATTTGGCTTATACAATGTTAAATGGACATAATTTCCAGTTTTGGTTACAGTGGTAGCGGATTGGACCGGGCAATTGGTTAAGCGGGTCAAAAGCAACCCACAATGTATGCATGGCCCTGTTCTCTTTGATCCTTTTAATAAGTGAACAGATCTACTCAAGTTATGTTTAATCTCTAACATGCCTATCAAAAGTCACTTGCATTTATTGTTGTTCTAAGTTCTAACCGTAGCTATTAGAAAATAGTAAAAAGGAGTTTCGAGTCAACCTGACCCGACCAGTTTCCACCCATACAAGATTGACCCGTCAGTTTTTCATGTCTATCGGTTTAACATTTACAGAACGATCCTTTTTTATCCTAACCCATATTGACCCGTTATTTGACCCACCCATTTTCCACCTCCTAATGGTAATCACCTCAAGTTCTGATAAATGTAGAAGGATAAGTATCATCAGGGTTAGCAGACGTGCATAAGTAGCTCACTTGAACAGCCACACTGCACACGACTCTTACTGGGACAGCCTCATTTTCTTGAATCCGATTATTCTGATTTGACTCCACAACAGCTGAAAATCTAATAGCAACACCCCTCTTAAGTTTTGTCTGACAAGTGAACAATTTCTCAGCCACCATTCACTTTATATATATATGAGACACGAGTTCCGTTTCTCCAGCATTCTTTAAGTATTCAACTACACTCTTTACGTAAGGAGCTTTAAGTAAGATGCTCTTTTGTACCATCAACTTAGCTAGCATCGAAGCTTCCAACAAATGGCTTTTAGCACAAAGCCCATCCATCATAATAGAACAAATCTCTGAATCAATAGAAGTTGCAAACCCTATATTCTCAATTTCATTAAATAACACAAAGGCATCTACTACTCGTTGTTCCTTCAAGCACAACCTCTTCAATAACTCGCTACAAGCCACCCCATCCGGCTTCAAACCAATAACCAACATCTTCCTAAAAACTTTTTCAGCCTCTTCAAACTTATCAACCCTCAATAACGTCGCCACAAGAGAGCTATAACATTCACTTTGAGAAACACTCCCTTTAGTAAATAATCGATCAATCAACTTATAAGCTTCATCCACTTTATCTTCCTTACAAAAACCATTAATTAGACTACTAATCGTAACCCTATTTGGTGCACAACCACACGCTTCCATCCGATCCAAAATAGGTAACGCCTCTATCGACCTACCCTTTTCACAAAAATTACGAATCAAAGTCGTATACGTAACTACAGTCGGAGCACAAACACCACCTTCGTTTTCCATCTCTTCCAATAACTCCAGCCCTTTTTCTAAATTCCCAACTCGACAAACCCCATCAAGAAGAGCCGAATACGCAACAATGTTTACTAAACAACCTTGTCGATTTACAACCTTGAACAAACTAGTAGCATCTTCAATCCTACCCATATCACAAAACCCTTTAACCATCGAAACAAATGTCACCATATCAGGATAAACATCGACCGAACCCATCTCCTTCATCAACTTCAACGCCTCATCCATCCGACCCTTTTCACACAACAACTTAATCACGACATTATAAGCCGTAGTATCAGGTCTACAACCAAAATCACTCATTTTCTTCAACACCCATAACCCCTCACTTTCTAACCTAGCTTCCTTACATAGATTCAAAACAATTTTAAAACTTTTAACATCTACAACACAATTATCATCGCCATACGCCTCAATAACTTCCTTAATCACATTAGGGTTCTGATTGATTCTAAATAGCTTACAAGCAATGTTATACATATAAGAGCTATGTCTATACTCACGTTGAATCCCAGCCCATATAAAGAATCTAAGACCCAATATAGACCGTTGACTATTAGAATTATTAGAACTGGAGCTGCATCTTTTTATTACCTCCTTTACAGATGATGTATCCAATTTAGCCCCAATTCTTGCTAGGGTTTTTTCGATGTTCGGATCGTTATTCTGTATATGCATCCAATATCTTTCTACTGGGTTTGTGATTGCGATCGTTGTGAATGAAAAAGTAGGGTTCTTGGTTCGGATTGAAGGAGAGATTAATAGAGATGCAAAAAAACGTGACATTGAGTTAACTGAAGATTATAAAAATGGGATTTTAAATACCTCGACGGCCGGCAACAGGGGAACCCTTGATTCAAACGTTGATGAGTTTACCGGTCGTGATTTGTGGTAGAGACTAGAAGGAGCCTCAAAGTGTGGGTTAATCGACTGGTTCATGTATTCGAAAATGAATACTTTAGGAGTTTAGGTGCTTGGAGCTTTCAAAAAATTATGGCCTGTTTTGAGCTCCTCACATTTAACATCTAAGTAAATAAGCAAACCAGAAAGTAAATAAACCATTTCCAACGCTAACCGGTTTCACCAACCGATTAGGGGAGGGTGCTAATGGCAACCGGTTTCAAACCGGTTTGGATCCACAACCGGTTACAACCGGATAACTGGTTCAAACCAGTTTGTTAATCACTTAAAAACTGTGGGCCCCACACGTTTTTATTCTTTTTTTTTCTTTTGTAGTGTATTAAATAATTAAAATGTAAATAAAGTGGTTTGGAAGTGGTTAAACGGTTGGCACGGACGAATCAGTTTTGAATCAGTTGGTAGAAAACTGATATGGCGCTGATGTGACAGAAATGGTTAAGAAGTGGTTCAACCACAGTTGGGAATGCTCTAAGTCAACGAAATAAGTCCCCAAACACCCTCTTAAATTGACTTTTCACATAATCAATCATGATGTATGTTGTAGAGGGTAAGAAACACGACTTATCATGTTATAAACCAATTTTAAAAAAAAAGTTCTTTAATAGTTTCTAATAAGGAAATATGATTTTAAGTTATAAAGCAAAAAAGTCCCATGTGCTTAATCTATAGACGTAAGAATAAAATGTTACAAAATTTGGTGTTGGGTCTGGTTGTATGATACGTCAAGGTAAGCTTAGATATGTAGGAGCTCAATACATTTTTGAGTTTGCAACTTACCCAAAAGAAAGAGTTTGTGACTTACAATGGGGTTTGTATATTTACATGATTAAGGTCGTCAAATGAAATCGAAAGGCTCTATGCAGTGATAAATTAATGTCATTTTATTACAAGTAAAATTTAAATAACTCTTTCCATTCTTCAATAAAAAATCGTGTCATTATTGGCACATGCTTGAGATATAACATTAGTTTTTTGAATCTGAAAAATGGTCCGTCAGTGATTCCACAACTGTCTTTCATAAAAAAAAAAAAAACTCGTGTTCTTAAAAAAGCGGAAGCCCTAAAAAAACAGTGGTTCTATGTGCTAGCACATATTGACTTAGCCGATACTTTCTACTGCATTCTGCATATGATTCCATAGGTAACTTTTATATAAAAAAAAAAAATTGTGAAACAAAAGAATAAAAATCTATGTAGTATTTTGGAATATTTCATAAGAAAAAGTTTGCAGTGCTGTGAGACAAAGGGAGTAAATCATTGTGGTTTCACTAATGATCAAATATGTTCTCACCAAGGTCCCAAGAAATTTTATAAGAAACTTGTGCTTGACAAATCTTTGCCTTTATGAGTAGCATATGATTCACATTGACAAATCTTGCAACATGTACAGATAAGCATATGCTTCAGATTCACATGATCTGATATTTATGTATAATTCACATGGCAGATTTATTTATGCATGCTTCATTGTTCCAACAAAGAATTCGGCTCACCAACTTTATGGCCTTGCCTAATTGTTAGGTCATTTTTCGTCTTTAAATAGATATATCTTCTATATCAGTTCTGATATTCCTTACGATTATGTGTACATACGTATATCTTTACCATATGTACTTTTGTTAACAACTTCTGTCTGCAAATTTCTTCAAAGTCATGGTACTTCTCTGTCGATTTTGTTTATTATTATTATTATTTATTTGTACAGGGTAACGCTTACATATTTTAGGTGTCACCCTTCCAAAGAATATTGTTCATATTTAGTTATTCTTTCATCAAATTGGATCCTTATTGTCTGTCATCTTCGTATAACAATTCATCCTTGTTTAACTGAGATGCAAAACTGAGTACAACTCACTGCTAAATATGCTGCACATTCATGATGCAGGTTGATTCAACCAAAAGCAGCCACAAATATAAAATGCAGCCCACACAAGCTAATCAAACATCAAGAAATTGACCGTGCCTTCCAAATTCGGATGAATTACCCTAGTGGGCAGTGGCTTTCTGCTGACAATTTATTTATGAATACAATGAATGTGGATAGGTTTCTTAAATCTTCCAAATATTGGAAAGTATCATTCATTGATCAAATCCAGTTACAACTAGACATCGTGACGGTACATCAGCTTCTTGTAAAATGTGAGTCCACAAATTGAGAAGTTCATCGGCACTTATGGGGCTTATAAGGTAGTCAGCTGCTCCTAGTCCCAACCCATTCAAAGTAAGTGACACTTGATCCTCTGTTAAAATCACTAAAAACCAGAAAGAAAAAATAGGAAAATATAAACAAATACTGTAGTAGATAGAAACTGTAGCACATCTCGACCAAAGGTTACCTACTGATCACAGGGATGTGTTGCAGCATTGTGTTGGCTGTGATGGCTTTCAATAACTCTCCATCATTATGTAGCAGAAGATTGACCTCACACAGTATTATATCGGTGTAAGCCCCCTCCAAAACCAATGCATCATTCATCTCAGCTAATGTTATCGCTTGTGTTACTGCACATAAGATCAAAATTAATCAAAAAGAAGGTAAAAAAATATCCCTGATAAAAAACCCTTAAAATGTAAAAACAGAAAATACCCTGATAAGAACATTGTCGAAGAAGGGTGAAAACTTCATGACAACTTTCCACATTGGTATCACAAAGCAGAATCCTTAAATTGCAGCGACTTTTAGTATTATCATTTGCAGTTACAGTACCCGAAATGGTAGCATTTTTACTGTTCTTTCCTCTTTCATTTTTATCTTTAAGCATCGTGTAAGTAATTGCAAAGATAATAATCATACCAAATAGCATATACTGAAGCTGGTTTATATAGCAAAGTAAAAAATACATGGTCACCCAACCACATGGAAGCAAACAAACATTTTTCGTACAAGACCACATGGGTTGTCCGTTGTACGTAAATTTGACCACGAAGTTTGTAGACGGAACATCATATAAACGAGAGATACAAATAAATAAGTCGGTTAACTAATATTAAAAACATAATGCCTTGTATATGTCAGCTAAAACAATCATCTATGAACAATTAACTTCTTGGCAACTAAACGGATTCCAGCATTCTGTTGATAACTATACGGATCCAAAGAGAAGTACGCATCCACAAATGAACCTTGACCAATCAACGATTCGAGTTCCGCCACATCATACCTACTAGAAACAAATGGTTGAATGGACGATGATGATGATTCCTTGAGGTATATCTCAGTGATCCATCTGGTAGTATCTTCTGTCACAGTGGGCAAGCTGTAGATATTACATATGACAAAGTGATTAATAAATATTTGATCAGAAGTAGTCAAAATTAGCTTGTTTGACCCAAACTTACTGCAATCTAATGGTGGGTGAACTGTAAAACCAGGGCTTTCTGCACACAACGGGCCTCCACTCTGAATTGCTATTAGAATCCATGAATCTTTTAGCGATATTATCACAGGCATCGAGTATGACACATAGATTTGAATTGTTTGCATCAACCACAAAACTTAGTCGTGGTCTTCCAGCATGGTCAACAAATTGTGTGCTTAATCCAAACCGTATTTTCATGCCCTCACAACGAATCTGCAATGGGATATTGCGGTGAAGTATTTGTATTCTGTGGGACCCATGAAAAAAGGGAGCAATAGTGACAGTAATTGATGCCATGGAAACTCCATCAGGCGATATGAATTCACTGTGGTTGGTGAAAGCGTTAGATAAAGTGGTGGTTGAAGATTCTTCCAGCATGGCTTCATTTGATAGTGGGGACTCACTCTCCATTTTATCTACAAATGGGCCCACGTGAAACTGGTTGGGTTGAGCACTACCAGCTTCAACTGTATTTGGATGTTGATTCTCTTCTGCTACAGGAGGTGGAGGAAATGTATGGTTTTCGATGTTTCTGTTAGCCGAAAATGGGCTGGTGTTTGAGCCTGTTCCCTCTAGACTGGTTTTCCCGTTACAGCCAAATCCAATTGTAGCATTCAGAGAAGCCCCTGTGAATATATCATGTTGGGGGCTTGATTCCTGCAATAGAAGTATAATATAGTCAGGTTTGCAGAACTGTGATTTTCAGAAATGCAATTTCATGAGCAGATGAAATATATTGTTATATTATCATAGAGGTGGCAAACTCGGCCATTACGGTTGAATTGGTTAATTTGGCTTATACAATGTTAAATGGACATAGTTTCTAGTTTTGGTTACAGGGGTTGGAGTGGGCAATTGGTTAAGCGGGTCAAAAGCAACCCACAATGTATGCAATTGAGAATGTGGAGATCTTGAGTTCCACTATTAACGAAAGTAATTTTTTATGTGTATTAATCTCAAGGTGTGAAAATGTTAATCATTTTAGGTACAATTTGCAGCTAAGTAGCATATATAGCAGTATAGCACCATAGCACCATAGCACCCTTATCCAATTTTTGTGGCGGGAAATGATAGTTTTGATAACGTGAGAAGGGAATGTAGGGATGTATATCAGGTTGCTTTCATAGCTCAGTTGGTTAGAGCACCCGTTTAGTAAGCGGGAGGTCTTGAGTTCAACTCTCAATGAAAGCAAATATTTTAAGTTCTTTTTTTCGTAGGGACTGAAACTGTTGATATTCAATTCAAGTGTGGTATTAGGTTCACATGGTTTTAAACATACAGATTAAGCCTTGCAAAGGTTTATCTAGATGAAACTGTTTGTCACATTAACAGTTTATAAGCCTCAAGTTCATAAGTTTATGTACACATGCAATGTAGGATACCATAGTTAGACCTGTAATCATCTTGTTGGGCTATTTCAGATTATGCAGCTAAATAGCATAAGAAACATTGCATCCTTATCCTTATTTTGTGGTTGGAAATGGTACTTTGATAAAATGAAAAGGAAGTGTAGGGATGTATATCAGGTTGCTTTCATAGCTCAGTTGGTTAGAGCACCCGTTTAGTAAGCGGGAGGTCTTGAGTTCAACTCTCAATGAAAGCAGATTCTTATGTATTTTTTATTTTAAACTCAGGGACTGTATCGGTTATTTTTCATTCTACTGTCCGTTATGCGACCCATTCTTACTTTAACATCATTACATTTACCTAAATTTACAAAAGCCACCCTTAAGTTTTGAACTTCCTAAATTGTTCTATTTTATATGGAACACGTCAGCATGTCTTTGGACTAGCGGTACCAAGGTAGCTCACCAACCAGGAGGTTACGGGTTCAAACCCCAAAGTAGGGTTTTGCTTATTGGTCCATCAGAAATGAAACTATATATAAATCTTTATCGTAATAATATGATATTGCTATATATATTTAGAACATCAGTTATTCGTGAATGTCAAAACTAATAAAAGACAGAGTGTATTCACATTGTCCCGAGCCGACCCGACCCATTCTATAGTCACCCATTTTGAGGCCTTGCCCAACCTACCTAACAAGCCCATATAGCCACCTCTACTTTATTGTTTTCAAATTTATCCTCCACGAAAGAAAAAGTTGCCAACATGTCTATGCATACTGTTGAGTAACTGGTCTAAGAAATGCACACATTCTAAATTAGTTTATTCACGATTTATTTGTTATTACTTTACTGATAGGAAAAAAAAAAACACTTTACTGATAGGGCCAATATATGCCTGTTACTTGGTTTTTATTTGAGAGTTTCCGTTTAGCATCAAAATTAGTTGTTCCAATATGTTCAATCTTTTTATCTATCTTCTTTTCTCTTGCAATTATCAGTTCCTTATTTATCTTTCCTTCAGTTCCTTATTAGTAATACTAAAGTTGGTATCAGAGATTTATTTCTTAAGGGGTATGTGAGGTCAATGTCGTCTGAAAGTAGCATTTCCCAATTCACTCCGTATTTGATAGTGAAAGACTAAAGCAGCTATGTGCTGCAAAAATGCTATCCTAGTGTGGAAGAGGATTATCATTTACTCCACATCTACAAAATCCTACTATGGCCCAAATCAAACAGTCAAAGGCAAAGTCAACTCTATTTGCTGCAGTTTCATCAACCATACTCACAAGGATGAATGGATGATGTCCTTTGAATAAGTAAAAGAAATATGAGACTATCTGCAGGAGTAATATGAAGGAGACACAAGAGTTCTAGGCATGCAAGCTCTAAAGTTAATTAGGGAATTTGAGACAATCAAGGAATACTGAATACCAAGACAGATTGTTGGATATTGGACCACGTACGATTGCTTGACTCTAAGTTTATAGATGCAAGAACTGTCAAAAAGTTCCTAAGAGATATGAAGAGTCAATGACAACTTAGAAGAATTGCTACATGAGTTACAAGCTTAAGAGCAACGCAGGCGTATAAGACATTAACATGTCATTGAAGGAGCTCTAACATACAAGCACAACGATGAATGAAGCAGTTTGAAAGAATAGTTGGATAATAATCAATTGAAAATTGTGTAAACAATCAGAATCAACACTAAGAAGCATGGAGAAGCTCATAAAGCCAATCAAGATGAAGCAGACCAAATGTGTAACACATAAACTCTAAAACGAATTGAAGCCCTCAAAGTCCAAGTAAGTCAAAGTTGGTTAAGGGGAATGATAGTTCGATAAAATGAAAAGTTAGTGTAGGGATGTATAACAGGTTGCTTTCATAGCTCAGTTGGTTAGAGCACCCGTTTAGTAAGCGGGAGGTCTTGAGTTCGACTCTCAATGAAAGCATAATACTTATGCCCTTTTTTTATATCTGGGAATGAAACTGTTAATATTCATTTCTAGTGTCTATTTGCTTCACACAGTTTCGAACACAGATAAAACATGATAAATGCATATCTAGATGAAACAACCTTTCACATTAATAGTTTAAAAACTTCCAATTATAAAGTTCATATACATATGTAATATGTTGTTTTGGAAACCATAGGTAGAATGTAATCATTATATAGAGCTATATCAGGTACAATATACAGCTAGGTAGTATAACAGTATAGGACCATCACACCCTTATCCTTATTTTGTGGTGAGAAATGATAGTTTGATAAAATGAAAACAGAATGTAGGATTGTATCTCAGGTTGCTTTCATAGCTCAGTTGGTTAGAGCACCCGTTTAGTAAGCGGGAGGTCTTGAGTTCGACTCTCAATGAAAGCAATTTTTCTATATCAGGGACTGAATCAGTTATAATTGATTCTAGTGTCCTTTTTGCTACTTTAACATTATCCTAGTTACCTGAAATTGCCAATGTTACCCTTGAGTTGTTTGTTCGAATTTAAATGGACCAGGTAAACGGGCATTTGGACTAGCGGTACCAAGGTGGCTCACCAACCCCAGGACACGGATGTGAGAGTCATTAGCCATTAAAGGAAAAAAAATTATAGATTATTATCGTAAAAATATAGTCTTACAGTTAATCTTTAAAACATCAATTATCCGTAAAAGTCAAAACACGAAAGACAAAAAGTGTTCCGATTGTCAGAACCTGACCCAGCCCGTTCTAAAGTCACATATTTTGACCCATTTCCTAACCCACTTAACCAGCCTATTCAGCCACCACTACTTTATTTTCTCAAATTCTCTCTCCACTTCAGAGAACGTTCCTCAGATAGGAGATGCAAACTTAAAACAAGTCTATGCCTACAAACGTAACATAATTAAAGCAAACAACTTGATAAAACAAAACAGATTGCTTCAATGATAGATTACCAAGAAAAGAACTGCTGCACAGCGCTTGACAACTTCTAAGTTCATTCGAACATCGCCTAAACTCCTGAAAGAACATTGCAGCGAGAGAAGTCAGATTGAAATAGCAACACATGATGAAGTCAGCAAGATTCTTTTCCTTGCAAACGGGATACATCATGCATTCATTTTTACATAAAGGCAGAGAAAATATTGTTCAACTTTACAATTTTAAAACTTCGATAAATGCAGCAAATTACCTGTGACTTTGCTGTCCAAGCCCAAAATAAGCAGCAAGACTCTCCATCTAATTAATATAAATGCAATCTATTAGTAAGAAAGGTTATTAGTTGCAAGACCAAGACAACAGCTTTAGAGGTCCATTTTTAACTGATTATTATGCAATCAATTACTCAGTATACAATTTACAAATGTTAGTAATTGATAGAATACCTTCATATTACCAGCTCTCCTTCCAAACCTTTGTGTCAACAAAACCAATGTATCAATGGCCCCTTTAGGTTCCGGTGGTGGCCTGTTTATCCGCGCAACGCCTCCCTCAACCTCACACAATCAAACCGCAATATGTTGTGACCCGCCCATACCCTTCCTATATATTCAACAATCCATCAAAGACTCAGAATTTTTCTTCAGAATTCAGTAAATCTAATCAAGAAATTTACACAAGAGAAAATGTCGTAGACAGAAAAACATATTTTGGCTGAATTGCAATAAAGAATTTTAATCGGATAGACGGAGGAGGTTTTTTCTCTGTTCAGATTACCTAGAGAGGTTGACTGGATGTACGAAACCTAACCCGGGTATTCCCATGACCTCTTGTGAGGTCATCAGGGTTCCTTACCACTAGGCCACCTTGGCGATGGTTTGTAATAGACTATTTTGATGATCATATTAATTTGGAATGGGCTACTTTGATAATTCATTGATAAGCAACCTTGACAGAAAAATGTATTAACAAGAAATCTTTCTTGACATTTCAAAAGTACTTAAACCGCCAATCTACATATGTTGCTAATCGAAAATATTATCCCTTTATACAAACATTTTGCATTATATAAGCTGGATCCAGACCTTAAGACAAGCTAAATATGAACGAGAGAAAACATCGATTCAGTAAAGTTGTACTTCGATTCACATTATTACAATTTGATGATAAAAATTGCAAAATTGTGAATCGAAATTACAATTTTAATGGCGATTCCACTTTTGTGTTTGTGATAATATAAAAACAACTAAAATTTCATCTATTTTGAGAATCAAGATTATAAATTTGGTAACCGAATGTATTCTAATCGTTCTTACAAGGTTTTTTTTAAGAAAATAATAGTAAATCATTTAATTATCGATTCTATACTTTATAGTTCTATATATTACTCCTACATAAAACATGGGAAAACGCCCTTTATGTAAAGATTATATATGTTATTTAGGTATCGAAAAATCCAATAATATAAATATATTTACATATATAATCTTCAAAGTTTTCATAAAATCCATACAGCAACGTTAGCGTAGCTAAATAGCAACAATATACAATGCTAGTAGTAAACAAAAACGAAAGATATATGGTTTACCATGTAAGATGTTATAAACTGTATCCGCAATCTCGGAGAAACTCGGGGCAGCAACGACATCGTTAGCAGTGATACCGTTGGAGGTAATGGATTTATCAGTAATTAAGGAGAAATCATGTGGTTTAACAAGTGTTTCATAGCTATCTAGCTCGTGAAGCTTCTCAGGACAAACTAATATGGACCCGAATTCCAATATTGCATAACACTGATCGGGATCGTTTCGGTTCGGAATCGTAGTTTCGAGGTCAAAGAAAACGATTTCCGATCGGTCAGCACCGGAGCCCATTTCGAATGGTGAAAACTGTCAAATTAAGCCAGATGAATGAAATGTGTATTATTTTAAAGGCGGGATCATACGGCAATTAAAACTTTAGAGAATATGTAGAGACGTGGGCTGGGTGGTTAAATAAAGGGCAACTGAAACTTGTACTTTTACCTTTATACCCCTTGGCTATTTTTTAGAAAATATTGATATCTCCTTAAACATGTAAAGGATTTTTTTTACTTTGATTGTGTACATATTTTCCATATTAATAAGGGATTTTATAATCTTTTGATCAAGTAATTAAAGCTAATTTTTAGATAAAATGTGAAATCACCATTTAAATGCTCCATCCTAACTTTTATTGTCTATATATTACTATTTTTTATTTTATTTATTCCAAAACATTATCCACCTAAATTTTTTTTTTCTTCTATAAAACGTTAAACACTCATATCTACCCTAATTTAGTATTCTCAATAACTCACTTATTAAATATTACATTATGACAATATTGACATTTACGTAATATATCTTAAATTGTAGAAATTTTAATTGAGGGGCGATATATGGGAGGGGAGTATTTCTTTTTGCTTACATTTACATTCACAAAACTGAATAACCGTATTTCTTTAGGGGAAATAATATAGTAATGGCATGATATTATTAACGTTTTAAGACATGCTATTGAAAATTATACACGCACCATGAAGAACTCAATTTTCTCCGGTTGAAATACAATAATTTATTTATGCATAACAAACTTATTTAATGACACTCGTTAATTCATTTGTATATATACCTTTGTAATTTTACCTTTAACTATTTGCACTAAAATCACAAATTTGTAAGTTTAACTTTGATAATTAATGTATATATCAAAATGTATAAATGTTTAAGCTTATGGTATAATTACACCACAACATAATGCTAATGTATCCATCGATTTATGGTGAATATATTTCGCATTTTTCTTTACCATCAAGCAGGAAATTAAAATCCAGACGACCTCAATATATAAAATGTTGACGGTTATACCTCGTTCTTCACTTCTTTGTGCTTCTATTTTTTTCCTTCTAATTTATGTTAACAAGAATTATATATAATTAAGCTAGATAATTATACAGTATAGTGCTCTATGTGACGATAACAAAGAAAATAAGAACAAAGGAAAAGAATTGAAATAACTGATTATGAGGAAGGGGAGTTTGTGAAGTTTAGTAAGAAGGAAGTAATGTGTAACGTACAAAAGAAAAGCAAAGTGCATATTTTCTTTACCTTACTTTCTTCACACGTTATTGGGCATGTTGCAAAATGCATAATTTATAATTTTATATGTATTATTACTTGCTTTATTATTTTTATATGATTTTGCTAAACATGTATATGATAGGTAGGAATTATTTAGTCTATATTCATGGGAGGGGATAGTTACAACATGAAAATTGATGTTTGCACCAAATTGTACATGTGTTAAAGAAGACGGTACAAGTTATTATAACATAGTTATGGTGTATGAATAAAAATTATGTGTTGAACACCCATATTTATTGTTTATGACACATAAATACATTTCTTAGTTTTATTTAAAGTGTCATAATAAGTTGATTAAAACAATAGATTAAGTTGCAATTGAGGTCCAATTGTTAGTTGGTGATGTGATAACATATGAATATATTTTGGGCCAGACATCTGAGTGTATATGTATTTCATTAGAGGAGTCATCCCTGTGGACCCATTGTGGAGGCCTGGTAGATTGTAGAAGCTCACACGTACTATGAGCAAGTCATCCCTATGTATTTCATTAGAAGAGTCATCCCTATGCACACGCGGGTTATGAGCAAGTCGTCGTGGTTCTCGTGGTTTGTATGATGAGTGTTGTTTCTCATTTTTAATTTGTTTCCTTCTTTTTTTTTTTTTTTGTGTCTAACAATGTAAGCAGGGGTGATACCAGAAAAAAATTTTCGTGGGGGTAAATTTTAGAATGTTCGACAACTTAAGTTTTGAGTTTTGAAATGAATTTTTTTTTTCTTCTTGAAGTAATATAAGTTAAACTAAACTAACTTAAACTTACATTAGCATGATCCCAACCAAATCGGAAAAAAAAAAAATTAACTTGATTTATTTTTATTTTTTTTAAGAAACATATCAAAGTTCATAAATTAGAAATTTGACAAACCTAGTAATGCTAATAGATTTTTTTATATATTATGAAAGAAATAATGAAATAACAAATAACTATCACATTTAGTCAAATAATAGAGAAAGGCAGTTATAAAAAACGGAAAGAAAGAGGAAATTTGGAGGAAAAGAATAAAATAAGAACCCAATAAAAAAAATACAAAGAGACTGGACTCGAACTAGCGACCTTTCCATTAAAAGCCAAAGGCCTGACCCCTCAGCTACGTGGGCAACATTTGATATTTTCAACTTAATATATATAACCCTACTTCCGAAAATCTTTGTGTGGGCAGGGGTCACATTGTCCCCACCCTAGTACCGCCACTGAATGTAAGTAAAATTAAATAAGATATTTGCATTCGAGTTGGTTACTAATAGGTAAGTTATGATATGAAGTGTGCAAACAGTGGTATTGTGGATAGGGATGTTATTTGGACGGATTATTCGGATTTCGGATTATTCGGTTCGGATTATTCGGTTTTTTGACAATCTCAAGTTGATCCTTAATCCAATCCAAATAAGAAACGGATTAATCGGATACGGATTAAACGGTTTCGGATTGGTGTTCGGATTAAACGGATTCATCCGAATAAGCTCAAGTTGGGCGTGTGATATCAAGTAAGACTAATTTTATGTTCAAAACAATTATATAAACAAACATATTACGTAACGATAGATCATATTATAACATTTAAATTCCAACTTTAACTTCTAACATACAAATTAATCCAAAATAGATTCGTAGTTTCTAAATCAAATAAACTTCTAGATGGTACAAAACTATTACGAAGTAGTATATAGTGTAATAAAAGATTTTATTTGTAATTAATTCTTATATGGTAAACATTACGTAGTAATATATTATCAAAAATATATTATTTAATTACTTAATCCTTATTCGGATTATTCGGATATATCCAAACATTTTGATTTTGATCCGTTATCCTATCCGTGTAATCCATTTAAGCAATCCATAATCCGTTTAAGCAATCCGTAATCCGAATAATCCTGTCCATTTAACCTAAATCGGATTGGATCGGATGGATTATTCGGATTCGGATAAAAGTGACACCCCTAGTTGTGGAGTTGATATTGCACTCCAATAAGGGGCAGAGATGTGGTGGGGAAGTGTAGATAGCAGTCCTCATTACAAAATTTATATAATGTAAGATGTTCTTAATATTAATGGTATTTATAATATATTTGTCCATTTTAAAAATAATAGTAACAATAAATGTTGTTTAAGAATATTTTTTATATTTGTCATTTAAAAAGATTTATTAGATTCGACTATAGGTCGATACTGAAGCCAACAGATTTATTTTGAAATATTTTAATGTTCGACTATAATAAATATCAAACTTATGTTAAATTTTTTGGTTATCCTCTCTTTAACTTCGAGAATACATATTTTTCGCTATTAAAAGGTGATATTTGCTTATATTAGAGTGTGAATGAGAGATTTAACTCTTAATTAAGAAGTTGATTTATGTAGTGAAGTTATTGTGCTGCAATAATTTATGCCACTACATTATTGTTGTAAGAGATCCTCAAGTGTTTGATTGTTAAAGGATCTTATATTATACTTTTCAAATTGTTTGTGAGAAAAAGATTAAGTGTACAGGTCTTCCATTTGTTAAGGGAAGACTCACTATTTAAGTTGGTTCCAATCTTGTGAAGAAGATAAAGAATAAGTGTTGCTATCTTAGTAGAAGGTATTGTTTTTTTTTTAACAGCAGAAAAATTAATATATAAAAAAGATCAGTTGAAAAGGCTCAACCAACCAAACAAACAATTACAACTTACATAAGGGATTGTTATACCAATCGTCCCACCCTATCGATATTTTTTTATTTCTATTACCGTACCACAAGAAAACACTATTACGAATCGAATCAAACAATAAATCCTTTTGCTCTGCATCCGGGTTGAAGACTACCTCGTTTCTAAATTTCCAAAGAGCCCACCATGTCGTAAAAATAACAGCTTCTATCAAATCATTCTTTTGCCGTGATAATCTTTTTGACTCTAGTAACGCCAACATATCCTTCGGATCCAAGTCCAAAAAAGACATTTCACCAATCCATTTTTCCACAGCATCCCACACTTTTCTAGCGATATAACATCCCGCCATAATGTGATTCACAGTCTCGACATTAGTACTACAATGCGGGCATATAATGGAATTGACATCAATACCTTTAGTCAGCAGGTTCGTTCTAGTTGGGAGCTTGTCACGTAACACCCTCCAAACGCAAATATTCACTTTACTTGGAATGTACTTGTTCCATCTAGGGGTGTTCATTCGGTTTAAACCGAACACCGAATAAGTGATTTCCGTTTATTTTTAACGACGAAAAATAACGTTATTTAATACGTTATTTAATATGTTATTTAATGTCAACCTTTATATTTAATATCCTTTACTTTATTTTTAATGCTCCTTTAATGGGATTTATTGCATATTTCTTTTCAAAGGTCTTGTTTGGATTAGTTAGCCGTTTCGGATATGCTTTCTAAATTAAATAGTAATTCATCTATATCATATGTGGAATTTTTATTTACTTTTTCTTCTAATATCTTAACCTGTTTATTTAAATTTTCTAATTCTCGTTTTATCTTAATATTTTCTTCTGCTTGTTCTGTTAAATGTCTTCTTTTTACTTTTTCTAGACAATCAAGAGACGCTTGGATATCTTCTAGAATTCTCGATCTATATGAACTTAATGAATATTTATTTTTTATATTGCTTCTAAATTCCTTTAAATCTTCAATCATATCGACTAATTCTTCGTTAGTTGTTCTTCTTTCTTTTCTCTTTTTATATGGACCTCTTTTATATCGTTCTAATTCCATTTTTATATTCTATTATTAAGATTAATTACTACTGAACTTAATTCTTCGACTTGACTTTTTAGCTTATCCAGTTGGTCTTCCTTATATAAATTAGTTTTTCTAATAGGTGCTTCTATTTCTTCATTTATTCTAGGAATTATTGAATGACTTGATTCTCCTATTATATTTCCTAACTTTAATTGTTTAAATCTTTTACTATGATTTCTTAAAAATTCTCTTTGTATCTTATCTTCTTGTATTAAAGTACTTGTTTCATTAAATAATTTTTCTGTATATAATCTATCTAGATTTTTATACTGAATGCTTAAAGAACTATTACTTAGCGCGTAGGCTATTCTATAATTGACTATTAAAGGTATTTCACCATTTTCCATTAGTTCTTTATTTTTAAAATTACATATTACTCCTATACAATTATCTATTTTTCTTGTTTCTAAAGGTATTGGATACTGTAATGCTATATTAAATTTTATTACTCCATATCCTAAATCTCCTTCTATGCTTCCTAATAAACTATATTGTTTTTGTTTTATTCTGTTATCTTCAATTTTTAATTCTACTGGGGTTTTTATCCCTTCTCTAAAAGTTGATCTTATTATTATTTGTATTACATTAATATGTATATATCCTATCTTCTTTCTATGTTCTTCTTTTATTTTTTGTAGTCTTTTTATTATTTGATTTATCTGAACTACTGGTGCCTGGAATTTATTATTAGCTTGTTCTATTTTAACATTCTGTTCTCCTTGCATGATTCCATAATATATTATATTTTCTCTGTTTAATCTTTCGATTAATGATCTACTTATTCCTTCTGATTCTTTTAAATTTAGTATTCCATGGTTTTTTACTTTTGTTACTATTTTCTTGTTTAATAATACATCTGATATATAACTTCCTGCTTCTTCTATGTTTTCTATATCTTGATATTCTTCAGACATATTTAATATTTTCTTCTATATCTTTATAATATAAATTTATTCTTGGTATTTTAAAACCATTTAATATTATTTCTCTATTATTTATTTCATAATCAAATTGTTCTAGAAAATTCATTCCTAATAATATCTTTTTATATTTTTAGATTCTTTCCATTATCTACTGGTATTTCCATCTTTATTTTTAATTCTTGACTAAATATTAATTCTATCGTTGTTAACTTAGTGTCTATTTTTTCATGATCACATTCAATTGAATCATATACCTCGGTTACTATGTCTGGACTTATATAACTACTACATGCTCCTGTATCTATTAGTATGACAATTATTTGATTATTTATACTTCCTATAACATGATATTGATTATAGTTTTGCGTAGCTAATGATATTTTAAAACTTTTCATTTTTATTAAAATCTTTTATAATATGAAATTTTCTTCAGAATTTAACAAGTTATAAGGATTATCAATATACCTGACTTTCTTATGATGGCTGTTGTTTGAACAGAATTTCCAACCCAACACCGGAATTTGTCCTTGACGCTTCCCTAGCTTTGACGGACTTCTCGACGGTTTTCCAGGGCTCCAGGAAATCTTTCCTTCTTCAAACTTAGACTCATAAACAAGTAGTATATTTTTCTTATTTCCTGTTAAATCCTTACGGATTTGTTTTAATGACACCTCCTTGTACTTAAATAATAAACATGATATTTATTGGGAAATATATTACAAGAGAGTAATATTACAAGATTGTCAGAAAGAGTACTTAGCTTCGAAATTTAGCGTCCCTCTAACTGAGAGATATCCTCTCAATATATAGACTCTTACATAGTGGATGTCAACATCATCCGACTCATACACACCTATATTGTGATAGGAAATCTTATCACAACGTACAATTATTTATTTACATAGTGGGTAACAGCTTGTGACAGAGTCACATCTTTTTGACTTTTTTGGCAAGTGCTTTTAGACGTAAGCGCTTACGTTTGTGTCTTCAATAATTGCCTCATCTTCACTGCTACTTGTCTTTTCGCACCCCACACACGTATGGTCTTCTGGATATTCTTGTTGTAATCTGTAGCAAAGATATTCCTTAACATGGTTGCTAAAATTGAATTTGTTGAACATTGCCTTTGTTATGAAGTCTTTGAGGATCTTTTTGTCAAGCTCAGATGATTGTTTAGCTTGGTGGCTCCATATTAGTGTTGATTCTGCTGCATAATTAATTCTTCCTTCGACCTTAATTCCTTTGTTAAGTATGAGGACATAATTATTTCCTAAATAATCTAGTTCGTCTCCTTGGTATTGTCCTGAACCTATTGCAGGATAGTTTTTGTTACTAACACCTATTTGACATAATTGAATTGCTGCCTGAGTAACTTCTCCTTCTTCATTAAACTCTGGAATAGTTCCAAAGATGCGAAGAAAACCTTCTTTGTCCTTGATGATTTTGTTGATGATATTATTGATTGCAGTTTTCATTCTGATTGGAAAGTACCTGAATAAATCTTGACCTTTGAAATAAACACAGCTAATAATTCCTGATTGGAACATTAGGTATGTTTTTAACGGATCTGCTTCCGGAAGAACTATTGCTTTTGGACCTTGGAAACCTGTATCAATTGGGTAAATGCTGGTTTCTTTATCTGTTTCTTTGTAATTTAAAAGAAAATTATATTCTCTTTCCATGATTTTTCTTGTGAGTCTTTTGTTGTCTTCAATCTGCTGCTTTGTCTGGATTCCACTGATTGTTAAATTTGTTCTTGGAATTTTCCCAAGAATTGGTAGCTTCTTTTCTTCTGGCATGGCTTCTTTTGCTTTGTTTTTTGGACTAGCTAGCTTCTGGGCATAAGTTTCGTTTGCCTTATATTCTTCAAATGCTTTTTTGGCTTCATTTAAACTATTATACTTTTGATGAACAATTCCCTTTTTGCCGGTGATAAACATAGCTGCTTTGCTCCAATGATCGTATATTCCTTGGTTTGTTCCATTGAATATAACATAAAATGCCTTGGCTTTTTCTTCTTCATCAAATTTGAAATGTTCTTTGATTGCTTCAATTTTTGCTTCTTTTGTATTACTGGATTCACCCCCCCCCCCCCCCCCCCCCCCCGGAAAGGATTGGAACAGTAACTGTTTCTAGTCTGGAAATTCCTGAGGTTTGTTGTTCAGCAACCTTTAGTAACTCGATTGTTCGTGCAAATTCTTCATATTCTTTTTGAATTATTGCAGTTTCTTTTTGTAGTTGTTTGATCTTCTCTTGGTTTTGAGAGATGATTGCCTTGAGTCCTTCTTGCTTTTCTTGAATAGTAAGCTTTAACGCCTCCATTCCCTTGTGAGTGTATCTGCTAAATAATTTGTTTTGCCTGGGATGTGAATAGCAATAAAATCAAATTGTTGAATTGCTAAGCTCCATCGTAAAAGTCTTCCTTTGTTGTAAGATTCTTTGAGCTTAACATTAATAAAATCTTTTACATACATATTATCTGTTTGAAAAATGAATTTAACTGGTTGTAAATCAATTCTTAATTTTTTCAAAGAATTTATAAATGCTAAAAGTTCTTTTTCATGAACAGTATAATTCTGCTCAGCTGGTTTGAATGTTCCTGAGATCCATTTGGATAACAAGACTTGTTGTTTTTGGTTGATCTTTTCAGATTCTTTTTGCCTTTCAGATGAAATATCTGTATCTTGCTGCTTTGTTGATCTTTCGATCCTTATTGTCTTAAATTCATCATAATTCTTAAGAAAATTCTTAAGATCCGATGGTTTGTTATTAGTGATATAAGTCTTGAAATCTTCATATGCATTTGGTATTGCTTGAAGGATTGCTCCCCAAGTAGTACTACTTGCATCAGTGTTCAAGATTAATAAATCACCTTTCTTTGCTGTATATAATCTTGGTAGATTTTTGCAAATATTTTTCATGCGTTGAACAGCCAAAGTGGCTAAATCATTCCATTTCCATGGAGTTTTTGTTGAAATCATTTTTTGCAATATTGATCTTTCTTTTGCAAGATTTTTTATAAATCCTTTTTCTCCAATGTAATTTAAACATCCGAGAAATCTTTGTATTTGTTGCCGATCGCTTAGTTGATCTGGAAATTCATGTATTTTTTCTAAAAGATGTTTTTGTGGTTCAATGAATCCACCTTTTAAAATCTTTATTCCTAGAAATTCGATTTCTTGTAAAGAAATTTTTGATTTTTCTTTATTTAAAATCACTCCCTTATCCCCAAGTTGTATTAAAACCTTGGCGACATTTTTTAAATGGTTTTCTTTTGTTCCTGGAGTAAAAATAATAATATCATCTATATATGCTAAACATATTGCTTCAAGACCTTTTAGATTAAAATCCATAAATCGTTGGAATTGACTTGGTGCTTGTTTTAATCCCATGGGCATAACATTATATTCAAAATGCATTTGTGGAGGACAACTAAATGCTGTTAGAGGTTTTGATTCTTCGTCAAGACGTAATTGGAAAAATCCTGATTTTGCATCTAGCGTTGTGAACCATTCTGAATTTCTAATTTTGTTGAAAATATAATCTTGTCTTGGCAAATTATAGGCGTCTCCTTTAGTAGCTTTGTTCATAGCAGTATAATTTATAACTAGCCTTCTTTTTCCTCTTTTTATTTCGTTATGGTTTTCTACATAAAATGCGGGTGCACTGTGTGGACTTTTTGAATATCTAATTATTCCTAATTCTAGTTGTTTATTAGTTTCTTCTCTAAATTCTTCAACATCTTTTTCTGTGTATGGTATCGTGTTTTTTACATTTACTTCTTGAGTTGGGTCTTTTAGTTCTATATGAACTATAGTGGTATTTTTGTTTTTATCTGGGTCTAATGGGTTTTGACTACATATATTTTCTAATATAGTTTCTACTTGGTTTTCTATGTGTATAAATAATACATTAGTTAAAAATGTATTTATATATCTTATTATTCCCCCCTTAACAAGTTCTAGAGTTGTATAAATTTTTGTAGTTATAATTTCTTGTTTTTGTCCATCTAATTGTGGACACATTATACTAATTGTATCTATCATTTCTGTGAATGGTAAATAGCTGCGTAGAAAGTTATTTCCTATAATTAAAGGTATTCCTGCGTTGTGTTTATATATACTTGGTGCAGGGAATCTTTTTCCTTCTATTAAGAAAACTAATCCTGTAGCTTTTTCATTTAGTGTTATAGTTTTATTATTTGCAATAGTGGCTCTTAAAGCTTTAGATGTCTTCTTCCAATATCTTGCTGGAAGCAGATTTTCCATGGCTAAACATATAGTTGCCCCAGTATCGACATATGCAAGTCTAACTTTATTAAATAATTTTACTTTTATGAATATACTGTTTTTCGAACTCATTCTTCGCTAGATGTACTTGATTCGGTTTCAGTTTCACTGATTAAACTATAAGTGTCAAAATCTATTGATTCATTTTCACTGAATTCTTCTTCTATAGGTTCGAAACCTAAACTATATATCATTTTTAGTTTTTTATCTTTCTGGTTGTCCTTTTGTGGACATTCATTGGCATAATGACCTATTTCTTGACATTTCCAACATCTACAATTCTTTTTTCCTTTTGGACATGGTTTCTGTTTATCATAACTAAATTTTTTTCTAAATCTTCGTTTATATTTTGGTTTCCATTTTCTTTCATAATGCTTTTTAGGTCTGTACCTATATATTTTTCTCTTTCTTTTATAGTACCTTTTATAGGTTTTTGAACATCCATATTCTTGTGGGACGTCGTCTAGTTGTTTGCAACACTTTGGGTTTATCTGTTTGACATATGTTTTTTCTATTTTTCTTAGACATAGTTGTTGTCTATATTCTTTGGCATATCTCTCTAGTAATCCTAGGGTTTGATCACGGTTTGTTCTTCCCGGATCATTTATTTGTTTTTCTATATACTGTGTCATTGGGTAAGGTAATTTACTAAGGACTATTTGTAGTAATCCTGTTCTGTCTTCTACCTTATAATAATTTTCTTTTACCTGACAGAAGAAATTTTCTAAATAGCATGGATCACATATTTTCATATTACTTAATATTCTTATTACATTAGGTTTATCTTCTTGTCTAGCTTCTTCTGGTCCATAACCAAAGAATTCACTAAATATAGCTTGTGCTAAAGCATTTAAGAATATTAATTTTGATTCTTTAGATGTATCTCCTGGTTCTGCAGTAGTGTTTATAGGTGTATTTGTTATCCAATCTGCTATAGTTCCTGAGGTTTTGTATTTTACGTATACAGCAAAATTTTCTATAGTTAAATTACTTACAGAATCATCATCTGTTTGCATAAGTAATTTTAGTCTATTTATCCATACTAGCACTAAATCTTCTGCGTTTGTAGCGCAATCTATATTTAAAATTCCTTCAATAATATTTCTTTCTTTTTCTTGATATCTTGGTGGGATATTCTTTTTTAATTTTCCGTTATTTTCTGTATATCCATTTCCATAAGTATAATTTTTATAACTATTTTCCATTTTTTGTTTAAACGTGCTACTTGGTCCATCATCTAATGGTGATCTCTGTCTTTTAGGGCTCCTTGGTGGTGTGACTTCACTTTTATCATCATTTCCTGCCATTCTATATGTTGGATCTTCTTCATCACTATCGAATCCATATATAATTCCTTGTTTATCTTCATCTTCTATTGCCATTTTTACGTTTTCTAATTGTAACTTTTCTACTAATTTAGTTAGTTTATCTATATCATCCATTATTTTCTGAAAGGTGGTTCTAAATTTGTAACGTTTTCTGTTTTCTTAAAGAAATTGTATAAATCTTGTTTTGTTAGGTACTTTTGTGATAACATTAGTGCTTCGGTTGACTCTAAACCTTGTATAGAGTATCTTTCTATATTATCTTTAATTTGTTTTAGACTAGCTTCTAGCTTATTTATTTCATTCATATTTTCTTTTAACATTTCAATCACTATTTTCATTTGCTCTGAAACTCGTAATTGATCACTCATATTTAATGTATTATTTATTACTTATCTAGGGTAGGTTTTAATTTCCAGTTCTTTAGCTTTCTGGCTCTGATACCATATTTTAACTTGTCCCATTAATTCTCTAGTGAATTTGTTGTTTTTATGCGGAATGTATTCTTTGTCTATAAACTTTAATCCTTTCTTTAAAATCCAAAATTTCGTGTTCTCGTCTTGATATTGATTGTAGACACAAATTTATAAGATTTATTTTTTCATTTATTGTGTTTTGTTTTTCAGATTTTTGATACATTATTAATAAATGTTTTCTATGTGTTTTTAAGACATTCATAATTAATTGTTTATTTCTTGTTGCTAGTTCTAGACTTTCTAGAGTTGATTCTATTAATCTTTGTGTATAATAGTTTCCTAATCTTAACGGACCCTTATCCATTATAATTTAAACTAAATTTTTATCTTTTTCTTTTTATTTAAAATAGTGACGGTTTTAGCGACACTTATTTTCCGTCGCTATTACTACTTAACCGTTAAGTAGTAATAGCGACGGAAAATAAGTGTCGCTAAAACCGTCACTATTTTAAATAAAAAGAAAAAGATAAAAATTTAGTTTAAATTATAATGGATAAGGGTCCGTTAAGATTAGGAAACTATTATACACAAAGATTAATAGAATCAACTCTAGAAAGTCTAGAACTAGCAACAAGAAATAAACAATTAATTATGAATGTCTTAAAAACACATAGAAAACATTTATTAATAATGTATCAAAAATCTGAAAAACAAAACACAATAAATGAAAAAATAAATCTTATAAATTTGTGTCTACAATCAATATCAAGACGAGAACACGAAATTTTGGATTTTAAAGAAAGAATTAAAGTTTATAGACAAAGAATACATTCCGCATAAAAACAACAAATTCACTAGAGAATTAATGGGACAAGTTAAAATATGGTATCAGAGCCAGAAAGCTAAAGAACTGGAAATTAAAACCTACCCTAGATAAGTAATAAATAATACATTAAATATGAGTGATCAATTACGAGTTTCAGAGCAAATGAAAATAGTGATTGAAATGTTAAAAGAAAATATGAATGAAATAAATAAGCTAGAAGCTAGTCTAAAACAAATTAAAGATAATATAGAAAGATACTCTATACAAGGTTTAGAGTCAACCGAAGCACTAATGTTATCACAAAAGTACCTAACAAAACAAGATTTATACAATTTCTTTAAGAAAACAGAAAACGTTACAAATTTAGAACCACCTTTCAGAAAATAATGGATGATATAGATAAACTAACTAAATTAGTAGAAAAGTTACAATTAGAAAACGTAAAAATGGCAATAGAAGATGAAGATAAACAAGGAATTATATATGGATTCGATAGTGATGAAGAAGATCCAACATATAGAATGGCAGGAAATGATGATAAAAGTGAAGTCACACCACCAAGGAGCCCTAAAAGACAGAGATCACCATTAGATGATGGACCAAGTAGCACGTTTAAACAAAAAATGGAAAATAGTTATAAAAATTATACTTATGGAAATGGATATACAGAAAATAACGGAAAATTAAAAAAGAATATCCCACCAAGATATCAAGAAAAAGAAAGAAATATTATTGAAGGAATTTTAAATATAGATTGCGCTACAAACGCAGAAGATTTAGTGCTAGTATGGATAAATAGACTAAAATTACTTATGCAAACAGATGATGATTCTGTAAGTAATTTAACTATAGGAAATTTTGCTGTATACGTAAAATACAAAACCTCAGGAACTATAGCAGATTGGATAACAAATACACCTATAAACACTACTGCAGAACCAGGAGATACATCTAAAGAATCAAAATTAATATTCTTAAATGCTTTAGCACAAGCTATATTTAGTGAATTCTTTGGTTATGGACCAGAAGAAGCTAGACAAGAAGATAAACCTAATGTAATAAGAATATTAAGTAATATGAAAATATGTGATCCATGCTATTTAGAAAATTTCTTCTGTCAGGTAAAAGAAAATTATTATAAGGTAGAAGACAGAACAGGATTACTACAAATAGTCCTTAGTAAATTACCTTACCCAATGACACAGTATATAGAAAAACAAATAAATGATCCGGGAAGAACAAACCGTGATCAAACCCTAGGATTACTAGAGAGATATGCCAAAGAATATAGACAACAACTATGTCTAAGAAAAATAGAAAAAACATATGACAAACAGATAAACCCAAAGTGTTGCAAACAACTAAACGACGTCCCACAAGAATATGGATGTTCAAAAACCTATAAAAGGTACTATAAAAGAAAGAGAAAAATATATAGGTACAGACCTAAAAAGCATTATGAAAGAAAATGGAAACCAAAATATAAACGAAGATTTAGAAAAAAATTTAGTTATGATAAACAGAAACCATGTCCAAAAGGAAAAAAGAATTGTAGATGTTGGAAATGTCAAGAAATAGGTCATTATGCCAATGAATGTCCACAAAAGGACAACCAGAAAGATAAAAAACTAAAAATGATATATAGTTTAGGTTTCGAACCTATAGAAGAAGAATTCAGTGAAAATGAATCAATAGATTTTGACACTTATAGTTTAATCAGTGAAACTGAAACCGAATCAAGTACATCTAGCGAAGAATGAGTTCGAAAAACAGTATATTCATAAAAGTAAAATTATTTAATAAAGTTAGACTTGCATATGTCGATACTGGGGCAACTATATGTTTAGCCATGGAAAATCTGCTTCCAGCAAGATATTGGAAGAAGACATCTAAAGCTTTAAGAGCCACTATTGCAAATAATAAAACTATAACACTAAATGAAAAAGCTACAGGATTAGTTTTCTTAATAGAAGGAAAAAGATTCCCTGCACCAAGTATATATAAACACAACGCAGGAATACCTTTAATTATAGGAAATAACTTTCTACGCAGCTATTTACCATTCACAGAAATGATAGATACAATTAGTATAATGTGTCCACAATTAGATGGACAAAAACAAGAAATTATAACTACAAAAATTTATACAACTCTAGAACTTGTTAAGGGGGGAATAATAAGATATATAAATACATTTTTAACTAATGTATTATTTATACACATAGAAAACCAAGTAGAAACTATATTAGAAAATATATGTAGTCAAAACCCATTAGACCCAGATAAAAACAAAAATACCACTATAGTTCATATAGAACTAAAAGACCCAACTCAAGAAGTAAATGTAAAAAACACGATACCATACACAGAAAAAGATGTTGAAGAATTTAGAGAAGAAACTAATAAACAACTAGAATTAGGAATAATTAGATATTCAAAAAGTCCACACAGTGCACCCGCATTTTATGTAGAAAACCATAACGAAATAAAAAGAGGAAAAAGAAGGCTAGTTATAAATTATACTGCTATGAACAAAGCTACTAAAGGAGACGCCTATAATTTGCCAAGACAAGATTATATTTTCAACAAAATTAGAAATTCA
Source organism: Helichrysum umbraculigerum (assembly GCA_949592205.1). NCBI lineage: Eukaryota > Viridiplantae > Streptophyta > Magnoliopsida > Asterales > Asteraceae > Helichrysum > Helichrysum umbraculigerum. The sequence continues at coordinate 44,153,529 of CATIUR010000007.1, forward strand.
GAATGGTTCACAACGCTAGATGCAAAATCAGGATTTTTCCAATTACGTCTTGACGAAGAATCAAAACCTCTAACAGCATTTAGTTGTCCTCCACAAATGCATTTTGAATATAATGTTATGCCCATGGGATTAAAACAAGCACCAAGTCAATTCCAACGATTTATGGATTTTAATCTAAAAGGTCTTGAAGCAATATGTTTAGCATATATAGATGATATTATTATTTTTACTCCAGGAACAAAAGAAAACCATTTAAAAAATGTCGCCAAGGTTTTAATACAACTTGGGGATAAGGGAGTGATTTTAAATAAAGAAAAATCAAAAATTTCTTTACAAGAAATCGAATTTCTAGGAATAAAGATTTTAAAAGGTGGATTCATTGAACCACAAAAACATCTTTTAGAAAAAATACATGAATTTCCAGATCAACTAAGCGATCGGCAACAAATACAAAGATTTCTCGGATGTTTAAATTACATTGGAGAAAAAGGATTTATAAAAAATCTTGCAAAAGAAAGATCAATATTGCAAAAAATGATTTCAACAAAAACTCCATGGAAATGGAATGATTTAGCCACTTTGGCTGTTCAACGCATGAAAAATATTTGCAAAAATCTACCAAGATTATATACAGCAAAGAAAGGTGATTTATTAATCTTGAACACTGATGCAAGTAGTACTACTTGGGGAGCAATCCTTCAAGCAATACCAAATGCATATGAAGATTTCAAGACTTATATCACTAATAACAAACCATCGGATCTTAAGAATTTTCTTAAGAATTATGATGAATTTAAGACAATAAGGATCGAAAGATCAACAAAGCAGCAAGATACAGATATTTCATCTGAAAGGCAAAAAGAATCTGAAAAGATCAACCAAAAACAACAAGTCTTGTTATCCAAATGGATCTCAGGAACATTCAAACCAGCTGAGCAGAATTATACTGTTCATGAAAAAGAACTTTTAGCATTTATAAATTCTTTGAAAAAATTAAGAATTGATTTACAACCAGTTAAATTCATTTTTCAAACAGATAATATGTATGTAAAAGATTTTATTAATGTTAAGCTCAAAGAATCTTACAACAAAGGAAGACTTTTACGATGGAGCTTAGCAATTCAACAATTTGATTTTATTGCTATTCACATCCCAGGCAAAACAAATTATTTAGCAGATACACTCACAAGGGAATGGAGGCGTTAAAGCTTACTATTCAAGAAAAGCAAGAAGGACTCAAGGCAATCATCTCTCAAAACCAAGAGAAGATCAAACAACTACAAAAAGAAACTGCAATAATTCAAAAAGAATATGAAGAATTTGCACGAACAATCGAGTTACTAAAGGTTGCTGAACAACAAACCTCAGGAATTTCCAGACTAGAAACAGTTACTGTTCCAATCCTTTCCGGGGGGGGGGGTGAATCCAGTAATACAAAAGAAGCAAAAATTGAAGCAATCAAAGAACATTTCAAATTTGATGAAGAAGAAAAAGCCAAGGCATTTTATGTTATATTCAATGGAACAAACCAAGGAATATACGATCATTGGAGCAAAGCAGCTATGTTTATTACCGGCAAAAAGGGAATTGTTCATCAAAAGTATAATAGTTTAAATGAAGCCAAAAAAGCATTTGAAGAATATAAGGCAAACGAAACTTATGCCCAGAAGCTAGCTAGTCCAAAAAAACAAAGCAAAAGAAGCCATGCCAGAAGAAAAGAAGCTACCAATTCTTGGGAAAATTCCAAGAACAAATTTAACAATCAGTGGAATCCAGACAAAGCAGCAGATTGAAGACAACAAAAGACTCACAAGAAAAATCATGGAAAAAGAATATAATTTTCTTTTAAATTACAAAGAAACAGATAAAGAAACCAGCATTTACCCAATTGATACAGGTTTCCAAGGTCCAAAAGCAATAGTTCTTCCGGAAGCAGATCCGTTAAAAACATACCTAATGTTCCAATCAGGAATTATTAGCTGTGTTTATTTCAAAGGTCAAGATTTATTCAGGTACTTTCCAATCAGAATGAAAACTGCAATCAATAATATCATCAACAAAATCATCAAGGACAAAGAAGGTTTTCTTCGCATCTTTGGAACTATTCCAGAGTTTAATGAAGAAGGAGAAGTTACTCAGGCAGCAATTCAATTATGTCAAATAGGTGTTAGTAACAAAAACTATCCTGCAATAGGTTCAGGACAATACCAAGGAGACGAACTAGATTATTTAGGAAATAATTATGTCCTCATACTTAACAAAGGAATTAAGGTCGAAGGAAGAATTAATTATGCAGCAGAATCAACACTAATATGGAGCCACCAAGCTAAACAATCATCTGAGCTTGACAAAAAGATCCTCAAAGACTTCATAACAAAGGCAATGTTCAACAAATTCAATTTTAGCAACCATGTTAAGGAATATCTTTGCTACAGATTACAACAAGAATATCCAGAAGACCATACATGTGTGGGGTGCGAAAAGACAAGTAGCAGTGAAGATGAGGCAATTATTGAAGACACAAACGTAAGCGCTTACGTCTAAAAGCACTTGCCAAAAAAGTCAAAAAGATGTGACTCTGTCACAAGCTGTTACCCACTATGTAAATAAATAATTGTACGTTGTGATAAGATTTCCTATCACAATATAGGTGTGTATGAGTCGGATGATGTTGACATCCACTATGTAAGAGTCTATATATTGAGAGGATATCTCTCAGTTAGAGGGACGCTAAATTTCGAAGCTAAGTACTCTTTCTGACAATCTTGTAATATTACTCTCTTGTAATATATTTCCCAATAAATATCATGTTTATTATTTAAGTACAAGGAGGTGTCATTAAAACAAATCCGTAAGGATTTAACAGGAAATAAGAAAAATATACTACTTGTTTATGAGTCTAAGTTTGAAGAAGGAAAGATTTCCTGGAGCCCTGGAAAACCGTCGAGAAGTCCGTCAAAGCTAGGGAAGCGTCAAGGACAAATTCCGGTGTTGGGTTGGAAATTCTGTTCAAACAACAGCCATCATAAGAAAGTCAGGTATATTGATAATCCTTATAACTTGTTAAATTCTGAAGAAAATTTCATATTATAAAAGATTTTAATAAAAATGAAAAGTTTTAAAATATCATTAGCTACGCAAAACTATAATCAATATCATGTTATAGGAAGTATAAATAATCAAATAATTGTCATACTAATAGATACAGGAGCATGTAGTAGTTATATAAGTCCAGACATAGTAACCGAGGTATATGATTCAATTGAATGTGATCATGAAAAAATAGACACTAAGTTAACAACGATAGAATTAATATTTAGTCAAGAATTAAAAATAAAGATGGAAATACCAGTAGATAATGGAAAGAATCTAAAAAAATAAAAAGTTATTATTAGGAATGAATTTTCTAGAACAATTTGATTATGAAATAAATAATAGAGAAATAATATTAAATGGTTTTAAAATACCAAGAATAAATTTATATTATAAAGATATAGAAGAAAATATTAAATATGTCTGAAGAATATCAAGATATAGAAAACATAGAAGAAGCAGGAAGTTATATATCAGATGTATTATTAAACAAGAAAATAGTAACAAAAGTAAAAAACCATGGAATACTAAATTTAAAAGAATCAGAAGGAATAAGTAGATCATTAATCGAAAGATTAAACAGAGAAAATATAATATATTATGGAATCATGCAAGGAGAACAGAATGTTAAAATAGAACAAGCTAATAATAAATTCCAGGCACCAGTAGTTCAGATAAATCAAATAATAAAAAGACTACAAAAAATAAAAGAAGAACATAGAAAGAAGATAGGATATATACATATTAATGTAATACAAATAATAATAAGATCAACTTTTAGAGAAGGGATAAAAACCCCAGTAGAATTAAAAATTGAAGATAACAGAATAAAACAAAAACAATATAGTTTATTAGGAAGCATAGAAGGAGATTTAGGATATGGAGTAATAAAATTTAATATAGCATTACAGTATCCAATACCTTTAGAAACAAGAAAAATAGATAATTGTATAGGAGTAATATGTAATTTTAAAAATAAAGAACTAATGGAAAATGGTGAAATACCTTTAATAGTCAATTATAGAATAGCCTACGCGCTAAGTAATAGTTCTTTAAGCATTCAGTATAAAAATCTAGATAGATTATATACAGAAAAATTATTTAATGAAACAAGTACTTTAATACAAGAAGATAAGATACAAAGAGAATTTTTAAGAAATCATAGTAAAAGATTTAAACAATTAAAGTTAGGAAATATAATAGGAGAATCAAGTCATTCAATAATTCCTAGAATAAATGAAGAAATAGAAGCACCTATTAGAAAAACTAATTTATATAAGGAAGACCAACTGGATAAGCTAAAAAGTCAAGTCGAAGAATTAAGTTCAGTAGTAATTAATCTTAATAATAGAATATAAAAATGGAATTAGAACGATATAAAAGAGGTCCATATAAAAAGAGAAAAGAAAGAAGAACAACTAACGAAGAATTAGTCGATATGATTGAAGATTTAAAGGAATTTAGAAGCAATATAAAAAATAAATATTCATTAAGTTCATATAGATCGAGAATTCTAGAAGATATCCAAGCGTCTCTTGATTGTCTAGAAAAAGTAAAAAGAAGACATTTAACAGAACAAGCAGAAGAAAATATTAAGATAAAACAAGAATTAGAAAATTTAAATAAACAGGTTAAGATATTAGAAGAAAAAGTAAATAAAAATTCCACATATGATATAGATGAATTACTATTTAATTTAGAAAGCATATCCGAAACGGCTAACTAATCCAAACAAGACCTTTGAAAAGAAATATGCAATAAATCCCATTAAAGGAGCATTAAAAATAAAGTAAAGGATATTAAATATAAAGGTTGACATTAAATAACATATTAAATAACGTATTAAATAACGTTATTTTTCGTCGTTAAAAATAAACGAAAATCACTTATTCGGTGTTCGGTTTAAACCGAATGAACACCCCTAGTTCCATCTGGTACTTGTTGGGTTGAAGACTTCTATATTAAAAGTGAAAGTATTAATTATACACTTGGTATTATGCTTCTTATTGTAGAAGTTAGAAACTTTGATTATGTTATCTTCCTTTAGTTAAAGAAGATTATTGTTGTGTTATTAGTAAAGAATAAACAATACTTTGAACGGTTTTCATTCCTACCGGTGAGAAGGTTTCAAAATCTGGCTAGTAGATGAATCCCGATATCGCATAATCGGTTTGAGGATTAAGATGGACTAGTTAACGGTCACCCCAACCACTATAAATTGTGTTGTCGCTTAATGATATTTTTCACACCCTTAACTCTTTACTTTTTTTTTTGAAAGGCAGTTTTGAATCACTGACGGACCTAGGCAGGTAGTGGTCCACCCGATCATCTCCATAATGCACCCTCGAGAAGAAGCCCAATTGGGAAAACTCCTCACCACGGAGCCCAAAGGCCCAATGGATTTTCCATGCACCGAGTGGGGGTCGAACCCCCAACCTGTGGCAAATGCCAAGGATGCTCAACCAACTGAGCCAGGTCTACTTGCATATTTACATTGCTAATAATTACTACTAATTATGTCATGTATTAATTCACGTTTCAAACAAAAAAAAAAATGTGTCTTACGCATTGCAATATCAATTTTGTAAGAGAAAAAAAAAAATGTCAAAATATCAACAAAAGGATTAAATCATATTCCTAACGTAAATTTAACTGATATTACTATATCTGTCTCATAATAATATTGAACCTAACGATAGAACTTTTAATTATTTTCTCAGATAAAAATGAATTTCTAATTCTTTCCATTTGTGTTTGTTGATGACCCCTAATTATAACCATTGAAGTTAAGTATCATCATCTTTTTTTTCTTTTTCTTCCACGCCTCTTTAATTTCTTGCTGCTTCTTATCTTTTGATATTTCTCAATCACTCTCAAGAGTACCACCTACGTTTCCTACTTCGCTTAATTTCAATCATTCTTCCTTTTCTATATTTAAGTTATCATCAAACCCAATGGAACAAAGTATCAGTGGAGGAGCTTCTGAAGAAGAAGAAGAAGAAGGTGAAATCGGCAGGGTTTATTATTATTTAATTCCCAAATTAATTACTACTGCTCTCTCCGGTGCTCTTACTGGACTCTTTGCAATAGGTAACTTTTATTACTTCTTCTTTTTTTTTCCCAATATAATTTAATTTAATTTAGGAGGTGCTGAAACTGTAACTAACTTTGGTGGCATTTAGTGATATTTAGTTAGGGTTTATGCCCTGTTTAGTTTGCAACATTTATATATACTTTTAGTGATATACAGTACTAGTTTGATTTGTTGTTGACGTGCAGCTGGTGCGTTTACGGGCACCATTACGGGTGCGTTAGCTGGTCGAGCTTCTGATAGTGGTGTTCTTCGTGGAGCTGGACTTGGTGCTCTTGCAGGTGCGGTTCTATCGGTTGAAGTTTTGGAGGCTTCTCGTGCGTATTGGTGTCGACAACTTTCTGGCACAAGAAATTCATCGATGGTTAGTACAGTTTTGAATAATTCATGGATATAAATGTCATGAGATTAAAGTGCACAATTAGAATTAAATGTTGTTCGTGATTTTAGTGTCATCAGTTATTTTAGATTAGTGAGAATTGCACGAGATGTAAGGGATTTCATTTCAAGTTCTTGTACATGAGACATAAGCTGATACGAATGCCGACCCGATAAATAGCCCCCTTGTGGTATACATGGTACAGTACCTGTTTACCTGCCTAACCCAGTTATAACGGTTTTCCTGTCAAAACGAAAGGGTGACACCCTTTCGTTATCAACTATCAAGACTCCCTGCTATAAAAGTGACATTTTGGTCCCAGAAACACAACAGACAAAACAATCTTTGCGTTTTTCTCTTGTTTCCACGCTTAGAAACTTGAGTAATACATTGAATCATCTGATTGTGTACTTCGTGTCTGAAAGTGTATATCATACGATTCAGAGTATATATCTGGATTGTTGTTGTTGCCATTCCAACACAATTCCAATATTAATAACACTCACATGCGAACGGGGAATACGAAATGTAATAGAAGAGTTTCATATTTTGGTTATAGGCAGATTTTATGGAGGAGATTTGCACAGGAAAGTTTTCCACCTGAACTCTTAACGGCCTATCATTGGCAGGTACGTATGTGTAATGAAAGGCTAATTTTCGGTGTATGCCAAATAAGAAATATTAGCAGGCTGTGGGCGACTTCCCACACAAAGGTTTTAGTAATTTTCGCTATATATGTTTGAAGTTGAATTAATTTCATAAATGCCCACATAGATCAATTGTTAGTCCCCTTAGTCCTTGACCAATTGGTCACAGCCTCACAGGTTTGACTCCACCTTCTTCCTTTAACCTTTTTGATTTTTTCTTTATTGTATTCTCTCATCCTATGTCACTTTCTTACATTTTTTCCCTTTATGATAATATTCTTTCATCTTATTTCACTTTCCTTTTCATTCGGTATCTTTCTTCTCCTATATATTTAGCTAGTTATAAGAAATTGCTACCTTTAAAAGAACAACCATTGAATTCTATATTTTATAGGTGATGGTTTTTCTTCATAATATAAGTATAAAAAAATGTCTTTAAGCACAAATAAATGCATTATAGATCACAAATAAAGAAATTGAGAAGTTCGAAACTTTGAGAGAGACGAACTTGCGAACTAAAATACAAAGCCACAAGGTTTGTTCACATTGCTAAATTTATGAACCTTCGGTACGGTTTTCGTGTTGAGAATCGAATTAGACTGACATAAGTTTGGGTGGGTTAGTTTAACGTATTACTTGGATAATAGAAATCTCAATGCGGAACCCAAATTTACAATTAACGAACATCCTAAAATTCGCCGCCTTACAAGAAAAATTTTGGTACCGCCCCTGATTTTCAGGTGACAGTTTCTGCCTTGCGTCCTGTTGAGGTACTTGATTTGAACGATGAAGTAACATACAAAGGGTTGTCAAAGGATTCACTGAGAAGCTTGCCATGCTATGAAATTTCACATGAAACTAAACTGACTCAAACTGTTTGTTGCACAATATGTTTGCAGGTTTGTCTTCTAAAAAACTACACGTATTACATGAACTATTTACATACATTAGTTTTAGTTCACTATTATAAAGCATTTTATTTTGATATGGCAGGATGTCGAAGTAGGTGAGATTGCTCGATGCTTACCTCATTGTCAACACACGTTTCACCAGATTTGTGTGGACAAGTGGCTAACTCGACATCGCTCTTGCCCCATCTGTAGACAACAAGTATGAGATTTTGTTCGTGTACGTAACTACATATACATATATTTATGTGTGTGTAAATGAGTTGCTTATGGAGTATGTATCAAGATGCTGATAGTTGCAACATAATGCAGAGATGTACATAGTTTGCTCTGTAACATAGCATTTTGGAATTTTTTTTTTTTTTTTTAATCTTTGTTACAAAAACATAGTTAATATTATACAGTGACTGATAAGAGTTATAAAAACTTAGATATATTCATTTGTCACACTAGTTATGTTTTTGATAATTGGTGTTTGAAACGATAACTAGTTATAATCACGCAACATTCATTAATTGGACAAATTTTCTTAAAAGATAGTTTTTTTTGGGGTTAATAATGGTTTAATCATCAAAGTTTTATATTTTTTTCGTTTTAATCACTCAAGTTTTTTTTTAATGATTTAATCCTCAAAGTTTCAAAATTTTGATGGTTTAAGCCTAAAGTTTGATTATACTTTAAAAATTTGATGGTTTAATCCCTAAAATTTATCTTTCATAATGATTTTGCCCTTTTATATTTTTTTAGTTTAATCATTCAACTTTCAAAAATATAATGGTTTAACCCTTTGAAGGGTAAACCAATAAGTCAATGCAAACTTGAAAGATTAAATCATTAGAAAAAATCTTGAGTGGTTAAGGATGTGTTTGGCACGCGAGCTTCTTGGAGCTTAAGCTTATTTTTTCTATAAGCTCAAGCTTCTAGCATTGTTTGGTAGACAAAATTTAAGTAGCTTATTGAAAAAATAAGCTCTAGAAAAAAAGCTACTTGAAGTAGCTTATAAAAATAATTAAGCTACAAGCTTATGAAATGATAAATTACATAAATGCCCCTTATATCATTATTTATTATATATCTCTTGTCCTTTTATGTCGATTCACATTAATAAGCTCCAGCTAGTTTTACCAAACACGTGTAAAACACATAAGCTTCAGCTTAAGCTATAAGCTTCCGGCTCCAGCTACCAGCTAGTTTTACCAAACACACCCTAAACTGAAAAAAAGTGAAACTTTGAGGATTAAACCATTATTAACCCTTTATTTTGGGGTTAAGTACGCACAAATTATTAAAATATAATCCGACATATAATCTGACATTCATTGTATGTAATCAACTATTTGAGCTTCCATTATATGTAACGAACTTGTAATTTCATTACATTGTATGTATTTTGATCAAATTAACGAGTGTAAGGATGCACGTGGCAACTTATATAGTCGACACGCGAAAAAAGTACCACAAATTACATAGAATGTATAGAAATGATAAGTTTGTTACATAAAATGAGTGTCAGAATACATTTTCGTACGGTAAACCCTATATTTTATTGTACTACGGAGTATTTGAACCTTAATAAACTATAATCATTTTTTATTTAGACTTAATATTGGACCCCTTCGTCATTTTTGTCTCTTGAGTAGGAGTAACATGTTATTTTTGGGCACTTTTCAAATCCTATATTTATACTCAACTTAGCATGCCTCAAAACATATCGCCGACAACATCTGAATCTGTGATCAAGATGTACATCGTGCAATCGAACACTACATTGTCAACTAATAAATCTTAAATTCACAAACCAAACACCGACAATCATCAAAATCATACGCACTTGCACCTTCTACACACACTCAATCAAATTCAACTTTTTTACAATCCAAAAACTACAAAACCCAGTCCAGTAATCAAATTCATTAGTCAACAATCTTGACCGCCGTTCTTTCTATGCTAGATATGAGAAGATTGCGCAAGAATTCAAATGATCCATCCAAGATTTTGGATCTTGAAAACGACGGCGTAATACGTGATCAAAATCCCAAATTTGGGTTGAATCCCTTGAAATTATTTGGTGGTTTTGTTATTTGTTTCATGGGTCTTTCTGCTTTGTTTTCAATTTCTGTCATTTTTAAGGAATATGCAGTTAATACTATATGGACTGTTGCTGATGCTAGGGTTCTTGATGTGGCCCCTCCCAGAGGTATATATATCTATTTTATATAAACGTTCTGTGAATTTATTTTGTTTAAAAATTGGAATTATATAATTTGTGATGAGTCAAATACAAGTGAATGTAGCATATTAGAGCTTATTAATATGCAATAATGTTAGTTTAGTACAGTTTTAGAGGATCTGATGTTTGACTTTGACCATGAACTTATAGAGATTGTTAGGTTCACGACTTCACGGTGTACAAATGATTCATTTTACGTGTAGCAAAAAAGTTTTTTCGTGACTTTAATGTTAGTGTTAGGTTTGGTAATCGCATACACGAGAATGTAGTGTTGACCGATAGCTGCAATGTCTAGGTTAGGCTCCATATTTGATGATTGATCATATCAAGCAGTATCGATATGTCATGTGTCACGATTATGATCATGTGAGAGTTCATGGAATAGAATATTGTTATGGAACATTATGGGTGGTTATTTCCTAAACGTCTCGTTATGTCATCAATTAGTGGTTAGTTTGGTAAATGTATGTACCATACTTACTGATTGACACAAGAACGCACAAAATAGTCAATGCCACAATACTAATATGTATCCAATTACCCTCATTTAACAGTTTGCTCCAATGTTGTCAAATAATGTAAACTATATAGCTGTTTGGCGAAATCTTTATGCTGGTGTTGCTGCATAACATTTTCGGATTCATTTTCTTATGTAGAATACTTTATTTGTGTGCTAGATTTAGGTCAAGAAGAGGATTCGTTAGCGTCATTTGTGAAGCACAAGAAGAAGTTGCATTCTGCTGGTTTTGAGCACGATGACACACTACTTAATGGGCTACTTTCTAGTCAATTTGATGAGGATTCATGCCTCAGTAGGCAACAAGTAGCATCATACCGTAAAGAATCACCATATAAACCTTCGTCATACCTTATTTCTAAGTTAAGAAGATATGAAGCCCTTCACAAACGTTGTGGACCCTACACAGAGTCCTACAACCGAACCGTAGCGAAACTAAGGTCTGGTGAGACGACAGAAGACGGATCGGATTGTAACTATCTGGTTTGGGTATCGTTCAGTGGTCTTGGGAACCGAATTTTGACTTTGGGGTCCGCTTTTCTTTATGCTCTTATAACAGATCGTGTTCTACTTGTTGACCGTGGGGTTGACTTGGATGATCTCTTTTGCGAACCTTTCCCGGAAGCTTCGTGGTTACTTCCTCTCGACTTCCCGATTATTGATCAATTCAAGAGCTTGAATCAGAAATCTCCTGAATGTTTTGGTAATATGTTGAAGATGTCAAATAACACATCATCAACATCACCGTATGTTTATCTTCATCTTGTTCATGATTATGATGATCATGATAAACTCTTCTTTTGTGATCAAGATCAAAGCTTTCTTCAGAACGTCTCGTGGGTCATCATGAGATCTGATAATTACTTCATTCCATCTCTTTTCTTGATGCCGTCATATGAACAAGAACTACATTCCCTCTTTCCCGAAAAAGAAACGGTTTTTCACTTTTTAGGCAGGTATCTATTTTTCCCCACGAATCCCATCTGGGGACTTATAACGAGGTACTATAATTCGTATTTAGCACAAGCAGATGAAAGAATTGGGATCCAGGTCAGAGTTTTTGACACTCGGGTTGGCCCGTTCCAGTACGTTCTAGATCAAATACTCGATTGCTCTATAAACAACAACTTGCTTCCAGAAATCCACGCTAATGAATCTTTTATTACTTCGCCCGGGAATCAAAAGTCAAAAGCTGTTCTTTTGACTTCCTTAAGCTCTGGTTACTTTGAGAAAATAAGAGATATGTATTGGGAACATGCAACAGTTACCGGTGAAGTGATTGAAGTTTTTCAACCGAGCCATGAAGGGTACCAACAAACAGAAAAGAAGATGCATCACAGGAAAGCTTGGGCAGAAATGTACTTACTGAGTTTCACTGATAAGTTAATCACGAGCTCATGGTCAACTTTCGGCTACGTGGCTCAAAGTCTTGGTGGGTTGAACCCGTGGATCTTGTACAAACCCGAGAATGAAACAGCCCCAAATCCAGCTTGCACCCGTGCTATGTCGATGGAGCCATGTTTCCATGCTCCACCATTTTTTGATTGTAAGAAGAGAACCGGGATTGATACTGGTACAGTAGTCCCTCATGTTCGACACTGCGAGGACATGAGCTGGGGTCTGAAATTAGTTAATCCAACTGTTGAAAGCATAGCTTAGTCCCACTTTATAAGTTTTTTTTTTTTTTACTTTTTTGCAAATGTTTGTTGATGTATTTTCTAGTAGCTATAAGAATACATTTTGGTTTTGCCACTATTGAGAGATTGAGAGTTATTTAAAATGATAGCTAGATAGTTGTAATATTCTTGTAGGGTTGTTTCCAGATATTCAGAAATGGCAGTGCAACATTGTATCCTAATCCAGTTTTTGTGGTAGGTAATGACAGTTTGATAAATGAAAAGAAAGTATAGGGTATGTACATTAAGTTGCTTTCATAGCTCAGTTGGTTAGAGCACCCGTTTAGTAAGCGGGAGGTCTTGAGTTCGACTCTCAATGAAAGCAATTTTTTATGCTGTTTTTATCTTAGGGACCAAAACAGTTGGTACTCGTTCCTAGTGTCATCTTTGTTGCACATGCTTTTAGTTCATATAGATGACTAGATAATTTTTTCCAAGGTCTATCCAGATTAAACTTTGTGGTATATTAACAGTTGTAGACTATGAGTTCGTATACATAGGTTGTTACTGGGACCTTAGCTGGAACTGTAATCCTCAGGTAGAGCTGTTTCAGTTACAATATGCAGCTAAATAGCATTGCACCATTGCACCCTTATCCTTTCTTTGTGAGGAAATGAGGAATGTTAATTTGATAAAATGAAAACAGGATGTAGGGATGTGTATCAGGTTGCTTTTATAGCTCGGTTGGTTAGAGCACCCGCTTAGTTCATATGGATGGCTAGATGAATTTTTCTAAGGTGTATCCAGATTACACTTCGTGGTATATTGACAGTTTGTAGACTATGATGAGTTCATATACATAGGTTGTTATTGGAACCTTAGTTGGAACTGTAATCCTCTGGTAGAGTTGTTTCAGTTACAATATGCAGCTAAATAGCATAGGACCATTGCACCCTTATCCTTATTTTGTGGTTGGAAATGATATTTTGATAAAATGAAAACAGAATGTAGGATTGTATCTCAGGTTGCTTTCATAGCTCAGTTGGTTAGAGCACCCGTTTAGTAAGCGGGAGGTCTTGAGTTCGACTCTCAATGAAAGCAAAATACTTATGTCCTTTTTATCTCAAGGACTGAATACTGTTAAATAATTTTTAGTATCATATTTTCTTCGCATAGTTTTGAACAGATAGATACAACATTTTAAATGCAGTTTATTACGGTAACTTCAATTTCATATACATGGAAACCATTGCTAGAATGGAAGCATCTTGAAGAGCTACTTCAGGTGTAATATGCAGCTAAGTAGCATAGCAGAATAGCACCATAGCACCCTTATCCTTATTTTGTGGTGGGAAATGATAGTTTAATAAAATGAAAACAAAATGTAGGAATGTATATCAGCTTGCTTTCATAGCTCAGTTGGTTAGAGCACCCGTTAGGTCTTGAGTTCGACTCTCAATGAAAGCAATTTTGTATATTTTTTTAAGAGATGTATCAGGTACTGAATCTGTTAATAAATTAATATTCATTCTAGTTTCCTTGCAGCCCATTTTTATTTCAACATATTCAATGCTAACCAACTTTACAAAAGCTACCCTTGAGTTTTGGAATTTGCAACAAAACATCTACTGTGGTAGTCGGACCCATTTGTTATTTGCATAATCTTGCAGGTGTGAAAATGAACGGGTTAAACCACGTTGGGTTGATGATTAATACTAATAATGAGATATTGAGATGAATCATTTCTTAAAACGGATCCGTGTCAAATAGCAATGATTCGAACCATTTCTTCTACAGTATTTTGGACTGGCATCATTAGGAGTTTTCGTATGACAAATGGTGTTTAGGACAAATTGTCAGCAATGATGCGAGTGTTCCATCAGAAAACTATCACTTGGTTCTTGGTAAGTTTGGTTAACAAGGTATATGCAAACAATTACATAGTATATTATTGCAATTATATCAATAAAAGTTGTTTCAACATTTGTTCTTTTTGACATTTTCACCATATCAACAAATTAGGTGTCTACCAGACTAAGGATAATTCAAGAAAAGAAAAGTATTTTTGATTTGAAAAACATAAAAAGTTGCTATCTGATAAATAAACCATAATGTGGTCTTCTTTAGTTTGGTGGGTTGCTATAATTGTACCAAGCAAATTGTTGAGGGTATTAATCCATTTCAATATACTTTCAAGAATTTATGCACTAAAGTTCAAAACTAATCTAGCAATTGTCCAACCTTAATTTGTATATTCCTATATTTTTCTACAAGTGTGCAATTTATTTAACTATATTTAAGTGTTTTTAGTAACTATTTTAACAAAGCCCTATGTGCCATTTTGACTAATAATTGTATATTCAAATTAATTTACCAATTATGATATATATAAACCCATTTTACTTTACTAAATGCCTTATTGATGTATCTATTTATCGCGTATTATACACGAATATGTAACAACCAATTATGATATATATATAAATCCATTTTAATTTACTAAAAGCCTTATTGGTGTATCTATTTATCGCGTATTATACACGAATACGTAACAACCAATTATGATATATATATAAACCCATTTTAATTTACTAAATGCCTTATTGATGTATCTATTTATCACGTATTATACACGAATACGTAACAACCAATTATGATATATATATAAACCCATTTTAATTTACTAAATGCCTTATTGATGTATCTATTTATTGCGTATTATACACGAATACGTAACATATACGAAGCATAATTCATGGAAAATATATTTGGCAGAGTTTATTATATTTTGATATGAATCCAAAAGGACTTTCAACGTATACAGATTATTTTTGATGGTCGAAAATCATTTTAAAGGCATTTTGTGGTTTATTTCGTATAGGATTTGATTTTTCTATTTATGGTAATTTCATGTGAGCAAGTCTGAAAGGTTGATTCGTCACAAAACGTAAAATATAGTTAGATTATTAATTGTGTAACATGAAGTTGCTTTCCATTGTAACGATTTTTAAACGCGTTTGTTCATTGCATATTAATGTTGAGTTTAGTTACGGATGTGTTTTATTTTATCCGTCATATTGAATATTGATGACATGTAATTAAACTATCTACTAAATTGTTACCGGTTAATTTGAAACTTTATTAACCAAAGTTCTTTTTCTAGGAGAGAAAACTCAACTGTGAAAAATCGAAATTGATCTCTACCATAGATCGGCGCATAGATGAGAGAAAGAAGATCACATCAAAGACCGGTGGAAAACTTAGGGTTTTTCGTATGGTCATAGCGTAATAGAGAGACTTTCATAAATAAACCACGTATTACTTGACAACCCGACGAAACACTATATATCCATTTTAAAAGGTCATTCGATTCATGCTCTTTATTTATTTCACCTCATGTAGTTCTCATACAAAATCTATAAAGGGAAAATTAGTGGCAGTCAACTTTAGGTGATGTCTCTCATAGATTCTGATCGATTATGGTAGCGATAGCCATAGACAGAGACTATGGTTAACAATCATATTCTTACTTATCTTTCTTAGTATTACATGGATATTTTTTCGTCGCTCATGTGAGAGATTAATTAGTATTTAGTAAATGGTTAATATTTTGTCATAATATTAATATTAATATTTATATTAGTTTACTAAAGACTTACACAATAGAGTTACCACTTTGAAAACCCTTACACTATTGTTAGCATTTTTCATTTCTTACCGTTCAAAAAGTAAACATTCTTTAAAAAAAATAGCCTTAACATAGATACATATATATTAACCCCATTTTGATAATAACAAATCATATTATTATTAGTCATAGATGTGGGTTCAATGAAGAATAGTAGAAAAGTGAAAAATGAGAGAACTAATAGAATTGCCCATTTACTTTAAAACCTAACTTTCATTCGAATTTTTAAAATCAAAAATCTCACGAATGGTACGACTAAAAATTATAAAAATTACACATTTTTTGAATCAGCGTCATTTTCTATTCGATTAGAGATCCCATAAACTATACTTTTAATAAAAAAAATATTTTTTCAATTTTGTCGGGTCTTAGAAAATGCGACTTATATAATCACATGTGATTTTATGTATAATGACATGTGATTTATGATAAAAACTTAACATTGTGACACAATTATTCTTCAATTGTGGATGTTAAGTCACTCACGATTACTACTTATTAGACATTCACATAAATAACTATAATCAAATTTTATAAATTGCATTCGTTTTGTGCCATAATCACGTGTGATTTGCTTATTTGAGGTAAATGAAGTATGTGACAATAACTTATAATTCACATGTGATTTTACATTTATATTTATTTACATGCATAATTATAGTTAATTATCTGAAATTCGTATTTATTTATTCTTTAATCACATGTGATTACTAATTTAATGTGTAATCACGAGTGATTACAACATTTTTTTGTAAGTATTATTAAATTGTTGAATAAAAAATTTTGCGCGTGATTTTATATAAATTATTTGTAAGTTTAATTATTTATAAGTTATTATTGCTAGTGATTTAAATCTTAAAATTTGATTGTAAATATAATCGTACGTGAGTATTAAATCACATTGTAAGTTTTAAATACCCATTATAAAATGATAAAAAACAATTTCTTCGAAAGTATGTCATGTGAGATCCCTAATTAAAGATAAAAAGACGTTGATTTTAAAAGTATACTTTTTGTAATTTATAGATTTATGGTTTATGAGATAAATAGTTTTAAAAAAAATGTGAAAGTGGTATTTAAAATGAAGCAACCCTATTAATTAATTCATTATTTATTTTTTATCATTTTTTATTGAAGTTTTCTCGTTACTAATATTATCAATTAAATTCACTAAATGTCAACAACATAATGACATTGATAACTAATCAATTGGATACCTCGTCACATAATGACTAGAACAATTTTAAATATATATTTATATGATATGATATGATAATTATAATAAACCATATAATATAAGTAATCATCTCATAATCTATTACAAAAATAACTTCAAATCTTCATCATACTTAGATGTTTGTCACAACTCAACACTTGTTCTGTTTCAATATTTCACCATCAACTACACAAACCAGCATCATCTATTCTATCAATAGACAACTTCTTGTTCCTAATTATTGATTTCAATAATTCCATAAGCAATCCAAATCAATTGGTCCATTTGAAGTTGATGGGTCATCTTGATCTTCAATTCCCCTTTTGCCCTTTTCAAGATTCGACGAAATTTCAATGTTTTTCTCCGAGCTCGCCCCTATCTCTAGTGACCCTGTAACCATCTCTGTTTCAGATTTCAATCCGCAACCATAGGTCCCGATTAAACCCCTCAAGATTGACTGATCATGAACTTGAAATGGGGAGCTAGAAGGGAATTGATGCGTAAGTTGATCGGTTTGGTTTTGGAGTAACAAACTAGAATTTGAATCGAATGGGAAATTTGGATTGTTAATGAAATTATTGATCATGCTTTTATGCGTTGGTTGAATTTCTATTGGACTGGAGAAGCAGGGTACGCGAACTGAATCATAAATATTTGGATTAATCGTCTTGCTACCGAAAGCTGGCAGAGTCTCCATCAAAGGTGGCAGAGAGACAGCGACGCCACCGGAATCCATCCTCATCAGCCCTGAAATGTGAACTTTTTTTCCATCTAAAGTCTTGTGAAACACACGACAAATCACCCATTCATTCTGTGAATTCGAAATTACAAAGACTTAGAAACTACTCCGTAAATAACAGGGTAAAAACAGAGTGAAAACAGGGGAAGAATTAGGAATCAAGAATTTATACCTTGGCTGATTTTGGCAAGTTTTGTAGAGAGAGTTTACCCTCTAATCTGAATTCATGAATTACCCAATTTGTTTTTTCCCCTTTTGGAGCTCTGCCCATGTAAAAAACCAATGTTTTCTTCATTCCTACAAGCAATCGTCCTCGAAAAATTTCTTTGTCCTTTCCGGTAGCTTTCCAGTAACCTGCAGCAGTTGCTCTATTTGTCCTTAGTCCGGTCGGATACTTCTTATCTCTAAGACAGAAGAAATACCACTCTTTTTCTCCCATTTTTGCCATCCCTTTCGAAATAAAAGAGTCCCAAAAGTTAAAGATTTTTTAATGAGTATTGCATGAAATCATAAAAAGAAAACAAGTACAAGCTTTAAAAAACTCACTAGGCAAATCCCATGGCTCAATTCTGTTCATGTCCACTTCTCCAATTGCTCTTGCAAAAAAGCTGTTATTTACAACTTTTTTCGAAAGATAATGAGTGATTAACTCTTCATCGGTAGGATGAAATCGAAATCCCGGAGGCATATCCATTTGATCACCCTCTTGAACAGGCAAAGAGAGCTTCTCCATCATCTAAAACACTTGAATACTATTCCTTCTTGACACTCAAAAAATCAAAACTTTATAAAAAATATCAACTTTTAGGCCAAGATCTCATATGGGTTCTTCATAAAATAGCTTTCTCTATTGCCTTTCAAAGTTGAAGGAATATATATATATAGGGATTGATTGGTTTTGAAAGCTATGGGAAATCATTGAAGAAGTAGAAAAAAGGGGCCATGAAAAAAAGTAAAACCAAAAGATAGTGTAAGCAGAAAGATTGAGGGTGTTTTAAAGGAAAAAAAGAAACAGAATGAACAACTCAAGGCCCTAAATACTTTTTTAATGGTGTGGGGGAGGGGCATTTTTGCCATATTTTTTAACTTCATTACATTGAATTGAATTTATTTACATGAATGAATGTTTGGATTTTAGACCTATCACTTAAACCAAGTTACATGTATTATGGATGTAAATTTATGAAGGTGAATGAACCTATATCATGATGTCCGTGTATACATAGGAAACTTGCAGATCATCAATGTATATAAACTAACTAGTGTTAAACACGTGCGATGCACGGCTAGAAAATATAATTTCATAATAGATATCATAATGTAAAACGGTAAATGAAATGTTTTAATAATGATATTCAATTTTATGTTGTATACACTTTATATATGAGTGATGATTAGTACATTGTTATCGTTTTATTGGTACACCATCACGTATGTTTTAAAGTGTTGTACTATACAACACTATAATACATATGTGGTATACGGCTAGAAAAAGTAGTTTCCAAATCATTTCCCTTTGTATGATCATTTTTATAACATTTAAAAAATAAATTAATAATATAATTAAGTAAGTATGAAGAGATGGAGGACAGCTAACCCCTTAAAACTTTCAAATTGTGTAACAAATAGATATTTTTACCGATATCAATGATATTTTATAAGTTTTGACTCTCTAAAAATGAAATAAGAACACATTTTTTTCTCCTACAATATATGAGTACATTGGGAAGGTTGAAAAAGATGTGTATATTATAAAGTGATATCTATAGCTAAAACAATTGTTTGGTAATAATAACATTTTTGTTGTTAAGGTTGCAATAATTTGTTGAACAAGACATATGTGCATAGATTTAACAAACATAAATTGTAGCGATTGATAAAACTATTTAGGCATTTTATTGAACAACTAATGTGCATTAAAATCAATCTATAGTGATGAGATATATATAAATAGGGTTAATTGTTTCATTATGTATTTAACTTTACCTCTTTTACTATTTTATGCAACCAACTTTTAAACGTTCTATTGTATGTATCGAACTTTTCAAAAATGTCTATTGTATGTATTGGGTGACCTTTTTGCTGACGTGGCACCGGTCATGCTGACGTGGCGCTGATTGTAAACACAGAAAAACCGGCAACCTGCTGAGCAGGTCACCCAATACATACAATAGACATTTTTGAAAAGTTCGATACATACAATAGAACGTTTGAAAGTTGGTTGCATACAATAGTAAAAAATGTAAAGTTACATAACGAAACAATTAACCCATATAAATACTTAAATGAGACATTATGGACGGACATCTATAGGTGGTAGGGTAGGGTGGGTGGTACCGCTCAGATTGCGGTCAATCTTCCTAACCACGAAAAATAATAAAGAAATTATAAAATTACCCCTCTTACAAAATTAGAGGGGAAAAAATATATAAATGAATCCATGATTTTCGACTTTAATAAAAATATTTTACTACAAATATTATCTAATGACACATTAGTTTGGATTGAATTGGTTATAATTTAATTATCTAATGACACTTTAAATTTAATTAGTATAATTTAGTTTTAATTTTTAATTTTCTTATAAAGTATTACCTTATTTATCATATGAATGTAGGAGAATCCACGTCATCAAACTTCTTTCATATAATGATGACACATAGGATTTTGGTGATGTGACATATGTAAATAGTTGCCAAATCATTTAAGGTCTCCTAACTTAGTTATATAGATAGATTTAATGTAGGTAAAATATTTCGTACCCGAATATAATTTTAATATATTATTAATATTTATAAGATGTAACTCACTAGAGCTACAAACAAGTATAAATAAAATAATATAAATAATAAACAAACGAATAAGAAACAATTAAAAGTATAACACATAAATACGAGATTCGTCATCTACACGTCGTCTTTTTCTCAGGGTACAACGGTCGAAGCAGCTTGTACTGTCAGACTTGATTGGCACTGCCCGAGATTTCATTGGAAATGGAGATTACTTGATGCAGTTTTAAAAGTTTAGGGTTTAATTTGAACTATTTAATTATTCATTTATTAGCTTTCTTTCCAAGCTATCTTTTTAGTTTAAATAGTTTCTTTTGTTTAGGGTTATGATTAGTTTTAGATATTGAATAAAGAAAATAAAGCTTTGCTTTTATCTAAGAATTGCCTCATTGGAATTCTTATGATTATTATTGTTATTTGATTGCTCGGCCATTACGATCCGCCATTATTTGGTATCAGAGCTTCTGGTATTAATGGTCGAACGGCTACGTGGAAGACATCTAGTTCGTAGATCCGCCGAAGTAGGCAACGAACCCGATCCACGTGACGTGGAGATTGCACGCCTGAAGCAACAAATATTAAGAGCTTGAATGCTGACGGAAGGTTACTAGATCTAAACGAATGTGGGAAACCCTAGATGGAGAAAACCTTAATTTTTTTGTTCGTGATCAATGAAACCACCGTGGAGGCGATCGGAAGGAACCCTTATGTAGTCTTGGGAAGAAAGTTGTGTCGTTTTCTGAGTGCGTCGGTAAGGTCCATCCAAACTATCATGGTTCCTTATGTAGTCTTGGGAGGCGAGTTTCGACTCCAAAGTTCGCCGGTAAGGATCCACAATATTATCCTTTGGAGACGGAGAAAACCGAATCTGAACCTATAGTCTGGGACATAGGGGAGGAGGAAGAGGAGCATCCTTTTGTCGACAATTATGAATTGTTTCAGAACGACGAAGACTCGAGGACGAGTCTTTTTAAAGAAGGGGAGAAGGGAGGATACGATGATAATCCTATTTGGGATGTGTTTGTGGAAGAAGACATGTTGGAAGAAGAAGAATCGTTGCCAGTTTATGATACTGATAACGAGGAAAAAGAAAACATTATTGAGGAAGAATCGGATCCTACTTATGATACCGATATCGATGAAGAAGTCAAGTGTAACGATGATGATATATTGTATGGTGATTGTGTCGTGATACAAACCTATTTGTCAAACATCATTTATCAAGATTCGTACGGGTTGATTAGGTTTAAAAAAGATGACATTATCGAGATGAGTAAATATTGTTTGGTTAGTATTTCTATTGGGGAAAATTATCTATTTGAGAATACGGTCTCTACACACAAGGTCAAGAAATTGGGTATGAAGACAATCAAGACACGTGGAAGAGTATTCAACAAGAAAGTGAATCTGATACAAGGAGTACAAGTTTGGATGCTAAAAGTCAAGGGAAGAGTGAAGTTAAAACAAGACTTGAGGTCGAGTCTTTCTCAAGAAGGGGAGGATGATGCAGTTTTAAAAGTTTAGGGTTTAATTTGAACTATTTAATTATTCATTTTGTAGCTTTCTTTCCAAGCTATCTTTTTAGTTTAAATAGTTTCTTTTGTTTAGGGTTATGATTAGTTTTTGATATTGAATAAAGAAAATAAAGCTTTGCTTTTATCTATTAATTGCCTCATTGGAATTCTTATGATTATTCTTGTTATTTGATTGCTCGGCCATTACGATCCGCCATTATTACTTGTATCCCCTTTAATGAAAAACTTTTATTTTTGTGTGTATTAGAATAGAGCTTAGACACCTTTATTTATAGTTTGGTTGGTACCTTTAGGTTTAGTTCACCCACCGATGTGGGACAAACTCAAACCCACCAAACTACACATTAAATGTTTTACTTTGTGAATCGATATCTCATTTACATTAGCTCTGATTTGGATACATATTACCTCATTGCGAAGCTCTTATAATAGAGAATGCAATTACGTAATCTAATGTTTATATATATATATAGGGTTTTGATCCAATAGAATAAAGTTTAAAATAGAAGAAAAAGAATAAAACAAATTTAATTTAATTTAATTAGAAGTCAAAGGGTAGTTTGGACAATTGCTGCAACCATTAATATTCCTGTAAAACTCCCCCACCCATTTCTTTTTCACCTGCCGTTCTTTTTCCTCCCACCCGAAACAAACCCTAATCCTCTCTTCCCCACCTACAACGGCAAAGATTATTCAAAAATTTGGAAGATCATTTGAAGAAACACAATGTACATCAGTAGATCGGTTTGAAGAATTGCTTTTTGCATCAGCAGATCCGTTTGAAGAGATCGATATGTGCAATACTAGTGGTTGTATGAATTGAAACACCCACCATATATTTCAAAAAGAAAAAGAGAAAAGACAAGTTGTGCATCATATAGTCTCTTTGAAATTAAAGACCCATCATCTGTCCATAATTTTTATTATTTTTTTATTTTTTATATATGAGATAGTTGAACTAGAATTTTGTTGTTGTAAAGGTTTGTTAGTTTGGGGTTTAATTGTTTAAAGTTTGAAAGAGAATTATATATGGATCTGATTATGCATCATGTATTATATTGTTGTGCATCGTGGAGATTGTTTGTGAATCATGTTTATATTGTTTGTGAATCATCATATTTGTTGGACTTTAGACTTGTAAAACGAACGAATTCAATCAGGTCTGAATTTTTTTTATTTTCATTTCTATCAATTGTTTTATGTTTTAATTGTGTATCAACTCAGCAACTATGTGCATCAACTCGTTCTTAATATTATTTAATTTCGTTTTGTGGTATGGAGTTAAATTAAAAAAATTCAACTGTTAAAACTTGAATCTAAAAAAGGGGTGTAAATTCTGAAAACTCTGTTTATTGCCTGTCACAAATGTCACTTTTACCCTTCAATGACTTTTAATGTATTCCGACCATCTGATCTAATAAATGATAAATCCAATGGCTAAGAATTCATTCTATTTATTCTACTTTAATATATATATATATATATATATATATATATATATATATATATATATATATATATATATATATATATATATTGTAAGTTCTACTTATTATGATAGATCTTCACATAGAGTTTATTGACAAATTTTGGGGTGCGACAAAAGTGGCTTTCATGAATATTTCCATGGAATATTTTAAAGGATTAAAGAATTTTGGATGATTAGATTATAGATATGTCATTTTCAATATTAATTATGAAAATACAATTGGCTATTTTAACAATTATTATGTTTAAGCTTGCCTCCTTGCTAACTACGAACAAAACTAAAAGATATATATGTAGTCGAAGCTTTCAGAAGCAGGCATTTTTTAATTTTTTAATATTAATTTTAATTCTACGCATTTTGAAGTCAAATCACTCAATTCGACTTCATTCTTTTAGTTAGTATTTTAACTTTTAATATATACCGTTTATTAGTAATTGATAATAATAAATCATTTTTACTCATGAATGCAAATATATATTCAATACTAGCTACAATAATATTCATTAACCAAAACTTGCTATGCAAATAGACAGACAGTTTTGCTAAACTTGTTCTGGAGCGTCGGCCTATAATCAGATTATGGTTTTCATATTGTCTATATATTATATTTATATATAGTAATAGTATATTATATATTAACATCTTAAAGGAAAACCCTAATATAATTATGGGTCGAACCCAATTAATACAAAATTGGCTAAAATATCCGCTAACAAAGCGTGACTTGATACTTGCTTCATTGAAACATTATATCATTAGTTTTTTTCTTTCTAAACGAATTAACTACGTATATTCCTTACCCAAAAACAAATAAACTAGATTAATAATTATGTAAAGAGAGATGAGATCATTAGAGTACAAGAATTATTGAAAGAATGGAAGTACCAATGATATTGTGTCATTGTACAAAGAAAATGTTCCATATGTATAAAACTCATTTACCCCCAAACTTAAATATCTCACAAACGACAAATCAAAAAATTATGAAAATTGCACCATTAGATTCAGCGTTTTATCCTCTTCGATTTGCCGTCCCTCAAGGCATACTTTCGACGAGTTTTTTTTTTTCATTTTTTGGTGGGTTTCACATTTTACTAACATGTAACGCCCCAAATTCTGTAAGTTTAAAACTTTAAAATATATTATTTTAACTGTTTAAGTTAGTAGGACTAATGGTGTAAAGTAATTTATGTTTATAGGACTTGCCATTTATTGAATTAGTTAGTAGAGGGACTCAGTGTGTCATTTATGATAAATTGAGGGACCTAAATGGAAGTAGCAATATTAAAACTCAGTTCTGTATCATTCTTTCTCATTCCAAAACACAGAAACAAAGAGTACGTATTTTAGGTGTGTGTGTGTGTGTGTCAATTTTAAGGAAGAATAAGGAAGAACATCAAATTAAAGCTAGGGTTTCGATTTGGAGAGTTAAAAATCATTAATTCTTCAGTCTAAAGGTATTATTAACTTCCTTTCTTGTTTAATTTGATGATTTGAAAGATTTAGGTTAAACCTTAACTTTGGGTTCTTGATAAATTAGTGAGTTATTAGCTTAATTGATGGTTTTGATCAAGTAATATGATGTTGTGTTAAATTATAAAGTGATGATCCTTGTTTTGATATAAAGGAATTGATAATTACATATAAAATGGGTAGTTCATGAACATGGAGATATTGATATATGTGTGTATGCACTAAGAGTGGTAATCTTGGTGTAAGTTGGTAATATTGATTAGTAAACATGTTAAACTACCCATTTGTATGTAATTAGTGATAAAGTGTATGAGACAATTTATGAAACTATAAGTGTTATGAAATTTCACTTAATTAATATAATAGATGAAGCTGAATATGTAATTGATACTTGATTATATGATTATGTGAATTAGGTGATAAACGTGATCAAAGTGTTGTTACGAGTGATTTTATACGTGGGCTATCGCGAGGTAAGTTAATGGATGATGCTATCTGTAAGACCCCACTTTTAAAACAAACATATTATATAATTTATACGTTAGAAGCGCGTCCCAAAACATATACATATCCATTATTTACAAAACGAACCATAATAAACTTTTATCAACTTCTATTGTTACAAACCATACTACTAAATTCGGGTGTTATATTCAACTTTCCAAAACATTCTATTGTCAAAAGTCAGAGTTTGCGCCATTTTAGTCAAACACCCAGTCAACTTCTACTATCCGATCTACTTCATCAACTAACCAAAATCTGCAAAAACATACAACAACGAGGGGATTAGCCTTTGCTAAGTGAATGGAACCGTAATCGACGGTTCAATCCATTTATAACAAATCTTACAACTGATAACTACAACGATTTAAACACATAAGCACATAACTACATGAGGATCGGCGGCTCCTGTATGCGATTCTCAGTATGCCACAACCACTGGGCGTCATGCCATTCCCAGTGATCTACCGATAGCCCGATTACTACTTTCACTGAATAGGCTAATCTTCAACTATGTGTATTCAAGTAACCTAGACAGCTACACAGTAGTAATCAAACCCAACCCGCACGCTGACCTCACTCCAATTCATCACAACAACTTGTCACATAAAGGCATATCATATGCAGTTATGTAAACCAACTGAATAACTTTACAACTTGATCAATCAAATTCTATCAATATAATCAACAACTGAATAATTGAAAGTAACATGGCAATAACTACAACTGAAACTATCCTGATTTACCCGTTGTAACCAAACCCGTTACAACTGGGTTGAACCGAGGACTACAATTCCACTCACCAAATATTATCGTCTGATCACCAACTCAGAGGTCTAACTTTACTGAGTGGTCGTCCGCTTATCTGATAATACAACAATAACAACAAGTTAGTATCTTATTCCGTATTCCACTTCAATTCTTCAAATTCTAACATAATCCAAAACATAACACTATTTATCATATCATTCAACTAATTCATATTATAACATACAACAATTAAACACTTATCAATTAATCATACAATCAAAACTTAATTTGCTGAAAACACCCAAAAGCCGCCGGCTTGGGTAGGGAAGCCGCCGGCTTGGAACCCTGACCCGCCGGGTACCCATGTTCAACCGCCGGGTGATTTAACTTTTACCACATCAGAACTTATTTTGAGTAATAAAGCTTTTACGAGCCGCCGGCTAGGTGTTTTCACCCGCCGGCTCACCTACACACAAACACAACCCGCCGGGTGAGTCTAATGACCCGCCGGCTGGATCATCATTTACAGCATCAGCAGAAACAGCAAACAAGTTACGAACTTTTAACACCCAACTCCTAATTTTTAAGTCTTAGCTCCGATTACAAGTAATGAAAATGAACTAGAAACATACCATTACAGCAAACATCATCTAATAAACTATCTAACTTAATTTCTAACATATATCATCATCAATTTACAAAATCACCAAAACCTAACTTATAATTTGAAGAACACTACCAACAATCACAAATCATCATATAATCAATCTATAATCTTCATACAACAATTTCTAAGCTTCAATTCATATCAATCATTTATATTCATTCTATACCCAAATTCTATGAAATAGGTTCAAGAACACTTACAATCAAAAGATACACAAGATAGTGATGATGATGGTGAATCTGATTCTATGAATTAATCTCACAACTTGTTAATATTTCTTTCTTTTTGATTTCTTTAGTTTAGTGAACTTTGAGAGAATGAGTTTGAAGGTTCAAGAAGAAAAGAGAAGTGATGAGAATAAAATGAGTCGGTATATCCCCACCGCCCCATCTTATTATGTTTAAAATTATACCCCTTCTAAGCCTATTGTCTGGAACCTGAAAATACCCGCAAGTCAAAATATTTTATTTTACCGTCAACTTTAACTTTTTAAAACAAGTAACATTTTACTTGTCACAATAAAAACTGGGGCTCTTTTACTTGTTTATTTTCAAATAAACCAACCAAACTTAATAAAATACAATTTATTTTCGGGTCCAGAAACGGGATGTTACACTATCTTTCTTCAAGTAATGCTTATTCCATTCACTTGGAAGGACCGTTAATGGATATGTCATTTACTTGATGAGTTATGATTATATACCGGGGTGTAGGCCCGAAGATGTTAATTCTTGCGGGAATTAGCATAAAATATTATGGATCCTTAATATACGTATGTTGAATTGATATTGAATGTTAATGATAGCCCATTGCTTACTAAGCGTTATGCTTACTTTATTATGTTTATGTATTTCATAGGTGAGCCAAGTGGGACTCAACGAGACCCGGGCAAGAGACCCGAGGGATGCTAGTGGTGGAACTTGTTGCTTTACTGGTAACAAGTTATTTCTCTTGAATCATGCTCTCGATGTTAATATCACCCCTTTTGGTTAAAGAACAATGTTTTGTCATATATAGTTTGAAGTCAAAGTGTGTTGTTAATAGTCTAAGTCAAACTTACTGCAGTTGGAAAGTTAAAGTAGTCAACGAGTCGTTGTATGGTCGTTGACATTTTTGGAGGAGCTTATGTAGATCACTTGATGTATAATTATGGTTTTATGTGAAAATGATGTTTTATGGTTATAATACAATTCTAAATGTAAAAGTGATTTAGTTTGACTTAGAAAAGTCAATGACATGTAAAATGATCATTGGAATAGTGGAAATATGGGTAGAAATCCAAACGGGTCAGAAAAGTGCCCAAATGGGTCATTTAATGGCTTAACGGGTAAAATGAGTTATGGTTCGGTTATGGTGAATATTACAATAGCTTTAGGTTTTAAATATATTAGTGGATAAGTAGTAAAAGTATTGTGACCTGAAGTCTTGAGGTTTGAAATCTGATACGTCCACGGAATTGCATAAAAATAGTCATTTTTGGATCAATGATCCAAATCCCAATAAAATGCGAATTTTCGAAAAGTGGGAATTGGGAAATGTTTGTATTGTCATATTACACATGCCTGCAAAATTTTATGGTCATTGGACTAGTCGTTTTTGAGTTATGTTTGTTTGAAGTTCGGGAAATTGCAATAAGTAGTGCAGAACTGGAATTTTGCTGAAAAGGGTAGGAGCCGGCGGTTTACACCCAGACCCGGCGGGTCCTAAAGGGACCCGGCTGTTTCTACTTCAAACCGGCAGCTTCTCCCGTATTAAAAACTGAGTTAGCTTCTGTTTGTGCCCAATTTAATTAACCCGGGGTTTTTCCCTATGACCCGGCTGCTCAACCCGAAGACCCGGCGGGTCCTCCTTCCCAACCGGCGGGTTCTGCTTCACTTCCAGCCATTTTTGTTTTTGAGTCCAGAAATAGGATCTTAGGGTCCGGTTAATTAACTGGACTCTATTAGTACCTTTGAGTCCGGTCGTTTATTACCCAATTGGACTCTATTAGTGTTTTTAGGTCCAGTCAATTATTTCCAACTGGACTCTATTAGTGTCTTTAGGTCCAGTCATTTATTACCCAACTGGACTCTATTTAAAAATAAAAAGGATTCGAGAAATTCTATGCACCGGACTCTATTAGAAATTTTTAGTTAAAATACATAGTAATAAATAATAAATAAAGTTAATAAATAAATTAATGTAAAAAAAAAAAAAATTGGTACTAAAATTTCGGGGTGTTTCAAGTTGGTATCAGAGCACGGTTTAAGGGATTTGGGTATCCACCATTAGTGGGTACTTGATCTTAAGCCATTATTATTTATCTTGAGCATGACGTTGAGTTGTTAGTTGTTAGATTTATTATATTTGATTTGTTGCTAAGATTTTTGACTTGAAATGTCGCGTGATGACTTTGGAAGCGTATGATTATTACGTGATATTGTTTATATAAAGTAGACATTAAATCTAAATTGTATATGTGTATTAAACAATTTGTCTACTTTCAGTAACAAAATGAATGATCAAGAAGAAATAGAACTGACTCTTGGGCCGCGTCCGCGAGACCAAGCCCATAATGTGTGATCTGGAGGTGAGGATGATAGACAAAGACCTCCAGCAGATGATGCTAGGTTATCTTTAACCGACTTAAAAATCTTAATCTCAGCCAAAGTAGCAAAGGCTCAAGAGGTGTCCCTTCCCCTCTTATTGGGCCGTATTTCTGAAACAATTCGTGAGACTG
Source organism: Helichrysum umbraculigerum (assembly GCA_949592205.1). NCBI lineage: Eukaryota > Viridiplantae > Streptophyta > Magnoliopsida > Asterales > Asteraceae > Helichrysum > Helichrysum umbraculigerum. The sequence goes on from CATIUR010000007.1 coordinate 44,183,576, forward strand.
TTGCTGATGAATTTCAGAGGCGAGACGATGAAAATGAAATTGATCTTGAAAGACCCCCTCAGGGTGCTGAACAAAATGAGGAACGACCTCCAACACCGGTTGTTCAAAGAATACCACGAGAGCTGGATGAGGATCGTAAATTCAGCTATAAAGACTTTTCTGTTTGTAATCCGCCCGATTTTGAAGGTGAGATGGATCCGATTAAAGGTCAAAGGTGGTTATCTGAGGTTGAAGGGGCATTTACTACAGCAGAAGTCCCTAACCGATTGAAAGTGAGATATGCTTCTAATCTTCTTAAATCTCGTGCCAAATTCTGGTGGGAGGTTCAGTGCCGCACTTTAGGAGATGAAGCTATTAAAGTGATGACTTGGGAAGATTTTAAAAAGATGTTTGTTGAAATTTATTCGCAGGATGCTGATCTAAATAGAATTCGTCGTGAGTTCCTTTCTATGGAACAAACGACTGAGTCAATAAATGAGCTGGTGGGAAATTTTCTTGACCGAGCTCAATTCTGTCCAGAATACATGGCAAATCCTAAATTGCTCATGGATCATTTTCATACAATCCTAAAGAAAGAAATTCAACAGTTTGTCAATCCAAAGAAATGTAGTACTTTTTCTGAAATGGTAGACGAAGCTCGATTTCATGAGCTAGAGTTAAAGAAGGAGGAGAAAAGTTCTACAAAAAGGAAAGCTGAACCCACTTCTACTTCATCTAAGAAGTTTAGATCTGGTGGGAGTTTTAGAAAAGATGATCGAACTGAAGTCCCAGAATGCAAGATATGTCATAAAAGGCATCGAGGGGAATGCAAAGCCGGGACTCTTAATTGTTTTTCTTGTGGAAGGCCGGGACATTTTAGCAAAGATTGTCCCAATCCAATCAAAGTTTGTCATCATTGTCTGAAACCGGGACATATTCGACCTGATTGTCCTGAATTGAAATCTCAATCTACTTCTTCTGCTCCTCGCAAGAATACTGAGAGGAAGACGGTGGAACCACCGAAGCCTAGACACCGTTCCTTCCAGATTACTGCATAAGAAGCACAACGAGCCCCCGATGTGTTAACAGGTACCTTCTTTGTAAATCTTAAACCTGCATACATACTGTTTGATTCGGGAGCCTCACGATCATTTGTGTCTGAAAAGTTTTGTCGATATTTCTCAATTCCTCTTGCTGAGTTAGATGCTCCACTTGATGTGGAGGTTGCTGACGATAGGATTATCTTTGTGACAAATGTATATAGGGGCTGTCAGTTAGTGATTAACAATGAAACCTTTATTATAAATTTAATCCCGATGCAAATGGTTGAGTTTGATGTAGTTGTGGGAATGGATTGGCTAGGCAAACATAATGCTATAATTCAGTGTGAGAAGAAAATTATTCGTGTAAATTCGCCAAGTGGGGGAGTGATAGACATTTATGGAGAGAAAAGAAAACCATCCCTTTCTATTTGTACTTATGCTCGTGCTAAACGTCATTTGTCACGTGGATGCCAAGCTTTTCTGGCACATGTGATTGATACTCAGAAACAAACTCCCAAATTATCTGAAATCCCTGTTGTTAATGAATTCCCTGATGTATTTCCCGATGAATTACCTGGTATTCCGCCCGATAGGCAAGTCGAGTTTCGAATCGACTTAGTGCCAGGAGCCACACCTATAGTTAAAACACCTTACAGACTTGCCCCCACTGTAACACCCAGTATTTGGGTCTAGTAGTATTAAATATTTTCTAACTGTGAATCATTATTTAATGTGTTAGAAAATAGTTTTGAGTGCATTTTAGTCAAATAAATGGGTAAAAGAGTCGGATAATTTATTGTGACCAATAAATTATTGATGGTTTTAAATTAATTCAGTTGACGGTAAAATAATATAATGTTTCCCCGCAAATGGTTTTTAAGTTCCAGACAACGATAAATACGGGGAATGAAAATTAACCAATTATATGTTATACTCTATTTTGAGTCGGTTTATAACTTTCATCATATATCTATATACATACATACGTACGTACATATACATACATAAACATATAAACCCTAGATCAATTCCTAAAATCCTTTCACAACACTAAATTGAAGATGCCAAATCCGAATTTAAGCTTCAAGAACATGGATTATCACTCTCTAATCCTTCTACTCATCTTTGTAAGTCTTGATTACTTGATTATCATAAACCTATGAAATGGGGTTTTGTGTACATGATGAAATTAGGATGAGTAATGCTAAATTGAAGCTTGTAATGATGAAATAATTGTTAGTTGATATCTAATTCATGATTTGTAGTTGAAAATCTAACCTAGAAATGATATAAATGAATGATGATCATGAGTTAAGATATGGGTTAGTTGATAATTCATGAATTAAAGCTTGTAATCATGTTATAATGATTAGTTGATGCTTAAATGATGATTAGTATCTAAACCCTAAGTTAGAAATGGTAAAATTAAATGATGATCATGAAGAAAGTTTGGGTTTAGTTAATTATTCATGAAGTAAAGCTTGTTGATTTATGTTTAATACATGATTATAATCTAAGCCTAACATTTGATTGAAGGAAATGATTATGTGTTCTTGAGGTTAATGATGAATTTGATGATGATCATGGATTATATGATCAAATTAGCATTGGTTATAGCTAAGAACACTTAATTAATGATTAAAGATGATTGTGTGAATTTAATTGTTAAGTATTCATTAAACCAAATATTGTGGTTTTGATGAATTCATGAAATGAGGTTAATAACCTTAGTTGTGGTTTAACTATATTGGTTAGTGATGATTGAAGTGGATTAATGTGATGAGATGGTCATGATAATTATAAATTGAAAGGTGATTGTGAATCATGTTGTTACGATGCTAATTGTAATGTAGGCATAATGTTATATATATATATATATATATATATATATATATATATATATATATATATATATATATATATATATATATATATATATATTTTGAGACAAGTAACTAACTTGTGATATCATGTTGTATTCTCAGATGTGCAGAAGACTCAGTGATATTAGACTACTGAGTGGATGCCTGAGGTGGTCAGTGAGTGGATCTCTAATCCTCAGTGTAACTTGGTTGTAACGAGTTTGGTTACAACAAGTAACATATTATTACTATTGTAGTTGCCATGATAATTATGATAGCTAGTAATAATATTGTTGATATGATAACGTTGACCTGCTGAATATGTGATTTGTTGATTATGTGATCACTGGACTTGTTGTTGGCCTTCGGGCATCAGTTGTTAATGAGGTCAACGAGTTGTTGTTGAACTGTTGGTTGAGCTAGTCGGTTATTCAAGGTTTAACACACCTCCTGTGTTAGTTGAGAATAACCACTAGCTATCGGTCTCGTCCGTTATGGCCATACGGATATGGTTGGGTAAGTGTTCTTGGGAAGCATCCCGGGTATTATGGTTATCCCCAGAGCCACCGATGCCTCATTATGAAGTCCGTTGCTTGTTGAATAGTTGCTTTGATGATAAGTTGACCAGTTGAACAGTTGCCCTGTTGCTTTGCTAAATGGTGGTATTGTCTACTTTGTTGGTTATGTGTTAATTGTTGTATGCAAAGTTGTTGAGCTAAGTTAGCCTGTTGATTAGTTATCTACTCACTTAGCTTTATGCTAATCCCCCACTTAACACTTCTTGCAGGTTATTGATATATTTGGGTGGGCAAGAAGTTGGACTAGAAGGAATGTTTGACCGTGAAGCGTTACTCTGATAGTGGATTTGTTTAAAATAATATTTTATCACGTTTTATATAACACCTCTGTTGTGAAATTATGTTTTAAAAAGGTTGAATTTTATATTTTGAAAAAATGAGGTAAATTATTACTAGCTAATTGGACTTACGCTTCCGAATTACTATATTTAAATGATTATAAATGAGGGGTGTTATACCCACCGAAATGCAAGAGTTAATGAAACAATTGCAAGAATTGCTCGACAAAGGTTTTATTCGTCCGAGTAGTTCATCATGGGGTGCACCGATTTTATTTGTTAAAAAGAAAGATGGCACCATGAGAATGTGTATCGATTATAGAGATTTGAACAAGGTTACTATTAAGAATAGGTATCCTTTGCCTAGGATTGATGACTTGTTCGACCAGTTACAGGGTGCTAGTTTCTTCTCGAAGATTGATTTACGTTCTGGTTATCACCAATTGAAAGTTCGAGAAGAAGACGTTTCTAAAACTGCTTTTAGAACTAGGTATGGCCATTATGAATTCGTGGTTATGCCTTTTGGTCTGACAAACGCTCCTGCAGCTTTTATGGATCTCATGAATCGAGTGTGTCGACCTATGCTCGATAAGTTTGTAATTGTTTTTATTGATGATATCCTTATCTATTCTAAATCTGCTGAAGATCACGGTGCTCATTTAAGGCAGGTTTTACAAACTCTGAGAAATGAAAAACTCTATGCCAAATTCTCCAAGTGTGAATTTTGGCTTCGGGAAGTGCAATTTTTGGGTCATGTTGTGAATAATCGGGGTATTATGGTTGATCCTGCAAAAGTGGAGGCGGTGATGAAATGGGAACCTCCAACCAATGCAACTAAAGTTAGGAGTTTTCTGGGTTTAGCAGGTTACTACAGACGGTTTATCCAGGATTTTTCCAAGATTGCTACTCCTCTCACAAAGCTTACTCGCAAAAATATCATATATGAATGGAATGATGCCGCTGAACAAGCTTTTCGTACTTTGAAATTAAAGCTTAGTCAAGCTCCTGTCTTAGTACTTCCGGATGGTATCGATGACATGGTAGTTTACTGTGATGCTTCTCGGAATGGTCTAGGTTGTGTCCTTATGCAGAGAGGTAAAGTGATTGCTTATGCTTCTCGACAACTGAAAGAACGTGAGAAAGGATATCCCACTCACGATTTGGAACTGGCAGCGGTTGTCTTTGCTCTAAAAATCTGGAGGCATTACTTATATGGTGTGAAGTGTACCATTTACACTGATCACAAAAGCCTCAAATATTTCTTTGATCAGCGTGACCTTAACATGAGACAGCGACGTTGGCTTGACTTGGTAAAGGATTATGACTGTGAAATTCTTTATCATCCAGGAAAGGCTAACGTTGTAGCTGATGCTCTTAGTCGAAAAGCGATGCATCATGCTTTAATTGTTAAATCTCTTCGCATTACTGTCATTCCTGATTTACTTGATCAGATTAAGGATGTCCAACAAAAGGCATGGAAAAAAGGTTTTTGGAGAGCAGAACGTATTAAAGGTCAAATTCCAAACATTGTTGAGGATTCTCGTGGGATAAAAACACGTTATGGAAGAATCTGGATTCCTAATTCACCTGAGCTGAAAAGGTTGCTACTTGATGAAGCTCACAAGTCCAGATATTCCATTCATCCTGGTGCAACAAAAATGTACCACGATTTGAAGATTGATTACTGGTGGCCAGGAATGAAACGTGAAATTGTAAAATATGTCGAACAATGTCTAACGTGTTTGCAGGTTAAAGCAGAACATCAAAAGCCGTTTGGCAAAATGCAACCATTGGACATACCAGTTTGGAAATGGGAGCACATTACTATGGACCTTATCACTAAATTACCCAAAACTCAACGTCATCATGACACTATTTGGGTGATAGTTGATAGGTTGACAAAGAGTGCTCTATTCTTGCCAATTAAGGAAACTTATACTTCCGAGGCACTTGCTGATTTGTATGTTAAGGAAGTTATAGCACGTCATGGTAGCCTATTTCTATTGTTTCTGATCGAGATAGCCGATTCACTTCTAGATTTTGGAACAAATTTCAAGAAGACTTAGGTACTCGTGTTCATCTGAGTACTGCATACCATCCTCAGACTGACGGGCAGAGTGAAAGAACCATTCAGACGCTAGAAGACATGTTGAGGGCATGTGCCATTGATTTTAGTGGTAACTGGGATACTCACTTACCGTTAGTTGAGTTTTCTTATAATAATAGTTATCACTCAAGCATTGGAATGCCACCTTATCAGATGTTATATGGCAGAAAATGTAGAACTCCAATTTGTTGGGGTGAAATTGGGCAAAGAGAACTGGGCAGTACTGACATTGTCCAGAAAACTACAGAGAAAATTGATCAAGTCAGAGAACGTTTGAAAACTGCCCAGGATCGACAAAAGTCTTATGCTGACAATCGAAGGCGCCCAATTGAATTCCAAGTTGGAGATTTTGTTATGTTAAAAGTTTCTCCATGGAAAGGTATTATCCGATTCAGAAAAAGAGGAAAGTTAAGTCCTCGATTCATTGGTCCCTTTAAAATCCTTGAAAGAGTTGGAAAGGTAGCTTATCGTCTCGAGCTGCCTAATGAATTAGCTGAAATTCATAACACTTTTCATGTGTCTTATCTGAGAAAGTGTTTAGTTGATGAAGCCGCTTATATACCATTGGATGAAATTGAAATTAATGATCAATTGAATTATGTTGAACAACCAGTGATAATTCTTGATGAGAAGATAAAGAAGCTAAGGAATAAAGAGATAAAGTTGTTCAAAGTCCAATGGAAGCATCGTAAGGGTTCAGAATTTACTTGGGAACCCGAGAAGGAAATCATTCGTTATTATCCAGCCATATATCAGGAATGGATTGTGAGGACACAATCCTGAATAAGTGGGGGAGAGTTGTAACGCCCCAAATTCTGTAAGTTTAAAACTTTAAAATATATTATTTTAAATGTTTAAGTTAGTAGGACTAACTGTGTAAAGTAATTTATGTTTATAGGACTTGCCATTTATTGAATTAGTTAGTAGAGGGACTCAGTGTGTCAATTATGATAAATTGAGGGACCTAAATGGAAGTAGCAATATTAAAACTCAGTTCTGTATCATTCTTTCTCATTCCAAAACACAGAAACAAAGAGTACGTATTTTAGGTGTGTGTGTGTGTGTCGATTTTAAGGAAGAATAAGGAAGAACATCAAATTAAAGCTAGGGTTTCGATTTGGAGAGTTAAAAATCATTAATTCTTCAGTCTAAAGGTATTATTAACTTCCTTTCTTATTTAATTTGATGATTTGAAAGATTTAGGTTAAACCCTAACTTTGGGTTCTTGATAAATTAGTGAGTTATTAGCTTAATTGATGGTTTTGATCAAGTAATATGATGTTGTGTTAAATTATAAAGTGATGATCCTTGTTTTGATATAAAGGAATTGATAATTACATATAAAATGGGTAGTTCATGAAGATGGAGATATTGATATATGTGTGTATGCACTAAGAGTGGTAATCTTGGTGTAAGTTGGTAATATTGATTAGTAAACATGTTAAACTACCCATTTGTATGTAATTAGTGATAAAGTGTATGAGACAATTTATGAAACTATAAGTGTTATGAAATTTCACTTAATTAATATAATAGATGAAGCTGAATATGTAATTGATACTTGATTATATGATTATGTGAATTAGGTGATAAACGTGATCAAAGTGTTGTTACGAGTGATTTTATAAGTGGGCTATCGCGAGGTAAGTTAATGGATGATGCTATCTTTCTTCAAGTAATGCTTATTCCATTCACTTGGAAGGACCGGTAATGGATATGTCATTTACTTGATGAGTTATGATTATATACCGGGGTGTAGGCCCGAAGATGTTAATTCTTGCGGGAATTAGCATAAGATATTATGGATCCTTAATATACGTATGTTGAATTGATATTGAATGTTAATGATAGCCCATTGCTTACTAAGCGTTATGCTTACTTTATTATGTTTATGTATTTCATAGGTGAGCCAAGTGGGACCCAACGAGACCCGGGCAAGAGACCCGAGGGATGCTAGTGGTGGAACTTGTTGCTTTACTGGTAACAAGTTATTTCTCTTGAATCATGCTCTCGATGTTAATATCACCCCTTTTGGTTAAAGAACAATGTTTTGTCATATATAGTTTGAAGTCAAAGTGTGTTGTTAATAGTCTAAGTCAAACTTACTGCAGTTGGAAAGTTAAAGTAGTCAACGAGTCGTTGTATGGTCGTTGACATTTTTGGAGGAGCTTATGTAGATCACTTGATGTATAATTATGGTTTTATGTGAAAATGATGTTTTATGGTTATAATACAATTCTAAATGTAAAAGTGATTTAGTTTGACTTAGAAAAGTCAATGACATGTAAAATGATCATTGGAATAGTGGAAATATGGGTAGAAATCCAAACGGGTCAGAAAAGTGCCCAAATGGGTCATTTAATGGCTTAACGGGTAAAATGAGTTGTGGTTCGGTTATGGTGAATATTACAATAGCTTTAGGTTTTAAATATATTAGTGGATAAGTAGTAAAAGTATTGTGACCTGAAGTCTTGAGGTTTGAAATCTGATACGTCCACGGAATTGCATAAAATAGTCATTTTTGGATCAATGATCCAAATCCCAATAAAATGCGAATTTTCGAAAAGTGGGAATTGGGAAATGTTTGTATTGTCATATTACACATGCCTGCAAAATTTTATGGTCATTGGACTAGTCGTTTTTGAGTTATGTTTGAAGTTCGGGAAATTGCAATAAGTAGTGCAGAACTGGAATTTTGCTGAAAAGGGTAGGAGCCGGCAGGTTACACCCAGACCCGGCGGGTCCTAAAGGGACCCGGCTGTTCCTACTTCAAACCGGCGGCTTCTCCCGTATTAAAAACTGAGTTAGCTTCTGTTTGTGCCCAATTTAATTAACCCGGGGTTTTTCCCTATGACCCTGCTGCTCAACCCGAAGACCCGGCGGGTCCTCCTTCCCAGCCGACGGGTTCTGCTTCACTTCCAGCCATTTTTGTTTTTGAGTCCAGAATTAGGATCTTAGGGTCAGGTTAATTAACTGGACTCTATTAGTACCTTTGAGTCCGGTCGTTTATTACCCAATTGGACTCTATTAGTGTTTTTAGGTCCAGTCAATTATTTCCAACTGGACTCTATTAGTGTCTTTAGGTCCAGTCATTTATTACCCAACTGGACTCTATTTAAAAATAAAAAGGATTCGAGAAATTCTATGCACTGGACTATATTAGAAATTTTTAGTTAAAATACATAGTAATAAATAATAAATAAAGTTAATAAATAAATTAATGTAAAAAAAAAAAATTGGTTCTAAAATTTCGGGGTGTTTCATAACACATGTGTTAAAGTGTTTCATTTAGGGTTTGGGGTTAGGGTTTAGGGTTTAGCGTTTGAGGTTTGGGGTTTCTCCCCGAAACCCCAACCTCAAACCCTAAACCCTAACCTCGAACCATACACCCTAAACGCTTTACAAAACTATAAACCCTAAATCTTAATAAACCCTATTAAACCCTAAACCCTACTAAACCATAAACCATAAACCCTACTAAACCCTATATCTAAATTAAATGTTCAATCAAATATTAACACATGTGTTAGTAAAATATGAAACCCACCAAAAAATGGAGAAAAAAAACTCGTCGAAAGTATGCCTTGGGGGACGGCAAATCGAAGAGAATAAAACGCTGAATCTAATGGTGCATGAGTTTTTACATGTGGAACATTCTCTTTATACACATGACACTATATGATTGGTACTTTCATTCTTTCAATAATTATTGTTCTTCAATGAACTTTTCTCTATGTAAACATTATAAATTCTTAATGCTCCTAAAAGTTATTCACATCATGGCTAACCAAAGTTCTTACATCATTATTCCTTTTATTTAAAATCATATCACCAAAATACTGTTAAAATGATTAAATTGCTCGACCAATTGAAGAGTAGTACATTTTCATTTTTCAGAATAAGAAGTGTTATAACAATCAATTCTAGTTTCTAATTGAGGGACCAAAATCAATAATAATTACATGGTTAATTTAAGTATCACGATGGTTGACTTACTTGACCACTTTTGGGCTTTGGTTGTGGTTCCTTGTCCACCAAAAACATGTAGCATGAAAAGTGACATAATTTGCATGTCAAACCCTTACTGGTCGACAACCCGTAACTTAAGGAGGTAAATATATATAATGATTAATAAATGACGTGGCAAACGTGTTTTGTAAACAACTTAACGATAATAATTCCATCATAATACAATCGAACACTCAACAAACCAAAATAATGGTGTAAATTAAGGTCGAAGACAAAATTCGTACACAAATCAAATCATGTAGTTGGATTAGATAACTAATATCGAATCAAATTGATAATCAAATGATCAAATCAAATATTTGAGTTAATTAATAAGTCGTTTTGTAACGATATGATATGATATTTCGTATTCGATTGATTAAGTTTACAGAGTTTAAGCTCATCGTTTATTACATTAAAATCAAGGTTCGTGAAAATTTGGAGTCACGCAATATATGTGTAGGTGATGATATCACCCGACACCAATGATTTGAAGTTGGGTATGTTGTTAATTATAGCAGACATCAAGTATCGAATTTGTTAAACATCGTTAATGCATGTCGCAATTGCTATTATATTGTTAAGGGTCATGATTCGGATTTAATTCGTTTAAAACAAAGTTACAGTCATAATAACAAGAGTTTCGCTGACTAGTACCATAAGGGCACAAGTTAACAAGTATTTAATAAACTTAAAGTTTCTATAATTATCTAAAAAATACAATTAATGCTCGTTAACTAAGTGAATTATATTCTTTCCATGTTTAGGTTGATATTTAATTAAATAAGAAATGTAAAACTTCATTTAATACTTGCTAATTTAATACTTGCTAACTTGAGCCCTTAAGGTACTAGTTAGCCATATAGATGGCATCCGTGAGTCGTGGGTACGGATATGCCAAACCTATTACCCGTATGTGATAGGTTTTTTTGACCCGTGAACCTACGGATACCCACTAGCGGGTTTATTTTTACACCTGTATCCACGACCCACGGGTCGCGGGTAACCCGCGAGTTTTAAATAATACAAATATTTTATCAAATATCAAAAGATTTTATATAATTTTAATATAAAAAAGATGTTTTAAAACAAGTTCAAATCAATGGATCGTAACTTTAAACGAATTAAATTGTTAAAATTCAAGACATGCGGACTAGTTCGATAACTGTTAATTTATTTGATAATTTTTATTGATCGTTTGATAAGTTTGCTATTCAAAACATGAGTACTATACTTTTTAGTCTCTATATGTATAGTTTCATTATATATTGTTAAAATTAACCATTATATATACATATATATGTGATAAATTATACAAATTCACTTGTGCGTAACTATAATGTGTTTTATAGGTTTGCGGGTCGGGTTTACACACGGGTATAAGTTCATACTAATCACCCGCCCGCGACCCGCCAACGAGTAAAAGTTCAGACCCATAACCCACCCACGAGTAAAAATTTCACGGGTTTAGTCACCCACGATGAGCGTGTACCCATGAATCGCGGGTGTTTTCTCGCCCATTGTCATCCCTAGTTAGCCAAACCTTTTTATATCCAACTAAAGCAAGGGTAATGAACATTTGCTAACTAAATATTTCATAATTGCAACTGTATATCTTACAGAGTTAAAATTTTGTTGAATAACAATTAAAATGGGATTAAATGACCTAAAATTACTGCTATTAAAAATAAGACCCAATTTTTTGAACGCACTTGGTATACGTTTATAACAAGGGTTAATTTGAAAATTGTTAGGAAAGTGCAATTTTTTTGTAGTGAACTTTACTCATGCATTTGTAAAAATTAATTCAGCAGCAGGACTTATTAAAAAGATGATACTTAGAAATACCAATTTTTTATTTGATAAATCATTTCTTAATAATAAATAATCACACGGACGTATTTAGGCTAGAATAATCTAAATTTTATTTATACATTTTTACAAATGATGATGCAATTTTGATGGATAAGTTTATTATATTTAATTACAACTAAAACCGTTTTTTTATGTAACGGCAAATTTCGGAATATTTAAATTTTAACAATAGTATCAACTTGATAATTGATTTGTTAAACAAATGGTGTAATTAATTTGCCTACGAGGTGCTACGTGGAAAGTAACCCTTGACCAAACTAACATATGTAGAAGTCGTAACTCGTAACTGTGTGCCCTATCATATATAGATAAAAATGCATTTTATCTATGTATAACACACGCAAAATTCATCTTGAGGTCGACGATCGGTAATTGTTTAACTACCGAAAGAAGAACCGAGAAATATGATTCTGTCTCATTTTTTTTTTATCTAATATAATTACGTACGAGGTCATGTATACCCCACTTTTAATTGGTCTGTTACTTCTTCGTAGTTATGTTCTCATCGAGTATGTACAACATGAATTCCTAAATATACTAACGGGTGAAGTGGTCGGCGCCGTTTTATGTTATATGGAATGTCGTTTTCTACTGTTCATTAGGGGTAGGGTAGTAATTTTGTATTGAACTTTATTGATATATATTTAATGTATAGCTTAACTTAAGCAAAGGCTTTTGTAGCCCTCTTGGTTTTCATGGAGTTTTGTATGCAGAAGGTCGTGTGATCGAATCTTACTCATTGTATTTTTTTTTCTTTTGTTTTGAGACCACACAAAAAGAGGTTAGATTTATAATTTTATATTTTATTCAAAAACATTAAAGAAAATGATATTTTTATAATTTTATATACTAATAATATTAAAAAAAATATGTAACTTATGAGCAACTTTATTTAAAAATAATACGGAAAAATATACACACTCTTAATCACATATTACTTACGACTCTTTTTCATATGAATCCAAATTGATAACTATTGAAGCCTTTGCTTTGTTCGCAAATTATTCTAATCAACTATAAGTAGTTATTGTTTATTTTTTTTTATTTGAAGATGTGTTGGGCTGTTTTTCTACATGATGATATAAATTTTATTTCATAGTCAGTCTATTCTACATATTTTATGTCAGTAAATTCATAACAATAAATCATATCTAAAATTTTCTTACGCTAATATGACACTTTTTAAATACCCGCGGTGAGGCGCGGGCTTTAACTACCCTTGTTTAAGCCAAAATCCAATCAGGTTGATGCTATTAGACTCCTGCGCTTTGGGCCACAATTTGGGCTTCTGGTTCTGTGATGGGCTGGTCGGATCATGGCAGGCCTGTTGGACTCTTTTTAATGTTTATAGATTTCTGAAAAACAACCAATTATCTTTCGTAGTTTCGTTTATTTGCTTTTTGTCCCGATTTCAAAAATATAAGGTGTACATAACTACATAAGTTCGTAAAAGTACAAGTTCCGTCTCCTTTTCAGTTATTCGATTGAAGTTCTGGAAATTATTAAAATACATTTGGAGTTATGCGCGTTTAATTATGAAAAATATTATCATTTCTTCTTTTATATCTTTCAAGTATTTTTTGAAAACTGATAAAAATTTAGAAAATATGTTCAAATGTTAAAGATATAATTTTCGTTTTTTAGAATAAGAAATGTACTACCTCCGTCCCATCAGAAATGTCCACTATTGACTTTTGAAAGTCCTTCTTTTACAACTTTGACCTTGAATATTTTTATTTGTGTTATATAATATTTGATGCAAACTATATGAATGAATTGGGTCTTTAATGTATTTTCATTGATATAATTTTCATCATGTAATATATAACACAAACAAAAATATTTAAGGTCAAAGTTGAAAAAGAAAGACTCTGAAAAGTCAATAGTGGACATTTCTGATGGGACGGAGGGAGTAGTAAATTATAAATCATATATGATCTTTTCTAAAAAAAGTCCTACATTAACACATTTTTTAAATTTTTTAGTTTTCTTAGAAATTTTTTTGAAAAAATAAAGTAAGTATTCGTAATCAAGATACTAAACGCCCCCATTGGCCCATTATATTTGATGGTATCATATTGCTATATTTTAGTTTACCAAGTGTAATAAAATAAATCTGGCATAAGTTACGAAAATTATAGGACAGGGGTGAACTCGAAGATATTTAAAAAGAAAAAGTAAATGGCCCATGCAGGTCTCGAACCTGCGACCTTCGCGTTATTAGCACGACGCTCTAACCAGCTGAGCTAATAGGCCATCTTGTTTATGTGATTCATAGCTATTTATATGTTCTTTGTTAAACTGTTTATTAGAAGGCTAATGATATTTCCACCAAAAGATTCGATAAATCTACCATACTTATGCTATAAAAGCTTGTACTGTACAAACCAGAATTGCAGAATTGTGGTGGATTTATCAAAATCATAACACCCTTATAAGAAGGTATCATTGTGTCACAAAACTGTAGATCGATAGCTCCTAGCTGCAAACCTGCAATGATCCATGGAAGACGAACAGCAACAACATCTCTTAACAAAACCCTAATCCAGTTTCTACAGATTCGAACTAAAACCAGCGCACAACCCAATTCTTCAAACCCAAATTTGGGTTCTTTCCTTGTAATAGCGTCCATAGCCAAATCACTCTCCGAACCCGGAGGTACTCGTAACCTTAATCATGAATCAACTTCAATTTCATTATCTGATTCACTTATTATTGAAATTCTTAAACGAAACTCACTTGATGTATCGAAAAAAGTTGATTTTTTCAAGTGGTGCTCTCTCAGACATTTATACAAACACTCGGCGTGCACTTATGCACAGATGCTTAAAACCTTATGTATAAACCCTATAATTTATAAAAATGATATATTTGAGATTCTTGTTAACATGAATCGAGAAGGGGTGGTTCTTGATTCAACAACTTTTAAATTTATACTTGATTCTTTTATAAAGTTTGGTAATTTTGATTCTGCTCTAGAAGTGTTGGATCATGTGGAGAATATATTAGATAGATTAAATGTTGATGTTTATAATTCCGTTGTTGTTGCACTTCTTCGTAGCAATCGTGTAAGTATGGCGTTGGTTACGTTTTTTAAAGCGTTGGATGTAAGTGAAAATAATAGTTTTGTTGATGTTGGTGTTTGTAATGAGCTGCTCTTGGCATTACGAAAAAAGGGTATGCGGACGGAATTTAGAACTGTTTTTGATAAGTTAAGAGAAAAGAAGCGTTTTCCGGTGGATGTGTGGGGATATAATGTGTGTATTCATGGGTTTGGTAATTGGGGAGAGATGGAAACTGCATTGAATCTTTTTAAGGAGATAAAAGAAATGAGCACAATTAGTCCTGATTTGTGTACTTATAATAGTTTGATTCAAGGTCTTTGTTTTAATGGGAAAGTGAACGATGCGCTTATAGTTTGGGAGGAGTTGAAAAATTCCGGCCATGAGCCCGATGGTTTCACGTATCGTATAATTATACAAGGATGTTGTAAATGTTACAGAATGCACGACGCTGTTAAAATATTTAGTGAGATGCAACATAATCGTTTTCGTCCAGATACTGTTGTGTATAATTCTGTGATGGATGGTTTTTTGAAATCACATAAAGTTATGGAAGCGTGTGAGTTGTTTGAGAAAATGGTTGATGATGGTGTGAGGGCTACTTGTTGCACGTACAATATTTTGATTGATGGGTTGTTTAGGAATAGAAGAGGTCAGGCTGCGTATGAGTTGTTTGGAGAGTTAAAGAAGAAAGGTCAGTTTGTGGATGGGATTACTTTTTCGATTGTTGTGTTTCATATATGTAAAGAGGGAATGATTGAGGAGGCTTTGCAATTGGTGGAAGAAATGAAAG
Source organism: Helichrysum umbraculigerum (assembly GCA_949592205.1). NCBI lineage: Eukaryota > Viridiplantae > Streptophyta > Magnoliopsida > Asterales > Asteraceae > Helichrysum > Helichrysum umbraculigerum. Next base: position 44,199,161 of record CATIUR010000007.1, read on the forward strand.
GTAGAGGTTTTGTTGTTGATTTAGTTACGATAACTCATCTTGTGGTAGCTATTAATAAAGAAAGCCGAAGGGATTTGACGGATAGACTTTTGAGACGTATCAAAAATAGTGATTTGATGCCGACTGTTCTTGAATGGAAAGCTAATATGGAAGCGTTAATGAAAAAGCCACAGAGTAGAGAAAAAGATTTTACTCCTATGTTTCATGCAAAAGGTGATTTTGAAGATATTGTGAGTTTGATTACTTCACCTAAATCGACCTCTAAAAGTCAAGAAACAGTTGACCCGTGGTCATCTTCGCCTTACATGGATCACTTGGCTAAAGACTCAAAATCACAAAGTCAGCTACTGCATTCATTAAGGGGGAAACGTGTTCAAGAAAAAGGTGTGGATACGTTTGATATTGATATGATGAATACCTATATGTCTGTATATTTAACCAAAGGAAAGTTAAGCTTAGCCTGCAAATTGTTTGAGATTTTTACTGATTTGGGTGTTGATCCTGTGAATTACACTTATAATTCGTTAATGAGTTCGTTGGTGAAGAAGGGGTATTTGAATGAGGCTTATGGAGTGCTTTCTGAAATGGGCGATAAGGTTGGTACTGCTGACGTGGCAACTTACAATGTGATATTTCAAGCATTGGGTAAGATGGGTAGGGCAGACCTAGCTGGTGCTGTTTTGAGGAAACTCACAGAGGGTGGGTTTCTTGATCTAGTGATGTATAATACTTTGATTAATGTATTGGGGAAGGGTGGAAGATTTGAGGAGGTAAATCAAGTTTTTGAGCAGATGAAGAAGAGTGGAATAAACCCTGATGTTGTGACGTATAATACACTTATTGAAGTTAATAGCAAAGCGGGTAGATTGAAGGAGGCCCATCAGTTCCTGAAGATGATGGTGGATGCAGGTTGTTCTCCAAATCATGTTACGGATACAACTCTAGAGTTCTTGGATAAAGAGATCACAAGAGAAAAACAGAAACACAAACACAAACACAAACAAAGGTGAGCTCGTTTAAGTATTGAAGTTTGTGATATGTCTTTATCCAAGAAATTGCAAGTTGAGGTTTTGGGTTTGGTTGTTCGTATGCCTAAAAAGTTGTACAAGGAGATATGATTGTCAGTGATAATTTTTCAGAGTTTAAAGAGACTTGGACTTGAATGTTAACTTCTAGATTCTACAATGGTTCTGAGGACAAAGTTCGTAGCTGAAGCTGCAGTTATGCACATATGCAACTGTAAGATGTTTGATAAAGTTAAATCTTTTTGGATTGACGAAAACTACTTTTGCTATAACAAGATTTGATTATTATGAGGTGGAGATGAAGAAGAAATTCAAAGATGTAATGTCCAAGTATGGGTCAGATGGGCTGTGTTTGTCGAGTGTAAATTGATCAAATTCAATGTATTAGTCAGCTCAGAAGATTTGGTTGTTGCATAACATAAGATGGGTTTTTCTGTAAGCTGAGCACAACAGTGTAGTTCTTGCATAAGCTGTTGACATGTACTTTTTGCTGTATAAGTTATACCTGAGCGGACTTTCTGAGTTTTGTTTGAAGAGTAAGCCCTGTTTATGTTTATTCTATGATTATAAGCAGAATGTTGTGATTTGTGTTTATCTTTAACTATTCATAATAATATTTCTGTCTGATTCAGTTATATAGTACTAGTGGTATGCGGCGGAAAAACTAAAGAATAAGTCAAATTCATAAATAGTTATACGCACGTAAAGTTTTACCATAATATAACAAACCAGTAAAGTTGTCACATGAAAAGCCACCTTCAAGGCGTTAAGCTTTAATATTAGTTTTACCGTTATTAACGGATCCGAGATTGATTCACGACTTCAATTCTAAACTATCCTCTCATGAATAGTGAGATACTACTAAACTCCAGTTGTATGCATCAAAGAAGAATCGTTGATTTAAACTAACAGTAGATGTAACAGATCTATATTTTCAGATGCTAATTAGTACTCCGTAGTAGTTTATTAGTGTACTACTTCGACTTAAAACAATCAATTTAAACTCGGGACGAAGCCATCTCCAATGGACCAAACACTGATCATGAATTCCAAGTGTACATAACTAAGAAATTATTTGTTATTAATTACTGTACTACTAAGCAATCTTAATTAATTACAATTGAAATTTTGGGCCCCTATATTTCTTGAGTTTTCATAAACCTAAACATAAACTAATCAGTTTTAACTTGAGACTAAAATCATCTCTAGTGGACCAAAAACTCTTTAATTAAAAATGCACAAAACTTTTAAGAAATTGGTTTATTAGTGTACTACCTAAACTTTTAATTAACTCTAGACTTGGTTTTGGCTTTTTAATTCTTGAATAACCATTTTGCTTTTGAGCTAGATTAAAATCTAATCTAACATGAATCAAACGATCAAACGTATCACTGACACCCAATGAATTTATGATCAAGATGTACAACGTGATGCCTATTTAGACAATGCTGATAGGTTTTTAGGACCCAAACAAGAACACGTATAACCCTAGTTATACCCCACGACAATAAACGGATCAACAAAGCAATTAAGATAACGAGAATAGTAAACGAACACGAATATAACGTGGTTATATCCAATCTACTCGATTGGTTTAATCCACGGTCAAACTGGAGAGAGATCTTATTATTTTTCGGAGGTGTTAGGGTTACAATACAATGGGTTACATTATATATTAAATGAAACTTCGTACGAAAGTAAACACAGCCGACTTCAATTCTTTTGCCGACTTCAATGTTCCCATATTTACATGAGTCAAATCTTCCAAATAATGTCCACTATTATTATTCTAAAGATAGATAATAATAACTAATAAATTAGAATATACTTAATCTTCATAAAATCCTAACAATCTCCCACTTGAAGATTAAATCAACCCAACTCCAGTAACCCATAACTAAACGCCACTTTAATAGACCATGTTCAAACCAATACCGCCAAAACCATTGGGACACGCCGCACGACCACACCGAGTCGGAAGACTTTCGATACCAGTTACCAGAACTCCACTATTAAACTGTGACCAAGAAATCTCTCTAGTTTTTCACCTCCTCATTAGTTCATGAGAAGATCGGTTGAAGCCCGGCATGACTCCAACACTCTCGTTACACTAGCAACCCATCCATACAGCCTTTCGTTTACACAATCTTTCTTTCCAACAAAGAGAAGACCACCCGGTAAAACAACCACGTGAATATAACCATCAAGGCAGCCGTGTGAAAATACCATCACACCCTTGATCATCCACTCAAACACTCTTGCTTTCACCGTTGGATCACCGACCACAAACATGCGCATGAATTTCGGCAAACACAACTTTCCCCAACGAGCCAACTCCCACTGTATGGAATCAACATCAAACGCGGCTCTCGAAAAAGTATCTTGCTCACCACCCTCGGTCAGTCGCAACCTAGTTGCCATCGGAGAAGATCTAACCCAAGACTTGAAAACTCTAGTAGTACCGAGATGAAAAACCGAATCCATAAAAACCCCAAGGCTCCCACTCAATGCCAAACTTCTACTAGTTTCAACTCTTCCCGAACTCCCACTCATTCCAGATCTCTCAACAATCTCGTGAAGCTCAAGTCGACTAGGAATTTCAACACCTACCTCACCACCTAGCCATTCCTCATTCGGAATCTCAACCATATATAAGGTCCCCCGTTTATAACCGCAAGCAATCACCAAACTTCCCTTGATAACCTTCCATTGTTGGTCGCCAAACCTAACATGGTACCGCTCATTATCCAACTGCCCAATCGAGATCAACCGCCTCTTGAGCTTGGGAATGAACCTCACATTATTGAGGACCCAGTCTGTACCAAGGTGAGTTTTGAGGACAACATCCCCAATACCCGCAACTTTAAGCTTCCTTCCGTTCGCAAGACGAACCCTACCGGAATAAAACCTAAAATTCGTCATCTCTTCCATCCACGGGATAGCATGAAAAGATGAACCCGAATCCAAAATCCAAAATTCCACAAGATTCTCTTCACAGCAAAGCAACGCATCTTCAGTCGTATCAATCGTCGTATTAACACCCGGTTTGCCATTCGGACATTGATACCTAAAGTGACCCAGTTGCTTACAATTCCAACACGTGACGTTCCTATTCTCCGATGGCTCCCTCCGCGATCTAGATCTACTTTTACTACGCCCCCTGCTAGTCACACTTAGAGCTGATGAACCCGAATACTCACCGGAATCTTTCCTTCTAATTCCCTCACCGAGTATCAAATCACGGATCCCCTCAAACGTCAACTTAGTAGTTCCAGATGAACCACTAACAGCTGTAACCATTCCAGACCAACTGTAACACCTGCTAAATTAGGATAATTAATTATGCCTAATTAATTGTAACTAGATGTAATTAGTATGTAATAGGACTAATTGCAGACTCTATTTGTATATATATAAGGTGATTTATATATATATGTGTGTGTACTTACGCGATTTGGATAAATCGTGCGAATTAACCGGACGGAGTCCGACACAGTTTACTTGGACGTTGGTGACAGAAATTTACTTAAATAATGAGAACGTATTTTGTTATATAAAATACGCAACAGAACGAGCATTATTTATATATTATAGTGATGACATTTTAACTAACGCAACAAAACGTAATAAACGCGACTTAATAATTGAAATATTGCGACAAATGTTTTTATTATTAATTTCAAAGTATTTTTATTTAAATATTCCAGTTATATTTTTAAAAATATAACGGTTTGATTAAATACTAAAAACAAAGGATTAAACGATTAGGACACGGAGTAAATACTGAGTTTTTGGGGAGCGTTTACCCCTCCCTTGTCTCTTGGATCAGCCAACACCCCTTCCCCCTCCTCATTCTTCTTTCATTTTCATTATCTCCAAAAACACACACACCTCCAAAAACACTCTCACTAAAAATACTACCAAATTTTCGGACTACAAACCGACCCACGAAATTTACATATTCGGAATCACCATCACGAGTGGAGCAAGAATATCAAGATCGTTTTCACCATTTCATCCTCCATTTAGCTCGATTTGCAAAAGTAAGAAATTCCTAAAATCTTAGATCTATTCAAATTGGTGTAATGTTTTGATGTTTTGATGTGTACACAACTTAGATATAACCTAATATATGAAGAATACACGATTTTATAGCTCAAAAATGGGTTAGATTTGCGTTTTTGGTCGAAAATTCTTGAAACCCGAAAGTTTCTGGGCTGGTGTTCATACATGCGACACAAGCCTTGTGTCGCATGCTATGTCGCATAAACCCGTTTGTGTCGCACCTTGTGTCGTACAAATCCGTTTGTGTCGTAACCTTTGCGACACAATATTGTGTCGCACTCTATGTCGCATACTATGTCGTATTTTATACGACACAACCTTTATGTCGCTATTGAATTAGCATCGCAAGCTTTTTGCGACACAACCACTGTGTCGCAGGGCTCTTGTGTCGCATCCTTCATGCGACACAACCCTTGTGTCGCATGACAAATTTTAGTGTCGCATTTTGTGTCGCAAAACACAGCAGATTCACAAATAAATTCCAAGTTAAGTGTTATACATTTCGGACTTCAAACGACTATACGATATAACAGCTAAGGTACATTGAAACATGTTTTTCAAGCATAACAATTCAAGCAAGTTTATAAATGTCGAGATTAACGTTCAACTAAGTCACCAACGGGCCCAAACATGTTTTCCAACAAACGAACAATTACAAACATACAGATAAACATCGGCTATACTAGTTGTGTACAACTAAACGAAACGTCTCATGAGACACATACTTACATAACTTCATATGAATAGGCATTTGAAGGTTACGGGTTCGGAGAACCTACTTGCTATATTTACTACTTGCTATTTGCTACAGCTTATTACCAGACTCAGGTGAGTCTTACAGCCCCACTTTTACTGTTTTATACTTTGGGGTGAGATACTTAGCAACTGTTTTACGTATGAACACAATGTACTGAACTGAAAACATTATTGATTACAAACAAACGCATGAGTTACTTTTATCCACTGAAAGCCTCCTAATCGTAAGTTGTTAGTTATGGACTTAAGCGCGATTACTAATAGATGGATCCATTTGGGACTGACAATCCCTGTCTGGGGTGGTAGCGCCACCACGTACTGATTTACACGTAGAAACAGACATATTAGTATTTGTTACATATGAGTGTGCGGATAGCACTCACGGGGGTACGTGATATATTCACACTACATTGTTAAGCTTCAACTTATGAGCTCATGGCACTGTACTGATTAACTGATTTACTTACTTTGCTTGATAGCAATACGGGTACATACTTGTGGTTCATAACACTTACTTATTACTAAACCTGTGAGATTCACCAACCTTTTTGGTTGACACTTTTTAGCTTTGTATCTCAGGTACACTTACGGAGTAGGGTCACTCCAGGATTACTAGCTAGAGTCGCATGATTTTACAAACTGCATTTAACGGAGATTCTTTGGCATTATCTTTTGTAACTATGGTTATGTAATAGAATCTCCCGCTATACGCGTGGGCTCTAGGGAATTACATTTTGTATACGAAAACCTTCGGTTTTCAAACGATTATTAATTATGAAATGTAACTATTTTACAAACGTCTCATTTAGAGGTCGTTTGCTATTAATCTTGTGCTTTGTATATTGATTAGTAACACCCAATGTATGCTTCCGCAAATCGTTAAATTTGGGGGTGTTACAGATTGGTATCAGAGCCTAAGGTTATAGTGAACTAGGTTGCATTTAGTGAGCCTAGACTATGACCATTAGGCAGTATCCCTTATTAGGTATAACCGGTTCAGTGATTTCATCATACGAGTTTAATTTAACATAGCCTGATCAACTATGTACAATTAAGCAAAGATGATGTAAGATCTGAAAGGGGTTATGGCTGAACAGGGTACAATAGAAGACTCTGACCTCGAGAGAACCGAGACTTAAACATGTTTATGCTAAGACGCTCAATAGGCTATATTATATAGGGACTATATGAATATAGGCCTCGATCTTACTAACGCTTTGTCTCAGAAATGGCAAGCATCCCATCCGATTCATCTCGTTCTCAATCCGGGTCGCAGAACCCGAGGGTAGCTAGGAGGAACAACAGGTTGCCTCGAGCTGGCCCGTACTCCACTCACTTCATCTTGCCGGCCTTAGCTGCTAGGGTGAACCAACACGAGCAACGACTTCGCACCATGGATGTCGTGTTGCAGGAAACAAACGAAAACTGGAGACTTACAGCACTTGAGCGCATCGAACAAGTCTCTGAGGATCACGAAACCACCGTTAATAATGTGGACGTTCTTCTCAACAAAGTGGTGGAGATAAGCGTGGAAACCACTCTTTTGAAACACAGACTTGATGAGTGTGAACAACGCTCACGGGAAACGGAAGAATATACCCGTGGATTGGTACAGCGACTAGCATTGGCTGAAGACAATGCTCGACAAACCAACAGGCTGGCAGAAACCGTGGACCGCCTTATCGCGCTGATGGAACAGATTAATCTACATTAAGACTAGTGTAGTCTTTGTCTCGTAATCTAATGACTATCTAGCGCTATTCTATAAACTAGTCGGATGTAACAATTCCCGACACCTTTTGTAATATCTCTGTAGGATGTAACCTTTGAACTCGCATTATCCATCAAATATTCCTTGATATTTCAGCTCATAATAATTGTCATTTTTTTTTCATGTTGATGTTATGTATTACTGCTTTTATACATGTACATCTGTGACAATTACAAGTTCCTACAAAATCTCATGTATCTTCATTTCTTTTATTGAAGAATCATGCCGCCAAAGACAAGACCATACACCGATGCCCAGATTACCTCCCTTATAACCGAGGCTGTTACTGAAGCCTTGGCTCGGAATACTCCACCAAACTCCACAAGAAACAGCGATGCCGCTGAAACCTCTGCTGCTAAACCTTGTTCATACAAGGATTTTCAAAACTGCAAACCCTTGAGCTTCAAGGGGACCGAAGGAGCCATCGGACTTATCAGATGGTTCGAAAAGATGGAATCCATTTTCCGCATCAGCAAATGTGCGGAGGACGACAAAGTCAAATTCTCCACCTGCACCCTCGAAGATGGTGCCCTCTCGTGGTGGAATTCCTATACCCAGTCCGTGGGGATTGACACCGCTTACCTACTCCCTTGGGAGGATCTAAAGAAAATGCTCACTGATGAGTATTGCCCGTCCGAACAACTTCACAAGCTGGACGAAGAGTTCTGGAACTTAAAAGTGCAAGGAACTGATATTGTTGGATACACCACCAGATTCCAACAACTCACCGTTCTTCGCCCAGCTATGACAGGTACTGGGCCTGACAAGATTAAGAAATACATCCGCGGCCTCCCGGAACCCGTCCGGGGAAACGTCGCCTCCTCAAACCAAACCACCCTTCACGGTGCCATCCGGTTGGCCCATGAACTTCTAGCTATGAATGAGGACCCAGAACCACCCACTCCATCCTCCAACAGCAATAAACGGAAATTGTCCGACAACCACAACAACCATCAAACCAAGAAACCTGAAACCATTAAAGCCTACACCTCCAATTCTGATGACAAGGGAGCGTACAAGGGAACCAAGCCCTATTGCTCAAAGTGCCAACGACACCACTTTGGTTCGTGTCCCTGTAGCAAGTGTAAGAGGTTTGGACACTTGGCTAAGGACTGTAGATCAAACACCACTGACACCAACACCTCTGCACCAAAGATTTGTTATGGGTGCAACGGTACGGGGCATTTCAAGAAAGACTGCCCGAAACTGAACAACAACAACAACAAGAACAACAACAATGCTCGAGGAAGAGCTTTTGTACTGAAATCTGGGGAAGCCCGTCAAGACCCGAATGTGGTCACGGGTACGTTTCTTCTCAACAACTTGACTGCATCTGTGTTATTTGATACTGGTGCTGATAAGAGCTTTATTTCTGATGAGTTTTATCCACTACTTGACACCACACCTATTGCCTTAGATTCTAAGTACACGGTAGAATTGGCAAACGGAAAGCTTATTGAGGCCGACAGTGTAATACCTAATTGCACTCTAAACTTAGCTAACGAGCTCTTTTCTATTGACTTGATACCTGTCGAAATCGGTAGCTTTGACATCATCGTCGGTATGGATTGGTTGTCCAAGCATCGAGCCGAAATCGTTTGTTTCGAGAAAATTGTACGCATTCCTCTCGTCACCGGTGGAACTTTGAGCATACAAGGGGAGACCGGTGGGACGAGAATAAATATCATTTCTTGCATGAAAACCCGAAAATACTTGAGAAAAGGGTACCAGGCAATCCTCGCACACGTTATGGAGAAAAAGTCGGTGGAGAAGCGACTTGAGGATGTGCCTATTGTTCGAGACTTCCCAGAAGTCTTTCCTGAAGACTTGCCTGGCCTACCGCCAACTAGACAAGTCGAATTCTCTATTGATCTTGTGCCCGGCGCAGCACCTGTGGCACGAGCCCCTTACCGACTAGCCCCATCCGAACTTCAGGAGTTGTCTACTCAGTTACAGGAACTCCTGGACAAGGGATTTATTCGACCAAGTTCCTCACCTTGGGGAGCTCCGGTCCTGTTTGTGAAAAAGAAAGACGGTTCTTTCCGCATGTGCATCGACTACCGAGAACTCAACAAATTAACTGTCAAGAACCGTTATCCACTTCCTCGCATTGATGACCTGTTTGACCAACTTCAGGGGTCGAGTTTTTATTCAAAAATAGATCTACGGTCAGGTTATCACCAACTCCGAGTTCGTGATGAAGATATTCCAAAAACTGCTTTCCGAACTCGTTACGGGCATTATGAATTCCAAGTGATGCCATTCGGCTTAACCAACGCACCGGCTGTATTCATGGACCTTATGAATCGGGTTTGCAAACCTTACCTTGACAAGTTTGCTATCGTCTTCATCGATGACATCCTGATTTACTCGCGCACTGAACAAGAGCACGCGCAACACCTGAAAACTATCCTAGAGCTGCTCAAACACGAAGAGTTATACGCCAAATTCTCTAAGTGTGAGTTCTGGATGCAAACCGTTCAATTCCTTGGACACGTCATTGACAATCAAGGGATTCATGTCGATCCTTCAAAAATCGAGGCTATCAAGTGTTGGCAAGCACCTACAACACCAACCGAGGTACGTCAATTCTTAGGACTTGCCGGATACTACAGGCGGTTCATTGAGAATTTTTCGAAAATAGCCCTACCTCTCACTGCACTGACTCAAAAAGAAAAGAAGTTCGATTGGACTGACAAACAGGAGTCAGCTTTCCAACTACTAAAACAGAAACTCTGCAGTGCACCTATCTTATCCTTACCCGAAGGCAACGATGACTTCGTGGTATACTGTGATGCTTCACACCAAGGTCTTGGTTGCGTGCTGAAGCAACGAGACAAGGTTATCGCTTACGCCTCTCGACAACTCAAGGTCCACGAAAAGAATTACACAACTCATGACCTAGAGTTGGGGGCTGTTGTATTCGCTCTAAAAATCTGGAGACACTACTTATACGGTACCAAGTGTACAATTTTTACTGACCATAAAAGTCTCCAACATATCTTCGATCAAAAGGATCTCAACATGAGGCAACGTCGATGGGTCGAGTTGCTCACTGATTACGATTGCGAAATTCGCTATCATCCAGGCAAGGCGAATGTTGTCGCCGATGCTTTAAGCCGAAAAGAACGAGTGAATCCACTTCGAGTTCGAGCTCTCGGTATGACCATTCACAACGACCTCATCAATCAAACTCTCACCGCTCAACTCGAAGCACTCAAACCAGAAAACTTGATAAACGAGGCCTTGCGGGGCATGGACAAACAATTTGAAACCAAACCTAACGGGGCCAAATACTTCTCGAATCGAATCTGGTTGCCAAGTTTTGGGAACCTGCGAGACTTGGTGATGGATGAAGCTCACAAGTCTAAATACTCTATACACCCCGGTGCCGACAAAATGTATCACGGCATCAAGGAAATGTATTGGTGGCCCAACATGAAGTCTGACATTGCAACTTATGTTGGCAAGTGTCTTACTTGTTCCAAGGTTAAAGCTGAACACCAGAAGCCTTCCGGTTTGCTACAACAACCCGAAATACCTCAATGGAAATGGGAGCAGATCACCATGGATTTCATTACCAAACTCCCAAAAACTTCTAACGGTTACGATACCATTTGGGTGATCGTTGACCGACTCACTAAATCTGCTCATTTTCTAGCCATCAAGGAAACTGATAAGATGGAACGTTTGACACGGATCTACCTGAAAGAAATCGTGTCAAGACACGGCGTACCCATCTCAATCATCTCCGACAGAGATGCTCGATTTACTTCTCGCTTATGGCAGTCACTGCAAAAATCTCTTGGTACTCGTCTGGATATGAGTACGGCTTACCATCCTCAAACCGATGGCCAGAGCGAACGAACCATACAAACACTGGAAGACATGCTACGAGCCTGCGTAGTTGACTTCGGTAAAAACTGGGAAATTCACTTACCGTTGTGCGAGTTCTCGTACAACAACAGTTATCACACCAGCATAAAGGCTGCACCCTTCGAGGCACTGTACGGTCGTAAGTGCCGGACACCTATCTGTTGGACTGAGGTGGGGGATACACAACTCACCGGTCCAGAAATCATACATGAAACAACTGAAAAGATCGTCGGCATACAAAACAGACTAAAAGCCGCGCGTGATCGTCAGAAAAGCTATGCTGATGTGAGACGCAAACACCTTGAGTTCCAAGTAGGGGACAAGGTACTTCTCAAAGTGGCACCGTGGAAAGGTGTCATTCGATTCGGAAAACGAGGCAAACTAAATCCTAGATACATCGGACCATTCGAAATCCTTGAAAAGATTGGTCCAGTGGCATACCGCCTGCAACTTCCTGCTGAACTTAGCAGCGTACACAACACATTCCACATTTCTAACTAGAAGAAATGTCTGTCTGACGAGACGCTGATTATACCACTCGACGAAATTCAAATCGATGATAAACTTCATTTTGTCGAGGAACCTATGGAAATCATGGACCGCGAGGTCAAGCGATTGAAACAGAGTCGTATTCCCATTGTAAAGGTCAGGTGGAATTCTAGGCGCGGCCCTGAGTTCACCTGGGAACGGGAAGACCAAATACGACAGAAATATCCACATCTCTTCCCAGATAACGCACCGTCCGTGCACTCAAGCTAATTTCGGGACGAAATTTCTTTAACAAGGGGAGAATGTAACACCTGCTAAATTAGGATAATTAATTATGCCTAATTAATTGTAACTAGATGTAATTAGTATGTAATAGGACTAATTGCAGACTCTATTTGTATATATATAAGGTGATTTATATATATATATGTGTGTGTACTTACGCGATTTGGATAAATCGTGCGAATTAACCGGACGGAGTCCGACACAGTTTACTTGGACGTTGGTGACAGAAATTTACTTAAATAATGAGAACGTATTTTGTTATATAAAATACGCAACAGAACGAGCATTATTTATATATTATAGTGACGACATTTTAACTAACGCAACAAAACGTAATAAACGCGACTTAATAATTGAAATATTGCGACAAATGTTTTTATTATTAATTTCAAAGTATTTTTATTTAAATATTCCAGTTATATTTTTAAAAATATAACGGTTTGATTAAATACTAAAAACAAAGGATTAAACGATTAGGACACGGAGTAAATACTCAGTTTTTGGGGAGCGTTTACCCCTCCCTTGTCTCTTGGATCAGCCAACACCCCTTCCCCCTCCTCATTCTTCTTTCATTTTCATTATCTCCAAAAACACACACACCTCCAAAAACACTCTCACTAAAAATAATACCAAATTTTCGGACTACAAACCGACCCACGAAATTTACATATTCGGAATCACCATCACGAGTGGAGCAAGAATATCAAGATCGTTTTCACCATTTCATCCTCCATTTAGCTCGATTTGCAAAAGTAAGAAATTCCTAAAATCTTAGATCTATTCAAATTGGTGTAATGTTTTGATGTTTTGATGTGTACACAACTTAGATATAACCTAATATATGAAGAATACACGATTTTATAGCTCAAAAATGGGTTAGATTTGCGTTTTTGGTCGAAAATTCTTGAAACCCGAAAGTTTCTGGGCTGGTGTTCATACATGCGACACAAGCCTTGTGTGTAACATCCTCAAATTGGGCCTAGGAGTAATAGGTATTCCTGTAAATTTAAATACGATTTAAATTTGTTATATGTGTTTGATTGTAAATTTAATAGGTCAATAAGCCTCAGGAATTATTGTGGTTAGTGAAATATTGTTTGTTTTAAATTTATTTAGTTGACGGTAAAATAAAATGGTATTTCCCCGCAAATGGTTTTTAAGTTCCAGACAATAATAAATACGGGGAATGAAAATTAGCATTTATATGGTATATTATTTGATGGGTCGGTTTTAATTCCCACATATGCATACGTACATACGATTCACACACACAAACCCTAATCAATCCAAAAACTTGATGAAATCATCAAATTGAAGAACACAAATTCGAATTCAAGCTTCTAGCTTGAAGATTATCATCCTCTAATCCTTCTAACCATCATGTAAGTCTTGATTTCTTGATTTTCATAAATCTAAAATTTGGGGTTTTGTGGGTTATAGATTATAATCCGAAATTAAGGTTTGAAGTTGTTAAATTGATGTTAGTTAAACTCATACATGATGAGAGGTAACATGATTCAACTTGTAAGTTGTAAGTTGTAAGTTGGAATTAGGGTTCTTGTGGTTTAGGATGAAATTATAATGATTAACTTGAAGTTAAAGCTTATAATGCTTGTATGGTTGTTAGTTAAGGTTAATTTTATGATTATAGGTGAAACCCTAACCTAAAATTGGATTAATCATATTACATAAGTTGTGATCAAAATGGGTTTTGGGTAATTGATGGAATTTGCATGATAAACATGAATTGAGGCTTTTGGTTATGTTATGGTTGTCAATTAGTACCTAATTTATGATTATAACATAAGTACTAACTTGAAATTAGAGAATTTGATTGAGTGATCATGAGGTGTTGTAGAGAATTAATGATTATGATGTGTTATAAGATGAAAAGAGGTTAATGGTTAATTGGAACACTTGATTGGGAATCTATGAGTAAAGTGGTAACTAAGTGGATTAAATATTCATTAAACCTTGTGTTGGGGTTTTGAATGAATTAGTAATATTTGATGGAAATAATCCGGTTAACGGTTTAATCATGTTAATGGTAATAATGAAAGTTGATTAAATGAGGTTATGAGTATAATGAACATAAACTTGATAAGTGATTGTAAAGGTGGATATTTGTAATGTTGGAATGATGTTATATAGATTCGATACAAGAGACTAACTTGTGTTGTGTTATTGTATTCTCAGATGTGGAGAAGACTCAGTGACATTAGACTACTGAGTGGACGACTATGATTGTCGGTGAGTGGATCTTGGACTTTCAGTCTAAGTTAGTTGTAACAACATGGTTACAACGGGTAAACTTGATTTATTGCAATGATTGCATTAATATTATATTGGCATGTTGGCTAAACCTTGATTGATTATTGGCGTCCATTGTGCTATGATAGTTGTGGACTATTTGATTTGGTGGGGGTCAACTAATGTGTTGGGTTTGGATACTATTACTAGGACTTCGCAAGTGCCTTGTACATGTGTTGGACACTGAAATTGCGTCGTGTGTAGTAATAGTACCAAACTATCGGTTTAACCTCTGATTTGGCCGTCAGTTGGTTATAAGTGTTACTTGGGGAACCACCGCGGCATGAGGGTACCTCAAGGACCACCGATCCTTCTATTTGCTTGTGCATTGCTTGGTTATAGGCATGTGTTAATCTGAGTTAGATTGATAGCTTGGGATCTATTCACTTAGCTTCGTGCTAACCCCTCATTACTTCTTGCAGGTTTACTTCTGTATGTGGGTGGGCAAGAAGTACATATGGAATGGAATGTTTGACAGGCTCACTCTGAAATGGATAATACGTTAATGATTTAACAAAACATTGGGATTTCTATAACACCTAAACTTAATGTGTGTAATGATTAGAATAATCTAGTTTTAAAGGTTTGTATATAAGTGGATTGCTATTTGAAATGTATGTACGCAATCCACTGGTTTCTATTAATCATGCGCTTCCAATATGTTTAAAAAAAAAAAAAATGTCCTTGTATTTAGCGGGTGTTATAAATTGGTATCAGAGCCTAGGTTTGGGTGAATTGGACATTGTATGGTGTTCAATCCCAAACTTAGGTTTGTGTCAAGTCAAACATTCCAGGGATGGGGATTAGTGGTTGCATGAGAAAGTTGTTAGTGAATGTGTACTAACCTATAACAAGTTGCAAGATTGTTGTTGTGGTTGCAGAGACGGAGGAATATGAGGAACCGAATGGTATTCTCAATGATTCCTCTATGTTCGTTGGTGTAAAAACATCAGGTAATTCTCTATAAGCTTGTTTAAATTAAATAAGTTTGAATTGTTTATTTGCTATGAGGACTATGATTAGTGAAGTAAATTGAATTAGATTGATATGATTTCTCATTTATGAGTAAGTTGATTTTGCCTATGTGTTTAGCATAAGTTGATTTTGTGCTTAGTAGTAAATCTTGATAGATTGAATTGATAAAATTTCCATAAGGAAATTAATGAGGTGATGGTATACCTCAAGTAAAATGTTTAAAGTCGTGGTGGTTTAAATTAGAAAGTGTACATTAATTGGAAGATGTGTGTTTGACCTGAAAAGTCAAAGTGGTCAACGATATCTTTATATGTATTGACAAGTTTAGGAAAGGTCAATGTTGAAAACTTGATGTAATTGTGTAAATGTGATGGTAATATGTGGAATTGGTGAATTAAGGTTATGTTATGACACCAATAGTGATAATGGTTTGGTTTGACTTAAATTAGTCAAAGTTATGTGGAATGAGTGATAGAATAAGTGATTATATGGTCATAAACCCAAACGGGTCATATAAGTGCCCAAATGGGTCACTTAGTAATAAAACGGTTAAAACTGGATGTGGTTTGTGTATGATGACTTTTAATGTGACTTACAGTCATAAGTATAGATAAAATGTGGATTAAAAGTGTTAATGTGGTCATTATGAATGAAATTGGGAAAAATGTCCATTTGGACCCCTAAACGGGTCAACGTGTCAAAACAATGTAGAATGAGTGTTTGTAGGTGACGAATATGCCTACACGTCACTAATGTATATAGAAACATGTTGGTAAAGGGTGGAAGTCAGAAACCAAGTCGTTTGAAATATAGCGTGTCAACCAAAATGGTCGAAAATGGTCAAAAATGAGTCGTACGTCCGTTTTCTCGTAAAACGTGTAAATTGAAAAAGTGTAAAAAGTGAAAGTTTCATTTTGGCATAGGGGATGTGCATGCAAAATTTTAGAGTCTAACTCTAAACGAGTAAAAAGTTATACGCGTTTGAAATTGGCTAAAAATATGATTTTTTTTCTGAACTTCAGATTCCTGCTTGGGAACGCGATCCCAACAAGATTTTCTGGATCGCGTTCGTACGTGTTATTTTGGCTCAGATTATTTTCTGCTTGGGAACGCGATCCCAGCCATTTTCCAGGATCGCGTTTGTGTGTGTAATTTGTGCAGATGCGTTTTCTCTTGGGAACGCGATCCCGCTCACTTCTCCGGATCGCGTTTGTATGCCTAATTTGGTTACATAATATTTTACACTAGGGAACGCGATCCTGACCTGTTTCCCGGATCGCGTTAGTATAAGAAAAAAAAAAAAAAAAATTTTTGCGACGTTCGACGTAGTTCTTGACGTAGAAAATTTTAGAAAATTTCGGTGTCCGATTAAGACGAAATTTACAGGGTCACTTGGAAATGGCTCAACGGTCAAAGCTCATCGCTTTGCCATGAGCCCTGTCAGTTTTGGACACTTCGGGGTCGTTTGGGGCCCGAAAATGGCATTTTACTGTTTTTCGGACTTTATTTTGAACTTTTGACTTACGTTTTAAATTGGGATTTTGTTTCTTTGAGCCCTGGGATCATCCCTATGACTAAATATGACGTTATAACTTGTTTTAAGAGGTCCTCATATTTTATTGAGTATAAGTTATTTTCAAGCTGTGTATTTGTCGTATTGTCGATTGTGGCCAACTGTTGTTGGTGGTGATTTAAATTCTTGAGTGATATGGACTAAGTGAAATAAGATAAAGTAAATGTGTCATCTAAAATATTGGAAATGGTTAAAAAAAAAAGTATTCTTAGAGATTGAAAGGAATACATGGGTCTATACTTATTGATATTTGAAAGTAGAGTAATAATTCGCATGTGTGGCATGAAAAGTTTTACTTATATTACAACTAAAGAGGTAAAGATTGGAGAGAACATATTGAATATTACAAGTAGTATGGATGAAGTGTTTAGTACCAGATGTACAATTAATGTTGAGTGATGTAAATAGTAAATGACCTTGAATTAGGTAATAAAGAAGTTGTTTGTAATAATGGTGTTAGATATTACACCTGAGTTAAGGATATAATAAAAAGAGGTATTGAATGTCTGTGTGGTTTGTGTAAACTTGATGATATGTGTAATATAAGTTGAAAACGGTAGTAAACTAATACTTGATGATATACCTGCTACTATGGGTAGTTATAATTGTGCAAATGGTTGATATCATGGTTATGATATAAGTAAGGGTAAAGACTAATAAATTTTGAGAGATTAATGGTATGAACTAGCCTGAGAATACAGTGTGACTGACATAATATGATGACGTCTGGCCAACGTATTCATATTATGCCATTTCACATGGAGTTGTTGAGGCTACTAAGTACCAAATGAAGTTAAATGATTTTAAATTAACGGTAACATGTATTGACCCACAGTTATGAAATAGTTATTGATTGACTAAAATTAAGGTAGTAGCAGACTATTAAAATTATTGTTCAATGTGAAATCATTGTAAAGGAAAATTTTGAACGGGTTATACTACTTATTAAAAAAAAAAAAAATGAGTATGTGATTATTTGTTGCAATGTTTGAGGCTTAGTGAAGATTAGCATAGTCGGATAGCCTAGTATTAGAAAATTATGTGAAACTATGTCCTTGGGAAAATGTAAATTAGTCAGGAAAATAAGAGTTTTACTTGTTGGATTGATAATATTATTATAATTACGTGCGAATTACATATAATCTTTCGTATTATGCATATCTAATGATTAGATAATGTGGTAAATTGTAATTTGAAAAAGTTATATGATGAGATAAGCTAATGTAGAGGTCGACTAGATACAATTATTGAGATGATATTGTTGAAAATGTGTTGATAATTAGCACATTTTGATAATGTGGTACGTGTGCTAGTATAGCAAGGTACCCGTTGATTGAGACTTAGCATGTATCCAATATGATTTGGTGCTAAGTGATTGTGTAATTACATGATTATGGTAGTAACCATAGGATTTGACCTCTACTTTGCTTATCAATACGTGGTTAGTGTTATATGATTCCGAGGTATTTTAATAAAAATGGGTTTCATGTACCTCTGTGATATGTGGATATTAGCGTGGATGCTAATTATAATTGAAAAATTGAATTTCATTGATGATATGTGTATTGTGGTTTCCATAACCACTGTTTTCGTTATTGAAAAAGATAGAATTCATATACTAATTTTAAAGATCTAGCATGTCGCTAGATTCTGGATATGAGAGTATATTACTTTACTTTGTTAAGTGATAACTTGTTTTAAAATGTTCATTGTGTATATGAAGATAATATTAGGTACATTATATGTGCTGAAATGAGAATTGAAGCATGTACATTGGATATGTGCATGTGTAATTAGGTTGAAAAAAAAAAAACATATATCTTAAAATGGATTAAATGTATACATATTTTGTGTATGTGTGATTAGTGATTAAGATACGCATAGAGATGATATGCATAAGTAATTTAAATTGTACATATACCTTATTTGCATTTAGTGATAAATAATTATGAAGTTAGGGAATGGAAATAAAGTGTGAACCAAACTTCACACGAGGTATGATGTGATTAAATTCCCTAAATTAATTAAGGATGATTAGATTTCGAGGACGAAATCTCTTTAAGGGGGAGAGATTTGTAACATCCTCAAATTGGGCCTAGGAGTAATAGGTATTCCTGTAAATTTAAATACGATTTAAATTTGTTATATGTGTTTGATTGTAAATTTAATAGGTCAATAAGCCTCAGGAATTATTGTGGTTAGTGAAATATTGTTTGTTTTAAATTTATTTAGTTGACGGTAAAATAAAATGGTATTTCCCCGCAAATGGTTTTTAAGTTTCAGACAATAATAAATACGGGGAATGAAAATTAGCATTTATATGGTATATTATTTGATGGGTCGGTTTTAATTCCCACATATGCATACGTACATACGATTCACACACACAAACCCTAATCAATCCAAAAACTTGATGAAATCATCAAATTGAAGAACACAAATTCGAATTCAAGCTTCTAGCTTGAAGATTATCATCCTCTAATCCTTCTAACCATCATGTAAGTCTTGATTTCTTGATTTTCATAAATCTAAAATTTGGGGTTTTGTGGGTTATAGATTATAATCCGAAATTAAGGTTTGAAGTTGTTAAATTGATGTTAGTTAAACTCATACATGATGAGAGGTAACATGATTCAACTTGTAAGTTGTAAGTTGTAAGTTGGAATTAGGGTTCTTGTGGTTTAGGATGAAATTATAATGATTAACTTGAAGTTAAAGCTTATAATGCTTGTATGGTTGTTAGTTAAGGTTAATTTTATGATTATAGGTGAAACCCTAACCTAAAATTGGATTAATCATATTACATAAGTTGTGATCAAAATGGGTTTTGGGTAATTGATGGAATTTGCATGATAAACATGAATTGAGGCTTTTGGTTATGTTATGGTTGTCAATTAGTACCTAATTTATGATTATAACATAAGTACTAACTTGAAATTAGAGAATTTGATTGAGTGATCATGAGGTGTTGTAGAGAATTAATGATTATGATGTGTTATAAGATGAAAAGAGGTTAATGGTTAATTGGAACACTTGATTGGGAATCTATGAGTAAAGTGGTAACTAAGTGGATTAAATATTCATTAAACCTTGTGTTGGGGTTTTGAATGAATTAGTAATATTTGATGGAAATAATCCGGTTAACGGTTTAATCATGTTAATGGTAATAATGAAAGTTGATTAAATGAGGTTATGAGTATAATGAACATAAACTTGATAAGTGATTGTAAAGGTGGATATTTGTAATGTTGGAATGATGTTATATAGATTCGATACAAGAGACTAACTTGTGTTGTGTTATTGTATTCTCAGATGTGGAGAAGACTCAGTGACATTAGACTACTGAGTGGACGACTATGATTGTCGGTGAGTGGATCTTGGACTTTCAGTCTAAGTTAGTTGTAACAACATGGTTACAACGGGTAAACTTGATTTATTGCAATGATTGCATTAATATTATATTGGCATGTTGGCTAAACCTTGATTGATTATTGGCGTCCATTGTGCTATGATAGTTGTGGACTATTTGATTTGGTGGGGGTCAACTAATGTGTTGGGTTTGGATACTATTACTAGGACTTCGCAAGTGCCTTGTACATGTGTTGGACACTGAAATTGCGTCGTGTGTAGTAATAGTACCAAACTATCGGTTTAACCTCTGATTTGGCCGTCAGTTGGTTATAAGTGTTACTTGGGGAACCACCGCGGCATGAGGGTACCTCAAGGACCACCGATCCTTCTATTTGCTTGTGCATTGCTTGGTTATAGGCATGTGTTAATCTGAGTTAGATTGATAGCTTGGGATCTATTCACTTAGCTTCGTGCTAACCCCTCATTACTTCTTGCAGGTTTACTTCTGTATGTGGGTGGGCAAGAAGTACATATGGAATGGAATGTTTGACAGGCTCACTCTGAAATGGATAATACGTTAATGATTTAACAAAACATTGGGATTTCTATAACACCTAAACTTAATGTGTGTAATGATTAGAATAATCTAGTTTTAAAGGTTTGTATATAAGTGGATTGCTATTTGAAATGTATGTACGCAATCCACTGGTTTCTATTAATCATGCGCTTCCAATATGTTTAAAAAAAAAAAAAATGTCCTTGTATTTAGCGGGTGTTATATTGTGTCGCATGCTATGTCGCATAAACCCGTTTGTGTCGCACCTTGTGTCGTACAAATCCGTTTGTGTCGTAACCTTTGCGACACAATATTGTGTCGCACTCTATGTCGCATACTATGTCGTATTTTATACGACACAACCTTTATGTCGCTATTGAATTAGCATCGCAAGCTTTTTGCGACACAACCACTGTGTCGCAGGGCTCTTGTGTCGCATCCTTCATGCGACACAACCCTTGTGTCGCATGACAAATTTTAGTGTCGCATTTTGTGTCGCAAAACACAGCAGATTCACAAATAAATTCCAAGTTAAGTGTTATACATTTCGGACTTCAAACGACTATACGATATAACAGCTAAGGTACATTGAAACATGTTTTTCAAGCATAACAATTCAAGCAAGTTTATAAATGTCGAGATTAACGTTCAACTAAGTCACCAACGGGCCCAAACATGTTTTCCAACAAACGAACAATTACAAACATACAGACAAACATCGGCTATACTAGTTGTGTACAACTAAACGAAACGTCTCATGAGACACATACTTACATAACTTCATATGAATAGGCATTTGAAGGTTACGGGTTCGGAGAACCTACTTGCTATATTTACTACTTGCTATTTGCTACAGCTTATTACCAGACTCAGGTGAGTCTTACAGCCCCACTTTTACTGTTTTATACTTTGGGGTGAGATACTTAGCAACTGTTTTACGTATGAACACAATGTACTGAACTGAAAACATTATTGATTACAAACAAACGCATGAGTTACTTTTATCCACTGAAAGCCTCCTAATCGTAAGTTGTTAGTTATGGACTTAAGCGCGATTACTAATAGATGGATCCATTTGGGACTGACAATCCCTGTCTGGGGTGGTAGCGCCACCACGTACTGATTTACACGTAGAAACAGACATATTAGTATTTGTTACATATGAGTGTGCGGATAGCACTCACGGGGGTACGTGATATATTCACACTACATTGTTAAGCTTCAACTTATGAGCTCATGGCACTGTACTGATTAACTGATTTACTTACTTTGCTTGATAGCAATACGGGTACATACTTGTGGTTCATAACACTTACTTATTACTAAACCTGTGAGATTCACCAACCTTTTTGGTTGACACTTTTTAGCTTTGTATCTCAGGTACACTTACGGAGTAGGGTCACTCCAGGATTACTAGCTAGAGTCGCATGATTTTACAAACTGCATTTAACGGAGATTCTTTGGCATTATCTTTTGTAACTATGGTTATGTAATAGAATCTCCCGCTATACGCGTGGGCTCTAGGGAATTACATTTTGTATACGAAAACCTTCGGTTTTCAAACGATTATTAATTATGAAATGTAACTATTTTACAAACGTCTCATTTAGAGGTCGTTTGCTATTAATCTTGTGCTTTGTATATTGATTAGTAACACCCAATGTATGCTTCCGCAAATCGTTAAATTTGGGGGTGTTACACCAACTTTCGGGCAACGAAGACAACAAGAAAAGTGTCTCCAACTCATCTTCAAATGTAACCCCTACAGATTTTAACCTACTCAAAATCGAGTTAAACTCGTTCACATGATCCGCTGGCGATGCACCTTCACCCATCTTCGCGTTCACCAACTGCCGAATCAAAAAAACCTTATTGAGAGCCGACGGTTTCTCATACATGTTAGACAACGCCGTTAACAAACCTGCAGTCGTGGTTTCTCCCGCAATATTGTAGGCGACATTCTTGGCCAGAGAAAGTCGTACTACTCCAAGTGCCTGACGATCTAACAACGCCCAATCGGCATCACTCATAGCTTCAGGTTTTGTACCCGACAACGGTTGGTGTAACTTCTTCTCGTACAAAACGTCCTCGATTTGCATCTTCCAAAACCCAAAATCGCTGCCATCAAACTTACTAATCCTAATCTCGCTTTTATCCGCCATTGTTCCCAAACTCGAAAACCACGAGCTCTGATACACTTGATAGGTTTTTAGGACCCAAACAAGAACACGTATAACCCTAGTTATACCCCACGACAATAAACGGATCAACAAAGCAATTAAGATAACGAGAATAGTAAACGAACACAAATATAACGTGGTTATATCCAATCTACTCGATTGGTTTAATCCACGGCCAAACTGGAGAGAGATCTTATTATTTTTCGGAGGTGTTAGGGTTACAATACAATGGGTTACATTATATATTAAATGAAACTTCGTACGAAAGTAAACACAGCCGACTTCAATTCTTTTGCCGACTTCAATGTTCCCATATTTACATGAGTCAAATCTTCCAAATAATGTCCACTATTATTATTCTAAAGATAGATAATAATAACTAATAAATTAGAATATACTTAATCTTCATAAAATCCTAACAAATGCATCATCAACCCATAACTCTTAAGTTCACAAAACACCAATTGAATCATCAAAACTGGTCAGTTAACGATTTTAACTTCATTTCATGTCGTTCTGTCTAGGGTAGATATGAGAAGATCGTGCGAGAATGATTCAAGTGATCAACCCAATGTTTCGGATGAAGACCGAGGTGTATCATGTGATCAACATCCTAAATTTGGGTTGAATCCGTTGACATTAATGGGCCTTGTTATCGTTTCTGTTATGGGTCTTTCTGTTTTGCTTTTGGTGTCTGTCATTTTTAAGAATTTTGGCGTTTGGTCAGGTGCTGATGCTAAGGTTCTTGATGTGGCCCCTCCGAGAGGTACATATATAGCTAGGTACACATATTGTGAAAAATTCTAAAGAGAACCATACAAAAAAATCAAGAAATACGAAAACTATTAAAATACGTGATTTTTCACACATCTTTATGTTCGTGCAGATATGAAAATTTATTATGTTATGTCCAAAACTTAGAAGCATATGGTTTAATACACAAATAGGTCACTGTACTTTGCGAAAATGTTCATATGTGTTACTAAACTTTAAAAATGTTCAATTTCATACTGTACTTTCAAAAAGTGTCACCCCGCCTAATTTTTACAAGTACAGTAACCTAATTGAAATATGTCGAATGTTGGTTAACTTAATTGAACACTTTTTACAAGTACAATATGAAATTGAACATTTTTAAAGTTTAGTAACCCAGATGAACATTTTCACAAAGTACAAGTAAATGTAGCATATTAATGTATATTGCCATACACACTTAAAGATTAACAAACGTACACAGTAAATACTTCTGAATCTCAACAGCATACTCGACTATATAATGTGTCTTCTTGTTTACACTTTTTTCGTGAACCACAGTTAGGTCAAGAAGACGAGTCGTTGGCATCAGTTATGAAGCACAAAAAGAAGCTACATTCTTCAGGAATTGAGCATGATGATACGCTACTTAATTATGGCCTGTTTTCTAGTCAGTTCGATAAAGATTCTTGCCTCAGTAGGCAACAAGTATCATCATTTCGTAAAGAATCGCCATACAAACTTTCCTCTTACCTCATTACTAAGCTAAGAAGATATGAAGCTCTTCACAAACGTTGTGGACCCTACACAGATTCCTACAACCGGACCGTAGGAAAACTAAGGTCTGGTAGGAAGACCAAAGAAGGCTTGGATTGTAAGTATCTGGTCTAGGTACCGTTCAGTGGGCTTGGGAACCGAATTTTGAGTTTGGTGTCGACTTTTCTGTACGCATTATTATCAGATCGTGTTCTACTTGTTGATCGTGGAGATATCTTGGATGGTCTCTGCTGCGAATTGAACCATTTCCTGAAACTTCATGGTTACTTCCTTTCGACTTCCCACTAATTGGCCGACTCCAGATCTTTAATCCGAAATCTCCTGAATGTTTCGGTAATATGTTGAAAATGAAAAAACCTCACCATCATCATCATATATTTATCTTCATCTGATTCATGATTATAACGATCATGATAAGATCTTCTTTTGTGATCAAGAACATAACTTTATTTGGGTAATCATGAAATTTAATTTTTACTGCACCCCGTCTCTTTTCTTGATGCCGAAATACAAACAAGAACTACATTCCCTTTTTCCGGAAAAAGAAATGGTTTTTCACTTTATAGGCAGGTATATACTCTTACCCACGAATCCTATTTGGGGACTTATAACAAGGTACTATAACTCGTATTTGGCACAAGCAGATGAACGAATTGGAATCCAGGTCAGAGTTTTCGACCCCTGGGTTGGCCACTTTAACACTGTGTTCTCGAGTTTAAACATCGGTGGAAAAGAAGAGAAAGGAACAATGAAGAAAAGAAAATAATGGAAGGGGAAGGAAGATAGTTTAATGAATTGTGTTCTTAAGTTGAAGGGAAAAGAAGGGAAGCAAAGTGATCCCTCCTAATCATCTCAAAAATGGGAGGAAAGTGTTGGAAGAAAAATACACTTGAGACTTCCCCGCCTCTTCCTCCCCCTTCCTTTCCTTTCTTTGCATAATAAAACTCGAGAACACAATTTTAATTTTAATCCTTTCGCTTCCTTTCCTTTCCACCCTCCAAATAACTCGAGAACATAGTGTAAGTATGTTCTAGATCCAGTTCTTGCTCTTTGAACAATAATCTGCTTCCAAAAATCAACGTGAATGAATCGTATATCACTTCACCTGGAAATCAAAAGTCAAAAGCCGTTCTTTTAACTTCTTTGTACTCGAATTACTCCGACAATGTAACACCCCAAGTTTCATGTTTTAAAACCGTACGCGGATATATTTTTATTATGGAATATTATTATGTAAATAACAAGATATAGTGAAAAACGTAAACGGTTTTATCAGTTTCAGACTGTAGGGTTTAAAAAGGGGGAATAAAATTAAATTACTTATATCTAATATTACATACACATACGTACATAATTCCAGAGTATTTGAAAGAGGGCTCGTGAGAAGGAGAAAACACATACACGATCCATGTATCAATTTCAAGTCTTTCAATCTTTGATTTATGATTCTTCTAGCTTGATTCTTTCTTCTAAATCATCAAGAACACTATGTAAGTGATTCCTTCCATGTATTTAACCTAGGTTTTTAGTTTTAATGGGTTTTGTGAAATTAGTGAAAGTAACTACGAAATTAGGGTTTGAAATTGATTAGGTTAGTGTTGTTTAGTGTTTTGATTATGATTATGAACTATGTTTCAATTCAGAAGTGATTAATTTAAAGTAAGAAGCTAGAAATCGAAGAGGAGTTTTGATGGGAATTTATGAACTAGTGATTTATGATATGAAATTGAGTTTAATATGTTAAATGGATGTTAGTAAAGCTAAAAAGTAAAAGAATTAACATGTAAATGAGTTAAAGATTTATAAGTTAGTAATATGTTCATAAGGGTTTTGATGAAATTAGAGGATTCATGTATTAAGCTTAATAGTATAATTAAAGGTGTTAATAGAGTAAGGATATGACTACTAGTTAATTTGATTATGATGATTGGTGCCTAAAAGCGTCGTATGTATCATATATGAATTATGTAGGTGATAAAGATGTGGAGTACTTTCAATGGTGAAATCGACTAAGAGAGTATGGTGAGTGATACGGGGGTTAAACAGGTGATGTGATTGTGTAGTACCGTATAGCTTGCGGGCTAGAGGTTTGCACAATCAAGGAAAGTTAATTGTTATTTTTGTTTATTTATGTTTATTGTTTATAATAGTTAATTGTGTTAAATTACTTGTTATGTTTAATTGTTATATGAATACATGTTATTTGGAAAAGTCAGTAGTGATTATCTCATTAGCGAGTAATGAGTATGTCACTAGCTTGAAGGTAAAGGAATAAGTTAATTTTGAACAGTATATGATTCGATTGTGTTGGATCCGGATTACTTCCGAGCAAGAGGCTACACAATCGAGTGGAAGATGATTTGTTGATATATGTTGATTAAATAGTGATTATGTGGTGAATAGTATATGATTCGATTGTGTTGGATCCGGATTGCTTCCGAGCAAGAGGCTACACAATCGGGTGGAAGTTGCTTGTTATATGTATGGTTTCTTATGTGTTTACTTAATGTTAATATGTTATGTTGAAAGTCGTTGTTGATTAGTGTTGTGATTATGGTTAATGAAATTATGGAAATGATTATGTGTAAAGATACAGTGGTGATCAGAGAGTTAATTGCGGTTAGCATAGTGTACAGAGATACAGAGCCCAGTGATTATGTGTTTAAATAGTTATGTGTTGTATGTGTTATGTGGATTGCTTGTTTAATTGCCTGTGTACTCACTAAGCAGTTGTGCTTACCCGTTTCAGTGTTTATGTTGTAGGTTGATGTTTGGCTAGCGACATGTGGATAGAAGGGTTATGAGAAGCTAGTGACATGGATATAGAGCATGCTTACGGTTAGAATATGCTTCTTTCTTTTGAATTGTTGTTTTCATGCTCAATTGTGTAAATCGCCCAAACAAATAGTTTTCGAATTACATATGTTGGTCTATATATAGTAGTTGAATTTGAAAGTCAAACTGAAATATGGTGTCTAGTGTATGTGGTTATCAAGTGTATGAAGTCATATGATTGGTTTGGTTTGGGTCAAAGTGGTGAAAAGTGATTTAGTGTCGAATGTGATTGGTTGGTCAAATGTGAAGTTGACATATATTCAACAAAGTTATAATGGTCAAACATATGCGGTATTGGGTAGAGTTGTGGTTGTACATGGTTGTTTGGTTAAACGGGTTGAAAGTGTCAAAACGGGTCAAAAGAGTTAAATCAGGTTAGAATGTACTTATGTGGGTTTGGTCAATGGTGTTAGACTTATTTTGGTATGTTGAAAATGTGTGCAAAAAGTTAGAGTCAAAATGTTTATGGTTTGTGAATTGGGTTGTAGTCAAAAAGTGGTTAAAATGGTCGAAAAGAGGTTATACGTCCGTTTCCTCGTAAAACGTGTATTTTGGAAAATTGTAAAAAGGGAAAGTTTCGTATTGTCATTTTGGAGGTGCATGCAAATTTTCAGGGTCTAACTCCTTACGGTTTAGGAGTTATGCGTGTTTGAATTTAGTCAAAAATTTGAGTCTGTTACCACTAGAACAGGCTTGTTCTAGTCTAAAACAAGCTTGTTCTAGCTAAAACAAGGTTTTTCTCGGGTTTTTCTCGGGTCAAGTTTTTATTCGGGTCGCATTATCAAACCATATAGTGAGGAAAAATTTATTTGGCAAAAATTGCTCTTTTCTTTAGAAATTACACCACTAATCACCTATAATTAACTAACAAAGTACGCGTAATGAAACATCATAGACACACAGAGACAAGTCAAATGCAGTTATGCAAAACAATAACAATGGAGTAATTGGCAACTATAAGTGACATATCTAGGAAATGAAAACCGTTAAGTGGCTTTTATAATTTTCTACTTTGTAAGAGTGAAGAAATGAGAGATGCCAAGACGGTCGAGGGGCTGCAGTGGGACCTATGCATGAGCTACCCAACAAGATGGCAAACAGCGAACGATAGACAGAGGGCGACTAGCTACCAACGTAACTAGGCGAAGTGAGGTTGCAAGGGGGCCGAGTGATTATTGAACACCGAAACAGTGATTATTATAACATAAAGTGTGCAAAATCTTGAATGAAAAATTGAATAAAAACATCCGAACGAATTTGACCAGCAATTAAATGCTAGTTTGTATGTTAATTTCACTGTAATTGTTAAAATGGGATGAACTTTTTGTCAATCATTTGAAGTGGGTATGCACTACTTTTAAATAGGGTATGCACTCAAGCATTAAGATTTCAAAAAACTCACTAAAAATAATTTTTTAACACTAGTAAAATTGTTCACAGGGTATGCATGTGCATACCCTACACTCCACACACATCCGCCACTTCATACCCTTAAAAAAAATTATTTGTTACATGATTTGGAAATTTTTAGGGGGACTGCCCCCGTGCCCCCCTCTACATCCGCCACTGGTGAAGTTATTCAAGTATTTCAACCAAGCCACAAAGAATTCCAGCAAACCGTAAATAAGATGCATGAAAGGAAAGCACCGGCAGAAATGTACTTGCTGAGTTTGAGTGATAAGCTAATCACGAGCTTGTTTTCAATTTTCGGCTATGTGGCTACGAGTCTTGGTGGGTTAAACCCATGGATCTTGTACTACCCCAAGAACGGAACTACCCAAAATCCATCTTGCACCCGTGCTATGTCGAGTGAGCTGTGTTTCCATTTTCCTATGTATTTGGATTGCAAAAAGAAATCCTGGACAAAAACTGGTGCTGTAGTCCCTCATGTTCGACATTGTGAGGACGTGGGCTGGGGTCTGAAATTAGTCAATCCAAGTGTTAAATAGTGCCCCGTTATAACATTTATTATTACTATCATATAATTGTTTTTTTACTCTTTTTTTCTGCAAATATTTCACGGTGTCTGTTCGTACTTCTTAGTAGCTATATAAATACATAAATACATGTTCGCGATAAAATGGGATGATAATCACCAATCAGTACATGTAATAGTTTAATTAGTTGTATCGAATATGTTTGTTACTTCTACTCTTCTAGTTCAGTCATAAATAGTTTTGCATGTAATTCAAATATTACCCCTGTGTTCTTTAGCAAGTTTTATGCTGCTTTCAGTCACCGAAACAATGGTAGCTAACAATTGTTGGAGCTAGCACAACCCCACACTTATGGTGCCTAAAGTAGGGCATAAGTCAATCTAATCTTCTTTGGTGATAGACTTCTACAAACTGTTTTGTAAAGTGGAGTTGGGCAGTTGGCCGCGTACCTAATGTTTTAAGTTTTAACACACACATTCTCTTAAATGTTTGATCATTAGATTCAGATGGTAGACTTTAAATGATGTGTATTTTAAAAGTTGTGGAGACAGGGTGAGCAGTATAGGCAACCGCTCTCACATGATATATTTTAAATTACGTAAAAAAGAAAATTCTTTACGGTAAAGAAAATTCTTTACGGTATTAATGACATTTTAAAATTTCCGCTCTCACAGAACTATAAAAAGAAATTAACTTTCTAGCTCCACCTCTATGCAAATTGCTTAAGTTAAAAAAGATGAATCAGTTTGTAGGTGCTATGATTTTACTTTGAAAGATCAAGAAGACATGCTAAACGCAGTGATAGTAAAATGTGGTGATTTCAGTAAGCATCAGAGAGATTCCCACAGACAAATCATCATACTCCGAAAATAGAGTGCAGATGTCCCTGTCTGATTCATCATCATTTGCATTTCATTTCTACATCAAATTGAACAACTTTAAATAATTACTTACTACTGGAGGTGGCAAAATGAATGGGTCGGGTCGGGTCGGGTTACGGGTCTAGATGAGTTTGGGTCTAAATGGGTCTGGGTCTAGATGGGTCATTTAGAAGGATGGGTCTAAACGGGTCCGGATCAAATGGGTTTCGGGTCGGGTCGGGTCATTGGGTTCACAAATTTTTTTTTTATTATTTGAGTGAAAAATGAAAAAAATGAAACGAGGTGAAAAAAAAAAAAATTACCCGCTAAATCCGTTGGTTAATTGTTACACAATTAAAGGTTATATTGAAAAACCCATTTAGACCCATCCAAAAAAAGGGGAGGAGACCCAACAAACCCACCCCCTCTAAAAAATTAACCAAATTGACCCATAATTAACCAATGGGTCTAAAATTGCCACCTCTACTTACTACTATATAATATCAATCAAATTTTAATAAAACAATATATTTATATAACAGAGAGAGCCTCAGTTGCGATGATTCATTTTCGTTGATATATAATCATCTTGAAATATCATCAACAATTGGATGCATCATTGGCACATCTTTTTTTTTTTTTTTTATATTAATATACAGCAAAAACAAATTTAAAAGAAAAAAGTTATAAAATAAAACATCAGATAGGTTCCCAAAGACAAATCATCAAACTCCATTTTAATGGAGTGCAGAGTCCCTGTCTAGTTATCATCATTTGCAATTACAACTTTTCAGAAAGAATCAAAACTAGATTAGTATGATTTATGAAAAACGAAAGCGTTAGATGTTACAAAAATTTGACCCACAAAGCTGAAACTGCAGGAGAAAATATAAGGGAATGATAAAGAAGGTTTACAAGCTGCAGACAAAATTAGGGTTTTTGTAATTTCATAATGGGCCTTGGTTTATGGTTTTTAAGCTTTAAAGCCCAAATGACTTTTGGGCTAATATTTTTGAAGACTAACTGTTGGGTTGTTTGTTTAACTCTATCATCATTCATCAACCCAGTAATATGGGCTAATGGAGTAATGGTTGGTCAATCATTGATTCATTGATAACGAATTTATAGGTCTATATCAAGTGTTTTTTTTTTTTTTTTACTTTTAAAATATAAAAGTAATAATATGAATTAGAACTTGGCATTTGTGTTGCTAATCCATACCTACAAGAAGTACTAAGTTGTATAACGAAGTCGTTCGCAAACTCTAATCGTTTCTAGTGGTCACAAACACTAACAGAGTTTTTTTGAAAAAGTAACATAAGAATATGTTTTTGGTAAATTGTTTAAGGTTATACATATGATATATATCACATCATAGGGTAAGCAAGCTTAAGTCTTTTAAGGATAGAGTCCATATCAAGGGTATGATGATAAGATATATAAAAAGAAAGGAACCTTTTTTTCAATATTGATTGGCCTTTTTATCAACATCAATACCTCTCTTTTCATTTTTCTATAACTCAAGTAGCATAGCACCCACAAAAAGGGGTGATGATACAGTACAATACCATAAAGCATATTTAGTGGTGTAAGGATAATATTTGGTGGTGTAAGGATCACTCCCCCATAAAAAGTTATACGTTTTATAACTACTACTAGGTTAATTCCTATGTGTTAATACCTACCAATCTACATGTGATTTGTAAAAGACCGAGTTAAGAGACATGTTAGACCACTCCTAGCGGTACTCGTCGGTGGCCGTCGGTTCAAACCGAAGAGACCGACGCCGATGTCACGGACTCGTCGGTTTGGCCGTCGGTTCCGGCCCTTCGGTTTGGCGACGAGAGGTGACGGTGAGGAGTGGGCCCATTTTTTGTTTGTTTGTTTTTTTTTTAAAAAAAAACTAGCCGTTTGAAAAATAAAATATATATATATATATATATATATATATATATATATATATATATATATATATATATATATATATATATATATATTTTCCAACGGTTGGGAACAAAGCCGTTGGTTTTTTTTTTTTTTTTTTTTTTTTTTAATTTTAAAAAATCCAACTTTTCAACTATAAATATACCTCCCATTTTCCAAACAATTCACACCGAACTCAATACAAATTCCATCTACTCTTTAAATTTTTATACATTTTACCACTTTCACATATTTATAAAATGTCTTCCGATTCTGATCTCGAAGATTTGCAAGCGCTTAATGACATTTTTGATCCGGAGTACGCGATCAATGTTATTAATGCCATATCCTCTGAATCGTCCGACGACAACGAAGAAATAATTCCGATCCCGAGAGCTCCACGTCGATACTTTCCGAGAAATCGCGAAGCAATGGGGCAACGTTTGTTTCTGGACTACTTTGCCGACGAGCCAACATTTCCGGCGGATGTATTTCGACGCCGGTATCGGATGAGTAAGCCATTATTTATCAGTATATGTCAACATATTTGTAACATCCTCAATTTAGGCCTAGCAGTATTTTAATATTTTCTGACTTTAAATTAATTATTTAATGAGTTAGGAATAATCTACACTATATATTATAATAGAGTGTTAATTAGGTAGTCATTTTAATTTTAGTAACCTATAAACTAATCTCCACCATTAATAAATTAATACTATTAATTTAGACCATTGATTTTACCTTAATAAAATGACTACCTAATTAGTGAGGAGGGGATGATCAAATGTCTAAACTACCCTTTATTCTTATTCCAACAAAGAATTAAATTAAATTTTTAAGTATTCAAGCTAGATACAAATCAATGTTTAATCTTTATTCACATAATGATTATCAAATAAATTTCAATCAAATTACAAATTACAGAGTTGATAATCAACTCCATCACAAAACTACAGTATTGATAGATAATTAAAGACACTTATTGAAACGTTAAAAGTTAAAATCTTACACCTATTGTCTCTTACATTCCGAGTGTATCAAAGAGAGAAGAAAATAACTGTTTCCTATCATCAATCAATATGTTAACCAGTTAACCCCCATAAAGACTCGCTTATTATCAGTAAAATATCCATTTCTCCTCATTTAGCATATCCAACAAAATTTTGTATTTGCATAACACAATCACGAATAGTTATACCCACGTAAAACTCGATAGCATTGTACATGTAAGTGTCTCATAACTCATTTGCAGTGGTCTACATATTTAAGTTTTGAAGATGTGAAGACACTCAAATTAAATAAAAACCCTGCTCCAAAATTACCTTTGAACACATCAGAACATATATAATAATAATGCATCATGTTATTAGACATAGGGAAAGACCATAATAATTCGTCTTAAAGTTATCATACTTGTGAGAAAAGCATTGCTAGAAAAGAGGTTGATTTTGCTAATTAAAATTTAAGAGAAACAAAACAATGTTGACATGCATTGAACACTTATAATTTAATGTATTTGAGTTCATCATGTTGACCTGGTATTAGATCAGAATAGCAACATCATATATTGTATTCCACCTGCATATATAATTTTGCATTATACTAAAAAGCTTATAAAAATTGTCACAATAAATAAAAGGAGTATGTCAAAGCAAAAGTCAAACAAAAAACACAGTAATTTATTATTTAGTTGAAGTTTATTCCTAAATTATTATTTTTTACTGTTAGAGTCAGTAAATTTCCGTTATATATTTGTTTCCTTTTTTTTTTTTTAGGGTAATGAATTTTAGTTTTGTTGCTTACTTGTATTTAATACAATAATGTGATATCGCAGTGTAGTCTTTAAATTTAACCCCATAGAAAGAGTTATTTTTTCTATCTTTTTTATTGTGAATTATGAACTTTGTTATTATACACGGTTAGCCTCAATTCATCATTTATAAATTCGAATTTGAATATTTTCTTTAATTTTTTTATTATATATATGCATTATGTATTGTTAAATTGGCAATAGTAGTTTTAGTTTTTCATTTTCAATTTATTTTCCTCATTTTCATCGATTAGTTATAAATTTTCAAGTTCCGTGAATGTATATGAGATGTTCAACTAAATGTCTCCAAGGATTTCAATTTTCTATCCTAAATGTGAGATTTATAATTTTGATTTGGTTAGTTGCTCTTTTTTTATATATAAATCTCATACCCCACATATGTGACATATATGTCACGAGTTCGAATACGTGTCTTGGCATATGTGGGTGATTTGTGTACATGTAATTTGTTTGGCATTGATGCTCGCCTTGCGAGGTGGGGCGGACACGTACTACTAAAATATGGTACATGAGTCAGGGATACCCTCCAAATTACCTTTTTTCCCAATTTATTATTTAGTTTATGTTTTTTTTCCTAAAAAAACCAATTTACACTTAGACTCGATAAATTTCGGATATATATTTTTTTCCTTTCCTTTTTTTGGTTATATAATTTTAGTTTTGTTATTTGCTTGGATTTAATACAATAATGTGATATTTGTAGTGTAGTCTTTGAATTTTACCCATGGAAAGAGTTTTTTTTTTTCAATTTTTTAATTATGAATTTTGTTATTATATACAGCTAGCCTTATTATCAAAACAATTCAAATTATAATGACAACTTTCAAAAAAGAAAATAATAATTTGAATATACCAAATAACTCGATAATAAAAACGTAAAATGCTCTGCCACAATAAAAGAGTTGCATTTTAACTTTTGTTATGAAAAAATAATAAATAAGTTTATTTTAGATATGAGTGTATGGTTCGTGAAGAATAGTATAATATTGTCATGACGAATCATTTTTATGATATTTTTTTTAATCAAATACAAAATGCAACTTAACTCATTTATCGTGTAACATCATCTTATATAACTTATCAACTTTGTAGTATTACATGTTTCTCTTTATCACATAATCATGGTACCAAGTGGTGTTGATCAACTCTTATAAACTATATTTCTATATATAAGTTTTGCTCAAAAAAATTTGTGAAAGAATATTTTGTATAAGCTTGAAAATATTAGGTTTTCAAGTTTTTACTTTTTCACGTTATAAGAGAACTTTGATTCGGTGTCGACCATTAACGTAAAAAAAGATTTATAATAAAAAAATCATTGTTGTGGTAAGAAAAATGAACATACCTTACATTAATAAAATATAAAAGATAAATATTTGAGTATCTATTAATTATTTTACTATCATTCACATCTACAATATGTAGGATACTATTATTAACAAATAAACAATATTTCGATTACTTTAAACTAATCACAATTAATAAACTTAAGGCATACACGTCTTTATTTTCAATTACAAATATTTATACAATGTTACCCCACAAATATGTTGATTAAAAATTGCGAATTAAAATATAAATATAATATAACATTTGTATAAAAATTTTGTGGTAGCCCGCGAATTCGCGGGTTATAATCTAGTTTATATTATTTGTGAGTTGAAAGAATAATAAAGTGATTGAAATTGTAAATGGTTTTTAGGTTCTAGACAACTATTTAAATGGAGAGTAATTTAATTTAATGAGAATGAGTCGGTCATTAAATAGATAAAAAGTCGGCTCATGAGTTAACCGACTCATTTGTTTCAACTTTCCTATATTAGAAACTTTCTCAAGAATATTGGTTACCACTTTTTCCTCTTAAACCAATACTATACCGAGAGTTAATAATCAAACAAGGAAAAGACTTATTGGTGATTTGATTTCATTTTGCATATCACAATCATATTCTTGATCTTCCTTGGTGTAAGTATTTTATATCTATTATCAATTGCGCTTGAGATTAAATTACTTGAGCTAGTATTTGATAAGAACTTGAAGATTTAATTGATGCTATAGTTGCTACCTTGTATTTCGTAGATCACTTGATGTTTGTATCTGAATTAGGGTAATAATATTTTGAGTTATTGATAGTTATATCCTTAGAAAATATGGTTTGAATAAATCATGTGGATTTTGAATTAGATATGAAATTGGTTGCTTGATGTTATTAGTTGTAAATTGATGTTTTAATAACATTAGAAAGATTATTAGATGGAAGTAGTAACTGAGTTTGATAAATTTCGTATTTGGGAACAAGGGTTAGCGGTTGAAACAGAGTTTGGGGACGAAGCATGAAGCCAGCGGCTTCCTTGATGGAGCCGGCTGGTTGGTGAGGGGAGCCGGCAGCTCACACTAGTGAGTCGGCTGGTTGTGGTACTGTTTTGATGTTTTACTTATAAGCCTAAATACATTCCAATGTCCACATATAAATGATAAGATATATGTTTATGCATAATGAGAGGTAACTAGGAAAATATTATTGTTATGAAAATAATACTTAGTTCTTGAATTATGTATTAATATAACTTATGTATGGATATACGTTAGGTATTTACGGAACTCATTGTAACGTGCGATTTGACTAAGTTGTTATAATTGGTTATTGTTTAGTACTTTAGTACTAAGTATTAGAATATGATTTAATTAACCAATTACGAGAGATCTATGAATTGTTGATTATTTATAGCTTGATATTATTAATATAAGTGATGTGATTATGTTGATGAGTTAAGAAATTAACTAAAGGGCACGGATGTGAAATAGTTACTTATATAATTGTTGTAGGTTTACATCATGTATTGAAATATAATTGTGCTACCAGTTATGAATAATGATATAACTTGATGATTTAATAATAGTTTGAGATTATTGAATTAAATGAGTTATACGTTATGAATGAGATACTAACTCATTATTTAATTGTTGTAATCTCAGATATGGAGAAGACTCAGTAATATTAGACCTCTGAGTTAGCTGCTGAGGTATTGGTGAGTGGATTTTTAATCCTCAGTGTGATTTAGTTGTAACAGGTTTGGTTACAACGGGTATACGTATTATTACTGTTGTTGTTTGCCCTGACGATTTTGGTTTAATAGTAATAATAATGTTGATAGACTGCCTAGTTTGATATGTTGACCTGATTGAATTTGTAAATATGTGATCACTTGATATTTGGCCTTCGGGCATCATGGTATTGAGGTCAACCTGTTGGTTGGGTTTGGTTACTATTGTAAGACGACAGGAATTTCCTTGTACCTATCGTTAATAGGAAATTAGGTCGTATAAGATTAGTACTAAACTATCGGTCTCGTCCGTTATGGCCATACGGATATGTACGATAAGTGTTCTTGGAGAATCCTCGGGTATTATGGTATCTCAAGAACCACCGGTTCTCATTGTATTGAGATGTTATCTCATTGATATTATGTGATATTGGTTGTGTGTTCTTGGCAGAAGGTTTCCCCAAGAACCAAGTATTTCATGTAAGATTGTGTGTTTACGATACTTGGCTGTAAACAGAGTTGTTATGCTAGGTTGGGTTGTTGATTATTTATTCACTCACTTAGCTTTTAGCTAATCCCCCACATTAATACTACTTGCAGGTTAAGGATTTAGTATCGGGTGGGCAAGAAGTTGGACTGGATGGAATGTTTGACAATCAGGCGTAAACTCTGATATATTATGATAAGAAAATGATGAAATTACATAACACCTCGTGTGGTATCATTGTTGTTGTAATATTGGGTATCAAGTTTTGAAAACAAATTATGTACATTTTATATGTTATATATTTTAGATTTATGCTTCCGAGTCAAATCATTATTATAATGGTTTTATAAAAGGAGGGGTGTTATAAGTTGGTATCAGAGCATAGGTTTGGGTGAATTGGACATTGGTAATGTTCAATCCCAAATCTGAACTTGAGTTAAGTCAAACATTCCAGGGTGTTGGATTTGGTTATTGTATGAGAATTTGTTAGTGTGTTATGTGCTAACGCTTAACAACTTGTGAGATGATGTTTTGAGATACAGAGATGACAAGGCATGAGTACTGACTAGTTCTCTCAGCTATGTTATATATCTGATGGTTTAAGAGAACCAGGTAATCTACGATAAGCTACCCTGGATTTATATTCACTTGAATTATTTACTATGCTATGATGCTTAGTAGTAAAGTTAAATTGGGTCAGACTGATATGATTCCCCAGTTATGAGTCATGATTATTAGTACATGTTGATTCAATAATAAAGGTACTAAATGAGACGTTTAGCGTCCTGATTAGTTCTGAATGAACTTGAAAGTGCAGACTATGTGTTGAGTTAAGAAGACAAAATGTTGATTAGAGGTTAACAGTGATATTGTTGAACTTAAGGGTGTGGTTATAACCCTTGCTAATGAATTATGTGATATTTGACTAGACTATAATTGCTCTTGGGAGAATATGTGGTTAGAAAATAAGTTTTGACTATGGTCAAACAGGTGAATTAAACAAATGTGTGTATGTCTATGAAATATATAGATTATGATATGGTTTATTTGATTGAAGACAAGGTATGTCTTTTGAGTCAAATGTAAACTAGAAAATGATATGTAAACATTGAATTAATGATGCAAATAATGACATGATTTTATATGTTATTATTTTGTGGCTAGTTGTTATGTGATTAAAGGCAAGTAGAAATGCCGAATAATAATGGTAAGGGGACATATGAAACTACTTGTTTAATTGAACTGAAGGAGTTTGGAGCAATATGATTAATAATATTGCAAGTAATTTCTGAAATGGATACCTGTTAATAATAAGTAATTAAAGTAAATTGATTATTGTGAATACGTGCTTGGTATTGCACGTAATATTAATAGAGTACATGGTATTTGACTTTATATTATGTACTGACTGTTGATGTTTAGATATACGTGTTAGGTAATACACGTGATATTAGATGGCATGAGTGCTTGATAATGTATCATACACTGAATTATGATAGTAAATTTAAATGTGGTTAGAATTTCAGATAACAAGGATGATGACATAGGATAGTTGTTGAATTGAAATTCTAATGGAATAGATACATACTAAAAGATGTTACATGTATATGTAAAATATCATGATGATAGCAAGATGATTTAAGTATGTATATGTTGTAAAGAAGTATTAAGCGTGCTGATTGAACTATGATGCTATGTGGTACACGTTTAAGTGAAAAGAGAATCACATTGATGATTTATGATATGAAGTAGCCTGAGAAGGAAGTGTGAATAACATAATCGAGCAACGCCTGATCACCGTTGTTATATTATGCTATGTCACATGAACTTGTTGAGGTTACCAAGTATCAAAGAGATTTAATGTGATTGGAAAATTTAAGTATGAAATTGTGTTAAACTAATTAAACTATTGTTTCAATGTGATAGAAGTCATTTGATAAGATTTTGATACTTAATGACTATAAATGTGCAAGTGTATATGATACTTGCTATGGTTAGAAGTCACAATGATGATATATACACAGATAACAAGCTTGATTTTGAATATGTTGTTGTTTGACTAAATGTATTGAAATAACCATTAGTAGGTCATATAGTGTTCTAACGAATCACTATTGTGTACCTGGCTTGTATTAAGCCTAGGTTAAAATATATTGATTTTGTCATTGTAAAGAAGTTATTAGTATTATTGAATACATTGATTAAAAGTTTAGGTTTGGGGATTAAACCTAGATTATGAAATATTGACATGATAATATGCATATATGAAAAGTGAAATGGTTTATTAAATGGGCCAATTGTAATACTGTGACGTGTTGACTTTGAAAGTCAATGGGTGAATAAAAAGTCTTGTGTGTGCATATAGCAAAAGTATGAAATCATTGAATTATGATTAGTTTTATTCGAGTCAAACTTGTGGAAAAGTGGTTAGAAGTTATTGTTGATTGGTTAGTTGAATATGAAATTGACAAATAGTCAACAATATTGAAATGAGTTTGTTAAAGGTTATGGAACCTTGGTTAATTGCTTTAAGCATGTCTTAGTGTGTTGAGAGTGTGTTAAAAGAACTGAAACTCATTAGCAAACGGTTTGTGATATGAGTTGTTAAACAAGAGTGTTTTAAAGAGGGTAAGATTTAATCGTATGTCTATATCATGTGATTTTGTAAAATTTGAAAAGTGTAAAGTTTGTATGTTAAAACTGTTTTGGGCAGGTTGTACAGGTATGCGATCGCAATGTGATCTGTATAAGGTTGCCATACGATCTAATATAAATTGTGAATCGATTTTGGATAATCGTGATGCGTTTTGATGCTTGCTAGAATATTGAATTCAGTTTTCTTGTAGGATGGTTTACATCCTATTATGTATAATTATATTAAAAACCAAATTGTGCACGAATTTTTGTGCAAATCTCATTGTTAAATCAATGATTAAAAGAATATGGTTTGTAAAAAGAGTAAGAACATGAGTCTTAAGGGGAAGAGAACTGAAATATCATAAAAGGATAATTATGATAGAATGAGATATAGAGTTTGTTGATTTGTAATTGTTTCCAATACCTATTGGTATGAATATCTGTTTATTGGTTTATGATATTAAAGGCATAGTAAAGACTTTAACAGCCTGGATAGCCTGTTATAGAACTTAAGCTCGAAATGTGCTAATAAACAAGATGAATTATTATGACAATAATAATTGAAAATTAAGGAAATGTTGATTATAGGGATATGTGAAATCAAGTAGGTTGTTATAAATTTGATGACAGGATAAAATGATAAATTGTGATTTAAAAGAATTACAATTTGAAATAAGTCAATGTAGAGGTCGGTTGAATGTAGGTAATATGACATTATAGTACATGTGCTGATTTAGCAAAGTACTTCTTGATTGTAACTTAGCCCTCATTCAATGGGATTGGTGCTAAGTAATCATAGGATGGTGGTTTTACCTACTGAGTTTGACCTCTACTTTGCTTATTAAGGTGATATGATTCCAGATTACTTTTGAGTAAAGGATTTCATATGATTAAAAAGTGTTTGAAAGCATTAAATTGAGTTAGTAGTTAAAGTGATATGTAAATACTATCCTGGTTGCTAGTCATGAACTGAATTTGAATTTTCAGTGTTGATACGTGTGTTGTGGTTTTATAACCACTGTTGTTGTTATTGTTTTATTGTTAAAAGAAATGAATAGTTATAATGGGTCAAAGATTTTAGCACATTGCTAATTTCTGGTTGCAAGGACCTAGTAAGTGACTTCAGGTTTCACTTGTTGTTGTTTAAGTGATTATGTATTATAAGTGCTCATGGGAGCAGTGTATGCTAAAATCTAAGTTATTTTAGTGTGATTAGATTTCGAGGACGAAATCTCTTTAAGGGGGAGAGATTTGTAACATCTTCAATTTAGGCCTAGCAGTATTTTAATATTTTCTGACTTTAAATTAATTATTTAATGAGTTAGGAATAATTTATATTATTTGTGAGTTGAAAGAATAATAAAGTGATTGAAATTGTAAATGGTTTTTAGGTTCCAGACAACAGATTAGATGGAGAGTAATTTAATTTAATGAGAATGAGTCGGTCATTAAATAGATAAAAAGTCGGCTCATGAGTTAACCGACTCATTTGTTTCAACTTTCCTATATTAGAAACTTTCTCTAGAATATTGGTTACCACTTTTTCCTCTTAAACCAATACTATACCGAGAGTTAATAATCAAACAAGGAAAAGACTTATTGGTGATTTGATTTCATTTTGCATATCACAATCATATTCTTGATCTTCCTTGGTGTAAGTATTTTATATCTATTATCAATTGCGCTTGAGATTAAATTACTTGAGCTAGTATTTGATAAGAACTTGAAGATTTAATTGATGCTATAGTTGCTACCTTGTATTTCGTAGATCACTTGATGTTTGTATCTGAATTAGGGTAATAATATTTTGAGTTATTGATAGTTATATCCTTAGAAAATATGGTTTGAATAAATCATGTGGATTTTGAATTAGATATGAAATTGGTTGCTTGATGTTATTAGTTGTAAATTGATGTTTTAATAACATTAGAAAGATTATTAGATGGAAGTAGTAACTGAGTTTGATAAATTTCGTATTTGGGAACAAGGGTTAGCGGTTGAAACAGAGTTTGGGGACGAAGCATGAAGCCAGCGGCTTCCTTGATGGAGCCGGCTGGTTGGTGAGGGGAGCCGGCAGCTCACACTAGTGAGTCGGCTGGTTGTGGTACTGTTTTGATGTTTTACTTATAAGCCTAAATACATTCCAATGTCCACATATAAATGATAAGATATATGTTTATGCATAATGAGAGGTAACTAGGAAAATATTATTGTTATGAAAATAATACTTAGTTCTTGAATTATGTATTAATATAACTTATGTATGGATATACGTTAGGTATTTACGGAACTCATTGTAACGTGCGATTTGACTAAGTTGTTATAATTGGTTATTGTTTAGTACTTTAGTACTAAGTATTAGAATATGATTTAATTAACCAATTACGAGAGATCTATGAATTGTTGATTATTTATAGCTTGATATTATTAATATAAGTGATGTGATTATGTTGATGAGTTAAGAAATTAACTAAAGGGCATGGATGTGAAATAGTTACTTATATAATTGTTGTAGGTTTACATCATGTATTGAAATATAATTGTGCTACCAGTTATGAATAATGATATAACTTGATGATTTAATAATAGTTTGAGATTATTGAATTAAATGAGTTATACGTTATGAATGAGATACTAACTCATTATTTAATTGTTGTAATCTCAGAT
Organism: Helichrysum umbraculigerum; assembly: GCA_949592205.1. Taxonomy (NCBI): domain Eukaryota; kingdom Viridiplantae; phylum Streptophyta; class Magnoliopsida; order Asterales; family Asteraceae; genus Helichrysum; species Helichrysum umbraculigerum. The sequence continues at coordinate 44,242,127 of CATIUR010000007.1, forward strand.
ATGGAGAAGACTCAATAATATTAGACCTCTGAGTTAGCTGCTGAGGTATTGGTGAGTGGATTTTTAATCCTCAGTGTGATTTAGTTGTAACAGGTTTGGTTACAACGGGTATACGTATTATTACTATTGTTGTTTGCCCTGACGATTTTGGTTTAATAGTAATAATACTGTTGATAGACTGCCTAGTTTGATATGTTGACCTGATTGAATTTGTGAATATGTGATCACTTGATATTTGGCCTTCGGGCATCATGGTATTGAGGTCAACCTGTTGGTTGGGTTTGGTTACTATTGTAAGACGACATGAATTTCCTTGTACCTATCGTTAATAGGAAATTAGGTCGTATAAGATTAGTACCAAACTATCGGTCTCGTCCGTTATGGCCATACGGATATGTACGATAAGTGTTCTTGGAGAATCCCCGGGTATTATGGTATCTCAAGAACCACCGGTCCTCATTGTATTGAGATGTTATCTCATTGATATTATGTGATATTGGTTGTGTGTTCTTGGCAGAAGGTTTCCCCAAGAACCAAGTATTTCATGTAAGATTGTGTGTTTACGATACTTGGCTGTAAACAGAGTTGTTATGCTAGGTTGGGTTGTTTGATTATTTATTCACTCACTTAGCTTTTAGCTAATCCCCCACATTTATACTACTTGCAGGTTAAGGATTTAGTATCGGGTGGGCAAGAAGTTGGACTGGATGGAATGTTTGACAATCAGGCGTAAACTCTGATATATTTTGATAAGAAAATGATGAAATTACATAACACCTCGTGTGGTATTATTGTTGTTGTAATATTGGGTATGAAGTTTTGAAAACAAATTATGTACATTTTATATGATATATATTTTAGATTTATGCTTCCGAGTCAAATCATTATTATAATGGTTTTATAAAAGGAGGGGTGTTATAGTATTATATCATACTCTCAAGAACCGGTCCCGGAATATTTTCAGTACTATCATCAACGTTTAGATTGTACCGGTAGACCCGGTTTCAATGTTTTTCAAAAATGCACTTCCGCCGTACGTCAATTGGCATATGGTTGTGCGGCGGATGCTTTTGACGAATACTTGCATATGGGTGAACAAACCTCATATTTGTGTTTGGATAATTTTTGCAAATGCATTTTTCATTTATACTCTACGGAGTATTTAAGGAAACCCACTGAACAAGATGTTATTCGTTTACATCAACGACATGCCGAGTTGCATGGTTTTCTTGGTATGCTCGGCAGTTTAGATTGTATGCATTGGCCGTGGAAAAATTGTCCAGTTGCATGGCAGGGTCAATATGTAACATCCTCTTTAAGGGCCTAGGAGAAATTCGGTAAATTCCTTATATTATTTGATTACTTAATTGCGTTTTTTTTAATAATTGATATTATGTGATGATTGAAATAAATAGGTCAATTGGTTAGATGACTTATTGTGGTTAGTAAAATATTATTTCTTTTAACTTGCCTTAGTTGACGGTAAAATAAAACATATTGTCTCGCAAAGTGATTTTAGGTCCCAGACAATAGATTTAGAGCGGGTATTATATTTCACTACCTAAAATGGGAGTTGGTTGTGATAAATCAACCTAACTCCTTTCACTTTCCCAATTTCACTCTTTGAAACACACATAAAAAGAAATTGAGGCTTTGATCTAGTTCATGTGATCACCATCTTCTTTAGCATCCTTAGTTTCATCATCTTGTTCCCCTACAACTTGTAAGTAATTTCTTGCTCTCACACATCTTGAAATTGAGTTTGATTTGGAAATTTATATAGTTAGGTTAAATTGATGCTTAGGTAAATCTTGAAGCTTGATGATGTTGTTTTGTAGATATGACATGATATATGATGATAGTTGCGCTTATTTGGTTGTAAAAATCATATTTAGTAGTCGAATTTGTAAATTGAAGGGTTTTGGTTCGTGGTTTGGGTTTGATGATCTGCTGCTGCTGCTGTACCAGATGAACAAGCCGGCGGGTTTGGGTCCCAAGCCGGCGGCTTGTTAGTATTCTAAGGGAACCGGCGGGTTGGATACCCAAGCCGGCGGGTTCATCACCCTAGCCGGCGGCTCCTAAGCCAACCCGGCTGCTTCTGTAGTCTTTAAAACGCATAATAGTTCTGTTACCTCAAATGTTAAATCACCCGGCTGTTAATGGGTGTGACCCGGCGGGTCAATGATGGGAGCTGGCGGCTCCTAAGCCTCAGCCGGCGGGTTCTTGGCCCTGCACAACAATTAGCTTTGAATTTTGTGATTCCTTTCTATTTTATATGTTATATGTTTATATGATTTAGTAACTTGTAGTGTAGTATCATGATAGGTTAAATTACGAATTTATATACATGTTGAAGTGTTGTAAATTGAGTTATCATGTGTGATTGCAATGGTACACTTTTACTCAAGTTGAGATTATATGAGACAAGAAATTAACTTGTGTGCCTCTGTTATGATTTCAGATACGACGAAGACTCAATAACATTAGAACTTTGAGTGGAGATAGTATTCGTCAAGGGTGAGTGGATCATTGGCTTTCAGTCTAAGTTGGTTGTAACAATCTGGTTACAACGGGTAACTTGGTTTTACTTGTGTATTGTTTAATTAACATATTTCCATGATGATTATGGATTATGTGAATCTTTCAGAGGTCAATTGCGATTGGGTTTGGGTACTATTACTTGGATAACATTAGTACTCTGTACATGTGTTGCTCATTGGAATGATGTTGGAAGTAGTAATAGTACCAAACCATCAGTTCGATCACTGAATTGGCATTCAGTGATTGTAAGTGTTGCTTGGGGGCCACCGCGGCAGTAGGGTGCCTCAAGGACCACCGATCCTCTTTGAAGTTATTTGTTTATGATGTTTTGCTGTAAACAATTGTGAATCCGAGTTAGGTTGATAGTTAAAGATCTATTCACTTAGCTTTGTGCTAATCCCTCTCCTCACTTCTTGCAGATTACTTTTGTTGTAGGTGGGCAAGAAGTTGGCTTTGAAGAATGTTTGACTGCATACTCTGAAATATATATATAAACATGTTATCGCTTCCAAACTTATGTTTTTTATTTAAATAACACCTAACTTAATGTTTGTAGTTAATGTGATCATTGTACCAACTTATCATGCATGCATAGATCGTGCTTTGGAAATATGATATATGCAATCTATAATGCATGATTTGTATTACTCACTTCCGAACTATATATAAAAAAAAAATGTTCATGAATTTCAGTGGTGTTATACAATATACCAGAGGTGATCAGGGACGTCCCACAATCATGCTCGAGGCGGTTGCCCCTTATGATTTGTGGATTTGGCATGCTTTTTTTGGTCCGGCAGGGTCGAGCAACGACATTAATGTACTTAATCAATCGGATTTGTTCTCCAATTTGATGCAAGATAGAGCTCCACAAGTTAACTTCACTATTGCCGGACAACAATTCACCAGAGGGTATTATCTAGCGGATGTGATATATCCAGAGTGGGCGACTATCGTAAAGTCGTTTAGGCATCCACTAACTGCAGCCGAGTCTCGTTTCAAGAGATACCAAGAATCGGCAAGGAAAGATGTGGAACGAGCATTCGGTGTGCTTCAAGGTAGGTGGCAAATCATCAAGAACCCGGCTAGGCCATATAGCACGAACAAGATCAAAAGAATCATGTATGCTTGTGTCATTCTGCATAACATGATAACTGAGGACAACGGGAGAAATATTTGTCAACTAGAAGAAGATTACCCCTCTGATCCGTCAAACAGGCCAAGAAAAACGTGGGAAGAAAGAGTTGAAACTTCATTGCGGATGGACAAGGAATTACGTGATCGGGACGTTCATCATCAACTCCGCAACGCGCTAATCGAACACATTGCGCAACTACCACCAAATTTCCGTATTCCTTAAAATGTTGCACTTTTATTATATAACGTTTAGTTTTTAATTATTGCACTTTTTAAATTTTTAGGATTTGTAGTTTTTTATTTTAAAACTAATGTATTTTTAATTATTAGGAATTTGTAATTTTTATATTTTTAATGAAGTGTGTTTTTATTTAAAATGTTGTGTTTATTTGAATTATTGAATTTAAATTGATTAATTAATTATGCAGCGGGTCCCAGAAAATGAAGTGACGGACCACTGATGGGAGTGGTCAGTCAGTTTCAGTCAGTTTGGGGAAAAAGCTGACGTGGCGCTGACGTGACTCAGTCAGTTTCTGTCACTGATGGGAGTAGTCTTAGTTGCCTAAATTATTTAAAGATTCGATTCGATTGAATTTATTATAACAAGATAGTTTTTCCAAGCTCAAGAGCTTTAAAATCTATCGAACTAATGTATGACATTCCTAATGTGTATCAAAATAATTTGATATTCTATCGTGTGTAATTAACTTTCAATTTATTGTTATTCTAGGTGTTTTTGTGACGTGACAATTTAATGATTTATAAGACGACACCAAAATGATAAAAATACAATAAATTACATACAATACAAATACAAATAAATAATAAGTTCATTACAAATAATACGAGGTCAAATGACCCGATACACATTATGATTGTCTTTAACTCGTTTCTTTAATCATATACTCAATACTCAATTATTAATACAATAGTTAGTTGATCAGCGCAGAGCATAAATGTTTAACGATATCAATCTAACTCAACACAATCCATATGAATGTGCATTAATTTTTGCCTTTTAATTTTCGTACCCAGTTTTAATGTTTATGGATTTTTCTAAATCGTTAACACGCGCAAAAGTATTGTACATTGGGTTATTTATATATTTTTGTGTGGCAGTTATTTTATCGTACAACACTTTTATGCGCGGGTAACGATAGATTAACGATATAATGGCTATGTTTAGAAACATTCATGTTTCATTTACGAAGTTACAAATTTTGGAGTATTAGGGAGATTATTTTATTATATGTTCCATATTATTTCAATCACCTTATTTTTTTTTTTAATTTTTTTTTTTTTTTTGAACGGCCAAATTTAATTACCCCATACACCACTGCCTGGGCTCGAACCCCAGACCTCCAGGGAGGCAAGCCTCCCACCTCACTCTTACCACTTGGGTAAGAGATCATTGGCTTCAATCACCTTATTTTAAAGGTAACATATATGGAATCAATAAAAGATTAGGACATGATTCGATCATGTTATTGTGGAGACGGTTTCTTCGGTTTCACTTTCACATCATAACAAACGTGGCCAGAAAATGGCGTCGAAACTTGAAATTAAGTCAAACTTTATGTTGACCGTCATTGTGAAAGAGCAATCAAGATATTTACAATTACCTGATCCTTACCTCGAAAAGGTAATAAAAACCGAAAGAGTAACCCATAGAATAAAATAGAGTAAATTCCAAGGCAACCATGTCCTGCCCATTACATCTAAAACCAACATTTCTTTCCCAATAAAGCAGTTGTTGATTATTTTAGTTATTTACCGGTTACAGTTTTAACCCAACAAAAGAATCGGTACAAATTAGGGTTATTGTTTCGTTATTTATTAAACTTTACACTTTTTACTATTGTATGCGACATACTTTCATTTGTTCAATTGTATGTAGTGAACTTGTAAATATGGTCTATAGTATGTATTATTTTCTTTTTGGGTAAAGCCAAAAAGGGAAACTTTTCTATTTGGGCCTTACCTAAAAAGAAAATTATACATACAATAGACCATATTTACAAGTTCACTACATACAATAGAAGATTTCAAAGTTCAACTCATACAATAATAAAAAATGTAAAGTTTAATACATAACAAAACAATAAACCCTATAAATTATCTTTGAGAAAAAAAAAAAAGTTTGGTTAGTCTACATGCAGGGGCGGAGCCAGGATATCCAAGTAGTGGGGGCGAAATTAATTTTTTTTTTCATTTCTTTTGTAGTTTAGTGGGGGCGAAAAATTTAAAATGTCATTAATACCTTAAAAAAATTTCATTTTTACGTAATTTGAAAATTCTTGTGGGGGCGGTTGCCTACGCTGCCCCCACCCTGTCTCCGCCCCCATCTACATGTACGGGACACATGTATTATGTCTGATTAATTAGAGGGGTGTTAACGAGTAGAATAATTAACGAGTAGGGATGGAAATGGGCGAGATAAACTCGCGACCCGTGGGTACCCGCCTATCGTGGGTGGGTAAACCCGTGTAATTTTCACCTGCGGGTGGGTTACGGGTATGAACTTTTATCCGTTGGCGGGTCACGGGCGGGTGATGAGTATGGACTTATACCCGCGGGTAAACTCGACTCGTGAACCTATAAAACCCATTAAAGTTACCCACAAGTGGATTTGTATAAATTATCTACAATATATAATTAAACTATTCATATAGAGACTAAAAAAGTATAGTATTCATGTTTCGAATAACAAATTTATTAAACGATCAAGAAAAAATTATCAAGTAAATTAATAGTATCAAACTATTAGTCCGCATGTCTTAAATTTTAACAATTTAATTCGTTTAAAATTACGATCTATTGATTTTAACATTTTTTTATATTAAAATTATATAAAATCTTATGATATTTGATAAAATATTTTTATTATTTAAAACCCGCAGGTATTCACGGGTTGCGGGTACGGGTGTAAAAATAAACCCACTAGCGGGTATTCGCGGGTTTGCGGGTCAGAAAAACCCGTCGCAGGCGGGAATGAGTTTGACATATCCGTACCCACGACCCAAGGGTGCAGTCCCTATTTTGATTATTCCAGTAACTAGATGATGATCGAATTGGAGTTTGAACAATAACATATTATTCATCCTCGAGTTCGGGTCAAGCTAGCTCAAGTTTTTTAATACTCGACTTTGAATTGGATTGTTAACTGCCTTAGCTTCGATACAACGTTTTTAGCAGACATGGTAGATAAGAATTATGTACTATCAACATACAGTTCATCGTTAATTTTTCTAAAATTATTTGTAGTAGTGATTAATAGACCTAATTAAAGAATCAACTTACATATAAACATAAATCTTAATCAATAGTTTCTGGGACTATAGCTTTGGTTAGGTTCGGGTTCGGTTAAACAGGTCCTTTCAACAGCCCTAGCCCATATAACAAAACTACAAAAGGGTGATGGCAATATGGTATGCAGCTATGCACATATAAGGTTAATTAGTGATCACAAGCAGGAAAAAAATAAAAAGAAGCAAACAAAGTAGTCTTGCTGAGGAGATTTAACCAAGAAAGACGACAATGATCTCCAGATAATCGTGGATGAAAGTCCATGGTCTCGTTTTCATAAATGAATAGAATAAAAAAAAACTCATATTTCGAAATGGTTAGATTTAGACCCATGTGAATTTGAAATTGAAACTGACTTTTTGGAGTCAAAATATTGTTATTTTCTTGGTTTTCCCTAGAAAACTTGCTTTCACATTACCCTATCTTTCGATTGTTGCTTCCAATGTTGTCAAAACCATCTTCAACCTTAAATTGCATCACCCTTTTGTTTAAGATCAAAGAAACCAGCCTATCAGTAAACAAGTATTATGATATATGCCACCACATCATTTTCTTCGAAAAAGAAATCATTTTTTTTTTTTTAATTTGAAGAAAACGCATTACACCATCCCAAAACACTGTAACAAAATGTTGTATCGAAAAGATTAACCTACTTGCTACTGTTATCTAAGAGATAACATGATCTCAACCAATTAACAGACTCGGACATTTATCGCATACTTCTCATGCAAGTGTGAAAGAGTGGAGAGTATTTCAGTCGGGGAGATAACGTTGGATTACCATTGCATTGAACTCTAGTTAGAATGCAATGAATGCATATGAGGAGTCAAATATCATCTTTCATCTTCCATCTTCCATCTTCATGCTCAAATTTATGATTCGAAATGTGAATTCAGTGCCATTAGCAGCACACAAAGGTAGACTGAAACACACTCAATTAGAGAAACATCTGAAATAAAGACTCTTTAAGTGTTACTGTTACTGAGATTAAAAATTCAAGAAATATATAGGTTTCAAACAAAACATGGTAAAACTTTCTCTATGGCAATTAAAATCCAAAACATTACTACTTGAACTTGCATTTCTTGTAACAACAGTTGTACACTACCTGTGAAATTTGTCTTGATGCAACATTTGCTTATTTTCACATATAAGAGCACAGAGCCCATTAGCACCTGGCGAATTCATGTTGCAACACCTACACAACACAAAGTGTCATTTTTCTGAACGTGTTTAGCTTCACATAACCAAAAAAAAAAACCAAAAAAAAAAACCTTTAATATGATTTTACTAAATTACCCCTCTCAACCATCTATTTATTCCCACCATAACTTCCTTTACATTCCACCCCAATTCATCAAAACCATCACCTTACTTCCCCTGTTCTTTCTCTTCCATGTATTTCTCAAAAGGTATAACCTTTATACATTTCTTTCATTAATTTTCACAAATCTTGAATTATAAGGGTTTCTAATTTCACAACATTTGTTCAACTTGTGCAGGAAAAATGGCTCCAATTGTGCTTTTAGCAGTGGGTATTCTCTCAATGGTGTCCATGGTTCAAGGGAACAATGGAGGTTGGGTTGATGCTCATGCTACCTTCTATGGAGGTGGTGATGCTTCAGGCACTATGGGTAAAAACTTAAAACACAACAACTCCATATAACATATCCATCCTATAATTAACCATATTAAATCTTTATCAAATTTTAACAAAAATGAATCTGTTTGGTTGTGGATTTAAATATACAGGTGGTGCATGTGGGTATGGGAACTTATACAGTCAAGGATATGGTACAAACACAGCAGCACTAAGTACAGCACTATTTAACAATGGAATGAGTTGTGGAGCTTGCTTTGAAATAAAGTGTGCAGGTGAACCAAAATGGTGTCATCCTGGTTCTATTGTAGTCACTGCCACTAATTTCTGCCCTCCAAACAATGCTTTACCTAACAATGCAGGAGGATGGTGTAATCCTCCCCAACAACACTTTGACCTTTCTCAGCCTATTTTTGAGCAAATAGCTCAATATAGAGCTGGAATTGTTCCTGTTCAATACAAAAGGTATTATATTATAATTATATGATTATGATTATAAATTATAATTATACACATGCATATTTCATGAAATACAAATGATAAAGACATAACCTTTATATAAAAAATGGAACTATGTTGTCAATAACTTGTCCTGTTTCTACTAAAATTTTCTATAAAAAGATAAAGTCCCTAAAAGCAATATTGTGGTTTGTGGATGTTACTTCTTAAATTGGTAACATAAGTCTTGACTTTTTAGCAAAATGGTAAAAATCTTTAAAGTAATGTTGTGGGTGCTTTTTTTAGTGTATTACTAAAAAAGGCACAAGCTTCAAGCCTTCAAAAGCAGCCATGTTCTAAAATTTATACTCATATAGTCATACATATTGCACAAATATTTTTTTATTTAACCATCACTTTTAAACTTTTTTAATTTATATAAAAACTTTTATTTACAAAGTTAAGATTATGTAGAATTTAATGCTTCAAAATGTTATTTAACAAGTAATAGTGATGTAAAAGTATCAAATACTTCAGAATTATCCAATTTTATAGAGTTCGAATTAGAAGAATAAATTAAGTGTTCCTACTTTGAAAGTACTTTCAAAAGACAATTCTGTTAAAGGCACTTCTTCAATTGGCCACATAAATATTAAAGTTTTAAGTCAAATGCTAAATCTTTCTTTATATTTTTATGATAACAGGGTACCTTGTGTAAAGAAGGGCGGTATAAGATTCACAGTAAATGGACACTCATACTTCAACTTAGTCCTAATAACAAACGTAGGAGGTGCAGGGGATGTAACAGCTGTAGCAATCAAAGGTTCAAAAACCAAATGGGTACCCATGTCAAGAAACTGGGGTCAAAACTGGCAAAGCAACTCAAATCTTGACGGTCAGCCATTATCTTTCAAAGTAACCACAAGTGATGGCCGCACAGTCATCTGCCACAACTCAGTCCCAGCCGGTTGGTCTTTCGGTCAGACATTTACCGGTGGACAGTTCACTTAGGCATTTCATCGAACACTTAGTTAGCACCCACAAAAAAGCTCGTATTTGAGAGGCTTCTTTTGTCAGCTTAGGTGCTTTTAATATTTTATGTCTATGCAGTTTGTGTGTGTTTGGTAGAAAGTGTTTTCTTGAGCTTTTTCCTCTGTTTTTTGAGTGGGGGAAAGAGACAGAAAACTGTAGGGTTTTAGGGTTTCGGTTGTGAAATTGGAAACGGTGGGTTGATTTCACATCGTAGGTGGTCTTTAAAAATAACAGCTTTTTAGTCAGTGGTGCAATGACACCACCGATTGTAAGTCTGCAACTGTTTTTTTTTTTAATTCCTAAATTTAGGGTTTGATGTTGTTTCTTTGTGTTTCATTATCAATGATGTTGCAGTGTTTGCATGCAACTGTTTTCGTGTTACACAAACTGGCCACGTGTCCTGACTTTTTTGTCTATTTATTGCATGGTGCACTAACGATCAATTACGGTATACTCGACCCAAACATCGATTCAAACTTGATTTGGAGTTTTTTTTTTGAAAGGAAGAAAGATTATATTAACAAACGGCACAATAGCAAGACGCTAAATGCCACCAAATAACAATACATACACAGGTCTTATATTTTCCCCCTAATTAGTCCAGATCTTAACTGTGAGGATACTAAAAGAGATGAAAAAAACCTGGGAGAACCCAGGAAAAAATCCCCGATAAACTAGAGGCCGAGCCACCGGTTTTCACTCTAGATCGTTTTTGATAGTATCCCATACAGACCTGGACCACCGTTACACCATATATGCACATAGCAGACTCTTTATACCCCAAAATAATATGAATTACAATTTAAACTGGTTTGGAGTTTCGACCCGATTAAATTGTTGTGGCCCGCCCATGATAACAAACTAACAAGCAGGGGTGTACATGGTTCAAGAACCGCACCAAACCGGACCAAAACCGAACCGAACCACGAACCAATTAATGAAAAATTAAGGACCATGAACCGAACCATATAATTGCGGTTCGGTACCGGTTCAGTTATGACGGTTTTGGTTCAAAACCACGAACCAAATAAGTTAGGCACACACGTTAACAAATTCCTAGAGTAATTCATTTGCGAATGAAATTTCTTTCGACAATAAAAAAATAATCACGTTTTATTGTTTTTCATGTATCTAAATGGCTTATTAAAACTTAGCTAATATAATCTCTAAGTTTTTACTATTGATTTCTTATATGGGCTTACATAATTGACACATATGAATGTTGAATAATGACGTATACGTAGTTGATAATACACTTTATACGCAATTCCAATATTAGATATACGTAATAAATTGAAGATTGAAGTTGTACATTCAAGTAAGCTGTTGAAACATGACTTTATATAAGAAAAATAATATTACTAAGTATATTTCGGTTCGGTTCTGGTTTTGTACGGTTTTAACGGTTCTGGAACCGAACCGGACCGCGAACCATAAACACTAAAATATTAGAACCAGGAACCGAACCATTATATCTCGGTTAGGTTCGGTTCTGGTCCGATTCTGATTCGGTTTACCGGTTCTGACGGTTCCAAACCATTTATGTACACCCCTACTAACAAGTTTGTCACTCATATATATCATATCCAAAGAGGCCAAAGATCATATTTGAAGACATATCGATGAAGATTACATATAGAGATCAAGGTTTAAAGGAAATTAAAGATATTCAAGATAAACTTGAATATTAGGGGATTTAGTATAAGAAAGGGATCAAAGGAGCATGGCCTATTTGAGGAGCAGGAGGAGCAGCAAAAATCTCATCCGTCCGTTTCATCCATCAACGGCTCAGATGATGCCATGTCATTGGGGGGGGGGGGGGGGGGGGGGGGTTTGTTTGCAAACTATTTTGGGTGGAGGGGCCTATATGCAATTTACATAAAAATTTTGAGGGGTAAAGCTTGACCTACATTCTTGGTCAGCTCATTTTGCCTCATTTACTCTCTCTCTCTTCACAAAAATCCTCTCAAATTCTCTCTACACACACACATTCACTACCTCTCAAATTCTCTCTATACAAACACATTCACCACCACCTTTTACCACCACCACCACCACCTTTCACCACTACCACCTTTCACGCCACCACCTGCCACCACCACCACCACCACCTTCACGGCCATCGTCACCACTTTTCACCTTCGCCACCACCTTTCACTGCCGCCACCACCACCTTCCACCGTTACCGTTCACCTTCACCGCGACCGCCACCTTTTACGTCATCTTCAAAGCTCACCTTCACCACCTGCTTCATTGTCCACCTCCTTCACTATCCACCACCTTCACCGTCATCGTGCACCACCACTTTCACCGTCGCCGTACACCACCTTCACCGTCACCGTACACCACCTTCACCGTCACCGTACACCATCTAGATCTGAATATATAGACGTAGATCTACTTTTCAGATCTAGATCTGAAAAAAGTACATCTAGATCTACTTTTTCAGATCTAGATCTAAAAAAGTAGATCTGAAAATCCACTGCATTTTACACGTCGGAACTGCATTTTAGATCTACTTTTAAAAAAGTAGATCTAGAAAAAAAGTCATTGTATTTTACGTTTCGCTTACTGCATTTTAGATCTACTTCTTAAAAAGTAGATCTGGAAAAAAATCACTGCATATTATATTTTATTCTACTGCATTTTATGGTTTATCAACTGCATTTTATCTAATTTTTCACATCTAGATCTAAAAAGTTGATCTGAAAAAATCACTGCATTTTAGTTTAAAGTTACTGCATTTTAGATCTAAAAGTAGATCTAGAAATAATCAACTGCATTTTACGATTATTCTGTTGCATTTTACATTTAGATGTAGATTTAGTTGATATTGAGTGATGATTTTTGATTAGTTACATAGTGTATGAAATTTGTTTGGATTTGTGAAATTTTGATCTAGATCTATAAAGTAGATGTGAAAAAATCAACTATATTTAATGATTATTCTACTGCATTTTACGTTTATTCAACTACATTTTACGTTTTTTAATATTTATATGCATTTTATTTTTGTTTACTGCATTTTATGTTTTTACTGCATTTTACGTTTTTTCAACATTTTAATTCACTTTAGTTTGTTTACTGCATTTTATATTGTTCACTGCATTTTAATGTTTTTTCACTGCATTTTAACGTTTTTACTGGATCTTGCATATTATCAGGTTTTTTGAATCAGTATTTTTTTTTGCAATTTTTTTAAATAAATTTTTGCAATTTTTCGGGCAGGTCCCTAAATTTTTCAGGCAGGTCCCTAAATTTTTAAAATTGCAAAATAGTCCCTGGTGGAAAAAAAGGGGGGACACATATCAATTTACGGTTGGCTAAAAGTCTGCCTTTTCTGCCCCTCAAAAGGGGTCTGCTCCTCTGAACTCTACCCTTTAGTATATATATTATAAATTGTACATATCCCTAAACTATCAATTAGTTCAATTTTTAGCAATTCAATTAATAAATACTACTCCGTAATATGCAAGGACGTCATTTTCGTATAATAGGCCTTGTTAAATGAAAACATTTATATTTGCTTTATCAAAGCATCGCAAAAAAGGTTGTACTGTTTTTGCCCGTTAGATATGTTGTCGAGCTATCAATTAGCTTAAAATGTGATTATATGACCATTTACAGTCATGACTGACTGTCGTGAACTAGTAATCGCATGTCATTACAACTAGTTCAAGACTGCAAGATTACTCCCAGTCATATGACTAACTATGACTCGAATTTGGCAATTTGGATCCCGCTACTTACTTTTATTTCCATTATTATAATAAAAACATTACATTTAATTCAATTATTTAAAAGAATAAAATTTAAGAAATATTCAATGATATAAAAAATAAAAAACTGGAAAAATAGTCCAAACTCCAAATTAAATCGCATAGCTTTACATTAATTGGACTTGTAGTACTAACTGACCATCGTCAGGTCACAGCGGACCTCGACCACGGCAAGTGGTCTTATCATTAATAATTAATATGATTCTCTTTTAGAAAGGCAACCCTACGCTATCTATCTCATGACTTGTATATACAATCATCACGAATATTTATAAATTGCCTTTCAAGAGGTTTGAACCCTCAACCATTAGGTTGATAAGTTACTCACATACCGCTCGAGCATAAGCCCTTTGGTATATTAGATTTTAATGATCACGTTTAGACAACACATTAAATCTATCTTTTTCTTAATACTAGTATAGGTTAATAATGGTTTAATACCCAAACTTTCAACTTTTTTTCGTTTTAACACCTCAACTTTTTTTTTAACGTTTTAACACTCCAACTTATAGTTTGACCAAAACTTAATACCCAAACTTTCAAATTTTTTTCGTTTTAACACCTCAACTTCTTTTTTAACGTTTTAACACTTCAACTTATAGTTTGACCACAATTTAATCCCTTTACTTTGTTTGTCCGTTTAAAATTACACTTCTGGATTTTTTTTGTTAACTCTTTAGTTTGAAATAATCAAGATTCGATTTGAATACACTAGAAATTCTTCTTATGTGTTGTCTATTTAATATGTATTCTATTAATCCTTCAAAGAATACTAAGATTAGCTAACCTCGGGATCTCGAATGTTTAGCTACCCTCGTGATCTCGAATGTTATTATCCTGTTAATTATAGTTTATTATTGTTATAATTCTAACTTATTACCTGGTCAGATTTTAATCAGGGTATTTATAACCGATAACCTGCTGAATATGTAATGTTGAAATAATTGACTAGAAATACCCATTTATCGTTTAATACCCATTTATCATTTTTTAACAACATACATTCATTATAAATAGCTTTTTATATAACTAGAAATATTATACACGAAACATTATAAAAATATATCGCTATCAAAATAAAACATTATAAAATTAATTGTGATGACACGTTACAATTAATTTATAAGCATTTAAATCATATATATGTACGTATCAAAAAAATCCAGAAGTTTAATTTCAAACGGCCAAACAAACTAAAGAGATTAAACTGTGGTCAAACTATAAGTTGGAGTGTTAAAATGTTAAAAAAGAAGTTTAGGTGTTAAAACGAAAAAAAGTTGAAAGTTTGGGTATTAAGTATTGGTCAAACTGTAAGTTAGAGTGTTAAAACGTTAAAAAAAAAGTTGAGGTGTTAAAACGAAAAAAAGTTGAAAGTTTGGGTATTAAATCATTATTAACCCTACTAGTATTGTACTTCATTCGTCTCAAAATAAGTGTTCACTTTTTCATTTTAATCTATTCCAAAATAATTGTCCATTACCAAAAATAGCATATTAACTTTATCATTTAATCCTCAATAGTCGATCTACATTTTCTCAAAACTGATACCTAGGAGTCTGTACAAAAAGTAAAGGTAAAAGTGTCATCTAACATACCAAATGATAATGTAATTTCTTAAACTGTGTGAAAATTGATTGTAAACATTTAAATTGGGACGGAGGGAGTAATAGATGGATGGATTAAATAGCTCCAATTATTGTGCAATATTATCATTGTTTCGCTATTTTGAGTTTTTCCGGATATATATTACCTTTTTTATTGACATTTTATTCCTTTAAGCAATTTCATAACATGTTATAATTAGTTACATATATATATATATATATATATATATATATATATATATATATATATATATATATATATATATATATATATATATATACCATAGTCACAATTCACAAATTACAACTTCAAAATAATCAATCACATTACTAGCTTTATGTGCGTTTCCTTGTGATTTTATCTACCTGATATCAAAGAATACATGTACTAAGTGGCAAAACTTTAAACTCTCCTTGTCATTGCATTAATGTATCGGAGTCTGGAGATGCTCTAAATGAGATAAATTAATACAGTTGCAGCCGCACTATTTGTTCATATCACACGGAAACTTCTACCGTTATATGGTGTCATTGCATTAGAAGTTTTATAACTAAAAGATTGTTATACGCTTAGCAATTGCAACTTATAAGTAATTAATCACATTAGCTATCATGTTTTGCTTACATGTATATAATATAATAATAATAATATTATGAGTGCTGTGATTGTATGAGGGAGATGTGAGTTATGCTACATTGTCCAGTAACATATAATTAACATCAATATTCCAGACAATAATCATAGATAGTATCAACCACCTAATTAAGTTGCCCTAAAAAAAAGAAGAAAAAAAAGACATAACACATATATCAAACCTAGAAAATAAGGATGATAACAGGGTGATAACAAACGGTGCTTTTCTTGTATAACTCAATCAAATTATAATGAGCAATTTTGTGGCAATATATTCGGATAAAATAGAAAGCCGTTTAGCAATGATAAAGATCAAATAGAAATTGTTGAAAAGAAATTAATTTCGATCTAATAACAACAATTAGGAACTCACTAGTTTTATCTTATTCTAACATCTAATAGATAAAAACTCATAAAGAAAGAGTGAAAAAGCAAAATTACAAGCTAGGGAGCTAAAAAAAAGATTTGAATAAGTCATACGGATACAACTCGAACACAAACCAACCAATCCCTGCAGCCATATATGGTAGCTTAGCACCTGGATTTGAAATCCAATTAGTTATAATCGATGCTTGAGTTTAGAAATGAATAAATTAATTGTGAAAGCTTAACTATCAAATAAAAACGCTCCAGCTATTTATTCACCCGCACACAAGAGCACTTCTTTTTGTGACCACACCGAAGACTTCAATTTATGTGAGAAAGGTCACGTGCCAATCATGTAGTCAGTGTCTGTTAAATCCGTTTGATTCCGTTAAATCCGTATAATAGTAACACCGCATGTCGAATATAACCGAAGGATATCACTTATTTCAAAATTAATGACGGCAGCTGTTAAGGACGTATCATCTCACTGTATAATATATAATGTTCATTGTATACTGTATGTTTTAATTACTATCAATTAGGTATAGGTTTTTGGTATTGTAACTATTGCATAACCTAATCATCAATCAATCAATTTGATATGCACATATTGAACAAAAGATAGGTTAGAAGTCAAAGATACTGACAGAATGTGACCGGAACACGATTCGAATTTGAATGGAAGTTGATATGAGCAAGAGGTTGTGATTTGGGCGAAGAGATTTAATTAATTAGCTAGAACACGTGAAATTATCTTATTATGATATCTTGCTTGAAACACAAATATATATAAAAAGGCACAAAAGCAAGGGTCCAACGACACACTTGTTTTGTAAGATATGATTGAGAAACAACGTTATCATCTTAAGACGTCGTAACCCATATATTATCATGGGTTTCGTAATTTATTAACTAACGGCCGTTAGTTAATAGTTTTTCCTTTAGTTTTTTAAAAGGGATGCCCTGCTCTGCTCTGCTCTTTGTTTTTTTTCATTTGAACTTGTTTACAACTAGTCATTTCAAATGACAACGTCCTAATCTATTTATAGAAAAAGGTCATGTGATCTTAAACGTTTTATATCATGTATCCTAGTATTTTCTAGATATTTCTACCTACTTACTTATAATACGTGTTTCATAACATTTTAAGACCTTTCAGTAAGTTTATATATGTTTCCATAAAATCCTTTAAGTTCGTAGGAGCTTCTAGAATATGTCAATGTAATGTAGAAAAAAACATAATAATAATCTATCTATACTAATAAAGGGGGGTTACGCTGATGTCATGAAGCTGACTTGGCGAGTCATGAGGTAGGTTTTGGTGCTGATGTGTCACGATGTGGTTAAAAGGGTGATGTCACCCATACATCACAATTTTTCATTGAAAAAACACAATACCTGTTAATGAATTAATACCATTAATAATTTCCGTTTTTAATACACTTAATTTTTTTTTAAAAAAAACTTATTTAAATTGAATACTTTTTGTTATTTCCTAAGCTAATTTGCTGCGTCTTTAAGCATTAATGGTGTTTATCACGCTTAAACGCTTGATTGGTGGTCTGATGCACGCCAGATCTAATTTGAAGGTTATGGTTGGAAACTCAATCGTTTCTCCATCTCGATCATTCTCCATTTCTTCTCTGTATTTCTTCATCCTCTTTCTTTTATCTTCTCTCTTTTTTCTTTTTGTTCTCACAGGTTTGTCGGAGGATATTAGGGCTTTTCAGTGAGAATTTTTTTCAAAAAATGCAGCTGTTGATTCAGGTAAATACATGATTTTTTGTTTCTGAGTCAAACAATGGCCGGGATTTAGGGTAATGGGTTATGTTTTTTTCTTCTTTAATGATTTTTTACTACTGCTACATCTAAGCATCACATCACGATTATAAGTCTTTAACAATTTTCATTAGAGCTTTTCAAGCACCAACAACCCATTTCTCCAGGTCGCTTCAGCACAGCCTCCGCCGGAACACCATCCGAAGCTTATTTTTCACCTACAACGGTACCGTCGCCTCCTTAATTCTCTTCCCTTTCGTTTTCTTCTTTTTCCCAATATTTCTTAAATAAAAAACGTTTCAGTTTTCCTGTTAAGCTTAATTGTTAGTCCTTTTGGTGTATGTTTAATTGTGAAAGGGTGATTGTTTGATATTGGGGTTTTAATTGTGTATATTTGATTGTGATTCGAGTTTCTCTTTTTGTTTATATTTTGAGTTTGTGTGAATGTATAGGTAAAAAAGAAGAAAAAAGTCTGCATTATATACTATTTCGTTCGATTTCCACAACTGCAAGGTAAGATTTATACATTCATTTCCAAACTTTTTAATTCCTTGATGAAAAACAGTATTTTGATAAACCAACTGATGTCATTTTCCAGCATGCCAAGTGCTCGATTAAATGCGTCAATGACATATATTTTCTTAGACTAAAGTATAATTGTAATCATTATGTTTTGTCATTCTTATAAATATACGATTCTTTGTTGTATTGTAGCAGTTAGTGATAATTATGTGTTCGATTAAAGTAATGTTTTTGTTTATTCAAGCTTTTGATCCTTTATAATGGTTTAAAGCATGCCAATAATGTTTGTTTTTTTGTTGATCTTTTTTTGTATGTGTATGAGATAATCAATTTATGAATAATCTGAATGGTATCATGTTCATGTAATAGGCTGCATCAAAATCAGAGGCCAATGTTATCATGCAGACACAAGGAGTGCAAAAATGATGTTTGTTTTTGGACTAGAACTTACTGTCTTCATCTTGAAGTGGTGGGTAATATGAGTGTGTTACGATTTAACATGTCAAATACTTATGATCAGTAACAATTCCCTTTGACTTGGGACAAAGTCGACATAGTTCGATTGTTTATCACTTCAAAAGTAGTATTTGACTCGGGACGAAGTCAGTAAAGTTTAATTTCTAACCAAGCTTTCAAAATATAACCAAATCAAATCCTGGATGGAAGTGATGAATTTCGACTTTTAATGTATATTGACTATTCTTTTGCTGTTTTTTTCAATTAGATTTATTCGTTCAGATTTTCATTTACATGTTGATTTTGTTTTTGTATGTATGAATAAAGTTACTGATTTGAAAGTGTTCTGTAAGGATGTGTTTGGCATTCAAATTGTTTTGTTGATTGACAAAATCATGATATAGATTAAATTTCATATACTTTTTATATGGGTCATATGCAGGTGTAGAAAGTTACAGGTAAATGGTGATTGTGCAATGCATGAAAGGTGTTTGATGAAATGCCTGAGAGTAATAGATTAAAATGTATGATTTTTTTTAGGCCTTAGCTTTGAAGATTTAAGAATTTAAGATTGTTCGTGAATCATTTAATTGATATATAATTTTTATTTAGGTACATTTGGCTAAGTATTCGAATGTTGGGACAAGAAAGGAAGGAAATGGTTGCCATAAAAATTGGTCGTGGCATTAAGAAATATCGGGAGGCAGCTATGATAGAGATTGATGTGCTGTAACAGCTAGATTAACATGACAAAGGTGGCAATCGGTGAGTGACAATTGACCTTTGCTATGTTCTTGTGCAATGTCTTTGTTATCATGAGTTTTAGCCTTTTAATTTGTTATTTTGAATGTCTAATGGTGATTAAAGTTGATTACTGATAAGTCTATGCATATAGTTCATTGTTATAGTCCATGATTGTAGATATGTACAAGTTTTATTATTGTTTTTGAGAACCCAACTATAAGTTAAATTAGTAGGTCTAAACTATGTGTTACCTTTTAAATAATTGAGTTAGTAATACTTCATAGTTGTTAAATTGTGTGCAGATTGGGGGCCCCTAAAAAAAACTCAGTTTCATAAGCTTTTTCAGGTCAAAGTGACACCCTGCCATTGATAAAAGATTATGGCGAAATTGGTAATTTGGTCATGGCAAAGGTAAGAGAGTTTTGTTAAATTTGTTGTCTACTGTCAAAATTTGGAATTCTGATTTGATAGCCTGGATTTGAGTAGTAAAGGTGGTGATGCATCTTTGAAAATAATGAGTCACTACTAAAAAAAGCACCGATGTGTTATTAATAAAAAAAAACTACTATAATACAATTTCTTCTCAAAATAATTTCATTATTGTCTTATTTTTTTCTGTTTTTGTGCAGGTTATAAAGTTATGCTTGCAAAGCTAAGTCCACCATTTATATACATTTATCTACAACTATGGTGAGAAACCATAATTTTATCCATGTTAATATATGATTAATAGCAGGTATAAAGGTGTAAGGTTGCTCCAATTTTTCTGGACATCATACTGCTTTGATGGGGCAGTAAGGTAAAGAAGTGTATCCAATAGGACCATACAAAATGAGGTCCGAATATAATAAAAATACAATTTATGCTACTTGCCAGTGTTGTGAATTTTTTGATGGGTGCAAAGTTGGTTTAATTTGACCAATTTTTGTCAAATTGACTAAAGCATAGTAATGTTTAGTCATTATATTCAAGATGTTAATGTTTTCTTAGAAGAGGTAGTTTATAAGGATTTATATTTTAAAAGTGATGGTTTTAAGGATGTATATTTTCTTCACCCATTTGATTAGTACCAGTTGATTCACTGATAAGTTAATGGATGGTGATTGCAATATAGGGAGTATATTGTCAATCTTAATCTTTCAGATATGTATCTTTTCATGGAAATGCAAGTTTGTTTGGATTTTAATCTCATCTTTCTTCTTTGCAGACCTGCACTTTCTGATATGTTAACTTCAAGCACCTTCTATATTGGGGATTCCTTACTTAAGGTTATACAAGAGAGTAGCATATGTGGTTAATACATTTTTTTCATGGATATATTTTTGCTTGCTGTGATAATGAAACATTTGATAATGGAGTTGCTTTAGTAAGCTCCATTCACATTTAATTTAAGGGTACAATAATTACGTTGGACTATTGTTATGCCATCCCCATAATTGTTGTAAGAAAGTAAAAGTCATTTCTCATTTGAGCGAACCTACATAGTATTAAAATTATGGGCTGGCCCTTTTCATAGTTCCAACTGGTATTACTTGGTTCTATAGCCTCTTAGGCAATTGTGCATGGATTCAGGATTCATATTCAGTTTTATTGCCAGGTTACCTCAAGTTAAACCACTTTTTTAATGATCGCGGAGTATTGCAAAAAAATCAATAACAATATTATAATAACATACTGAATGTATCTAATACTCCCTATATCCCATCCCAACTCCCAAGTTTCATCCTTTCTATTTATAGTTGTTTCAACACAAATGTTCATTTCATATTTTAACCGTTCAAAACAAGTTTTAGTGGATAGATATAATATATAATTGGTGAAAATTATAGTTAATGGATAATTTTATAACTTGAGTCTTTTTTCATTGAATATATGTTAATTTTTAACTGTTTAATATTAATGTCTCCACCTACTTCGCATCAATATCTATGCATAATAATATAAATTTTATTTTATTTTTCTAAACAAATCCCGTGTTTTCACGGGTCTTAAACTAGTAATAATAATAATAATAAGACAAAATTGCGTGGATCGTCCCTGTGGTTTGCCCAAAATAACTAACCGAGTCCCTGTGGGTTTTTTTTTTACCTGAGGCATCCCTAAACTTGCAAAAAGTTGCGTGGGTCGTCCCTGGTCCTAACTTTCGTTAGTTCTGGCGTTAAATGCGAGGGTATAATGGTCCTTTCATTAGTTAAAGGACTGCCCACGTAATTTTGCAAACCACAGGGACTGTCCGTGTAAATTTTCAAATTTCATTTAATATTTTTTTATTGTAGTTCTAAATACTTTTTTTAATTGTATTTAATTAATTAATTTTTAAAAATTAAATTTATTTAATAACTAAAGATGTTCAATTTTTTTTAATTGTATGTACTTTTTCAAAAAAAATTTGTATTATTGTATATATGCAATTCTTTTACTCCATATTTTTTATTGTAAATTTAATAGATTTTAAATGTTATTTTTAGGGGTGATCATTCGTACCCATAGGAACTATCCGTGTAAATTTAAAATTAATAAGCTAATTATATTGTTTATTTTTTTAACATTTACGAAATATACATGCTTTGGTACCATATACGAAATATACATGTTTTTCTGATTGCGAGTGTAATTTTGTAATATTTAATTTTAAATGACTGCTAGTGTAACTTTGTACGCCATCATTTAAACGGTCCGGTACCAGTATTTTAAGTGTTTTTAACATTTATATGCGTGTTTGTCATTTAAGTGTTGTAACATTTATATGCGTGTTTTTTACATTTATATTTTAAGTGTTTTTAAAATTTATATGCGTATTTTTTTAGTGTTTTTAACATTTAAGTGTTTTAAATGTTAAAAACACTTAAAATACCGGTACCGAACCGTTTAAATGATGGCGTACAAAGTTACCAAAGCAGGTAAACTGGTAAAATATCGGTACCGAACCGGTTGGTAGCGGTTATCTTTTTGACCCTAAAGTGAGTACCGAATACCGGACCGTTTAAAGCGGTATTGTACCGGTTCCGTAGATTAAAACACTTAAAACAATAAGAATTACGTTTATCTAAGTGAATTACGATGTTCGAACAATTTTTGCTAGGGGACAATTTTATGGGATGGAGGAAGGAAGTATTTAAGGTAATCGTTTCAATTTGCAACAAGTAAAAATAAATGTTAAAAAAATAAACAATATAATTAGCTTATTAATTTTAAATTTACACAGATAGTTCCTTTGAGTACGAATGCTCATCCCTAAAAATAACCTTTGAAATCTATTAAATTTACAATAAAAAATATGGAGTAAAAGAATTGCATATATACAATAATACAATTTTTTTTTAAAAAAAATACATACAATTAAAAAAAATTGAACATCTTTAGTTATTAAATAAATTTAATTTCCAAAAATTAATTAATTAAACACAATTAAAAAAAGTATTTAGAATTACAATAAAAAAATATTAAATGAAATTTGAAAATTTACACGGACAGTCCCTGTGGTTTGCAAAATTGCGTGGGCAGTCCTTTAACTAATGAAAGGACCATTATACCCTTGCATTTAACGCCAGAACTAACGAAAGTTAGGACCAGGGACGACCCACGCAACTTTTTGCAAGTTTAGGGATGCCTCAGGTAAAAAAAAAACCACAAGAACTCGGTTAGTTATTTTGAGCAAACAACAGGGACGATCCACGCAATTTTGTCTAATAATAATAATAATAATAATAATAATATAATAATAATAATAATAATAATAATAATAATAATAATAATATTAATATAATAATAATAATAATATTAATAATAATAATAATAATATTAATATAATAATAATAATAATATTAATAATAATAATAATAATAATAATAATAATAATAATAATAATAATATTATTATTATTATTATTATTATTATTATTATTATTATATGAGGTGATGAGGTGATGAATTGATCCAAGGGTGATTAGTTGATGAAGAATTTCCTAAAAACAAAGGATGGATTCTTTTAAGGTTTTTCTTATATATATTATATTAAATAATATTAATATTAATATTAATATAGATAGATAATAAAATAACTAAAAAGTAAAAATAACTTTCACAGTTTCACTACCATAATATTTTCCCACCAAAAATTGTACATAAAGCTATAGCAGTTATACATCATCCATTGAACAGAAGAAACACCACCACCTCAACTATACGTATTTAATCTTTGACTAGTTTTAAGACCCGTGAAAACATGGGATTTTGTTAGAAAAATATTAAATTTAAATTTAAATTAGTATTTTGTTATAGGTATTGATATTTAGAACATTAATTTTAATGGATCTACCATGTCTGTGCAGTAAACAGTTATACCATATGAATAAATAGTTGTACATTATGGCAGATCTATCAAAAATCATGGTGAAATATCACTACCCTTTTGTTATACATAATACTTTGAGATTGGTATATGAAAAGGATAATATTAGATCTTTATATGAAGAAATTAATTTACGATAGTTAGTAGTTGATAGTACAATTTACGTAGTTCAATTCTCAAAGATGACGGAAAAAGTAACCCCATCTAAGAAACCTTGCAACATAGTATAATAGTTACAATTTGCGTATACAATGAATTTTGTGGGAGACAACAAATTTCATATACACGGACAACAAATGTAAGTTCGAAATAGTAAATATGTAATCACGGTAAAAATAATGCAGTGGAACCACATTTTGAGCTGTAACATCTGTCTATAGTACCTATGTTCACTTGACAACCAAACTCATTCTCAATTCAAATCTTGTGTTTACCCACTCAATTGAACCAATCACACTGCAAAAGAGATAGTAGGAAAACATAAGCAGCACTTGCAATTGCAATGGAACTTCTTTAGATTCTGCCAATTGAATGTCTAGTGTTTTGAACTTGCAATAGTTGATTATATAATAATCCGTTACTTCAGCATTGGTACCGATATATAATGACTAAAATAGATATTAGTCCAGTATTTTTGAGGAATCAAAGTTTAACAAATGCTGAAAACATGCATAAAAATAGTGGCTTTAAATATATATCACTAATGTATTGAATCTGATCAAGAAAATTATATTATTCATATTATAAGGTAATAAGGTATCTTTTGGATCATTATTAGGACAGCTAATGCCCTTTACCCCTTCACTTCGTATACATTTTAGGTGACTTTAGCAACACAACTTCTTAATGGTCCTAAATAATATAACAAACGCTTTACAATATCCAAAACATGTAACAGCAGTAAAATATTAATTAATTGAATGCCAAAAAAATTTGCAATTTCTGATTTGCATTACCTACATATATAGTATTCACTCGGATTCTATATTTTCTTCCAGTTTCAATAGCCAGTACCTGCAAGTAACGATCAATCATGGTTAATAGAAGCTTACAAAGTACCACTTTCAAAGAAAAGTCAAGCTCCTTAAGTCCTCTTTATTCATCACGATGAAATCCCATTTTACATGTCACTTTTAAAAGTGAAACCATTCCAGTTCCTATAATATAAAACTTCATGCACTTGGCGGATGAAACTAACAACTTGCAACCGCATTATTATCACTATAGAAATTGCAACATAAAGAATTAGCTTATGTACCCATGTTGGAAAAGGAAGCAGAAATAACCTATGCTGCTTTATATACACACATTTCTAATTACTTATGTATTATGCTATATATTATAATAAAATTACTTGCAGAAACTACAATGGCCACAACTCGGTCAGGCAGTATCATACCTCGTTTTTCACATCTAATCGAAGTCTTCAAGGCAACAGACCTATAAATTCCTCAAAGAGCCAATTTAACTACCTGCACATACACATGGTAACACCAAATCAGTACACACCATTCAAATATAAAACATAGAAAAGTCTTGGACAATAAAGAGGATGATGATCAAACACACAGTTAACTACAGATCAGAAACACACACACGGTTACCTATAAAAAATAGCCAAAAATTATTCAGGCATTTCATCAAACAGGTGGTGTTCGAGTGTTCAACAAACAAATTTTTCAGAGAAAGTTTATCTTAACCTAGCCTCATATCAACCATCCAAAACGTGTGAAAAATAAATAAAAGCAACCAAACCTTGGCTTTACATGAGTGGTTTTCTTTTCTCAAGCAATTTAAGCCTCCCGTGTCAACACCTTCAAGAAACAAATGAATAGCATCGATATCATTATCTGAGAAACTAATAAATAAGTAAATGCACATTTCTGATTTTTGCAATGAAAACGAACATGCTAGAGGGACTCGATTAAACATCAAATTATATTTAGCAAAATGAAACCTAAACCCTAAAATTAGAGCAACCTAACCTTAAAAATATATACGCACAATCCACTTTTTCTCTCTTTCAAGATGTCATACGTGTTGGAGTATATTTCTGGAAAGACACTAGCACATACACACATGTACGCATTGAGTATCTATTATTGTTGCAGTTAAAAAGATATATAAACACAAAACATTTGCAGCAAAATCCATCTTTATGATAAGAAGATATCTAAACACGAAACATTATCGAAAAAAATAATAACATAATCTGATTGGAATGGCAACCTGCAAGTTACAAAAAATACAATTACCTCGAGCACCATATAAACAAAATCAAACGACCATGACCCTTAAAAGTATATCGAATCGGCAAATACCTTTAGTAATTAATCAAAGTTCTTCAAAAATCAAGGTAATCTATTTGCTGAGCTCCACTTCCGGTCATGCCTTTTCGTCCACCTTATTAGTACATAACGATTTAATATATGTTTAAGACTAATAAGTGTTTTTAGATGTATACCATATTTTTAAAACTGCAAAATATATAAACTAAGATCAATATGATGCTATTTATACCATCTTCCACATAAAAGGTTCAATCTTTACCCTGTTTTGCAGAAAATCAAATTAAAAAATATGGATTAGAACAAATCCTTAGCATGGTTATCAAATACCAATTCAAATCAATAAAAAATACAGACCTTTACTGTGGCTTTCTGGTACAACTAATTACGATGCTTATATCAGGCATCAGTGTGGTTTTCAACTGATATAATGAACATTAATTCGAAACTCTTTAATGACTCAATTATAACCATTACCTAAGTTCTACAGGTCCTACCTATTGATTTTGTATCTATAATAAGTATACATATAAGTTCTACGGGTTCTACCTATTGATTTTGTATTATTACGTTTTGTAGGCTTGACTAAATAGTAATCGTATAATTTTGTGAGCAAGAGGCCTACATATCATATACAGCTGCATGTTTATATTCACCCAATTAGCTCGGGGACCGACATCAGAAAAGAAAGGGATAACCGTACATATGTATTTAAAAGAAGAAAGGTTCACAGCTAAATCTAGAAAAGGATAATCTAGAAATGAAAACAGGTGTAAAAGAAATCATACCAATTACTCTATTTGTCTCAGGCATTTCATCGAACACCTTTCAGGCACTGCATAATCACCAATTTTGAACTGGAAATGAAAAGAAAAATAGAAGAATGAAAGAGCATTTACCGAACGACACACTGTAATCAACATCTCTAAACATTCATCGTCACCACATTCTTCCAAATCTGATAAACTATACCTTAATCCACTATATTAAACCTCCTAGCACACAGAATAAGATTACGAAAGCATAAATCACATAATAAATTAGATGATCAAGTTTGCAAAACAAAAACAAATAGAAGTAGGCGAGAAGATCACACAGAATATACATGTAAAAAATTGCATACCTTAAAAGCAATGAATTATCTGCCCTAACTCCTCGAGAAGAGAATAAAGATGATGAAAAGTGTTTAAATGAATGGATCTGAAGAAAATGATATAATATTTTGATTGTTGTATTTGAAATTTGAAATTAAGAAGGCGTTGCTTTCAAAGAAAGACGGTGGGCCAAAATTACCTCCTCTACGTTTTACAACTATTATGATGTCCATTCTTAACAGAAGTAATCAAACCCATCACATGACAAAAAGCTAGCTAATTACATATTATACTAATGAGTCACAAAGTGAAACATACAAAAAGGATTGTCAAATAGTGAATTCAGTATGTCTGTTCATACCATCACCCTAAAATTCAAAGTTTAATAATATTTTTCCCCTGTCTATTTTCAATATGGTTACGAATGCCTCCAGTTAAGAAAAATTGATTTCAATGTCCCTCCTAGATAACCCAACAGCCATTAGACAAAATTACAACAAACAAAACAACACATCATTCTACGAAGCGCAAAAACAGAATGACGTAGCTACACGAACAAAATAGAAACACACAACGAAAAGATATATATGTACCTTACCTCTTTGTTGGTGGAGAAAGAGTATGATGACCATTTGTGCCATATGATCCTGAACCTAGAGTATGATGACCATTTGCCTTCAAAACCCAGAAGAATATGAAGTGCATAAGGCTACATAAGACTCATTGGAGTAAATACTCATCAACAAAAGCCACTGCCTACCGGTGATAAACTGATGATTTCGAAGTGTACTAATAACAATCTTAAAACAAACAGTAAATTTGACAACAAATCTTTAAAATTAATCAATTAGGAACATAAATAAACAACTTGAATCATCAAAATCAATCAAAATATTTCTGATATTTAAAATAAATATAAAAATAAATGAATAATATTAATTAATTCACATATATGGAAATGCAGCCAACACTTAAGAATTCACCGGACCTGGAGACACCTGAACCGGACTCGGCGGACTTAATCCTTGCGGCGGAGCCGCCACATTCGGAGGTGCAACTACAGAAACCGACGGCGGAGACTCCGGCATCGGCGGCGGAATTGAAGTTTCCGGTAACGCTGGTGGTGGTGGACGTGAGTTATTCACAGCAGGATCTGATGGATTAGATGGATTAGGATCAGGTAACAAAGGAAACGCCAACCTGGAAGATCCATAATTTCGAAAGAAAATGAGGAAGATGAAATGATCCAGTAAATATTGCTTCGGAAGATCACGGAGTGCTATTGTGATTTTGAAGGATGAAATGAGTAGAGAAAGAAGGTGAATCTATCAAAATTATGGGCGGGGAAGAAGGTGAACCACACTCCTCAATTTAATTTGGCGGTGATAACTGCATAGAACCCAGAAGCATGCCTTATATTGGAAAAAGAAACCAATAGTATTAACCCATCTAAAGTAAGTTAGAGTTCCAACAAAATGAGCAGAGTTTTTTTTTAAAAAACTTTTATTTTAAAAATACTTTTTAACCCATTTTTAAGCCCTCAAAATTACTTAATGATGACATCACCCTTTTAACCACAAAGTGACACCTAAGCATGATAAGCTATCTCATGACTTGCCAAGTCAGCTTTATAATGTCAACGGAACTCCCCTTTAGTAGTATAGATAGATATGATTATTTCTATTATTTAACATATATATCTTATACAATATAATCTTCTTACATATTTTAAAAAATACGAAATTCTGTTCTATATGCCGATGTTAATGTTTATATACAACACAAATTAGATTCTGGCTGTGCGACGTACAACCCAGCTCATGAACTCACATTACTACCGAATTATGAGTTTGACTATTTCAAGAACTTGCAGTGTATGCAACTTGAACGTGTATGCAACTTGAACGTGTACGTTACAATAGCAATGTTTTACAATCATATATATTTATTAAATTTGAGCGTTTGAATCAGATATATGTTGATAATTTGAAAAATATATGTTGATAATTTGAAATTTGTAGATTCTTTATCTCGCAACTTGTGCCTTATACCAGTGGCGGATCCAGAAATTCGTGTTATTGGGGGCAAATTTTTTAGCCTAATTCGTATAAGAAATATTTGTTACGTAACAAACCATAATAATGTTATTGAAACTAACAACCAGAATAGTGTATCAATGTATTTAAATAACTGAATACTACTTTGTAAATAAAGCAAAAGAAAAAAAAAACTGCATAAACACAAATACATTAACATCAAAATCATAGCATAAACGAACTAAAAATCACAGGGGAACAGTATATAACTAACCAAAGTCGTCATAAAACAACACATAACTAACTTAAA
Organism: Helichrysum umbraculigerum; assembly: GCA_949592205.1. Lineage (NCBI taxonomy): Eukaryota > Viridiplantae > Streptophyta > Magnoliopsida > Asterales > Asteraceae > Helichrysum > Helichrysum umbraculigerum. Next base: position 44,272,143 of record CATIUR010000007.1, read on the forward strand.
AACTACATCAAAATAACATATAATTAGCTCAAAAACTTGCATTAAAAAACAAAAATATTAGATAACGGTTATCCTACATTTTTATAATTGATTGAATAAGCTAATATGATTCTATACATTTTAGCCTAGTTATTTATTGTTGACTTAGTTGAAGCCTCGAGGGAAGTAAAAATGAGTTTTATGGGGTATAGTGCGCTACAAGAAAAATTTGTAAACATGAGGGTCTTAATAAGAGGGGGCATTTTGATAAAGTATTAAACCTTTTTTTACACGTATTGGTTTGGGTATCTTCTTCTTCCCAAGAGACCCCAACATTAATTTCCACCATTGAAACCCATTTGTGAGCTTCATAGTTTCACAATTACTTTGACGTTTGAATACATATTTGCTGTACATACTTACTTAAATAATTTCATAAATAAGTAAAAGATAATATATGGACCGAGGGCAATTTGTTTTCTAGACTGAGGGCAAACCTAAAAATACATGTACATTCTCCCTAAACTTTATTGAGTCATTGGGGGCATGTGCCCCTTGCACCCGAATAGATCCGCCCCTGCCTCATACATTATATCTTGCACATCTAAGACGCCTCCCAACGGCATCGTCACTTTATCGTCGGTTTCAACTGACGAAAGTGACACCGTTGGCACCGGCCATCGGTTTCGCCTCGTCGGTTGAAATCGTCGGTTTACCAACGGTGCGTCGGTTTGGAATGGTGGGGCGAGGTGGGTCCGAGCGAATGAAAAAAACATTAAATGTTAAAAAAAAACCAGCCGTTGTAATAAATAAAAATAAAAAACTAACGGTTTGATTTTTATTTTTTTTTTAAAATTATTCCTTTTTTCCCTATAAATACATACCTATCATTCCAAACAATTCACACTTCAAACAAACATCTCTTTCAACCTTCATACACTAAAAATTTCTTACATTACAAAATGTCTTCTTCCGATTCGGATATTGAAGACGTGCAAGCGATTAATGCGTGTTTCGATCCAATGCAAGCTATCGCTATAATTAACGCGATAAGTTCCGATTCGTCCGACGAAGACGATATTCCAATCATGATACCACGAGCACCCCGACGATACTTTCCTAGAGATCGTGTTTGCGCGTCAGAATATTTGTATCGAGACTACTTTGCTGAGAATCCAACATTTCCGGGGGATATATTTCGCCGACGTTATCAGATGAGCAAAGCATTATTTCTCCGTATATGTCAAGGTATTACATCATACTCCACTGTACCGGTAACTAAATACTTTACATATTTCATTCAAAAACTCGACTGTACCGGGTTACTTGGTTTTAACGTTTGGCAAAAATGCACGTCCGCCATACGGTAATTGGTATACGGTTGTGCCGCTGATGCGATTGATGAATATTTACATATGGGTGAACAAACTGCATACGATTGTTTGGATAATTTTTGTAAGTGTATTTTTCATCTATACTCTACGGAGTACTTACGAAAACCAACATTATCTGATGTACAACGTTTACACGAGAAGCATGCCCAGGTGCATGGTTTTATGGGTATCCTTGGAAGCATTGATTGTATGCATTGGCCATGAAAAAAATTGCCCAGTGGCCTGGCAAGGGCAATACACTCGAGGTGATCACGGTCATCCAACGATCATGCTCGAAGCGGTTGTCTCTTACGATACTTGGATTTGGCACTCTTTCTTTGGTCCGGCGGGTTCGAGCAACGACATCAACGTACTAAATCAATTGGATTTGTTCAACGATTTACTTCAAGATAGAGCTCCCCAAGTAAACTTCATAATTGCCGTCCAGGAATTCAACAAAGGTTATTATCTAGGCGATGGGATTTATCCGGAATGGGCCACTATTGTGAAGTCATTTAAGCATCCGCTAACGGAACAGGAGAAGCGCTTCAAGAGATACCACGAAGCTGCAAGAAAGGATGTGGAGCGAGCATTCGGTGTACTTCAGGGCCGTTGGTAAATAATCAAGAACCCGGCAAGACCATATAGCACCAAGCGGATATCAAAAATCATGTATGCTTGTGTCATTCTACACAATATGATAACTGAGGATAACGGACGAAATGTGTGTGAACTGGAGGAGGCATATCCGGATATCCCACCAAGACGTTCGTGGCAAGAAAGGGTTGAGACTCATTTGCGTATGGACAAAGAATTACGCGATCGGGAGGTTCATCATCGACTTCGGAATGCTTTAATCGACCACATTTCGCAACTCTCTCCAAATTACCGTAGTCGTTAGTTATTGTAATCTTTTATTTTGAATTATTGTAATGTTTTTTTTAAGTATTGTAACGTTTTTTTTTAAATTATTGTAATGTTTTTAATTTGAATGAAATGTGTTTTATGGAAAAATCAATTGTGTAAGTTTAATTAATTTATTAGTTGTGGGTCCCTGAAAAAAAAGTGACGAACCACTATTGACACGGGGCTGTCAGTTTCTATCAGTTTTGTGAAAAGCTGACGTGGCGCAGATGTGACACGTCAGTTTCTGTCACTGTTGAAAATGGTCTAATTAAAAATGAGAAATAATATGCTATAAGCATAATATTTTACATAAAACTATGATGTTTTTCTTCATTTGATGGCCATCTCTCATATTTTAAGATCTACAAAAAAGGTGGCTTAATGACTTGGGCCCTTGCACTTAAGAAGTCATCGCCAAATTTGTTACTCCCTCCGTCCCATAATAAGTGTCTCACTTACTATTTTGGGACGTCCCAAAATAAGTGTCCAGATTCCTTTTTAGCCAATCAGAAAAGACTTTAGTGGGTAAAGATGAGATGTTATTGGTAGATAGTGACTTTCCTTAAACTGTGTGCATTTTTACATGAGACACTTATTTTTGGACGGAGGGAGTATAATTCTTGGTTTTGTACCTAATGTACATCTATTCTTGTTTGTGTGCCAATTGTGTAAATTTTCACTGTGAAGAAAAAAGAATTATTTAAGTATCTTTGAGAAATTTGCTAGTGGTTGTAATGATACATCAAATTATTAAAAGTTGACAACTTGACATGTCGATCTCATGACTAAACATTTAAGGGTAACTTTATAGTTTATTAAGAATACAAATAAAGATTAAGATACTAAGAAAATAATAAAGTTTTTTCATTTTATTTTGTTTAAATAAAAGAGTTAAACGTGTATGTTTGAGATTGAAGTACGTTTATGTGCCTTATTAAGGTCTTATTTCTTTTGTGTATACTAAATTAAAATATGTTAGATGAATTAGTTTAGAAGATTAACAAATACTATGTGTTTTTCTCCTAAGCAATTAGGATCAAGAAATAATAATCATATAATTTTAATTGCATACACATGTCAAATGTTTTCAAATATTAGGTAGTTTTTTTTTTTTTTTCTTTTTAATTATATAAGTAATGATAATGATAATGGAATGATATATAATCAAATGAAGCAATGATAAAGATAAAGATTATTATTATTATTATTATAAGTTAATGAAATGATATTGATATTGTTAAAAGTTTTTTATAATTAAGTATTATAATTTAATATTGAGATGCTAAATTTTTATTTATATATGTGTGAAGGATATATGACAAGATTTGAAGTGTATATGTGTCATAATTTAAAGAGTTGTATTTATTTTTATATATAGACTAATGATAATGATATTATTATGTAGAGTAAGGTTCAAATGAGTACACTAATTTTGAGTGAGAATGAGGGAATCAATATATTTATGCCATGTGTCACTTTATTCTCTCTCCTCCATATTTTTTAAAATTAAATATCTCACAAACGGTAAATCGAAAAATCATGAAAATTGCACCATAAAATTCAGCGTTTTCTCCTCTTCGATTTGCCGTCCCTCAAGGCATACTTTCGACAACTTTTTTTTTCTTCCATTTTTTAGTGGGTTTAACAAATTAGTAACATATGTGTTAGTGATTGGCTATACATTTAATTTGTGGTTAAGATTAGTGTTTAGGGTTAGGGTTAGGGTTTAGTAGGGTTTAGGGTTTAGTAGGGTTTAGGGTTTATTAGGGTTTAGGGTTTAGTAGGGTTTAAGGTTTAGGGTTTAGTATGATTTAGGGTTTAGAGTTTTGTAAAGTGTTTAGGGTTTGGGGTTTAGGGGTTAGGGTTTAGGGTTTGAGGTTTGGGGTTTCGGGGGAGAAACCCCAAACCTCAAACCCTAAACCCTAAACACTAACCCCTAAAACCCAAACCCTAAACCCTAAACGCAACACTGTAACACATGTGTTAGTAAATGTGAAACCCACCAAAAAAATGAAAAAAATAAAATTTCGTCGAAAGTATTTCTTGAGGGACGGCAAATCGAAGAGGAGAAGACATTGAATTTAATGGTGCAATTTTCATAATTTTTGGATTTGTCGTTTGTCAGATAATTGATGTTGGGGGTAAATGAGTTTTGTACATGTGGAACATTCTCTTTGTACACATGGCTTGATATCATTGGTTCCCTCATTCTCACACAAATTCTTATTCTCATTTGAACCCTACCCTTATTATGTATTACAACATTATTAATTTATCAAAGTGTTTGTTTTCTTTCCATGTCTTATGTTAACACAAATATTTTTTTTATAGAAAAAGATGATTCATTGAACGGTGAATTTCCCTTAGACCTTTCCCATGTACCCTCGCTTTGGGCTTCACTTTGCATCACTTAGTGATGCCATTGGCACGGACACTTTACTTGGTGCGTCACTCACTTCCACTTCACTTTGCTGACGTTGAAATGAAGAAAAATGTGGAGTCAACGCGATTTAATTTTTTTTTTTGTGTACATATATAAAAGTATACTGGTATATGTGGAGTCCAGAAAAACTGAGTGATGTGTTAGGATTGACAGTGTTAAGTTAGTTGTTAGTCAGTTTTGAGAAAACACTTATTTGACATTAACTGATGCATTATTATGCATAGAAGTGGTCTTGAACTCATCTGATACGTATCTGTATATTGTAACATGGAAGGTCATGTTATGTAACATTGTGTTCTTGAGTTTTATATACATGTTAATGTTAATTACCACTACATATAAATTAAGGTTTATAAAAATATAACCACTATTAAAATTTTTAATACATTTAGGCAGTTGCCCTATATACGCCACTCATTTAACAATGCAAAAATAACTCAAGGTGTATACTCTACTTAGCTAACAACGGATCCAAAGGGACCCTTCAACACACTTGTGCCCAACAAGAAGAAAGTATTAGATTTGTAGATATGGCACCCAAGATAAGGATAAGGGCCATCTCTTTTCATTGGTCAATCTCCAAACAAACCCATAATCACAACCGTCCGATCCCTAAAAATATACCAAACCAAACTCTGTCTAACCACAACCACAAGTATACTAGTGAAAAAACTCCTACAAAATGAACACAAACATCACATATCTTCAACTCACCTCAACAATAACTAAAACATCCACCCTTTAAACTATCTTACCACTATAAAACATGGCCACCGTCACACAAGCATCCGTTGCCGCTATCCGGCCATGCGCCTCACGGTCCACCTTTCTTTCGGGTTCGTCCGGAAAGTTAGCCCGAACATTGGCTGTTAGACCAACCACTTCATCATCTATCTCATTCAAGATTGAAGCCAAGAAAGGTGAATGGCTACCTGGGCTAGCCTCTCCTGGTTACCTTGATGGAAGGTAGAACTAAATGGTTAAGTATTGATCTACTTATATAATTGCAATGGTGACCCGTTAAACTAGTCACCGAGGTGACGAGTTAAACGGGCCACCTTAATTTGCACTTAATAATCATGTTACATACAGAAACATATATTTTGTTTAATTGTTAGGTTCATTTAAGGCACTCTGACAAAAGAATTAACGTACTTTTGTATACAGTCTTGCAGGCGATAATGGATTTGATCCATTGGGGTTAGCTGAGGATCCTGAAAGCTTAAAGTGGTTCGTACAAGCGGAGCTTGTGAACGGGCGGTGGGCTATGTTGGGTGTAGCCGGTATGCTATTGCCAGAGGTTTTGACAAGCTTTGGCATACTCAATGTCCCTAAGTGGTACGATGCAGGAAAGTCGGAATACTTTGCATCGTCGTCCACTTTGTTAGTTATCGAGTTCATCTTATTCCACTACGTCGAAATCAGAAGGTGGCAAGATATCAAGAATCCAGGAAGTGTTAATCAAGATCCAATTTTTAAAAGTTACAGCTTACCTCCTAATGAAGTTGGGTACCCAGGTGGTATCTTTAATCCCCTCAATTTTGCACCCACTGCTGAGGCTAAAGAAAAAGAAATTGCTAATGGTATAAGTTTATATTATAAACATTACATAATACCTAGGAATTTATTTATTAATGTAGGAACATGAATATTGAGTTAAACTTTGGGTAACTAATTGCAGGGAGATTGGCTATGTTGGCGTTCTTGGGGTTCGTGATTCAGCACAACGTGACGGGAAAAGGGCCATTCGATAATCTATTGCAACATTTATCGGACCCATGGCACAACACCATTGTCCAAACGCTTTCTGGTAATTAAGGAAGTTGAAGCCCGTTTGGCAAAAGAAGCGAAAAGGATGAATCTTGTTGTATTCGTAAACTATGAGTGGTGAATGGGCTGTGAAAGTTTAGATTATGAGCTTTTATGTGTAAACAAGAAGCTAGCTTTTGAATGTACAGGGGAAATTAAGATGGATATTCATCATTTGTTTTAACTTATTGATACCATTTTTTCGATAAGAAGTCGAATTTGTGAGTCTCAGTGTGAAAATATCACACCGCTATTTATTTCATTTACGCTGATATATGTTCTGTTCTGTCCTGTTCCTTTTTAGTTTTAAGTCACGCACACTAGAAGTGATACACCGATATAAAGCAGGGTACACTACTAGACACCGTTAGCGTATAGGCCCGCATTAGCTTAGGCCCGTATTAGTTTTGTTTAGTGTAAGCCCGTTAGGTGTTTAGGGTTTTATTAGTTTTCCTATTTAAGTACTTCATTGTATTCGGTTTCTATTAAGCTTTGTAATCGCATTCATTTGTTTAATATAATTGTCGTTAGTTTCTACATGGTATCAGAGCTTCAGGTATACGATCTCGTGAATTAGTCATCCTCCGGTCGTCGACTAATTGTTGACGATTCGGAGGGATCCAGTTTTGTTTGATCTAGTTTTCTTTTTCGTTGTTTTGTTTTCTGTTTCGTCGTAATCTGCACACTTGTGAGAGAATAGGCATAACTAGTTCGTTAACCGTTGGATCATCCTCAAATTCGTACTCTAGGTTTTAGACACATCGATCTAGCTTTTGACCGCTCGGATTTGTCGTCGGATATTCGATGAACTGTCAGAAATCTGTCGAAGTCCGCTGTTTTCCGTTCGTCACTTTCTGCGCAGCTTTAGAATAATTGGTGTACCGAATTCGTTAGCCGTTGGATTGTCATGATTTTTGTACTGCAGGTTCGTAACACATAGGTACACGATTTGACCGTTCGGATCTTTGATTGGATCTAGAGTTTGAGAGATATTCATTGTCGAAGTACCTGTTGAGTTGCTGAATTTTTCGTTTGGTTCGGTTTTGTGTGTTATCGTTTTGGCCTACTCTCGTATGGATTGTTCTGATTCGTTTTGATTAAGGTTTTGGTTTTCAAGTTATCGTTTTTAGTTTGTTTGCTTTATCAATGTTTGGATCAACTTTGGTTCGATTTTAAGTTTTGTTTGGTCTACAATGTTTGACTTCCGCTCAAATTGGCTTTGGTTTCGCATTAGAGTGGTTCGACTTCGCATTGGATTAGTTTTGTTATCACATTGGTTTGAATTTGATTGCACACTGGTTTGCTTCAGTTTCGCATTGGCATTGGATTTGGATTTGGTTTCGCATTGGCATTGGCATCGTATTGGATTTGCTTTTGCATTGGATTGGCTTGGTTTCGCGTTCGATTAATTTCGGTTCGTTTTCTTTGTTTGATTTTTTTTTGAAATTTGTTTGGCAAACTCTCGATGCATCTAGCATTAGCATTGTGAGTTTGAGGGGAGATGTTAGCGTATAGGCTCGCATTAGCTTAGGCCCGTATTAGTTTTGTTTAGTGTAAGCCCGTTAGGTGTTTAGGGTTTTATTAGTTTTCCTATTTAAGTACTTCATTGTATTCGGTTTCTATTAAGCTTTGTAATCGCATTCATTTGTTTAATATAATTGTCGTTAGTTTCTACAGACACGATTTAAATGAATTTGGTAAATGTGTTATTCTGGAGTACTAGAAGATAGCTAACCGAAGATATATATGGTTTAACATAAGACACACGACACAACAAATCAAAACAATTTTTCGCTCTCTGTGATTTATACGAGAGTCTCTACATCAGGTTATCACAAATTGAAAAACTCTAATTTTCTCATTGTCTTCGACGTGACTATCCTTTGCTCCATTTATAGTGGAGAACTATAGATCAATTACTTTATCTGTCGGTTTTCATCTCCTTTATAGTTTGCTTCTTTATATTGAAAGATTTGTAACATTCATTTCCGTCAAATATACAAAAAGGTAAATTATGAGTTTAAAGTTCGAGATTCCGAGATTATTTACATGAAGTGGCTACTTAATATCTTTTGCAAGGGGTGGAATACCGCAAAGAGAAAGTGTACCTAACAAAAAAGAAATTTTAGTAATTGGTACTGAAACTCAAATTTGATCTCCTTCCATACTTCATAAGCAGCAGCTACCGATTTTTTCGTTTCTTTGGGCCACTGGCTGTCCGCCGGGAGTTTTGGGTTTAATACCGATATTTTAGCAACAAATCTAATTAATAAATCTAAGTGTAGTGCTTGGGGTATATTTCTCTCAATAGTCTCTTTTAACTAGATCTTTATTTTTGAAAAAAAAGAAAAAAAAAGAAGAATTGATTCGTGTATTATTTTACAATGGCATATTCAAATCCCTTCACAATGTAGTTCTAACATTTTTACTCGTATTACATAGGGGTGTGTACGGTTCGGTTTGGGGCGGTTATGGACAGTAACCGTAACTGAACCGAAGATGGCGATTAATTGATATTAATAACCGTTGGGTTCGGTTAATTGGCGGCTCGGTTAAGCGGTTAATTTTGACGGATCGGTTAATCCTGACGGTTAAAGCGGTTAACCGAATATGTTGGTTTTGAAAATAAAAAATAAATTACGAGTGCACTTTTTAGATCCAAAAGAGCAAAAGTAAATATGAATGAATATTAAAATTCAAATATTAGTTTAGAAGTCCATATGTAAAGTCCATATATTATATTGGTCTATTACAAAATTCCAAAACAAAATAACAAAAGTACAAAATCAATAATACACAAATTAACTTGTATATATTTCTTAATTTTTAGCACTATTCCATATAGGAATAAGAATAATATATGTATTAATATATTTATTTAAATTACTAAAAAATAAGTACAATATTTTAAGCGGGGCGGTTAATGGCTGATCGGTTATGGACATTAACCGTAACCGAACCACTACCGACGGTTAATTTCATTTTACATAACCGAACCGTTGGTTTGTGTGGTTAAGCGGTTAATATGAATCGGTTTAGCGGTTAATATGGTTACGGTTCGGTTAAACGGTTTTTGTGCTCGCCCAGTCGCCCCTAGTATTACATACTCCGTATAACTTATAACTTATAAGCGAGGTGCGAGGTAGGCGTGAACAAAACCGGGTATTGGGCGGACCCGACCCGACCCGAATACCCGAACCGGGTATTGGTCAAAGTAAAAAAAGCGGGTTTTGGGCAACCCGACCCGGAACCGACCCGGTTTTCGGTGGGGGAAAACCCAACCCTATCCTAACCGGTTGGTACCGGGTAGGAACCGGTTCGGGTTTAATACCCGGTTCCAAACCGGGTACGGTGTACCCGCCGGGTATATATGGTTCCAGCCGGGTAGACTGTGTTCCCGCCGGGTATCTATTGTTCCCGCCGGGTACTTTGGCTTGATCCATTCCTGTCCACATTTTCCAAACACTACCCGCCGGGTACAAAAGTACAGGCCGGGTACTAAAGGCTTGATCCAGCATAACTAACCATTTCCCGCTGTAATTTCACCTAATTTCAAATAGAAAAGTGTTTATGGATGTCGTTCTACAAAAATGTACCCAAAGGCCATCCACAGTCAAGCATTCCAAAATAACCAAACATAAAATTAAAAGTACTTAAATAAACCGTAATCAAATTGTCAAGAAAAGTGTCTGAATCATACGAGGCACGCAAGCACTCAAAATGGGGAATAGTCATAGGGGAATCCACGCTCCTCTTGCTCTCTCTCCTGCTGCCTTCGATACTCTTCCTGCAGCTCTGCCAAGGCGGCACCCTCGTCATAAACCGGTGGTGGATAGCTTGCTCCAGACTGACCCCACATGGGTGGGTAGTGGTAGGCTGTAGGTCGGTAGTTGGGCACCACTTCAGAAACTCTTTGTGTGTTGTGTGCCGACCAAGCGTTGTGGTAACGCTGTGCTCCATGCTCGTACCTGACTTCCTGCGAAAAATTATCATGGCTAACCTGAAGGCCCTGAATACCATGCATAACATCCAGCATGGATGGCAGTGCTGCACCTTGCTGCTGGAAACCTCCCTGCTCATATGCAGCTTCTTCCTGTTGATGTTGTTCTTGTTCCACCTGATGTTGTCTTCTTCTTCTTCTCGGTGGTTGAGCCGCTTGCTCCTCTGGTGGTGGTTCCTGGTAGGGCACGAACCGGTTATTGACAACTGAGACAGCCTGTGCCCCCTGAAACTGAACTAGCCCTACTGTTTTTGGCCTAGTCGTCACTCGCTCTAAATTGTTAAAACTGATGTTGAAGGACTTGGCAATCCTAGTCACAAATTGTCCCCCATAGATAGGGGATGCCCCTCTAATCCCGCTAGCATTATGATGTAAATACCAGGCAACAGCGTATGGAACATTGATATTCTCCTCCGCTACAAACTTCCTCATATACCATAAGTCGGCGAAACCGACTCTCTCTGTGTTCTCCCTTCTATGAGAAATGGTATGCGCAAGACATCGTTGGATAACCCGCAACTGCATGTCCTCTATATCTTTGTATGAATTTCCACCTCTAGCGTAAGGTATTTGTGAAAATTCGTGCCACACATCCTTGGGAAAAAACTCCGTCTCGATCATCTCACTAGCCATCAAATAATCCTCAAAATGAGTTGCATTCAGCTGCTCTCGAGAATAAATGCCCAAACAGGCAGCAAGTTCCACCATACTCATTTTCCTTGGTTGACCTCCCAGTCGGAAAGTCATGAAATTTTTATCAGTCGCCGACTCAACATCCTCTTTCATTTCATATGTGCTGTGGAATTCCACGCATAGCTCTTTGTATACCTGCTCATTAATCTTGAATATGCCTTCCCATTCTTCATATTCGAATGGTATGTGATCCACGAAATAACGTTGCCTAATCAATTCCTTAATTCCGGCGGCTACCCCTGCTTGTTCTAGTGGTTCCCAATCGACCACCCGAGATAAATCACATTCTTTCACCCTCAATAAGTTCAGTTTCTGACAGTAAATATTGTACTTTGTTAACCTGTTACTAAATCTAAGCCAAGGGTGAATTGTCTCGGGAATAAGTTGAGCATCAATGCTCATCGGCTGAGGGCGGTCACCCTCTTCATCGTTAGCAGTACCAGAGGTGCTGCCTTTTTGTTTCTTTCTTCTTCCCTGCAAAACACAACTAAAATGAGAGAATTGCCTTGACCAATTCATCCATGACCTAAGGTAATTGCACAATTATTCCCACATTTTATTTACAAAGCTCAAACTCATCATCTTTCACAAATGCCCTAATATCAAGCTAAACTCGAATTAAGCAATTAAACACATAATGTGATTCAAGTGAACATTATAATCGTGAGTATTATGTAAATGGATTACAATTCTAAGCATATCATTTAACAGAATTAATTTTCCCCAAATTTTGTTACAAGAACCCTAAATTCATATTTTTGATAATCATATGTGACTTAAACACGAATTCACGAAATAAGAAGGTGAGAGTACATATAACTCACAATATAATCAAAAATAAAAACAACTAAAACTTCCCCACATTCAATTTCAAGAAAACCTAAATCTAAAAACTTTAATCAATCCATGAAAACTAAGTGTTTTGAATTAAAAAGTTGATAATCATACCTTAAACATGCTGTAGAAGAGTTTTGCCGGTTTAATTCGTGAGTTTTTGCTTCAAAAATGGTTTAGTGAGGGGTTTGGTGGTGTTGCTGCCGTTTTTTGGAGAGAAAATTGGTTATTGTAGTTGTGTGGAAAGCGTGGGTCTGCTCCAGGAATAACCAGAAAAGCGAGAATACCTGGCGGGTACAACTTATACCCGGCGGGTAATAATGTTTTGTACCCGGAAAAAGATGAACTACCCGGAGTGAATATGAACGGGTAAATACATAGTACCCGGCGGGTACTACTTGTACGCAGCGGGTACTCAAGGCTAGCTAAATTCTGTTATGAAATTAACCTTTGTACCCGGCGGGTACTACTTGTACGCACCGGGTAATGTTTGGTATGCAGAATTTTTAGAAGCGAAATTCCGACGCGCATAAATTTTTACTCGAAAATACTTAGAAGCTGAAATTTTGCAGACACCTCCACTATAACAAAATAAAACTTTCCATTTTTACACTTTTTCAAATTTCACGTTAACGAAGAATTCGGACGTGTGACCAATTTTTGGTCATTTCGGACACTTTTGGTGACCATACCAAATCACAAACGACTCACATTCAGAATTTCATTTTTTACCAACACATTTTAACATACATTTAACACCTAAAGTAATTGCAAGCCGCTACATAATTACATCATCGCTCGTTTTGACATAACCACACTTTCATGAACCATTTGGACACCTTTTGACCCGTTTACCATAACAACAACACTTGATCATTGCATAATCTTCATAAAACATATACACAATTATTTCACAAAATCTTCAAGTTTTATTAATCTTCAAGTCTTCTAACATCTTCAAATGCGTAGTCTTCATTGTTCAAAGGTCGTAATCTTCATCGGTGTTAGCCTCTTGCGAAGCTTCATCAAGAGCAATTTCTTCATCGGAGAGTGATATTGCCATACCCGATTGCACCTCGATATCGTGTATATCTCATTCATATTCCATTTCACCTTCAAGACTAGAAATGTGTTGTATACGTTCCGCGGCATCTAAGTGATCCTTCAAGCAAATGCACATCTCTAATGAGGCCGGTGTGAGTCTTGTTCTTCGTATAGATAGTACCCTGCCACTAAGAGAAAAAGCGGATTCCGAAGCTACCGTAGAAGCTTGGACGGTTAGTAAATCTCGGGCCATGATGGTTAAAACGGGAAATTGAGATTCCCTCCCTTTCCACCAAGCCAAAATATCAAATTGTGCGAATTCATCGGGTTGTATAGTGTTTAAAAAATTGGTTCCGGTATACCTCCCATATTCGCTAGTGTTCGTTTGATTACCTTCACCCCTTGCCCATTTATGGTTTTCTTGTCTTAAACTATTATATAAGTTAAGCATTGGATCGCGCGAGGAAGATGAACCAAACATTGTGGAAGCCGAACTAGAAGAAGGATTTGTTGAACCATATAATTGAAAATAATGAGTAAATAAATCTTGAAAGCATTTGTTAAAATGTTTTTTTGTATTTTGTGAAAAAAATGGGTCCTCGTCATTCAATTCCAAATCGTTACAAATGTTATCGATAAGCAATTCCACCCCGGAAACGTTTAAGCATGGGTTTATTGCGGCGGCACAACTAATTATCGGTGGCATTTCTTTAAAATATTTTCTTAGTTTTTCTTTCATGGGAGCCACCATTTATGCGTATAAAGTATCAATAAATTCGTATTCGCTTAGTTTTGAACACATTAAAAAAATTTGCTTAAGTACCAAGTGAATCGTGGGATAATAAACACCCGATAACAAAGTAGTTGCGGTTTTAAAAAGTTTGAGCAATTCGGTTATCTTTTTAATAACATCCCAAGATCCGCTTGGAAATTCGTTTATAGCATAACCCCTTTGGACAAGTTGAAAATGAAAAGCTTGTAAAGTCTCACGTTGGCGTAAACCACATACAAACATGTTGTATGTCGAATTCCATCTTACGGACATGTCCCAATTAGGGGTTAAAAAAATGTTCTCCGTATCCTTACACAATTTCATATAAAGTTTGTATCTAGCCTTACCCTTACAAAATATATCTTGCAACATGTTTTTATACGCGTCTTTTACTTCACTTATTTGTCGAACCGCTAACCCGTCTTGCACAACCAAGTTAATTATGTGTGCAACACATCTACTATGGTAGAAAATGCCTTTCAAAGGTGGGTTGTATTTTAGTATTAATTTTTGAACGGCGTTTGTGTTATTACTCGCATTATCAAACGAGATAGAAAAAACCTTTTGTTCTAATTTAAACATTTTCATTACATCCCGTAACATGCAAAATAAATTTTGACCCGTGTGAGAATACTCAAAGTCTTCAAAAGCAATGGTACGTTTCATCATTTGCCAAGTTGAGGGATCAACCCAATGTGCGGTAACACAAAGGTACGAACCGGGCAAACCATGAGGAGCCGACCAAACATCGGTTGTTAGTGATACACTTGTAGTTAAGTTTTCAAAACCGGTTATTAGTTGAATTTTAGCATTTTTCCACAATTTAAGTGCATCACGTCTAAGAGTAAGACGTGATACATGATTATATCGGGGTTGAAGAGTATTTTGAATAACCTTAGTAAGCCGAGGGTTGTCGAAGTGGTTGAACGGCAAAGCTTCTTGAATCACAAAGCCGGCAAATGCTTCTCGACAACGATCCGCTTGGTATGTGAAAATACCTCCATCCCGTGACATGGTTGCTTGACCCTCCTCCTGATTAGTTTTGTTTGCATTACAATACTTTAAAGTATGTTTGCTCAACGTTGAGTTGGAATCGGCTTTTAAAAAACTCCCACATCGTTTACAATGTGCTTTAGTCGAACCATCCGACAACAAAACTTTGTCAAAGTTACACCAAATCTTCGGATTACGTTTTGTTGTAAAGACTTGAACAATGGTTGGTGCATTTGACGAACCAACAAAATCGTTAGTTGAGGAACTTTGAGTTGCCATTATGAGAGCGTTTTGAGAGGATGAGAGTAATGTTTTGAGAGTTTCGTATGTAAATCGTAAGCGTTTTGAGTGTTTTTTCACTAGAATGAGTGAGTTTGAGTGTTGTAACTAACCCAAACCCAAGGTATCTATTTATACTAGTTTTAGGATGGCAAAATGGTAAAAAAAATGCAAAAAAAACGGATATAAAACGGCTAGGAGCTCAAACACAACGGCTAGTGTAAAAACCGGGTATTAAAACCGGTTTTTGGAACCGGTTCGGGTACAACCCGGGTCCAACCCGATTTGAAACGTATGGGGCCGTACCCGGTTTGGTACCCGCCGGGTACTAGTAAAACCCGAACCGGGTATTCAAAAACCGGTTTCAAATCGGTTCCGGTTTCGGTTTTTAAATCGGGTTCGGTTCCGGTTTCGGGTTTTTTTTTCACCCCTAGTGCGAGGGGCTGATAAAAATGGGCCTAAGCCATGGGCTGTTGGTACATGGGCTGATAAGAGTGGATCTTTTGGGCCTCTCCTACTGATTGTTCCATAATCCAAGCCTCCAAGAGTCCAAGGTATACCAATTGAAATTTGAAATTGAAAATGATAATAAAACAAAAAAGGGTGTAACATTTTCTTTCTCTTTTTTTTTTTTTTTAAAGTAGAAAAGAAAGAAAAGAACGACAGCATTTTTACTTTTTACTGTTAATAAATTAATGAGTTTAAATATTTATATTTACAACCCTCAACTTTTTACATATACATAATTGATTCTTCATATAAAGCTAACCGCACCTAATATAATATTCGGGTGTAGTTTCGCTACACAAATTATTTTCTCTAAATGTTTAAATATCAAAAGTAGTATACATGTTCTAGAAGATTCATCAAGTCGTTAGAAATACATGCTTACATGGTGCGTGTTTGTCTAATTGTCTTACTAATAATTATTACTCCGTAGTTAGCAATGATGGATAAAAGGCCAACTTAAACATGTTTAGCACTCTTAATTATGGTTCATTATTTATTATTAACAAATAATTTAATAACTTCTAAAATATCCAATCACAAAATTAGTTTTCAAAACGCACATCCATAGAGCACCTAACAATTGTATCAATGTACATGAGTCAATTACACCATGTCCACAAATTTGTTATAGTAGTTATGGAACTATTCATGTCCTCACGTTAACCAGTACAAATTGTCAATACATCTACACTGAGAGATCCAAGATTGATAGTAACCGGTACCCGAATAGCTTTGAAACATCAGCACTTACAAAAATATGATTACTTAACAGATCGAATTATTACATGCATTAGGCAAATCAAATGTATCCATAGCAAAGACGGTACGGTCTCTATAAGGTAGCTCCGTCCCTAGACGTCTAGGTACAAGCTAGCCTCAAACTCGAAATTCCAAATGAAGTTGAGGACAATCTACTAGTTATATCCGAAAAATCTTAGGTTCGTGTAGTTTTCAATAAACCATAATAAGCAACACAACAAACTATCAAAGTATAGTTTGAGTGGCCCGTATTCAAAAAAGCTTGGCTTTGTAACACAAACTACACACTGGTACAATCGAGCGTTTGTTTTTTCACAGCAGAAAGCATTTATATACAAATGAACACACCACGACACAATAGTTCTTTTAACATACATACATATTGGACAGACTGAAAAAGGAGAGGATCAAGGACACAAGATTTCAAAATTAGCGAAAGCCATCTTCAACGACTTTCAAAAACTCTCGAAAACTAAGCTTACCATCTTTGTCAGCATCATAGCTAACAATCATCCGTCCGCAATCACTTTCAGATATTCGTAAAAATCCCATACCAGAAAGCACATTTTGTAGCTCTTTCGCATCTATGTACCCATCATTATCCTTATCAAACACGCAAAATGCTTCTTTCACTTCATCTAAACTCGGCTCGTCATCAACAAACATATCAACCGTATCCTCCAATTCAATACTCTCCCTTTGATCATCGGGATCCCAAAACGTTCCCAATTTTTCCATCACAATCTTCGGATTCACTCCTAATGACTTCTTTTTACCTGGCCCATTCTCAACACGACCAAGCTCAGCACCAGGAGCTTGGTCGTGTGATGGGGCCCTGCAACGGGCTCGTGGTGTAGCTACGATAAATTGATAGACAGGGCGTGCAAAAAAAGAATACAAGTCATGTAATAAAACAACCCATTCTAATAACATGAAACATATGATTAAATACATGAACATTATTGTGTTAGTTCTAGAAACTAGCTATAAGTTAGTTTGTGTGTCGACGATGATGAAATGGATGATGCTTTGCTATTTGTAGAATTAAAATGGAAATTTAGGTGAAACTACAATCAAGTCGACCATGAAGTTGATGGAAAGTGACACCTGTTTTGGTGTAAAGAACCACGCTATTCAAGGTGAGCTTCCTAGCAATATCGTGAGCATTAATTTACGTATAAAAGTTCATCGATGTGGATGGGTTATAAATATATAATGGTCTATATTAAATGAATTTTAAATGGTTATTGACAACTAGTGTTAAACCCGTGCGATGCACGGCTAGCAAAGATAATGTTATATATATCGATCATAATCTAAAATGTTATATCAAATGTTTTAATGATCATATTTAATCTCGTATTGTATACACCTTATACAAGAGTGATAATAAGTACATTATTACAACACTGTAAAACATATTTTGTGGTATATGGCTAAAAATGTGGTGTACAAATTACTTCCCTTTATATAATCCATTTTTATAACATTTAAAAGTTAAATAATGAGAAAACTCCATAAACCATACCTGTGGTTTGCACACATTTTTACAGATCATACCTGAACTTTTTTTTTCAGGTTTTCGATACGTTAACTTTCAAAATTGCTCGCAAATGGTACCTCCGTCTATTTTTGTCGTTAAGTTTTACCAATTCCGTCAATTTTCAATACCCTAACTTTCAAAATTGCTCGTAAATGGTACCCATAAGTTTCAAAATTACTCGTAAATGATACCTCCGTGCAAATCACGAGGTTAAACTTAACGACAAAAATAGACGGAGGTACCATTTGCGAGCAATTTTGAAAGTTAGGGTATCAAAAACCTGGAAAAAAAAGTTCGGGTATGATATGTGAAAATGTGTGCAAACCACATGTATGGTTTATGGAATTTTCTCTTAAATAATATTGAGTAACTATCGGGAGATGGATGACAGCTAACCCCTTAAATACTTTCAAATTGTTTTAAAAATATAACTTTTTTACTGATATTAATAATATTTTATAAGTTTTGACCCATTAAAAATTCAAATAAGAAAAGTATTTTCCACCCATAATATATCAATAAATTAAAAAGGCTAAAATGTAAAGTAACATTTTCTAAGTAAAAATAATTGTTTGAGCATAGTAACCTTTTTCATTACTAAAGTTGCAATAACAATGCGTGTGTTTATAGTTTTAGCAAACATAAATAACTGAATATTGCCTGAGGTGTAGTCCTTGTGGAAGGGTCGCATCGGATCCACATGATACCGGGTTAAGGTTGCCCGTCGAAACAACCTTTTGAAAATATAACTATTTTGATATTTTATTGAACAACTAATGTGCACCCAGATATACAAAACTAAAATCATTCTACTATTGCAATCCAATATATACAAATACATAAATAAGACATTATATAGATTTGAAAATTAATATAGAAATTATAAAATTATATCCCTCACCAGTCGCATGGAAAATTAAACTTACTTTGTGATTAAAACTAATAAACTCTTTTTTTAAAAAAAGAGAGACAATGAACTTGATTTACCTATTTATGAAGGTTGTATTTAGATTACAAAATAAATGAAATTGTAATCCCTAAGTTCGCAAGATAATAAAAATGTTGTCAAATTGACAAATTACGATGAAAGCTATAATGATATCAAAAGTAAGTTATCGTGATTTAATTATTAGAATTAGAGAAAGAATGGCGAAGATTAAGCTAAAGAAGAATAAACAAATTTTATAACTCAAAATTAGAGTGAAAAATAGATAAATAAATTCTTGATTTTCGGCTACAACTAAAAATTATATAGCAGAAGCTATCCCTTACATTAGTTTGGATTAAATTGGCTATAATTTTTAATTATCTATTGCATTATTTATTATTAAAAAATAATGACACATTAAATTAAATTAATTATAATTTGATTTTTTAATAAAATATTACCTTAGTTACCTTTTAAGTGTAGAAGAATCTACCTCATCAAAGTGTTTAATATAATGATGACACATAGGATATAGGTGATGTGGCATGGATGTATAGTTGACAAATAATGGAGGGTCTCCTCTCTTAGTTATATAGATAGATGTTGGCCGGTTATATATATTCATCTCGTTCAAGGGTTTACTTTGGCTATTCACATAGTTTTAATTAAGATTTCTCACTAACTACACTTTTTACCAATCAAATAAAAATATTTTCCCACTAAAGTCTATTTCTTTCGATTGATTGTAACACGAAAGTGAAAACTTATTTGGAACAACCCAAAATAGTAACAAGGACATTTGGAATTGGACGGAGGGAGTATAATAGAAGACAAAATGAAAATGATATAATTTTCCTTTTTTCTATGCTAAAGATTTTGAATAATATTAAGAGTCGGTAAGTAGTAACTACACTTGATGTCTCCCTATATCGATAATAAACTGATACATGTTATGGTCGTCACTATCAGATTAAGAAGTCAATTTAAGTTAAGAGGCCCTACTACGCTAAGGAATATGCATGAAATTTGTAAGTGGATAAGATAAGATGTTTAGATTTCTAAGTAACACTTAATTATAGTTTAATTTTTGTACATATTGTTTTAGATAACAATGCTAGATTCGGGTATATAAAGTAACTTTGAAAAGATGTTTTTTCTAAGTGAGACATGTACTCACAGCCATATTGAGTTATTTTGATATTACTAAGCCAAAAGCCAACTTGAAAGGATCAATATATAAACGGGGATTAGTTCGTCGGATGTTTGAATAGGTCTTAAGAACTTTCCCAATTCTTTCAATGACGAATTCTCTTTATGATATCTTGTAAACGAAGCGATATAATCTTACCGGTTGGAATGTGTGAAAAGTCCCCGGTCGTAAACAGGCCCGGAGATGAGGGAGTGCGCAATGGACGACCGCACAGGGCCCCCATTTATAATGGGCCCCCAAATTTTGCATATAGTTCATGTATGTAGGTTCATTTTCAAACCCATATTGGCTCATTTTCAAACCCATATTTCATTAACAATTCAAATCTAATAAGTTGGGCCTATCATATTAGTTATTATTTTAGTTTTGTTTTAACACAAAAAATGCCCAACAGTTTTGGTCTAGGATCCAGTTTGATTCAAATAGTAGATTTTGATACATTTTCATATGAGAACATTTTTGAATTATTTTGTTACACTTCTTCTGATTTTTATGTTTATAACAAATTCTTAGTATCGATGAACTTTTTGTCATATATATATGAAAAAATATATATTTAAAAGGGCCTCTTTTTTGTCGTGGCACCAGGCCACCCAATTTCGAGCTCCGGGCGTGGTCGTAAATAAACGAGTTATATATGTCACTAGATGAAGTAATCCAATCTACTTGCAAATATTTATAGTAATTCAGCTGAGAATATTTGTTAAGTAAAATCTTAAATATAAATTGCTTAAAGTTATATTTGTCAACACACAAATATAGTGCAATTACACACGACTTCCCAAAGTTTACAATTATACGGTACTTTCAACCATATAAATTTATCCAACAAACATATTGAAAAAACGTCATTTGTATACCTTTAAAAAATACCAAATTTGAAGTAAGGGTTAAGTGTTTATAAATGTATATAACTATGCGTTGACTTCTTTAGTGTGTACGTAACTAAATTGACCTCCATTGTATGTACGAAACTATTTATTGTCGTACATTGTATGTATTTTGGTGACGTGTTATCAAATATAAGGTGACAAGTGGCATATTTACCAGTTGACAAGTCACCAAAATTCATACAATGTACGACAATAGATAGTTTCGTGCATACAATGGAGGTCATTTTAGTTACGTACACACGAAAGAAGTCAACGCATAGTTACATACATTTACAAATACTTAACCCTTGAAGTAACTTAGCAAATCATAAATAATTCATTTCTCTAAATTTAATTAATGAGAAAATATTACGTGCAACAAAGTTTCTCTAAATTTAATTAATGAGAAAATATTACGTGCAACAAAGTTCACGGATAATTTACAAGGCTAATGGAAATCTGAAATTCGTAGTCTAGTAAATTTCTAAATGCCCTACTTATCTTTTATCGTCAGACACTGAGACGTAGGGAGTACTATCTTCTTGGTTGATCCGTTCCTTAATTAATTTGTACAGTACAAACCTCAATGCACTTCAAGTCAACATTAACGTCGGCACCAGCAGCCATAGACTTTTAGGGCATGAAATTACCAAGCAAAGAAGATGAATCGGAAAACCAAAAGTAAACAACGAAGTCACTCTTCATCTCCGGCGAGAAACCACCGCACCACCGCCGCCGCACCGCCGTCCGCCACACTCGTCGACACACAATTCGTCACTGAAAACGACGAACTTACTTACTTCCGTGACCTAACTATATCGTCTGAGAAATTCTCAAACCCTAGAAGCTTTCCGTACAATGTGAAGCAGCAATGTTGGGAGAAAGCTGAGAAAATTAAAGGACGGGATCCGGATCGATGGCGGAAGGATCCACTCGGTAACACAATTTTTCGTAAGCTTGTTGGTTGTCCCGGTTGCTTATGTCATGATTACGATCACATTATTCCGTACTCTAAGGTAATCTATAACTTTTATATCTTGCATAACACTGTATGTATAGTCTGTTTTGCTTATTTACATTTTTTATCATAATTAATAATATTCATTTCTGCTAAGTTGTTGAACGAATAAAATTGTTAGTTGACTATAGGAATCTGTAGAATAAAATAAGAACATAAGCGTGTTCAAATGTGCGAACCAATGTGAATCAGTCAATTGGTTGCTGCAAAATTTTTATTATTTGGTTGACAAAGTGTTAGTATTTGATTTGGTTACCTTTTTGAAGTTTCCGTGATGATATCGTGTTGTTTTATGTTTACTCGACTCGAGTTTATGGATTCCAGTTGAAGAGATTTGATGTCATCATCTGATAATGATAAAATATTAATTGAATGATTTTATGTTAAGGTAGTCAAGGACAATATTAAACTGTATTGTGAAATGAAACCGAAAGGTTTTGTATATTGATTTGTGTGTGTAAAGGGGTTACAGTAGGAACTTATATAGAGAGTTTAAGTTTACATATAGGTACCTTAGAGAACTATACTAATTACAATTAAGTACTTTCACTTTAATATGCCCCCAATGCTAAGGGAGGGGAACGTATTGTAGCTTGGATCGTGAAAGAGAAATCTAGGAGTTTTTAGCAGGTTTTACAAGATTAAAAGTCTAATATATGTAGATATGACTCGTACTCAAATATATTCATGAGCAACTTCCTCTTTAACAAAAGTAAAGTTAACCTCCACGTGCTTTGTACGAGCATGTATAATGGGATTAGTCAAGAGATGTTGCACCTAGAGTATCAGTTATCACAATATGTGATAGCAGAAGACAAACACGCAGTTGACAGAGAAGAAATTGAAGGTGAATTAGATTCACGAGATAAGATCAAGAAGGTGTAGAGGATGAAAAACCTGTAAGAATTAGAAGGTTATACAATAGGACTTGGTGGGCCGGACATCATCAGGGATGGGATGACAGATGAAATTGTGTTGTTGACCACAGTAGATGATGTAGAGGAGCTTTAGGGGTGTAATGTGGTGTTGCAGGGGTGTGAAGGCAAAGGGAAAGATTTTTTTTTTTTTTAATCAAAACGAAATGACGAGCAATGTAGAGATGCTCGGTAGTGACACTACAGCTTGATCAGTATTAGCTCTTAGAAAACATCACATTGTCATTTATGTTGAAGCATGCAAACTAATACTAATACAAAATCATATGTGGAACAAATTATTCATAAAAAATTTCATGTGCAAACTGTTAAATAAAGACAAAGAAATGGCAGAATCCTTTAGTCAATCATGCGGTTTGCATGTTGCATCTCAGTGCCAAGTTGTGCTTGTCTAATACTCTTATGTGCCTCATCATTTTGATCTTGCAGGGAGGCCAAAGCACTTTGGACAATTGTCAGGTTTTACAGGTAGCACATCCTCTTAATTGGTTTTAAATGTTTCAAACTGCTGCTTCCAATTATGGCTGCTTTTGTGGTGTGTGTGCTTCGGATGTTTTTATTTTGAAAACAGCTTTGTATGTTCTATTTCCTGTAAGGATTATGGGCCCATGATGGTTTCTTTTCAGGCAACAGTTAATCGATCCAAAGGGAATCGTACTGAGATGTCTAGAGCTGATCTTATTCAGAAGAGCTCTTACTGCAGGGTTTCAGGTACATTACTAACAGCTACTGTTTGCGTAACCATTTCCATAGATTAGGGTAAAAACACAATTATTTTAAACCGTGATATGATGTAAATACATTGGCCAGCAACCGGAAAGGCAAGAGATTGACTGTTATCATGAAAAACTGCAGGGCGTGACATGGATCTTCTTGAATTGTCAGCCTATGGCAACGTTCGTAGAGGGCAAGATTCTGGAGGATGTATCATGCAATGATCACACATCAAAGTATGTTCCAATTGTATTCACTATTTATAGTCCTGATATCTGTATAGAAAATTCAGCACTTGATTTGGTTTTGTTCTAATGTTTACCCGTCAAGCCTACAACTTGAGTTAACACTGGTCTTATTCATAGTACATTCAATGGGGGTGGGAGAGGGGTCTTTGGTTTTGATAAAATGAGCACAAATTTGTTTGTTTCATAGGAGACAAATGTGATATGCTAAAAATGGGCGACTTGATAGATCTCTTGCAACTGTGAGGGAGATGTAGGTGAAGCAGTTTCATCTCCACTGAGGACAATATGGGAAATGGTGTTCAACAATCATCATCGTAATAAGAAGGAAAAAGTGGAAAATTAAAGGCACTAGGCTGTAAATGAACCGAAGAAATACATATGAAGTTATATTCTGCTCGTTCATCTAAGCCTAAATGCACAACTAAATGAATATAAACACATAAATGAATACATGCTTGTCTTTTTTGTTCGCTTGTTTAGAGATTAAGATTGGTGTTGTTTACATTTGGTAAGAAGGTGAATGGACACAAAGGATCAGACACGCCCGTGAACAGCGTTAAGGCACATGGTTACATACAGATAAATGAACTTATAGAAGCAAGTTCAAACTTTTTTACATAGCAAGATAGATGATTCGAGATTAACTAACATCCATAGCATAATCACGTAGTTAAAAACTACGGCACTAGCCACAAAGGGTGATTAGGCCTAGATGAAAGGTCGTGATTTGCGAGGGTGCCTATTTGAGATTAGGGCTAGGATACCAATTCAATGTGGAAGGAGTATCTGTACACTTAGAGCCCTAACACATATATAACGAACAAACATCAATGAACCTTAACAAAAAGATTACTGGATGTTATTGAACGTTAAGGAACTAAAGCGACCTCTGTTCCGCCGTTCCTGTTCCTTCATCTAATTAAACAAACATAATATTTAGTTTATTTTTGTTCTGTTATGAAATAAACACATTAATAACCTATTCGTCGTGGTTCTTTGAATGTTTAATATGTTTACAGCCTCAGGGATTAATTTCTTAAAGCAATCACTTTATTGGATACTCAGCTAGGTGTAGATATTTTCATATGCATGGGTTCCTTTTTTAAAGGATGAAACTACGCTGATTATCTTGTAGCACTGAATATACAATGTATACTGGTGATAATTGTGAAAATTGATAGAAATTGCTAAACTGAATAAATATAGAGTTCCCTATTCATTCTTAGATTTACAATTATTACTGTGTGTATGATTGGCAATCTTAACAATCATCGATAATTTCAGTTTTTAGAGTATGCTTGGTAGTCATATGTTGGTTCAATATGAAATTTATGAAGAGTAAATTACGTTTCCAGTCCCTATGGTATGCACGTTATTTCACTCCCAGGTCGTTTTTTTTTGCGGTCCCAGTCCCTCGACCCGGGTTTATGTTTCATTCCCGGTCCCTGACCTTTAACGCCGGTTAATTTTACCCATTAAGTCAGTCAACGGCCGTGGCACACGTGGGCGAAAATGACTTTTCCGTCTATTGTGAACCCTTTTTCCAGTCTTTGAACATCCACCTACCTTTTTCAAGCCCTTGAAAAGTCCTTTTTGCCCTTTTGGACCGCGCAAGTTGGATGACTTAACGAGAAAAATTAACCGACGTTAGGGTCAGGGACTGGGATTGAAACATAAATCCGGGTCGAGGGACTGGGACCGCAAAAAAAAACGATCCACGGACTGAGAGTGAAATAACGTGCATACCACAAGGACTGGCAACGTAATTTACTCAAATATGAATGACAAAAAAGTGAATATGGAAGAGGTACCATCCGAATATTAAGTATATGTCTTGCTTTAATCTATTCTTTTCCCTAACAAACTTTGTCAGTAGTTAAATCACTTAAAACTTATATGCTGCAAGTAAAGAGTCTTAAGTTGTAAATGTTACAAACATAAATCAGTTGAGGCATAACCGAAACAAAAATATAAATAGAATCATAGTTGCTAGGAATTATTACCACAATTTTGACTAGAAGGAAATATGTAAAAGGATTTATGAGGCATCTAGGAAATAGAATTACATAAAGTAGGATGTGGGCGTCTTGACTCTTGAGATTTAATTTGGGTTCAAAAGGGGTGAAATGCTATACGAGGTCCTGGCATTTCATTTCTTGCTCGCAAGGAGTGAAACTAATTTATGTAATGCCAAAAGTTGTTCGATTTCATCCCTTCAGTTCATGAATTAGTACACTAGTACTTCCTTGATATCTTCTTGGATGCAAATACGTAAGTAAGAGAAGCAGTGGATATAAGAAGTTAATCACAAGTCGGTTCTTGACTTTTGCAGTTCTAGTGATTCAACCAGCTGACCAGCTAGTGTGGTACAAATTTCAGTATGTATACCATATTACTTCTGGATATACACATCCAGTACTATCTTTGAGATGTTTCATCTCATCTCAGTATGTATACCATATTACCAGGCTATGCAAGCTGTCATTTTTCATTTGTACCAGGCTTGTAAGGTAATAAAGGTATGGTACATACGGATCTAACACTACAGAATTATTAAGTTTTGTAGGGATGTTTAGTTTTTCATGAGATATACAAAAAAGATAGCATTTTTATTTTTCACTTATAATACTTGATGTGTATCTCCAGAAGAAGCCATGGACTTGGTTTTCCAATTGTCATATGTATCCACATGGTTAATAAATGTAGTCGGATATTAGCTGAGTTTGTGAGATAATTTACCAATGAATGGCCTGGATTTATTATTCAAAATTTCAGCTTGAAGAAAACTCCAAAGTGAATTGAAGCTCTAAATCTATATAATTCGACAAGAACGATCGAAGGTTTGTGAGCTGTTGATTCTGTTGTATAGATCATTCAAAACTGCTATATTATAGACCTCATCCATGTAGACAAATTTGGGCCACTGTAGTTCCACCACTCCTTTATGGAAAAGAAGAAAGCAAAATGCCCATTATTAAAGATATAGATATATGGCATTTTGGGGCCACAAAACAACGCATGTTATGCAGAATGTGGCCTCAATTTGATTAGGGCCTGAAAATATCTTGATCTTTTATTCTTTTTCATGGCTAGTTCTCCTGGTACACATATTTTTCTTCTGATTTTGATGTGCCCACCCAGAATAATCAAGATTTACACTTCTGAGTAGATATAAAGATATAGTGATAGGTACCCAAAAGTAATGGTCATATGCATTAGTTGGTTGTACCATTCTACCCAGTAATGCTCTCTATGTCATTAATGGTGCCTAATTTAAAGTATTGTATGTGCCTACTTTATGTGATGGGGAGTTTAAGAGTCGATATGATTCTGTCTTAGAGGTGGCAAGATGGAAGGATGGGGTAATGGGTCAAACGGATTATTTCTTAGCACGGGTCGGAATGGGTTGGTTAAGCAGCAAACACTTTTGTCCCATTTTTTACTAATTGTATTAATCATTAATGTATTAGTTATGATCATAAAAGCAATATATTACATTACTTGGTCCAGATCTATGGGGAAAATGATTTAGGATGTCGGACGTATTAGACTTTAGACCCATTTGATCGTTCAGCTGTTCTTCATATAGCCTAAATTTTAATCAACCCTATTGGATCCAATTGAGACAAAACACAACCAGAATTGACCCATTTAAAAGTACGTTAGAACTTGTGATATGTAAGTCAGATGCATATATTACCCTTGCAAATTCAAGCTCTTCGCAAGTATGTAATTTCTTATAGTTAACTGGATTTGTTACTGAAAGATGAGAACCAATTTCATAACTTTTATTCTTGTCACCTTATAAAGCTGGATCATCAAAACCAGTTTGCAGGAAAAAGTTGCAAAAAACTTACAATAACCTTAAAATCTGAAACTATACAAAAGAAACCTATTTACTTCTGTTACTATTTTCTTACATTGTATTCACACCGAATCACAGTGCCATCTAATGTTGTTAGACATGTTAAGCTCTTTCTTGAAAACAAAGTGATCTAGAGAAAGCAGCTGGATTCGCTTGTAGTACAGTAGACGGTTCCATGGCTGTATGTTTCTTCTTTTCGTCTCCTTTTGCTTGAAAAGCCTTGAATGGATGTCCTCTGCCACTGTTTTCATTCTTAATTCCGAGTGTTGCCCATATAGAACTCTTTGCAGCTTCATCTGGATCATCTATTCTAAGGGTCTTTGGAATCAGAATTGAATTCTTTTGATTCTTCGCCTCCTCATGGGATTCATTTGGTTTTATTGGTTCTCCATCTAGTGAACGTTTTCCTAAGATCGATCCATTTGGAGGTAACCAAGAAACCGAACTCCAATAAGGTGAAGGGTAAATTGGCATAGGAGGGTATCCTGGAGGGAACATGGCTGGAATCGGCATTGGAATCCCTGTGTTCCATGGATTATATGGAATCCAATGAACTTGAGAATTGAAACCATTGTTATCCTGCGTTTTGTTCACTATTGGATTGGAAGAACGATCATTGCCTTTTTCTCTACCGCTTAAATTGGCTCCAACATGTGGTGTGTTTGAACCAAATGAAAGGACTTTTGGTGAATCAGCAGTAAATTCTATATGATTCGCTGCTACTGCTGCTGCTGATTCAAACGCTTCTTGGGAGATTATGAAACGGCATTGCGATGACGTGCTCTTCTTTTTCCGTCGACCTGCACCAACTGGCATGCTTCTCATAGTCCCTCCAGCCGTCCAGTATCTCTGGCAGCTCTTGCAAAAATGGCGAGGCTGGTTGATATTCGAATTGTTGTAGTAACAAAACTTCGTATTCATACTGTCACAACGAGGACAAGGCAGAATCTTATCAGGTTTTTTCAAAGTTTTTGGTTGCAAATCCATCGAATCACCTTCGATTCCGGTACTCTGCGGGTTCTCCGACATACCCTCTTCATCGATAGGCGGAGTTTTCGGATTATCATCCGATTCATCTTTTCCTTGATCCTGAAATATTGAGAACATATCAGATTAGTAAAGTAGAAAGAAAAACTCAAACTTCTCTCAACTAAAAAAGACCCTAGTTTTGAAACTTTAACTTTAGAAAGATACAAAGTCATGATCATTAAACATCAAAACTCGAATAAAATGGAAATCTAAACTCGACCCATTAATTCCTAGAGATCTTTATCAAATGCGTTGTAATCAGAATTGCAATATAATTACACATACATGAGGTGTAAACAGTGTGTGCTCATTTCTGTCTGCTGATGAACAAACTGTTGTATCATCTCTGTTCTGTCTTTCTTCCGAATAGGTAAACTTGGGTGTTTCCGGCAACCCAATCTTCTTGCCAAACAATATGATACCGGGATCCGTCGTCATACTCCGGTGACAGGTATCGGCGGCTAAGAAAAAGTAGTAGTCTAGCTGTCTAGTATTGTAGCGTAAAAATCTAAGTATGAATAAATAAAAATTGTGAGATATAATAAGGGGTGTGAGAAGGAAAAGGTGGATGCCACATAAGCAAAGGAGAAGGATTGTGAGCCACAAATTTTGTTGTGGCCTTGATACGTTGGCAGTGTGGATTCTTTTGGGTGTAGACAAAAGTTGGACTAAATTGGTTAAAATATTGTCTGGCACATAGTTATTGGTTGTTACTAGGATAATATCGTACTTTGTGGTTTTTGTAATACCTTTTTCTCCTACCTGCCCTTTTTCAATTATTTTAAAAATCCAATTATCATCTTGTATTTTGCTAGGAAATTTTATTTTTTATTAATTAATGGTTTTGAAAGTTGGTATTGATATTAAAGTGTCAAAGGATATGGATCCAGAGCAAACAATGTACTTAAATGTTTATAATAGTGTAATTTGTTTTTAATAGAAAAGTTAGATAATGGGATTTGACTTGTAACATGTTCATTTTTACCTCTATGATATTTCATGTTTGTTATGTGAAATTGTGCCTTTTTGTGTTGGTAATAAAGTTGATATTATGATGGTAAATTGTTGATTGAAATCTCTTATCTAAGAACATTTTTATCTTTGTTGAATAATCATCAACTATTTGTGTGTATTGTAGACTTGGTAAAATTTAGCCATGGTAAATAATCAACTATGTTAATTTCGCTCTTTGAAGATTATACAAACTAAACAGATATTTGGGCTAATTGCACAAAATAAAAATGGATTATTGTTTCATCATCTTTTCTAGAAATTAACTACCAAAATTATCTGCAATAAAAATATAATTTTGAATTCCTTGATAATATTAGTAATATGTTATCTAAAAATTGGTTAATAATGGATTAATCCTCAAAGTTTCATTATTTTTTGTTCAACCACTCAAGTTTTTTTCTCATGATTTAATCTTTCAAGTTTCAAAATTTGGGTGGTTTAACCTTTTAAATTTATCTTTCATAATGATTTTGATGGTTTAATCCTCAAAGTTTATCTTTCTTAATGATTTTGCCCTCTTAAAATTTTATAGTTTAATCATTAAACTTTCAAAAATTTAATGGTTTAACCCTATGAAGGGTTATACCAACAAGTCTATGCAAATTTTAAGGATTAATTCATGATTAAAAAACTTAAGTGGTTAAAACGAAAAAAAAAATTGAAACTTTGAAATTAAACCATTATTAACCAATCTAAAATTGAGAAGAATATGATGTGTCAAGTAAAATATTATTCATTTCATTGTTCAAATTACTATTTCTTTTTTTGTTCGAAAAGATTGTCTATTTGTAGAAAATAAATATTACTCCGTATTAATTATTGAACTCTCCATTTTAATCTCATTGATCACCGATAATAATTTATTTTTTATAAATATTCAGTTAAACTTACTTTAAATGTGAAGGTAAAAAAGATATTTATCTTATCTATCTTAAGTTCAACAAAAACTAATTGTGGACGATATTAATGGATTACAGAAAGTAATAGAAATATGAAAAAAATTGTGAGTTGATTTCTATTAATGATAATCTTGGTAGTTGATTTTCGTAATCGTAACTAGATTATAGTTCATTTCTATTTTGGACAATTTACCCGAGATATTATAACTATATTGGCCATAGTAATATTAATATAGAACGACCTTTTCTTTGTTGTGACATATTATATGCACTAGCAAAAACCCGCGCAATGCAGCGGATAAATTTTTTAAATCCGATCAAGAAATATTATGTAATTGTTGAATAGTTGATGCAAATATTATGTCTTATTGTTCATTTGATCATATTGATAACTCCATCTATGTAAATAAAAAATAAGATTTGTGTTGCTATCAAACTATTTGAGCAAAATAAGGGTTATGAACATCAGTCGTATTTGTTGTTTGGTCATAATAAGCTGAACTCTATCTTGATAACCACCAATTATTTTTTCCTATATGTCGTAATATTTATATAATAATTCGCTTTTGAAAATACTCCAAAAAAGTACGTTGAAAAATCTCATTCTTTGAAGACCTCACTTGTCAAATATTTTTCTGTGACAAACATAATTAGGTATTTTTATGTTAAATGTGAATTTTATTTTTTGAAGACCTCACTTGTCAAATATTTTTCTTTGACAAACATAATTAGGTATTTTTATGTTAAGTGTGAATTTGATTTTTTGCATGTGTGATTTTCTTTTTTTATATTAGATTCAATGTAATTGTTTAATTTTGATTAATAAAAGAGTAATCGGTTGTTTGGCGTTGACTTTTTGAAGTAATTTATTATTTTCTCATATAACTTAAGTTACCTATTCGTTTTCATATTTTAGAGGTTTTGATTTATATTGTTTTCAATAATATAAGATTTTCTTTTATTTTATTGAGGGGTAGATTTGTCTTATGTAATTTGTTAGGGGTAGTTTAGTCTTTTGCGATCTTTAAACTTGTAAGTTTGTAAATAAAATGTGTAAACAATTTATAATGTAGTATAGATATTTTGCTCATTTGTTTCAATTATGTTGAAATATGCATTAAGTTGTACGTATAAGCGAACATCTCATCTTATCTTATCATATAAATAATTAAACCAAAATTCCATGGAGTAATCTGGACAATTCGATGAGGTTTTTCAATTTGATCTAACGATATACATACAATTAAATTAAAATTAAAATATTGATATTACACCTTACCCCCAATAAATACTAAAGTTAAAAATTCACACAATTTACAAAATCAAATGTCAAAACCTGCGTTTTCGCGGGTCCTCACCTAGTAAAGAATAGAAAAGAAAACAATTATAATACGCTTTATTATTAATAATAAAGAAAATATAAATAAAGCTACTAATAAAGAAGAGTTTGTGTACGTGTCGTGATAACACGTCATTATAAAGCATCTTTCGTCTCTTAATTAATTTTATAACATTAAGATTGTGTTAAAGATAGGATTTGTGAATATTTAATCATCGATATCTTCCTAGTCACTTTCTCAATCGTGTCTGTTTTCTTAGTTGGACGGCTGTACTGGTTTGTTTATATAAACTGGATCCAAAAAGTCTTGAAATTTAACACCCCACTTACTCTTTATCAAAGAGTTGGCTTTTTCTCCCTTTATATTCAACTTATTATTATCGGGCTAATTTTCAAAGGACTTTTAAGAGTTTGGTTTAGTAGATAGAACTTGCGAAAAAGTTTAAAATGTTACCACATGTTTTGCTAACTTTTGTCAGTGATTATTGGCAGGGGTGGAGTCAGTGAAGGTAATCATAGTTACGAGTTCATTTGTACACTTTAATTCATTATTGGACCGGGTTTTCTTGGAAAATTCTGTTCTTTGTTGCATTCTTTGTGCTACGAGTTTAAAAAATTTGGAATTCAAATACACTCCGAATTCTAAATCCGCCATTGATTATTGGTATATTTTGAGGTATAAACCGTACAAAAACTTCTATGAAGGAACATTGATCGATATCAAGTTGTATATGTAGTACTGGTACTTCAATTCGAAGCCCATTAGTTCTTTAACATACATTGGGTTATTTAGGCCCAATATTTGCATAAAGTGATTCTGTTGAATTGAAGTAATAACTAAATAACAAAACATTTTATCATCATTTGATAATTTAACCATAGTAATTACGTTGGTACAATTTAATGTAAACTTTGTTTTTTATGAAATGGTAATTCCGTGGTTGTCTTTCACTCTTTTCTAGGGGCGGTGATATTTCCACCATGGAAATTGATAAATCCATCACAACAGTGCATTAAATGGTTGTACTCTGTTGTGATGGATTTATCAATTTCCATGGTGAAAATTTCTAAGCTGTACACTTTAGCTTCTTCTACTTTATTTTTTATTTATTTATTCATTATTATTATTATTTTCAATGTGTTTATTAATGAAATGGTAATTCAATCTGTTTGTGGGCTCAACTTTAGTTGAAGATCGAGGTATATAGCGTTGGGCTCAAATTTGGGATTTTGGTAGTACTGTGTTTGATGAATTGATGAGATCGATTATGGGTTAGTTTTTTTAAGCTCAACATTTTGGCTAGTCGATCATCGAGAAGTAATAGTCTATAATGAATATTGCTTGCAATTTGATTATATTACGCATAAACCCTTGTTGGAATAGGTGTTACAACATTATTATTCTTATTATTATTATTAATATGATATGATACATATATTGTGAATTTCCGGAAATACGTGATAGAAAATGGGTTCTTAAAACGAGTGATGTGATTAGCCTAACCTAACAATTACAAGATAATTTTGAATGATAAATTGCTCAAATGATATTCTATCCTTGAAGAAGTTTCTAACTTGCAATTTGAAGGCTTGAATAAACAAAAATAAAGACCTTGATGCCTCACTACACCAACCGCCTATATCCAACTAAAATATAAAAATGGACCTTCAAGTTTTCCTCTACTAAGAAATTTTTCTAAACGTAGTGCTATATTTAACATGCAAAAAAGTATTATAGATGATGGTAAATTATTATGTTAAAAGGCGGTTATTTTATTATACAACATTTTTATGCATGTATACAATACTTCAAAAAGCTAGGTTTAAAAAAATTCATAAAATATAGTATATGTATTAATGTATATATTTTTTTCGAATGGCAAGTGATAACTTATGATAGAAAACAGCTAGAGTTAAAATAGAACCAACCCAATGGATTTAGGATAAGGGTTTTGATAATCATTGCCTTTAGGATAATAGTTAAGCATTCCAAAAATAAATTCAAACTACTAATTAAACACTAATATTCTATGTTTAAAATGTAAACATTCCATAATTATTGATATATATAATAATATTAATTAAAAATTAACCTTATGTATGAAAAGTTGATGATAAATTAATTGTTTGAATTTATCAAAATCCTTAGAATAATGGATAGTTAATAATCGATTTAAAATACGGCCCGCAAGAAGTCTACTCCTACCTTTTTAGGACTAAAAACAACTTACATACCATTTTTATATTAAATTCGATAAATGGCGCCCTTTGAGCACTTGGAGGCGTCTAAAGTCATTGTTGTAAAGTTTTAAACAACTACTACCAACCAACTAGTTATTTTCATATGTGTTTGCTAACATTCGAAGCACACGTAAATCAAATATGTACTCTATTAACCCAAATTATATATTCATCTTACTATTTATACTTGTCTCAAAATAATTGTCCACTTCTAAAAATAAATATGCATTAATGTTTATATTTCCCATATTACCATTAACTTTAAAACTACACATATCTCAAAGAAAACAATTTAATTAATGATTGAAGGTTAAAGTTGTCATTATACTAAGGTCAAAGCTGCATTTTATGTAATTGTCTTAATATGTGTGTTTTCAACTTGGTGACAAACAATTTGGGACGGAGGGAGTACAAAGCAGAGTATCATATGCTATAGAAGATAATCGTAATTTGTACACCATCATTTTTTATTTTTATTCCATTCATATATGTTTTATGACAGTGCACATTGTATACAATAGAGTTGAAATAAGTAATTTTTATGGGTTATGATAAACAAAGCCCTTAAGCCATTTAATAAGAACTGATAAGTGGCATGAATTAAAGTTAAAAATTCATTTTTTAATTTTTGCATTTAAATAATGGAGAACGCAAATCGTAAAATAATACTCCCTCCGTCCCAATTTTATTGTCCCCAGACAAAAATCACGCACTTTAGAAAAAGTGTACTGGTTGCACTCTACAACCAATAAGATTTAATCTCTCACCACATACAAATATTTTGATTGGTTGAAAAGTACAAGTGGACAATAAATTTGGGACATCCCAAAATGGAAATGTGGACTATAGATTTGGGACGGAGGGAGTATGTATTAAGAGTAAGAATCAAATGAGTACACTAACTTCTTGTGAGAATGAGGGAACCAATATGAATGAGCCACGTGTCACTTTACCATATTTCTCTTACGTTTTTAAAAATTAAATATATCCCAAACAGTAAGTAAAAAAATAACAAAAATTGCACCATAACAATCAGCATTTTATCTCTTCGTTTAAAGATGTGACAAAGTATACTTTCGACGAACTTTTTTTTACATTTTGTGGTGGGTTTTGAAAACAGTAACACATGTGTTACCAGAGAGTAACACATGTGATACCAGCTAGTAACACATGTGTTACTAATAATGTACACTTTCTAAAACCCAAAAATAAAAAAGTCATCGAAAGTATACCTTGTAAGATGACAAATCGAAGAGAAAAAAATGCTGATTTTTATGGTGCAATTTTATAATTTTTCGACTTACCGTTTGAAAGATATTTGATTTTTAAAAACGTGAGAGAAAATGAGTTTTATAAGACATTGACACATTTCCCGAACTTTCCTTTTAATTAAATAATATGTATAAATAATATTTAAATTTAAATTTACTATTATAAATTATAAAAGAAATTTCGAGTATAATTAACACTTAACACATAGGAGTATAATTAACACCAAAAGCTCCGTGGACACTCGCAACACACAAAATTCCTTCCCCTTTAAAACCCCTTTTCTTTTCACCCTCCCTCCCTCCCTCCCTCGCCGTCAACTCAGCTTCACATTAATCTCTCTTATTTGTCTCTCCATTTTTAATTCAGGTATTTTTTCCATTGCAGCTTGCACGTTTTTTTTTTTTAATATATATATATATATATATATATATATATATATATATATATATATATATATATTTTACTTGTGTGCAAATTTTACAGTTTACTTGAATCCGCTCATGTATCAGATGCTAATCCTGCGTCTGATTCTGACGTTACTAGTGTTTGAATTTGCACGATCACCACTTTTTACTTGAATAACTTGCCATAAAAATTCCCCAATTTTCGGACCTGTATTTATTCCATGAACTAAAGTTATGTATCAAATAAAACACAATCATAATCTGCATCAGCTGAGTGAGTTACAACTGTTGTACTATAATTACATGTTTAAATTCACTATTAATATTTCGATTTGCAAAAGGGCTGTATATGTAATATGTTGTCACGATCACGATTACCTGTTAATGACCGTAAACATAAGATCGTGTCGTCTTTAAAACGTACCGACACCATTGGTTTCAGTTTTTGTGCCTAAGTAGAACATGTTTTTGGCTATGGTTAAAATCCATCGCATATCGAGAACGAATCAGATACTACTTATTTACTGTAGCATGATGATATGTTATTAATAACGACCAAAAATCGTTCACATGTATTCAAGCTTTATGCGTCTTTGGACTTTATACCCTATCATCCGGTACAATTTGCCTAACAGCAATAGTAGTTAGTACAGTATGTTTTAAAACATATCTGGTTGTATTCTTCAGGTTGTAAGATGGCAGCTACATCAGCAAGTACCATTTCTATTGGATCAATATCATATGGTTCAAAAGCTAGCTCACTCACACAATCAAAGACAAATGGAATAAACTTAAACGCACAAAACTATTTAAAGAATTTCAACGGCCTCAAGGCAGTTGGATACATAAACAACGAATCCGGGTCCTTTTTGGGCAAGGACAGCACTGCAGCTCTTCAAAAATCATTCGCTCAAAGATCTGAAAGTCAGAACCAGACATCACCAAACGCCTTTCAAGTTCAGGCGTCATTCAAAGTGGCTATTCTGGGAGCTGCTGGTGGTATCGGTCAACCACTCTCTCTTTTGGTCAAGATGTCACCTTTGGTTTCAGACCTACATCTTTACGATATAGCCAATGTTAAGGGCGTGGCAGCTGATTTAAGCCACTGTAACACTCCCTCTCGAGTTCGGGATTTCACTGGAAACGATGAGTTAGCCAACTGTTTGAAAGATGTAGATGTGGTTGTTATTCCTGCTGGTGTTCCAAGAAAGCCTGGTATGACCCGTGATGATCTTTTCAATATTAATGCTGGTATTGTGAAGACGTTGGTTGAAGCTGTTGCTGATAACTGCCCTGATGCTTTCATTCATATCATTAGCAACCCTGTTAACTCAACTATACCAATTGCTGCTGAGGTGTTGAAGCAAAAAGGCGTGTACAATTCTAAGAAGCTTTTCGGTGTTACCACTCTTGATGTCGTGAGAGCAAACACGTTTGTTGCTCAGAAGAAGAATCTGAAGCTCATCGATGTTGATGTCCCTGTTATTGGAGGTCATGCTGGAATTACAATTTTACCCTTGCTGTCAAATACTAAACCTTCAGTCACTTTTACGGATGAAGAAGTGCATGATCTAACAGTTAGAATCCAAAATGCTGGAACGGAGGTCGTTGAGGCCAAAGCGGGTGCGGGATCAGCGACATTGTCGATGGCGTATGCAGCTGCACGGTTCGTGGAGTCATCTCTTCGTGCACTTGATGGTGACAGTGACGTCTACGAGTGTTCATTTGTTCAGTCAGAACTCACAGAACTCCCGTTTTTTGCATCAAGGATTAAGATTGGAAAGCAAGGCGTTGAGGCTGTGATCTCTTCTGATCTTCAGGGATTAACAGAATACGAGGAGAAAGGTTTTGAAGCTCTTAAGCCCGAGCTTAAGGGAAGCATAGAGAAAGGTGTAGCCTTTGCAAATAAACAAAAGGTGTCTTCTTGATGTTCAATATAATATTAGAAGTCATCTAGCGAGGTAATAATACAGAGGGTTCGTCACCAGCGTGCGTATAACCATCTACAGTTTTCTACCAAGTCAAAGACTTATGATCATTTGTGCTTACTTTTCTGATTATAGCGTTGATGAGTTGGAAATATCATCACTCTTGTAATCTTGTTGTACAATTTTGTTTTCAGAGCAATGTACAACTTAATAACTTTGCTTATGTTTCTCAGACACAACTTATTAAATTGAATTTGCCAAAATAATATAAGATGATTTTCAAATTGACCAATATTTTGACCTTTATATTGGACCTCCCGGTTCATACTGAATTTGGTATGAACAATCAGTAACATACATAGCTAAATAATTCTACCAGAAATCATCACAAGAGCATCGACCTTCCCTGAAATGATGAAAGCGAGTACGATCTCTTATAACCACCTCTCTATTATAAACCCCTGAAAGCATCTTTGCAAAATTGTGGCAATCCGCGCATATTCGTAGGTCCTTTGCCACTCTTATTTTCGTCCCAGGTGTAGTTGCTAGAACTCCGAAAGCCATGGCCAGTTTCTCACTATGATAAGATAACCTCACTTCTTTTTCAGAGGTTATTTCAGCAACATAACCACCAATCTTCAATTGATTCTCAATCTCATCCAACATATCATAGACTTCGTTAATTCGGGAATGTGAAGTGTCATCAACTCTAAACTCATGTAATTCACCTTTGAGTTCAATCGTACTAGCACTCGGAGTTGTATGGATTCCTTTCTCTTTCATCATTTTCCTCAATTCTATTAGTTTCTCCCAATTGCCAGCAGACGAGTAAATATTCAAAAGCAAGATATAGTCACCGGCTTCTTGAGCTTTAAGTTCGATCAAATGTTCAATTACACGTTCTCCGAGTGTCATATGACCATTTACTTTGCAAGCTCCTAACAAAGTTCTCCATATCGTTGCGTCTGGTTTACATCTCATGGAAATTATAAGATCGTATGCATCTTCAACCAAACCAACACGACCCATGAGATCAACCAGACATCCGTAGTGGTGGATATTAGGCACTACACCGAAATCTCTCTGCATACGATCAAAAATCAATCTTCCTTCGTCAAGCAGTCCAGAGTGACTACAACCCGAAAGCAACGCTGTGAATGTTTGATCATCTGGGGTAATACCCATTCGCTCCATCTCTCCAAAAACTTCGATTGCTTCCCTTCCACGCCCATTACTCGCGAAACCTGAGATCATTGCAGTCCATGAAACAACATCTTTATCAGGGATCTCCTGAAATACTTCATAAGCTTTGTCCAATTGTCCGCACTTGGAATACATTGCTACAAGAGAATTACAAAGATTAAGCGCACGGTGGTAACCGTGATTCTTAATATATTCATGAACACGCTCACCGAACTCCAATGCACATAGGTTTGAACACGCCTGAAGTAACAACAAACAAGTAACATCATCCGGATCACACTTGTTTTCCCCACTTTGCATGGCATCAAACACACCCAACGCATCACGCGTCCTATCATTACGAATATAACACGAAACCAACACATTCCAAGCAACAGTATCTCTCACAGACATTTCATCAAACACCTTACACGCATTCTCACACTCGCCATTACACGAATAAAAGTCCATCAAAGTAGTCAGCAAAAGTGTATCAGAACAATGCCCATCTTTCAAAATGTTAGCATGAACCTGTACCCCACAAAACCCTAAACAACCCTTTATACAACATTTCATAACGAAAGACGACGACTGAGGATTTCGACATATACATTCCCGTATCATATCGCGGTACTCGTAAAACCCTCTATCAGGATGATTGCTCATTGAACAACCTCTGATCATGGTGTTGTAGTGTGTGACATTGGGTCTTACAATCTGAGAGAATATTTGGAGGGAATAGTTGGAATTTTGAATTGGAGGTAGGGAGATACGTTGTAGAAATGGGACAGAGATGGTGGAATCTTGAAGGAGTGATGTGCGAATGAGGTATGCATGGATTTGATGTAATTGGGTTGTTTTTGTAGTGGATTTGATTAGTGAAATCAATGATTCGAAATGGGTTTGATTTGATAATTGTGAGGGGAAACGAGAAAGAGATGGAAAAAGGGAGGGAATTCGCTGCATAATTAGTGAAGGTTGTTTATATTTTAGTTGTTGCACTTGGTTATGTAACATTGTAAGCTAGAAACTTAACAACTATGTTAAAGTTGTGTTGCTAACTAGCTATAACCATATGTACTTTATATACAAATTCTACTCCTAGTCTCCTACGTTAGATGGTGGTTATTATTGTTAATGTGCTCTCTCCAACTAATAACGTTGTTACTAAAAAGAAGCAAGTTCCCTCATATATACTATGGCCACTATGGCATAGGCCCTTTGATAACAAGTTGCTAGCTAGTGTTAAGTAATCGTCACAACTCACAAGATTAGCCTTAAAGGATCAAAATTAAGTAGCAAGTTTAGGGTACCTACGAGACAACTATAAGAACGAGTAAAGTTGTACTATCTCTTGAAATTTTACTTTATTGCTTCTTACTTCTTTTTATACTTCAATATATATGATCCACATGGCAACATGAATAATAACTTTGTTAGTGCATGTTTAGTTGTGTTAATAATAAATGCATGATGATCCTTACACCACCAAAATTATCCATACACCACTAACTGTGCTTTACAGTATTGTACAGTACAACACTATAAAGCATATTTAGTGGTGTATGGATAATTTTTAGTGGTGTAAGGATCACTCCCCATAATAAATTATTGGGGATAACAATTATGTTGTTGACAGTTGAAAGTAATCGTGTTGTTGGCCAAATAACATTCAAAGAAAATTAAATATTTTACATTTTTGATTATCCGACTTTTTTATATTTACACTCCATTAACACTAACACTAACAACACCATTATCCCTAAATTTTATAGCGAAAATGCATATTTCTTGTTTTGATAATAACAAAAGATAATTAACATCCTTTTATTAAAAGTATATGCTTACAATTACATCACTACAAGTATAAGAACCATACCGCCAAAAGATATAATGAAATGTGAACAACTTATTCATGGCTGAACCATGGTCGATCCGTGGATCAACCGTCCTGCTTGATCATTTTAACTTTGTCAGGTTAATGTACGGATAAACCAATCGAATACTTGTATCTTTGAACCATGGAGTACTACGTGTTAGAGGAAGAAAGTTATTGTGTAGATTGTCATGCATTTGTTAGGGGAAAACTTGTTTAGTGTTGTATTCTTCCTTTCCAAAAGATTAAGTTTTTTGTGTTGTTTTTTGCGCTTCTAAGTATAGAAGATGGAGTTTAAGGTCATCCTAATAGTGTCAGAAGCAAGGGTTTTAGTTGGTGATCTTCTTCATTGTGAAAGAAGAGTAGTGTTGGGTACTTGGGTTCTTAGCGGAGAATGAACAATGTTGATGCATCTTAGTATGTCTGTCAGTTGGTCTCAGTCTGTAATGTGTTCGTTATGTAATTACTATAGTTTAGACGTTTGTATTTATATAAGTAATTACATATTTTGTTTTAGGCGACACAGCCTGTGTCGCAGTTGCGACACAAGACTTTGTGTCGCATGAGTCAACTTGGCGACATAAGTTGTGTCGCATGATGTAACACCCGCCAAATTAGGACTCGTCATTAGGTCATAATCATTTTGTAATATATGTAATTAGTTCTGTGTTAGGCTAATTGGTGTATCAATTAACATATATTGTGCATATATACAATTACGCGATTTGGCTAAATCGTGCACGCTTCAATCGAATGTAATTCGATTCAATTTAATACGGACGTTGGTGAACAATTTTACTAAATAATATAACATTATTTAATAACGCAATTATATCTAAAATATTATTTTGATAATATTTCGTACACAATTCGTATCGCACAAAACAAAGACTACACGATTAAAATGTTAAAACGCGCAAACAAGTTGAAACAAAGCTAAGTTATAAATTTTTATAACACAAGTATAAAGTATTTGGTAAAATACTTCAACAAAAATATTGAATAATTATTCGTATTTTAAAACGTATATTTAAACGTATAAAATAATTAATTAACATTTAAACGACCGGAGAAACGAATGCCGCATGGAGCGCGAATGCAGGGAACGAAAATTGGTGAAGCCCACACCCGTGGACCCCACCAAAACCGGCCCCCCTACACCCCCACCCTTCTCCACTCTTTTTCTCATTCTTCACTTCACTCTCTCTTTCTCCTCCATTTTTTCTCTCAAAAACACCCACCACCACAATCATCAAAAATCACAAAATAACACATTAAAATGACCTTAAATCGCAAAGCTCGTTTGGAGAAAAAGATTCACCTCGTCACGATCTACACTTCCATCTTTTCGGATTCTCCCGGCGCTAACTTGTAAGTTTCCGACAAATTCTCGAAAACGCTTAAATCTTTGTTATAATACTTGATTTTGGTTTAGATAAGCTTAAAATGTCCAAATATGGGTTGGGTAAAAGATTTGGGCCAAATGGTGGCCGGAAAATTTGTTTTCGACTCAAAATCCGGCGAACAGACGTAAGTGTCGCATAGACCAGTGCAACGTAGCGTCACTTAATGCGTCACTTAAGTGACGCACTGAGTGTCGCTAAAAGTCCTAATTTTGCGTCACTTGCCTAAGTGCCGCGAAAAGCCCTAATCTTGCGTCACTTGCCTAAGTGCCGCGTAAAACCCCTTTTAGCGTCACTTTCTGTAACACCCCCGAAATTCACTGTTTTGCGGAAGCATAGTTTGGGGTGTTACTAATCAAATATCACAGCACAAAGGTAAAGTAAACGACATCTATATGCAACGTTTGTAAATTAGTTACATTCCATAGATATATTGTTTGAAAACTTAGTGTTTTCGTATACAAAAATGTAGTTTCCCTAGAGTCCGCGCGTGTAGCGGGAGATTCTATTACATAATCAAAATATACAAAAGATAATGCTAAGAATCTCCGTTAATGCAGTTGTGTTGAAATCATGCGACTCTAGCTAAAATCCTGGAGTAATCCTACTCCATCCGGGTACCTGAGAAAACATGCTAAAAAGTGTCAACCAAAAGGTTGGTGAATCTCACAGGTTTGTAAGTAATATCGGCTTTGAACACGAGATTTCATTAGTAATGCCCGTAGGCGTAAAATCAGCCATTGCAATCCAGCAATCGTAAAATCAGTATTTGCAATCCAGCAAATGTAAATAAGTAAGTTTATACCGTTGCTATGAGGCTCATAATCGAAGCTTAACCCGTAAGTAATAAGTTTGCTCCCGTGACATGCTCGTAAATGAGCAAGCATCAGTAACGAATAAGTAGTTACCCGTTTATACGCGTAAATCAGTACGTGGCAGCGCTACTGCCCCGGGTGGGGAGGGTCATTTCCCTAATGGATCCATTAACTAGTGTTCGCGCTTAAGTCCATAACTAACGATATATGATGGAGAGACTTCTGTAAATAGTAAACAACTCATGCAATTCCGTTTGGTATAGTAAACAGTTTTAGTACTTGCGTTCAATGAAAAGTAGTAGCATGTTTCTCCCCCAATAAGATAAAACAGTAAAAGTGGGGCCGTAAGACTCACCTGAGT
Source organism: Helichrysum umbraculigerum (assembly GCA_949592205.1). Taxonomy (NCBI): domain Eukaryota; kingdom Viridiplantae; phylum Streptophyta; class Magnoliopsida; order Asterales; family Asteraceae; genus Helichrysum; species Helichrysum umbraculigerum. The sequence goes on from CATIUR010000007.1 coordinate 44,315,633, forward strand.
CTTGTAGTAATCAGTTGCAATTAGCAAGTAGTAAGTAAAGCAAGTAGGTTCTCTGAACCCGTAACCTTCAAATGCCTAATCATATGAAGTTATGTAAGTATGCGTCTCACGAGACGTTTCGTTTAGATGTACACAACTAGTATATCCAGTGTTTGTCCGTATGTTTGTAATTGTTTGTTTGTTGGAAAACATGTTTGGCCCGTTGGTGACGGTTTGTAGCAAAAATTCTAAAATGTTGACTTTGCTACAGTAGATTTGCTACAGTATTGCTACAGTAAAATTTGACTTTTTTGTACAGTAACTTTGACTTTAAAATTCTGGTTTTCTATGTTTTTGCGACACAATCTGCGACACTAAAGTTTGGTATGCGACACAGTGGTTGTGTCGCATAAAGTGCGACACAAGAGCTCTGCGACACAGTGGTTGTGTCGCAAAAGCTTGCGATGCTAATTTAATAGCGACATAAGGGTTGTGTCGCATAAAAGTGCGACACAATAGTGCGACATAACGTACGACACAAAATACGACACTAAATGGTTTATGCGACATAGCATGCGACACAAACGTTGTGTCGCAAAGATGAACACCAGCCCAGAAAGTTGCGGCTGTCGCGATTTTCCGATCAAAACCCAAATCAAACGCATTTTTAAGCTGAAAAATCATGTTTCCTTTGTTGTTTTGGTCATAACTAAGTTGTGTACACCTTATAACACCAAGATAATACACCAAAACGAATAAATATAAGTTTTTAGAAAATTCTTACTTTTGCAAATCGAGACCAAACGAGAGCGAATTTGATGGTGCGGCTTTTGTTAATCTTGTTCCTTTAGTGATGGTGATTCCGAAAATGTAATCTTTGTGGGTCAATTTGTGAATCCGAAAATTGGTGAAGATTTTTAGAGAGGGTTTTGAGTTTGTGTGTGTGTGTTTAATGTAAATGAAAAGAAAGAGATGGGGATGGGTGATGCTTTTGGCTGGTTCCAAAAGGGGAGGGAGAGAATACACTCCCTAAAATACAGTATTTACTCCGTGTCCTAATTGATTAATTCGCTCATTTTAGTAACCGTGTAGAATATTATTAAAAAAATATTCTAAAATGTGAATTTTTACTGAAAATCGTTCGCTAATATTTATTCTAAATATTAGTTTGTTAGTTTAACTCGTGTCGTCGCGATTGATACGTTTATTTACTAATATACAGAACGTACTGTATAACACTTTGATAATATGTATAAATAATGTCCGTTCCAATATATATCAATATATCCTCATTATTTATGTAAAGTTTTGTCACCAACGTCCTAGTAAAATGTTCCGAACTCCGTCCGGTCCATTCGTACGATTTATCCAAATCGCGTAAGTACACACACATATATATAAATCACCTTATATATATACAAATAGAGTCTGCAATTAGTCCTATTACATACTAATTACAACTAGTTACAAATAATTAGGCAAAATTAATTATCCTAATTAGGCAGGTGTTACATTTTCTAAGTGACGCAAATTCAATATCCGTCACTCCAGAGCGACACTCCTAGCGTCACTTGTCTAAGTGACGTCTATAATCGAAATCCGATTTCATACGACACTAGCCTTAGTGACTCATGACCCTTATACCGACACTTACACCCGACACTTCCCTAAGTGTCGCCCTCTATGCGTCACTTCCACAAGTGACGCCTCTAAATCAGAATTCACTTTTTATGCGACACTTCCTGAGTCTCGCCTAAACCCTAAGTGTCGCTATAAGTGACGCATGAAACAGAACCAAGAAAACATAAATTTTACTAAGTGTCGAGACCTGAAAGTTTATCACTCGATTATACCCAAATTCAAGTTTTATATGCATTTTTCACTAAAGCAATATAGTAGAAATAAAAAATTTTCGAGCTGACCTGGCATCTCGACCCCAGCCAGGGGCTCTGCCCCTTGGACCCCGCCAGGGGTTGCCACCCTTGGAACCCCGCTAACCAGGGGCGCTGCCCCCGGACCCCCGTCACCTAAAAATTGTAAATACCTTATAAGTATAACGTTTCGAAATCAAAATAATAATGTTAAAGATTATTATTACAAACAATCACCAACGGGCCGTACATGTTTTCAAAAACTCAAACTTATCAATCAAATCAAATCATTTGGACATTACTAGTTGGGTGAACAACTAGCCTGGGTTATCTTTTAAGATACCTACTTATTTTAATTAACCTTACGCGTTATAAACGCCCGGTAGGTTACAGTCTTCGGACACCCCATTTTACTTCACCACATTTGCTTCATTGCAACTCTTCAGGCTCAGGTGATGTAACATCCTCGAAATGGACCTAGATGTTTATATATTATATTATTTCTTGATTTAAATGTGTTTGGAAATAATATTGTTTGAATTAGTAATATAATTAGAATAGGAGTCGAATATTCCAATGTGATAAGTGAATTATTAATTGTTATAAATTAATATAGTTGACGGTGCAATAAAATGTTTGGACTCGCAAATGGTTTTCGGGTTCCAGACAATAGATGGAGATGGGGTATTAAATTATACCCGTATAATTGAAGGCGGTTTGTTAGGTCGACTTATATATATCACTTTCCTCTTTAGGAAAGTTTAATTCCTTCCTCCATTTTCCTTTGAAAACCTTAAACATAAATCAAGAAAACTTCAAATCAAATGTAGAAAACGAAATTGGAGCTGTAATTCTGATTGATTCGGCATCATCATCTAGTTCTTCTTTCAAAATTGTAAGTAAAGTTTGATTGATTTTGATTTTGTTTGAAATCTTAGAGATTATTGATTTGAGGTGAAAATTGATGTTAGAAACTAGTTATAATCATTACATGATGATTTTGTAATGTTATTTGTGATTTTAAATGGTTAGAATCGAGTTTTTGATGATTTGGTGATTATACCCGTGGGTTAGGTTTTGATCAGGGCGCAGAGGGCTGGGACGAAGGGAGTACCCGGCGGGTACCTCCCTTACCCGGCGGGGATGAATGATGGTAGGGAAGCCGGCGGCTTCTGAGCCAAGCCGGCGGCTTGTTCTGTGTTGTGAGTACCCGGCGGGTACTGGTCTTACCCGGCGGGTAAGGCTGAATTCCAGCCATTTTTGTGTTAAGTTTAGACACTTATGAGTTGTTAATATAACTTGAACATAAAATGTTAATGTAGGTTATATTCTTGAGTATAGTTATATTTATGCCTAAGATAATATGGTGGCATAGGTATTAACTGTTATTCGAATAATTGATTTGAATTATTGTGTTGATATAAGTTCAGTATATTGATATTGATTACTAACTTATATTTGATTATTGATTCTCAGATGTGGAGAAGGCTCAGTGATATTAGACTACTGAGTGGAGGCCTGAGGTGTCGGTGAGTGGATCTGTAACCTCAGTGTGATTTAGTTGTAATGATTTGATTTACAACAAGTAAATTATAGTATTACTTGATATGATGCATCTGTTGAGATATCTTGCCATGATAGTTTAACTAGTTGCTTACTGGGCTGTTTGTGCTAGTATGTAAGATTCTGAGGTCAACTTGATCTGATGGTTGGACTTGGTTGTTGTTGTAGACGACAGGAGATCTTGAAACTTGAAATGTCGGTTTAGAGATCTAGGTCGTATGTGATTGACAACTAGTTATCGGTAGCTCTGTATGGGCCAATACAGATGATTGATAAGAGTTCCTTGAGTACCAAACCGGTATTAGGGTGTCTCAGGGACCACCGATCCTCATGATGTTGCGTGTATGACATTGATTGAATGATTGATTAATTGATTGATTGTCTGTTTATTGTTATTTGATGTAAACAGATTGTTATGCTAAGTTGGACTGTTGTTTATAGTTTCATTCACTTAGCTTTATGCTAACCCCACCACAGTTCTTCCTGCAGGTTGAAATAGATGGGACATATTGGGCAGGGCAGGAAGTGTTTGGAATTGATGGAATGTTTGGCAAGCTTTTACTCTGATGTTATTTTGATAACTATAGAGATATTTTGAATTATATAACACCGAGTTTGTTGAAATGTCATGTAATAAGTTTGAAAAAGTTTATTGACATTTTGAGTACATTGATAGTATGTTTCAAATATACGCTTCCGAGTCGAAATTATTATATTATTGTTTAGAATGAAATGATGGGTGTTATAAGTTGGTATCAGAGCAATAGTTTGGGTGAATTGGACATGACAGAATGTTCAATCCTAAACTTTGATTGAGTTGAGTCAAACATTCCAGTGGGTGCGGGTTTAGTTGATTAGTGAATGTGTGAGAAAGTGATTGGTTGAATATGTACTAACTCTTAACAAGTTGTGAAGTTGTTGTTTGATTGCAGAGACGGAGGAACATGAGTATTAGATTGGTATATTTCATGTTTCCTCAACACTCGTGGGCTTAAGATTGCCAGGTAATCTTCGATAAGCCTATGTTAATTTACATTAACTTAAATTGTTTACTCTGTTATGTTGAGTAAGCTTTGTTGTGAAGTTAATTGAGTCAGACTGATATGATTCCCCAGTTTTGAGTCAACTAATGATTGCTATATGTTGACATGAGGATAGCAATATTGAATGAGATGTTCATTGTTGTGGTTATTTCTGATTGAATTGTAAATGCAGAAATATGTTTAAGTAGACAGAGAGTTGATTAAGGTTTAACAAGATTGATGTTAGAACCTAAGAGTGTCTTTATTGGTGATACAAAATAATTGATAGTATTATGTTAATGGATTAATCACTAGGTGTGATCTAAATCCTTGTTAAGGAAGGTTGTGTCATTTGAATTGATAATGACTGCTAATTGAGAAAATATGTGTTTATGTGACTATATGATATGTGTCGACTATAGTTAAACACTTGACCTAAACAATGACTGATAGGTTTATAAGAAATAGGGCTTATGATAAAGCTAAATTGATTGGGAAGTGATGGATCTTTCTGGGCAATTGTAAATTAAGAAATGAAATGTTTTATAGTAACAGGATTGAGTAGGCTTGTTATGACAGTGATGCTTGATAGTATAGTATATGTCAAAGTGATAATAGTTAATTAAGATGTGTCCTGAATTTGGAGGAAAATAAGGACATTGATTAGTGTTAAGTATTGAAACTATGATGATGAGTTATCATGTGTTTGAGGTTTCAGATAAGTGATATACTGAGTAATTCAGTTGTTGAAAATTAGAACATTGTGTGTATGTGAGATGACTTGCATATGTAAGGTTGAATATGTAAAGTAGTAAACTGATTTTGAGTATGTATCATCTGTTAGAAATTATTAAATAGATGTTGATTGATTTGAAATCATGAAGTATTTAATATATATGAGATGAGAATATATCACATTGATAATTATAATGTAGAGTAGCCTGAGAATGGATTGTGAATAACATAATCTTGCAACGCCTGATCACCGTTGTTATATTATGTGGTGTCACATGAACTTGTTGAGGCTACTTGGTATAAAAGAAATGTAATGTGATTTTAGAAATGGAGCATGATGGTATGCTAAGTTGTTTAATAATTGTTTTGACAAGAAAACAATCAGTTGATAGGACTGTGACTTTTAGACTGTAAAAGTGACAGTGTAAATGATAGTTGTCATTGATAGAGGTTTTGATGATAAACCTAATTAACAAATTTGATTTTGTTGAATGAGTAATTGTGATTGATTTTGATAGATTACTTGTAGATGAATTTGATAGTGTTTAAATGAATCACTATTTTGTATCTGGCTTGTATGGAGCCAAGACTGATGTAGGTTGACTTTGTTTTTGCAAAGAACTCCTTAAAGATTATTGAATGTAATAATTTAAAGGGTATGTTTGAAAGTAAGCATATAAACATGAAATGGTTTGTTGGGAGTTAATATTGATAGTATGTTAACTTTGAAGGTCAAACAATGAATAGAGAATTGTGTATATATGTACAGAAAGAGTAGAAAATTAATTACTTGTGATTGGTTTGAGGATGGGTCAAACTTGAGAAAAGCAGTTAGAGAATTTTATTGATTGGTCGATTGAAATTGAAGTTGACAAATAGTCAACTGTGTGTGTTGAAATAGTCTAACATAGATTGAAATGTTATGATGATGTGGAATGTGATTGAATTCCTAGATTGATCAAATTATGTTGAAATGGGTCACGTAAGATCCAAAGGAGATAGATGAATTGTCTAAGTTTGTGAAACTTGATTTATTACTTAAAGATATTATTAAGTAAATGAAATAGTGTTAAGTGTAATTGAGTATTCAGTTAGGTGATATTTAATATTTGAGCTGAATACATGTTAAGGAATTATATAGATGTTGTAACAACCCCAAAATTAGGACCAATTTAAAATTTTCCTAATTACGTGTTTATTACTTTTATATAATATGAAATATGATTATATACGTTATTTACTTATTATGTATATGTATGGATGGAATATATATATATATAAACGCGTATACGATTCGTACAAATCATATAAAACTACAATTGTACAAACATACGGACGTTGGTAAAACAAATATTAAATAATGTGAAATTATTTAATTACTTTGACTATTACTTTATATTATGTTTATAATATAACGGAAAACGTACGTTTTAATTAAAACGTCACCGAACTCTCCGAAAACTCGACCAACCGACAAAACAAAACAAAGTTAGGTTTTATAACTTGAAAACTAGTATTTCGATAAAATACTTCAACTTAATAATCGGATATCATTTCGTATTTACAAACGTATATGTAATCGCGTATAAAATGATTTTAACGTCTAAACGACCGGGGAAACGAACACCGCACGGAGCGCAAACACGGAGAAGCAAAACTTGGTGAGACCACACCATGGTGGCCCCACCCAACCGGCCCAAGGTGAGGGGATGTCAAACCCTCACCTCCCTTGTTTACTTACACACACAAACACACCACACTCTCAATTATTCTCTCTCTCTCTCTCTCCATCGGTTTCTCTCTCTCTCTCTAAACTACCATCACTAAACCACCATAAAAACACCACAAAACCACCTCGGAGGCTAGGCTCGTTTTGGAGAAAAGCGATCACGAGAACGAGAGCTACAACTTCATCTTTTCGGTTTTTCGTTTCGACAACTTTGTAAGTTTTTCGGCGACCCAAAACTTTTCCGATTACAATTATTTTACTTCCATGTTGTTCCCCTAACTAAATGATGTCCGAATATATAATCTAAACTCGTTTTTGAACACTTTTACGAAAATGTCGGTTTTGGTCATTTTAAAGAAAACGACACCACAAACATTAAAAACAACTACCAATAGTTATTATGGACTTATTACAACATATTGAAGCTAGTATAAAAGTTCTAGACCCAACGGAAACCGGAAAATACGTTTTCGGAAACTAAATTTCCGAACAGACCTTTGTGTCGCATCGGACCAAAAGTTCATGCGACACAACACCTATGTCGCATGCTATGTCGTATATTATGTCGCAATGTATGCGACACAACTCTTATGTCGCACGTTATGTCGTATCATTTACGACACAAAGTTTACCTATCGCTTGATTGCGACACAACGACTATGTCGTACCGTTGTGTCGTACCCTTGTCTGCGACACAATCATTGTGTGGCATAAACACTAAATCAGAAACCAATCCTTACGACACAGACCTTATGTCGCATATGGTCTGCGACACAAGTCTTGTGTCGCAGATAGCCCAGATCAGAAAACAAAATATATTCTAAGTGTTGGAATCACTTTTCAAATACGGAATCAAATACGATACGATTTATACATGAAAATACTATACTTTTGGAAGTATACAACAATACTCGAATACGTACACCATTATACTTAAATTGAACGTGAGATTTCACTCACACACGCACCTGGAATTACTTAGGAGACTACACTCCAACAAACTTACACTTGTACAACTACACGGGATTGCACCCGATATGAACTTACAAGTTCACCCACTAGTTACGTGCTGGATTACACGTTAACTGATACGAACTTACATACGAATACTTACGAGGTTTTACTCGTACCCTTTGGGGACTAAGCCCATTGGAACGTACACAAACGATACATGTTGTAATACAAACAAACGATCATACGAGTATACTTTACAACTGTACAACTACTATGAATACATAATAATAATGGATGGAATTATTATTATACACCGATAACAAACGAACCGTACAACTTTTATACAAACTACGATTTACAAACAATTACAAACTTACAAACAAACAAATGGACATTTCCTAGTTAAGTGGACAACTAGCATGGATACTTTACAAGTATTCCATTTACTTACTAAACCTTGCGCGTATTAGGACGCTAAGGGTTGCTAGTACGGGAATACTACTTGCTTACTTACTGCATTGTCTGCCAGACTCAGGTGAGTCTTACAGCCCCTACTTTACTGTTTTATACTCAGGGGTGAGATGCATTACTGTTTTACATGAACACACAAAACTTACTTGCTGCCACGATTTACTTACTGTATGAGATTAACGATACGCCAATTGCATGAGTTTTACGACTAATCCAATGAAATCCTCCTGAATCATAGTTGTTAGTTATGTGATAAGCGCGAGTTTTAGTATATGGATCCATATGGGACTGACAATCCCCGCCCGGGGTAGCACGCACTACCACGAACCGTTCCTGTAGAAACGGGCGTTTCTTACTCGTTCCGTATGAATGTTTTGGATTACATTCATGAGGGGGTACCTATATTTACTATACGTTAAGCTTCAACTATGGTGGCTCATGGCGATTGTATCAAACGGTTTGCATAAACTGCAACCACCCACTTATTAAAACTTAAGTTAATGATGAGCATATCCTGTGATCATTAATTATTGGCTGGCTATGATTTACAAATACTAATTGTGTGTTCAAACTGTTTACTTATTTACAAACCTGTGAGATTCACCAACCTTTTTGGTTGACCGTTTTAGTAATGCTTCTCAGGTACACAGCATCAGTAGGGATGCCCAGCAGGATAAGCTTACTTAGCTCGAGTCGCATGCATTACAAGCTTGGAGATTTTATTGCATTACTTTTTGTACTTACTGTTATGTACTAGAATCTCTAGGAAATTACTGAACTCGAGCTTGTATTTTGAAACTACTTATGTATTAATGTATTAACTTTTCGAACGTCTCATTTAGAGTCGTTCACTGTATCCTTTGTGCTTGTGATTATTGATTAGTAACACCCAAAACGTCGCTTCCGCAAACTGTTAAATTTGGGGGTGTTACAGATTGGTATCAGAGCCTAAGGTTATAGTGAACTAGGTTGCATTTAGTGGGCCTAGACTATGACCGTTAGGCAGTATTCCTCATTAAGTATAACTGGTTCAGGAATTACAGCATACAAGTTTAATTTAACATAGCCTGATCAACTATGTACAATTAAATGAAGATGATGTGAGTTCTGAAAGGGGTTATGTTGAACCGGAATGCATTAGCTGACTCTGACCTCGAGAGAACCGGGACTTCTACTTGATTGTGCTAGACACGAACTAGGCGGTTATGTGATATATATATATATATATACATAGGCCTCTTTCCCCGATACGATACTCTCTCTCGACTACTACGAAATCAATATTCTTTAAAATTTCATCGAACAAACGACAACTCGATTCTCGTCGTTCTACCCTTACTCAACTTTTATGAATTTACAAATACCGACATACTTCCGAAGGCTGAAACTCCTTCCCTGCCATTTTGTAGAACCGCTCATCTGGAAATGGCACACTTCTTGTCATGTGACTACACGTCAGACAACGAACAGATTAACGACGAACAAATTCAGTACACGTACCTCGATGAGGAGATAGCCCCAGAGGAAGAACCTGAAAATCACGGCTTCGGATTCGTCGACATCGAAGAATACGAAAGAGTAAGAGATCAGGCTGAAGAACTAGATGGCCGAAATTGGGAACTACAACTGAAATACAAAACCTATGAACTGGAGTTAAGGATTCTACAAAGATCCATCCCTGAGCGGATCCGAGACTCTGTTCTCTACCTGAAGGAAATCACTGTTCATCTGAATCAACGAGTAACAACATGGATCAAATGGATGTACCTACAAGCTACTAGAGATGCTTTGGTTTATCCTACCCTTCGACAATATCAAGACATGCTGGAAGCTCGTTACTACCCCTACAATCTACATCAGGAATAGGCCGACGATAGCTATGACCGTAGTGAATAGCTATTAGGCGTGTATGTAATAGGTCTTAGTTAGGACCGTTAATTCGATGGTTATATTAAAAATTCCATCACATTTTGTAACTTATCTTGCTCGTCCGGATGTTCAAATTCCTGACACTTTTGTAAACAGTAAACGCCTATAATCTTTTGTAACTTTTATATTTCAATTATAACCATCCTACTACTTTTGTTAAACTGTCCACGTGTCAAACTTTGGTGTAGTTTCTCTGTACTTCCTACATCATAACAATCATAACTCTTGTTCAAATCCTCACATGTTCTTTACTATTGTTTCAAGGAACATGCCTCCTCGACGACAACTCAACCTTACTGAAGCCGAAGTTGCGGGTATTATTGCCCGTAGTGTGGCTCAAGCTCTAGCTACCCGAACATCAGCTCCTGGTAGCGAAGATACTGCCAACAATGGACCACAACCCAAAACCTGCACCTACAAAGACTTCCATAACTGCAAACCGCTGAACTTTGCAGGAACTGAAGGAGCGATTGGTCTGATTCGTTGGACCGAGAAAATCGAGTCAGTGTTCCTCATCTGCAACTGCAAGGAAGAGGATAAAGTTAAGTTCGCCACCAGTACCTTTTCTGACATCGCCCTTACTTGGTGGAACACATATGCACAGACGGTGAGCGTTGCTGAGGCTTACAAAATACAGTGGGATGAACTGAAACTTATGCTGAGGGGCGAGTACTGCCCAAGAGATGAGCTGAAACAGCTAGAAATGGAATTCTGGAATCACAAGATGCAGGGTGATGACATAACCGGATACACCAACCGCTTTCACCAGCTGGCACTTCTGTGCCCATCCATGGTTGATCCTGAGTATAAAAGGATCGAAAAGTACGTTGATGGACTTCCTGAGCGAATTCAAGACTTAGTAACTTCGTCCAAGCCGGGAACCATTCAAAGCGCCATTCGTATGGCTCATGAGTTAACGGCAAATTCTGTTCGCCGTGGCTCGACTTCGACCCCACCTGCGAATAACAAACGTAAATGGGAAGTGAGTCCTCACTCATCCAACTCTACCTCTGACAAAAAGCCTGCAACTGTCAATGCCAATGACTCAAAGGCTTACAAGGGGAGCAAGCCTTACTGCTCCAAATGTAGTCGTCATCATAACGGCTCCTGTCCCTGCACTAAGTGCAAGAAATTCGGGCACCTGGCCCAAGACTGCCGAACCAACCTCACTGGTACTGATACTTCTGCACCCAAAACCTGCTATGAGTGCAACGGTACCGGGCACTTCAGGAAGGATTGCCCTAAGCTGAAACCCCGAACCAACAATACAAGGAGTAGAGCGTATGTAATCAATGCTAGGGAGGATGACCCAAATCCGAGACTCTGTGATTTACTCAACCCGGGTACGCTTATTCTTTGACCACCCGAATCTGCTTTCTCATAAATCTCTCGCTTAATGACTTATGTATAACTGTATTTTATTCTGTGTGTTTTCTTTGATCCTAAGTACACATTGTAGCTACCTGACTAGTATAGAACTACCGATTACTACTTCGAACAAATTTCGGGACGAAATTTTATTACCAAGGGGAGAATGTAACAACCCCAAAATTAGGACCAATTTAAAATTTTCCTAATTACGTGTTTATTACTTTTATATAATATGAAATATGATTATATACGTTATTTACTTATTATGTATATGTATGGATGGAATATATATATATATAAACGCGTATACGATTCGTACAAATCATATAAAACTACAATTGTACAAACATACGGACGTTGGTAAAACAAATATTAAATAATGTGAAATTATTTAATTACTTTGACTATTACTTTATATTATGTTTATAATATAACGGAAAACGTACGTTTTAATTAAAACGTCACCGAACTCTCCGAAAACTCGACCAACCGACAAAACAAAACAAAGTTAGGTTTTATAACTTGAAAACTAGTATTTCGATAAAATACTTCAACTTAATAATCGGATATCATTTCGTATTTACAAACGTATATGTAATCGCGTATAAAATGATTTTAACGTCTAAACGACCGGGGAAACGAACACCGCACGGAGCGCAAACACGGAGAAGCAAAACTTGGTGAGACCACACCATGGTGGCCCCACCCAACCGGCCCAAGGTGAGGGGATGTCAAACCCTCACCTCCCTTGTTTACTTACACACACAAACACACCACACTCTCAATTATTCTCTCTCTCTCTCTCTCTCCATCGGTTTCTCTCTCTCTCTCTAAACTACCATCACTAAACCACCATAAAAACACCACAAAACCACCTCGGAGGCTAGGCTCGTTTTGGAGAAAAGCGATCACGAGAACGAGAGCTACAACTTCATCTTTTCGGTTTTTCGTTTCGACAACTTTGTAAGTTTTTCGGCGACCCAAAACTTTTCCGATTACAATTATTTTACTTCCATGTTGTTCCCCTAACTAAATGATGTCCGAATATATAATCTAAACTCGTTTTTGAACACTTTTACGAAAATGTCGGTTTTGGTCATTTTAAAGAAAACGACACCACAAACATTAAAAACAACTACCAATAGTTATTATGGACTTATTACAACATATTGAAGCTAGTATAAAAGTTCTAGACCCAACGGAAACCGGAAAATACGTTTTCGGAAACTAAATTTCCGAACAGACCTTTGTGTCGCATCGGACCAAAAGTTCATGCGACACAACACCTATGTCGCATGCTATGTCGTATATTATGTCGCAATGTATGCGACACAACTCTTATGTCGCACGTTATGTCGTATCATTTACGACACAAAGTTTACCTATCGCTTGATTGCGACACAACGACTATGTCGTACCGTTGTGTCGTACCCTTGTCTGCGACACAATCATTGTGTCGCATAAACACTAAATCAGAAACCAATCCTTACGACACAGACCTTATGTCGCATATGGTCTGCGACACAAGTCTTGTGTCGCAGATAGCCCAGATCAGAAAACAAAATATATTCTAAGTGTTGGAATCACTTTTCAAATACGGAATCAAATACGATACGATTTATACATGAAAATACTATACTTTTGGAAGTATACAACAATACTCGAATACGTACACCATTATACTTAAATTGAACGTGAGATTTCACTCACACACGCACCTGGAATTACTTAGGAGACTACACTCCAACAAACTTACACTTGTACAACTACACGGGATTGCACCCGATATGAACTTACAAGTTCACCCACTAGTTACGTGCTGGATTACACGTTAACTGATACGAACTTACATACGAATACTTACGAGGTTTTACTCGTACCCTTTGGGGACTAAGCCCATTGGAACGTACACAAACGATACATGTTGTAATACAAACAAACGATCATACGAGTATACTTTACAACTGTACAACTACTATGAATACATAATAATAATGGATGGAATTATTATTATACACCGATAACAAACGAACCGTACAACTTTTATACAAACTACGATTTACAAACAATTACAAACTTACAAACAAACAAATGGACATTTCCTAGTTAAGTGGACAACTAGCATGGATACTTTACAAGTATTCCATTTACTTACTAAACCTTGCGCGTATTAGGACGCTAAGGGTTGCTAGTACGGGAATACTACTTGCTTACTTACTGCATTGTCTGCCAGACTCAGGTGAGTCTTACAGCCCCTACTTTACTGTTTTATACTCAGGGGTGAGATGCATTACTGTTTTACATGAACACACAAAACTTACTTGCTGCCACGATTTACTTACTGTATGAGATTAACGATACGCCAATTGCATGAGTTTTACGACTAATCCAATGAAATCCTCCTGAATCATAGTTGTTAGTTATGTGATAAGCGCGAGTTTTAGTATATGGATCCATATGGGACTGACAATCCCCGCCCGGGGTAGCACGCACTACCACGAACCGTTCCTGTAGAAACGGGCGTTTCTTACTCGTTCCGTATGAATGTTTTGGATTACATTCATGAGGGGGTACCTATATTTACTATACGTTAAGCTTCAACTATGGTGGCTCATGGCGATTGTATCAAACGGTTTGCATAAACTGCAACCACCCACTTATTAAAACTTAAGTTAATGATGAGCATATCCTGTGATCATTAATTATTGGCTGGCTATGATTTACAAATACTAATTGTGTGTTCAAACTGTTTACTTATTTACAAACCTGTGAGATTCACCAACCTTTTTGGTTGACCGTTTTAGTAATGCTTCTCAGGTACACAGCATCAGTAGGGATGCCCAGCAGGATAAGCTTACTTAGCTCGAGTCGCATGCATTACAAGCTTGGAGATTTTATTGCATTACTTTTTGTACTTACTGTTATGTACTAGAATCTCTAGGAAATTACTGAACTCGAGCTTGTATTTTGAAACTACTTATGTATTAATGTATTAACTTTTCGAACGTCTCATTTAGAGTCGTTCACTGTATCCTTTGTGCTTGTGATTATTGATTAGTAACACCCAAAACGTCGCTTCCGCAAACTGTTAAATTTGGGGGTGTTACAGATGTGAAGTCATTATATGTTATGACAATTATAATTGTTGAAAGGTGTTAAGTTAAATCACCTTGAATTGAGTCGTGATAAGACAGTCTTACCAGTGTATGAGGCTTGTGATGACAGCCATGATTGGGTAAGAATGTGAGAAGTGAAATAATTGAAAGTTATTATTAATGATTGTGTAGGTTGATTGATACCTCATGGTAAATTACTTAAGTATTGAAAGAATTGAATGGATTCTTTTGTTATTTGTTGATAGTATACAAGTAAAGTAAGTGATAAAGTGGAAAAATTGGGATTAGATCCAAATAAGGTATGATATGAAAGTATATCTGGAGCTGGATTGTGTTAAAGATTTAGTTGATCTTTGTTTGATAAATTGAGGAAATATGAATTGAATGATTGTTCATATTTTAAGAAATTGTATGTGTTAGAGAGTAAGGAAACCTTAAAATTGGTAGGTGATGATTGTATTCATCAAACTTTTCTTGTAAGTTTAGATTGAATTGTTTAAGTTATATACGAGTTGGTAAGTATATAAGTGAAACATAGAGTTGTTGATTTGTGATTGTTCCATGTCCCGTGGTATGGATATGTGATGACTAGTAGTACTGAGAAGGCTTGGTAAAGACTTTAACAGTCTGAACGGCCTATTAAGTAAAATAAAATGGATTTGATGTATATGTGTCCATTTTAGAGAGTTACCTGAAAATTATGTATGTATGTGTGGTATACATGAAAATAAATGGCATGATGAATTTTAATAGAATGAATTAAAATATGCCATAAGTTGTCTGGAGTTTAGTTAATTGTGATTAATTTGATGTAACTTTTGTTGGAAATGTGTTGAAAAG
Organism: Helichrysum umbraculigerum; assembly: GCA_949592205.1. NCBI lineage: Eukaryota > Viridiplantae > Streptophyta > Magnoliopsida > Asterales > Asteraceae > Helichrysum > Helichrysum umbraculigerum. Next base: position 44,331,213 of record CATIUR010000007.1, read on the forward strand.
TAGCACATTTTGATAATGTAATATTGTGATGCTTGACCTGTAGTATCATAATATGTTGATTAAGGTCGACTTAGTTGCTAGATTGATGGAATCTAGTGTTGAATGATTAGGTGGTTCAAGTTGTAAAATTTCTAATTGCTTGTGATTAGTAAATTAAGATTTTAAGGTTGAGTTGAAATAACTGGTTGCTAAGAATAGATTTTGAAGTCTTACCAGATTAAGTAGTATATAAATTCTAACTTGATGGTTAGTTAGAGTTTGAAGACAAATATTAAGTACTGATAGGTGTACTGAAATGTATAATCACTAGTGTTGTGACTATTGTTTGGATAGTTGTTGTTGTTGACTTTGTTGTTATCGACAATTGATAGGTTGTAATGAAAGGAGTTACAAACAGAAATAAGTCAATGTAGAGGTTGATTGAATGTAGGTAATAGTTGATTTTGGTACTTTTGTTGATTGATGCAATGTACTTGTTAATTACGGTTTTACCTATTGAGTTTGACCTCTGCTTTGCTTATTAAGGTAATATGAATCTGGGTTGTTTGTAAGTAAAGGATTTCATATGATTGAAATGATATGTGAACATTATAGTTGTTCAAAAGAGTATAGGTATGAAACTTTTGGATGAAAAGTTGACTTAGATTTGAATTTCAGATCTTTGATGGTAGAGATTAAAGATTGTGATCTGTATATTAGATTGATTGTTAGTCGTAAGCTGAACTTAAATTTCAGTGTGAATATGTGTATGAGAGTTTTAGAATCATTGTCGTAGTGATATTGGGGTTTCTGTTTTGTTGTTAACAGAGATGAATAGTGGTAATATGTTAAAGATGTTAGCATGTTACTAATGTCTGGATTGCATAGACCTATTAAGTGATTCTAGGTTTCACTTATTGCTTAAATAATAGTGAATTCACTTGTTGAATTATGTGTTGGTTTTATGAGATATATCTGATTGATGATATGGGTTTGGATGCACTGTATGTGTGCGTAGGAAATGATAGAAGCATGTTCATGGGAACATGTGCATGTGGAAAGAATTCAACTAGTCTAAGAATAGTTGTAAGTTGCTATTGAGGACTAATGTATGCTAAGATGTATGTGATTATATCACATTAGTTAGATTGAATGAGGTTAGATTTCGGGGACGAAATCTCTTTAAGGAGGGGAGAGTTGTAACATCCTCGAAATGGACCTAGATGTTTATATATTATATTATTTCTTGATTTAAATGTGTTTGGAAATAATATTGTTTGAATTAGTAATATAATTAGAATAGGAGTCGAATATTCCAATGTGATAAGTGAATTATTAATTGTTATAAATTAATATAGTTGACGGTGCAATAAAATGTTTGGACTCGCAAATGGTTTTCGGGTTCCAGACAATAGATGGAGATGGGGTATTAAATTATACCCGTATAATTGAAGGCGGTTTGTTAGGTCGACTTATATATATCACTTTCCTCTTTAGGAAAGTTTAATTCCTTCCTCCATTTTCCTTTGAAAACCTTAAACATAAATCAAGAAAACTTCAAATCAAATGTAGAAAACGAAATTGGAGCTGTAATTCTGATTGATTCGGCATCATCATCTAGTTCTTCTTTCAAAATTGTAAGTAAAGTTTGATTGATTTTGATTTTGTTTGAAATCTTAGAGATTATTGATTTGAGGTGAAAATTGATGTTAGAAACTAGTTATAATCATTACATGATGATTTTGTAATGTTATTTGTGATTTTAAATGGTTAGAATCGAGTTTTTGATGATTTGGTGATTATACCCGTGGGTTAGGTTTTGATCAGGGCGCAGAGGGCTGGGACGAAGGGAGTACCCGGCGGGTACCTCCCTTACCCGGCGGGGATGAATGATGGTAGGGAAGCCGGCGGCTTCTGAGCCAAGCCGGCGGCTTGTTCTGTGTTGTGAGTACCCGGCGGGTACTGGTCTTACCCGGCGGGTAAGGCTGAATTCCAGCCATTTTTGTGTTAAGTTTAGGCACTTATGAGTTGTTAATATAACTTGAACATAAAATGTTAATGTAGGTTATATTCTTGAGTATAGTTATATTTATGCCTAAGATAATATGGTGGCATAGGTATTAACTGTTATTCGAATAATTGATTTGAATTATTGTGTTGATATAAGTTCAGTATATTGATATTGATTACTAACTTATATTTGATTATTGATTCTCAGATGTGGAGAAGGCTCAGTGATATTAGACTACTGAGTGGAGGCCTGAGGTGTCGGTGAGTGGATCTGTAACCTCAGTGTGATTTAGTTGTAATGATTTGATTTACAACAAGTAAATTATAGTATTACTTGATATGATGCATCTGTTGAGATATCTTGCCATGATAGTTTAACTAGTTGCTTACTGGGCTGTTTGTGCTAGTATCTAAGATTCTGAGGTCAACTTGATCTGATGGTTGGACTTGGTTGTTGTTGTAGACGACAGGAGATCTTGAAACTTGAAATGTCGGTTTAGAGATCTAGGTCGTATGTGATTGACAACTAGTTATCGGTAGCTCTGTATGGGCCAATACAGATGATTGATAAGAGTTCCTTGAGTACCAAACCGGTATTAGGGTGTCTCAGGGACCACCGATCCTCATGATGTTGCGTGTATGACATTGATTGAATGATTGATTAATTGATTGATTGTCTGTTTATTGTTATTTGATGTAAACAGATTGTTATGCTAAGTTGGACTGTTGTTTATAGTTTCATTCACTTAGCTTTATGCTAACCCCACCACAGTTCTTCCTGCAGGTTGAAATAGATGGGACATATTGGGCAGGGCAGGAAGTGTTTGGAATTGATGGAATGTTTGGCAAGCTTTTACTCTGATGTTATTTTGATAACTAAAGAGATATTTTGAATTATATAACACCGAGTTTGTTGAAATGTCATGTAATAAGTTTGAAAAAGTTTATTGACATTTTGAGTACATTGATAGTATGTTTCAAATATACGCTTCCGAGTCGAAATTATTATATTATTGTTTAGAATGAAATGATGGGTGTTATAGGTGAGTCTCATAGCCCTTCTTTTTACTATTTTTAACCACAGGGGTAGGAATACATGCTTTACCTTGTTTTACATGTGAACACGAGTACAAAACTCGCTATATCCTGCATGAGCTGTTTTCTAATCACTTTTAAGTCCTCTACGTTCATAGTTCTGGTAATACTTTATGTAGCGCGAATGTTAGTGTATGGTACCATATAGGATTGACAATCCTCATCCGGGTTAGCAAGCACTAACTGGTCAAATGGACGCATTAGCATTTGTTCATACGAGTGTGGATTAGACACTCGCCCGGAGGCACCCACGATCAGGCACTTTATTGTGATCCTGACACCCACGTTAAGCGCATATTATGACCTCATGGCAGACATATACATTATTTGATTCATTTCAAACGTTTATTACTAAATCTTGTGGTTCACAACTTACTTACATATTTATATGCAAACCTGTGAGCTCACCAGCGTTAGCTGACCCTTTTAGTATGTGTTCTCAAGTACGCAACAACAGTAGACCTGTTCATTCAGGATGTCCATAGCTCGAGTTAGCATGCACAGTAGGAGATTATTTTGCATTACTACATTTTGTAACCTAGTTATGTCACATAATCTCTAAACATTGTAATTATTGGGCTTTTGTAAACGTTATAAATTGTAAAACTTTATATTATCAATGTATCAGTAAAACGACGCATATAGAGTCGTTCATTATATGCCTTGTGTGTTTTGATTATTGATTAGTAGCACCCCAAAGCTTGCTTCCGCTAAACAGTAAATTCGGGGGTGTTACACATGAGTCGGTCTAGCGACACAGCTTGTGTCGCAAGAGTCAGTTTAGGTTTTCGGTATAAATAGTTGACTTTGGCTCATTTGTTAAGGTTGACGAATTTGTGATCTCAGAGAGAGTTTTGTGAGGTATATTGTATTCAAAGCTGATTGGCTATTCGTATTAATATAATATCCTTTTGTGTTTGATTCGATTATTCATTTTAACGTATTCATTATCAATCATTGGATTCCGCACTTTGATTGATTGTTAGGATTCGATTAGATCTGGTATAAGGGATCTACAATTGGTATCAGAGCCATTAATCTTCGGATTTGACGTTAATCGATTCCGTTTGGTACGTTTTTCGATCGAAATCAAAGCATTTTGGTGTTTAATCTTCATAGAAAGGTGTTATAGGTGCAATTCCTGCGTTTTCTTGAAGATTTGTGGGTTATTATTCGTCCTCCGTTCGTGAAAATTCGTTAGGGTTTTGAAACCTTACAAATTTTAGGGTTTTTGATCGCTGCTATAGCCGTTTTTGCGACACAAGGTGCGACACAACTTTTGTGTCGCGTCTAAGGTTATTGCGCCACTACTCTGTGTCGCGTTCAATTACTTTGCGACATAAGCCCTTTAAGTAGGCGACATAAGCTTGCGAAACAAGCTTATTTCGGTTTGCGACATTTGCCTTTGATTAGGCGACACAAGCTTGCGACAAAAGCTTGTATTTTACGACATAAGACACGGTTTTCATCATTGACTGGACTTTGCGACACAAACTTAGTGTTGCCATCGCTCTTTACGACACAGTACTTGTGTTGCTACTTGATTTTGCGACAGATCTTTGTGTCGCATAACATATTACTTCTTTGTTTCTGTGTATTTCTTTTGCAGGTTAAGTTAAAATGTCAGCTTCAGCTTCAACATCTTCTTCTTCCACTTCTATTCAGCAAGTGGGAGCATTGTTAAGGCAGAGCAATGAGGTTGGGTCTGCTAATAGACCTCCGATGTATACTCCAGGGATGAGTTATCTCGATTGGCATGGAAGATTCGAGTCATTTGTGGCTTTTCATGAACCTGAAATGCAAATCTATCTAGAAGAGAGATATGAGCGTCCAGTACGTACTGGAATTTTTAATGGACCTGCTTCTGATAAGCAAATTAAAGCAATGACTCCTGAAGAGCACAAAGCCTTTGATATGGAGAGGAAAACCTACTCTACCATCACCATGGCTTTACCTCAACCAATCTTGAGGCAATTGAGACAACACAAGCTTGCGTATGATCTGTGGACTGCATTCGAAAAGTGTGGTGGGAGTGAATAGTACAAGAAAAATAAGCTGGACCTCAATAAGAAACAATACGAGGTGTTTGATATGTTGCCGTCTGAGTCGCTTGAGGATATGTGCGGCCGATACTCACAGCTTGTTAATGAGTTAACTAAAGGTGGGGTCATGCTTGACAAAACCGACGTGAACAAGAAACTTCTAGGATCTTTGCCTAAGAAGTGGAATACAAGGGTTTTGCTGATGGAAAAGGATGCAGATATCATGGATATGGACTTGGATGACTTGATCGGACAAATTGAAGCCGATCTTCTAGATATGCAGAGAAAGGAGACCAAGGCTACAACGTTGGTTCAAAATCCCAAGCTTTATGGGGTGGATGTTCCTATATCCACAATTCCATCTACTGCTACTGCTTTTGTTGCTGGGAGAACTAGTGGAACTGTATCAGCAAGTACTACATCTTCCGGTCTTATGTTCAAATTAAAGGAACATTACCTGCTGCTTCAGAGGAATATGCTTCTACTTTCTCAACATTTTTGTCTGCTGTTGGAGATTTGACCGATGAAGATTTCGATCAGATTGATCAAGAAGAACTTGAAAGAATGGATCTGAAATGGAGCATGGCAATGCTCACAAGGCGTGTAAGGAATTTCTTGCAGAAAACGGGCAGGAAGAATGTGACAGATCCAAATGAAAAGGGTCTGGGTTTCAACAAGAGCAAGGTTAAATGCTATAAGTGTCAAAACTATGGAAATTTTGCGCATGAATGTGACAGCCATAAAAATTCATCTTCTGGGTTTACCAAGCCATCTCCAAACAAAGCAGCTGGGAAAGTTAAGGCTGAAGAGCAGGCTATGGTGTCTGCCGCGTTGATGCTGACTGAGACTCCTTGGGATAACAGTTAGCCAGATACTGCAGAGGATGAGGAAGAAGAAAACACGGCTCTTATGGCTGAGGTTCATGAGGTAGATGATGAGCCTTTATCTTGTATTTCCTGTATTAAGCTAACCAACAAGTTTAATAGATGTAGAGAGGATAATGAACACCTTAATGCTAATATAATTCAATTAACTGAAAGTAATGAAATGTTAAGAGAAAGCTATAAGGCATCTGAAAAGAAGCTAAATGCTGTTTTTGAAGAAAAGAAATAACTTAAAGCTAAAATTTTTGAACAGCAAGATGAAATTGGGAGTTATGTTGATATGCTAACTTCCGTAAAGAAAGAGCTTGCTGATTCTTAGGCTGAAGTTCTTAATTTGAATCGTAAACTGTCAAATTTTTCAACATCCTCTCTGGTCTTCGATGAAATCCTTCAGAAACAAAAGGAGCAATACTAAAATTAAGGCGGGACTTGGTTATCACCACGTCCCACCTCCTAAGGATTATCTCCCTATGCCTGAAAAGGAGGTCACCAATGACTTTGTGTCTACCCTTCCCAAGGTAGACATAAAATCTGTTAAACCTGTTGTTGGCATAAAGATAAGTAAGCCTAAGCAAGTTAAGGCTGAAAATGTGAAGAATGTGTCTAAGAAACCTGAAACTAGTATGCCTGAGCCAATTAAGGCATCGACGAGTGAGCCTGAAATCTTGAAGTCTCAAAAAGTTGAAAAAGTTGAGTCTACCAAGACTCTTAATATTAAGGCTGAACCATTTCAGCCTATTGTTGAAGAAAAGCCTGAATTTAGTAAGGCTAAATCTGATCCTCCAGTTTGTTTTAAGGAGAAAATTGAAATTGAGGACATAACAAATGAGGAATATGGACCAAAGGGGGAGAGATTGGTCAAATCTGAAAACCACATCCTCTCAAATGAGGATGTTGATTCTTCAAAAACAAAAGGCAAAGAAAAAGCTGAGCCTAAAAGGAAGATTTTAAAATCAAATGAAAATGTTAAAAACAATACAAAATCTTCTAAATCATCTTCCCGAGCATCTACTTCTACATGTTCACACAAGTGCGCATGCTCAGCAAATGCTTCCTTTGGTCGTGCTCAGAAGTTTATTCCTCAATCTCAAGAAGTTGTTGAGAAAAGATCTTGCTTCTACTGCAAGAAACAAGGTCATATGATAAATGTTTGTCCATTGCTTGCTAAGAAGCAGTTCGGTAGAGGAGTTTCTAGAACCTCTAAATTTTGAAATCTGTCTCATAAATCTGTTTCTATGAGAGGTTCTGCATCTCCATCACCTGCTCCTGAAATTAACAACATTGAGCCCTTAAAAGTCTCTGATTATAAGCTCAAAGTTGTTAACAAGCAACAACCCAAACCTTCAAAGGTTTGGAGAATTAAAAAGTCAAGTTCTGACTCTTCATCTGACAATGACGCATCAGTCAACACCTCAGATATGCTTAAAAATAAAATCTTGACTGATGTACTCATTGTAGATGATGCTACTGGGTTACCCAAGTCTGTAAAGGCTTGGGTCTCCGTTACTAATTAATTTCTTTGTTTGTGATGTCGCAGCAACCTGAGGCAAGTAAAAATAGCAAGTGGTACATCGATAGTGGTTGCTCGTGACATATGACAGGCGATATATCTCTGCTATCTGAAGTTCATGATTATGACGGGGGATATGTTGCCTTTGCTCAGTGTTTCTCAAGTGTGCGACAAAGAGTATACTACTGCTTTTACAAAAACTGAGTGTTGTATTTTGAAGCCGGGATATGTTATTCCCGAGGAACGGGTGCTACTGAGGGCACCACAGCAAAAAGACACGTATATCTTGGATATGCGAACTGTTGAAACAACTCAACATACGTGTCTGTTATCTAAAGATCCTGAAAAAGAATCACTACTTTGGCATAGACGTATGGGTAATTTGCACTTCCGAAAAATGAACTATTTGGTAAAGCATGATCAAGTGCGAGGAGTCCCGAAGCAATCTTTTGGACTTAATGATCATTGTGTTCCCTGTCAGAAAGGGAAACAACACAAGAAATCCCATAAGTCCATGTTAGTGAACTCTGTTGCAAGTCCGTTGGAACTACTGCACATGGATTTATTTAGACCCGTGAGTAAGAAGAGTATGGGTGGTTCTAAGTACTGTTTGGTAGTTACTGATGATTACTCTCGCTTTTCTTGGGTAAATTTCTTATCCACTAGGGATGAAGTGCATGAGATTCTTACTTACCTGTTTGATAAGCTGGAAAACCTGTGCAGTCTGTCGATCAAGAAACTGCGTTCTGACAATGGAACTGAATTTAAGAACTCAACCATTGAGTTGTACTGTTTAAGGAAAGGCATTGACCATCAGTTTAGTGTTGCACGAACTCCTCAACAGAATGGAGGTGCTGAGCGAAAGAACAGGACACTCATTGAAGCTGCACGGACCATGTTAGCTGATTCAAAACTGCCTATCACTTTTTGGGCAGAAGCGGTCAATACAGCGTGTTATGTTCTTAACAGGGTTTCTACGGTTAAGAAGCACAATAAAACTTCTTATGAGCTTCTCAATAATCGTAAACCATCCTTACATTTTCTTGAACCGTTCGGATGTCCCTGCACGATTATGTACATGATGCCATCCCAACGGTCGGGTCTCTTTAGCTCACCTTGGGAGTGAACCGTCCTTGTCGTCAGCAGGACTTAACCACCGCTTGGCTGGATCAGTGGGTTTTAAATTTATAAAGAGCTGGGGCTCAACTTATAAATACTACCTACTACACAGGGTGAGTAAGCAGCAAGTATAACTCGAGGTCGTTCTTAAATCGGAGCGAATTGAAACGAAGCGATGCCGAAGATAGGGTTCACTTTTAGGATGGTTTTGTGCAAGTAGGTAGGTTTTTGGTGTTTTAGTTTTCTAATTTAATTAATTAACTACGTGCAGTAAAATAAAAGATAGAGGAGAATCGGTAGCTAGGTAGACAGATAGAGAATTGCGGCAGTTGAAACTTCGATAATCGGTTGTCGGGATGATGCTTATTATAAAGATAATTGGGGACATTTTCAGTTAATAGACAAATGCATTATGGGTGTAAACACTAGGTCCCTACTTATTCTAGTTAATTACCAGAATCCGTATGTCACTGAGCACCTAGGTTATCGTGATTCTGATCAGAACAGGCTGCTCAACCCCCCACACTGTCTTTTGGACTAGTGACCCTTGAAGGGTGCAGGAATAAGGTAACAGACTGCCCATTGGGTTATTCTGACCGTTCTTAACACCTAAATGTAAATGCCATCTCCTAAACTTGTTCAGATTATTACTTTGTTATTCTAAACTATCAGTTTTGTAGAGTCTAGGGGTTTTAAGAACTCTGAACCACTGCTGGGCTTGACTTTCATCACTAGACTCATTCCTTACGTTTGATTAGTTCAATTACTTCTGTCATGATCTAGACTCTCCTTTGCAATCAGTCATTCAGCCCTAGGAACACCAACGGTGTACAATGCATACTCATTCCACAGCGTACCACACTAGGCACCGTTCACGATGTACTGCACTTAAACAGTTCCACAGATCCTTTGTAACCAGGGATATGTTGTAGCTTTTACCCCTAGGTACAGGTACGGTGTACTATGTCGAAATGTTTCCATAGCTTCAGTTCCAGGGGTGGACAGACGGTGTACTGTAACATTTCCACAGTTATATTGGTTCCTAGGCCATATTCTAGGGTCTCTAGGTAGTCCACAGTGTTGGCACATACGGCTATTTCCGGAGCTTCCACGTTGTACTCCACCAGTGGTGTTTCCAAAGCTATACTCAGTATTTCAGCCGAATTACAGTGACAGACACGGCTTCGTACTATAACACAGATAACTTCCTACTGTACCTAGAGGTGATCAAGTTCTAAGCCTAAAGTAGCAGTCACGCGAAGGACTGGAAAGGGTGATCCATAACTAAGTCTAGATGCATGATAAGTTTTAGACATAACAAAAATAACAATTCCCAATTATATAGTTTTAAAGATTAATTCAACATCATCCCTACGTCTAATTATCTACATTTCAACAACCGCAACAGCACACTACTCAATAAGCATGGCAATAACAGTAACATACATCATACAAGCAGGCAGAAATAATTCGGACATAGTATAAGTATGAAAAGATAGATATCACCAGTAAATTGAGCAGCGTAACGGCTGAAAAGAAAGACAGAGTCTTGCACCAAGAATGCTTTTATTACACCGTGATTACAATACCAGCTTCCTTCTCTCTCTACTGCTAACCAACTAACTATCTCTCTCTCTCTAGAGACGGAGAGCTCTAGAGAGAGAAACTATCTAAACTATCCTAGAGAGAGAGTATAACTATAAAAACGTAAAGAAAACGAAGAGAATTGAAGTATGAGAGTGTTGGATGGATGATTTGTTGGATTGTTTTGAAAATGTGGAAATGAGGCTTCAATATATAGGCAACGCACAACCGTATCCGTAGACCGTATCCAAACCTTCAAATGCACAACCGTATCGCAAACCCGAATAAAAGTCTGATTTTTATTGACCAAACGCACGATACGGTTGAGCTAGGGCAAATACGGTTGAACTGGACCGTATACGGGAGAGCATAGGGTGAATACGGGAGAACACAGGCCGTATACGGCTGTGCTAGGCCGTATACGGTCTAGCTAGGCCGTATACGGTCTGTGCTAGGCCGTATACGGTCTAGTTTGGCCGTATACGGTCTAGCTCTCCCGTATCCTGATTCCTCGGTTCTTCGTTCCTTCGTTCGGGCGTAACTTCTTCGTCGTTTATCCGTTTTGAGTGATTCTCGCGCTCACGGTTTCGTAATTTCCTAACGAAGAAAATGACATAAGTTAGAGGTCCTAACTCGGAGTGTAGCTCAAGATGCATTAAAATGAATGAACGGAGGTACGGTGAAGCAGTTTTGCCCTGTTTCTTACATTTTTCATGCCATTTTCAGTGATTTTACAAACATCGACTCCGTTTTGACTTAGTTAACAAAACTTTATGAATAATGTCCTTTTAAGTGTGTTTTAGTTAACTTTGTGCCTAAAATGTGGAAGATAACGTACGTAAAAACATGACTTTTTACGTGTTATCAAATATCCCACACTTAGACTTTTGCTTGTCCTCAAGCAAACTTTAAAATTCTCACCTGCTATAAGGTTTTGAAAAATCTGGTTTTGAAAATCTTTGACAGTAAACAACCAGAGATCAATCAATTTATCAAAAACTGAGTAAACCTTTTTAGAAAGCAAGCATCATTAAGATAGTTCCCCCTTAAACCTGAAATGTTAACCTTGGCATACTTTCACAATTCTCGATGGATATTGTACATGACTAGGCGATCTCACAAAGGTGGTCACTCAATTCACTCAAAGTGTATCGGGTTTCCTATCATTCTAATCAAACGAAATCGCTCATAAAGCCAGTCATGCATTGCTTCTCATCATAGGCTTGATCAAGAATCGGATCTCCACCACTTCAATGAGAACGGTGCTAATCATCCCAAGACATTTTTCGGGTTTTTGAGTGGGTGATGGAACAAAAAGGGTACGGAGGATGGTGAATTTTTTGGAAATGAAAAACGGGGTATTTTCTTTAAACTTAGAGGTCCTAAAGTTATGAATTGAATTATCTAGACACTCTTTAAAACGGGAAATGCACACGAAGGAATTTTATTTATGAAGAAAGGTAGCTTTGATGACTTTCTTCTCGAGAACGCACGCGGAGTTGACTGATTTTCTGAATAGGCATTCTTTGAGAGTTTCAAGCACTAAGCTTTATTTTATTTTTGTGGGAATTTTTCGGAGATTTTTCTCTTTTTTTTCTTTTTCTTTTCTTTTCTATATGTTTTTCGAGAGATCCTGGACACTTTGTCCTTTTGACATCTCATTTTGACTGAGCTTTTCAGAAAAGGTGCCAATTTTTCGCACCTGAATTTTTGCTTTCAATAGATATATGAATTTTTAACACACGCAAGATTTCTGAGAGAACACAGAGAGAAACTGAGAGTGTGTGAGACAAAAGTGGCAAGGATGCCTAAATAACGCTTTTCATAACTCCAAAACGTTCTAAGTTTAAAATTTTTGAAAAGGTGAGGGTAGGTGGTGAATGGTGGTTTTGAAGAAATGAAAGGTTAAGGCTCAAAGGGTTTAACTAGTGGATCTTCAACACTCACGAATGAGAGTTGGACGGGTTAGGCTTTAAAAAAAATGGGGTTTTAATCCTATGAAATGTCAAGGTCCTCTGACTGCACCTTCACCGTGTACGGTGCTCATTGGTGTGGTCTCGAAACGTATACCGAGGGCAAGTTCTAACTCAAAGCACATACATCGGCACACACATCAAACGAAGAAGTGAAGCATTAAAGATGAATGCTTTTATTGGCTCAAGTACCTCACTGCAAAAAGGGTGTATGTGCCTAGCCGTGCGATGCTCTTCAATTAACATTTCATTTTTAAGGGACTCGTATCTTAACTTATCTTACTTTCCAAAGCAGTTTAATCCATTTTTGGAAAAATCAATCTTTCTCAAAATTATTTAGAGTCAAAAATTTAAAAATTTTAGCACAAATGAGGTTTGTAGAAAAAAATCAAGCCAACTGAATGAGTGAAGACTTCACTGTCGAAGTTAAGCTTATTTTTAAGAAAGTTATACTTTGGACAAGCAATCAAAGTCAAAGAATACGGTATATCATACCGTGTATCCCACACTTAGAGGAACATTGTCCCTAATGTTCTCAAACTAAGTCTAAAATTCTTCTTTTTGGGAGGAATCCCACACTTAAAGCTTGAAAATATTTTGGAACTCTATTTCTAAGTTGGTTTGATTTGTGTGGGATTTATAATCCCACACTTTAGAATTTAAGCATGATGGGAAACACGGAGATTTATAGGCGATGAAAACAAATCATTAAGAAAGTGGAACGAAAAACTCCCCTAGAAAAGACTGAGATGTGTGTTTGAAGATTCTGATTTGGTAGGGTAGTTCAATAGGCTCGAATCAGGATCTTTGCGTGATTTGCGCGTCATCTCGGGTTCTCCTTGGGAAATTTTTATAGTATCTACTGCTCTCTATTATTCGCAAGTAACCTAGAAATTAACTAAACAAAACATAACATAAGTAAAATAATAGATAAACGATAAGATAAGATAGATAGGTGGGTCCAACCAGATCACAGGTTGGGACCATAACCAGTCTGCAGCAACAGTTAATACAGTTATCCCAAATACTAGTAACAGAGTAATACAGTCATCCAACATAAATGATAGTGAAATAAGATGAGCTCAAGGTCGAGGAAGATCCTGGTTGGTTGGTGGTCCATGAGCTGGAGGTGGCATGGAGCCATAAGGTCCAGCACGTGAAGCAGAGTGCTGTCCACTCGAGGCTCTGCGAGAGACTGATGCTGAAGATGAACTGCGCTGTCTGCCTGATGATGGTGGCTGGATCGGGTACAAATGGAAATTGGGATCTAGTCCCATGTCTGCAATCTCATACGATCCAAGGGAAGTACCAAGCATCTGGTACGGTGGAAGCTCGGAGGATGGCACTGGGTTGCTCTGAAACATCCCTGTGAGTCCTGACAAAGTAGGCAAAGCAGCAGTAGTCATGTCTGGTATATAGTCAGCCTGAACCTGAACCTGATCGTCAACCTGCATGTCCTGTCTAAAACCTGACTGAGGTGAGTCTGTCTCTGAAGATGTGTCTGATATGGCTGACTCAGCTGGTCCTGGACGGGTCATGGCATGGGAGGATGGCTGCCCAACATATGGGATATGCGGCATATGTGGTGTTGCAGTGTGTACAGAGAAAACCGGCTCAGCCGCAGGAGTAGTCCTGGTACGGCGGGCACGAGGGATCTCGATGTGCACAGTGCGGGTGGAAGATGTGGGTGGTATGGTAGTGTAAGGAATGGTGGTAGTGGATGGTGTCATGGAAAGTGGGTGTAGTGGCATGGTGTGGTAGTTGGGTGGTCGTGGGCCGCATACCCATGTAGGGCGTGTAGGTGGTGGGAATCCAAACTCAGCAGCCAAATATGTGTCCTGTGTGTAGTGTGAGTTAAGCATACCCAACATACCGTACATGAGCTCGGATGTCACCGGATCTCCCCAACCAAACTCTCGAGCAGGCGGTATCAGTGGACTCTGTGCCTCAGCAGCGGCAGTCTCTCCCTCCTCTCGCTCATGAGCAACAGTGGTCCTAGGCTGTCGGTGGACTGTGCTGTCATCAAACTCAAACCTAACACTCTTGCTCCTCGGGGGTCTCATTTGAACTCCCGGAATGATCTCACCCTCCTTCCATCTAATCTGCCCATCAACATCCTTCTCTAGCAACCATACTTTGACCATGTAGTTGATGTTATACGGCTTAGATACCCTGTTCACTACCGGTGTCAAGTTACCGATCACCTCCTCAGTTAACAGCCCCATTCTCTTAACTAACTTAGTGATTACTGCTCCCATGTAAGCAGACTCTGACTCGGTGTATCCTGACTTAGTGAGGATCCTATCAGCAACTATATAAGCAACATTAACGTGCTCCTGCTCTATAATGCTCTTGATAATCAGCAAATCTTTTACTCCAACAGCTCCTTTGGTCTTTCTTTTTCCTCGAATGCTACATGCAAGGAGGTTGTGGAGAACCTGATGGTGCTTATCAAGAAAACTGGTGGCCTTGACATTGGACTGAAACTGATTTCCAGTCAATTCTTGCCAGATAGCAGTGTGGTCTCGCTGTTTCACCTCTCTGTTTGCCTTCAAGAAGAACGGAGTAGTGACTTGATACTCAGTGTATAGCTCAAGATGACTAGCAAAAGTTGCTAATGACATTTGTTGAGGGTTGCCCAAAAAGTTGAATCTGATCATTCGGTCATCATTTAGTTTATCGGTTGTCTTGTCAAACTGGAAGGTAACCATGAATTCAGCAACTAATTCCCGATAAACATTTTCCCTAATCTCAAACAGATTCTTCCAGGCTCGCAGATTTCGCTTCCCTTCCTTGAACATAATCAATCTTTCAAAACCTTGTTTTAAACCAATCTGCTCCAAGTCTTCCCACACTATGTACCTATTTTCCCCTAAATCATGTTTTAACCATGTCTGAAACTTTTCCCGTATCTCTGGATCTTTGATGGATTTCCTGATATAGCGAGGAATCTCAGCCATCTGTAAATAAGAGAAAAACAAGAACATAGTGAATTACCAAGAATAATCACAAGTTTATGGAATAGTTCATATTTTAAATTTTTAACGAAAATTCGAAATGTGGGCTTTAGAAAATGAGCAGTCCCAAAAACCTGTAATAACTAGTAATACCACCAAACTCAACTTTCAACCATCACAAGAAACTTTGGTTTACAATAATAGGCTATTAGGTCTTTAATGATTTCTAGAAGACAAGTCAAAAGACTTCTTAACCATCATAAGCATGTATGATATAGGTTTAAGTCTTAATCATGTAATTACCTTATCATGGCAAGCATAACCTATTACCGCATACTAATGCAAACTATCATGATTATTTGAGCAAGTATTTAGCATTTTTAACCAAATCATGCAAGTAATGCAACAAAGTTCCCTAGTTGACAATCGTGTTGTTAGATTGGATCTTTTAAAGTGATTATGGCAAATTTTTTTATAAATGCTACTTTAGAATTTTTAAAAGTAGTTGTTTTAAGGAAAGTGTAGCATTAATTCAAGACTTGCCATAATACTTTTAAAGATACAATTTTTCAACACCACCATGACTCTTTAACTAGAATGGTTACTAGTATTACTAAAATTTAAGCATTTTGACTTTTTAAAGTCGACTTTACCAAAGTAAGGTTTCCTTTAGTCATTTGCCCAATTCATAGTAATACTAACTTGAACTAGCAAATCAAAGCGAGGCATTAACATCAACTTAAGTCAAAACATCATTTTAACCAAGAGTTTTATTTCAAAATGGAGACGTTTAATCAAAAGTCAACGTTTCATGCTCACTTTAATTTGCTAACTTGACCATAACACACATTTAACCGCAAATGAAGCAAATGAATAAGCTATACTAATCATATTAAGCATCAATGAATCAACAAACAACTTATCATAAGCAATTTAATTATCAAATGGTCAAAGTGGACTAACTAGCCAAAAAGTCAAAGAAGAGTCAACTTTCAAAAGTCAAACATCAAATCACTTCAATCTAACTAGTAATGCTAGTTCCTACATCATCCTATATCATCACTAAGCAAGAATCAAAGCTCAATTTCGCAATGTAAAGCACAAATCTTCAAAAACTAACTTGAAACCCTAAGTTAACAAAGTTAGAGAATTTTGGTGGTTAAAGCTTGGATCATACCTTAATGAAGATGTAATGATGTTAAATGAACCAAAAATGACCTAGAGATGAAGAGATGAAGCTTGATTTGAGCTTTAATGGTGAAAAATGGTGGATTTGGTGTGGGGGTAATGAAACCGTCGGCCAAGGAGGGGGAAGGAGGAGAAAAAATGATTTTTTATGTGTTTTGACTTTGTTTGACTCATTCCCCATCTTTTTATCTCCCTCCTTTTTCCATTTAAGGTAAATGACCATTTAAAATGTGATTAAAAGATGTTTTGGGCAATTAAAAACCTTAGCCAAATATTTTAGCAAAAGTTTAAAATTTGGTATTAGACTGTAGTTAACTGTGCACAGCAAAAAGATTGGTTTTTATTTAAAACGTAAGGAAAACTACTTAACTAAATAAACAATATTTTTGGTTTAAAATCTTGACTCTTTAAAACCCAAACAATTTAAAAACTTTCTAAAAATTATTTGAATTTAAGATCTTCACGTTTTTAGAAACTGCGCAGATTTTGCGGAGACAAAGATTTTAAGAGCTTTTTGACTTTTTTAAGAAACAAATTAAACTAACATATTTTTAACCTAAGAAAATTATTTTAAAGACTTAACTAAAGATTTGGGTTGCCTCCCAAAAAGCGCTTGGTTTAAGTCTGTAGCTCGACTATTGTTCCAAAACAGTTTAAAGGGGATTGCTTGAAAGCAATCTTGAAGTATAGCGAGGAATAAAATCACAGTTTAGAATGTTAATGACATAATCAACTAGCTTGGCAGGGTGTGATGAGAAATTTTCGAATTCGCTAAGAATCCTATGTTCTTTCCGGCCTAATTCTAGCAGATTATTAACAAACTTTTTAAATTCCTTTCTAACTTTCTTTTTAATTGAAATTCCCATTCGCACACCGCGGTCTATATTATTAAGATCGTGAAGAAGATTTCCTAAAATTCTCTGAAACCTAAGTTCCTCTTTTGAGTCGGGATTACCATATGTAGTTTGCACTGCAATGGCAATATCCAAAATTAGAGATCTTTGAGAAACGGTGAAAGGGAAATTGGATTGATCGAACAACGAAGCGAGTTTTACGTGGATATCTTTTCTTTCAGCAAAGAAAGCGGCTTCTATCTTGTTGTCGTCTGCTCCAGGAAATATTTCTTGCAACTTGGCGATTATGTAAGCGGCAGGATCTACGAAAAATGGAATTTTTCCAAAAATGACGAGAGTGATCGCGGGATCTTTAGAAGTTAATAGCTCAAGCTCTTTTATCATAGCTGCAACATAACGATTAATCATGGTTTGAGAAACCGGTTGATAATCGGTGCAAGCAAATAGATCCATGAGGTGATCCATTTCTGATAAAAGCTTTCGCTCTTGCTCTCGATATCGTGTGAAGATACCATCTTCCTTTTGGGTTGGAAGACAGTGGAGAATACCTACGAGTATATTAATCCTTAAGATGGTTCCTCTTTGCTCGACTGAGTAAGGAAAATCAGACATATTTAAGTGTAAGGCAAATGTTTTGCATACATCCAACCTTTTCTCAGGATCAAAAGAGTAACCAACGTATCGGATTTCATCACTATCTGAATCTTTCGGTATTTCCTTATCTACAACACGATAAATGGTGTACGAAGGTTCCGGTACGAAGAATACAAAAATTGGTGATTTTGGAAGATGCTCATGAATATCCTCGTTCCTTATGGGGGTTCGTTCTTCATTGGATGAAGAATGAAAGGGTTGAGGGTTTCCGTGAACAATATCGACAAAATCAGGGAATCTATGGATATTTTCTAAGGAATGTTTAATCTCAGGCGCAGGCAAAACCTGATAGCTTGGAATGCTAGAAGTAGACGTTGAGATCTTCTGTTGAGATTTATGGATTCCTAAGTCAAGATCTAAGAGTTTCCCTAAGGTTCTAGAATCGTCGTCTGGTCCAGCGGAGGCTTTTTCCGGTGATGAGTGAAAGTCGGATTTCAACTCTTGTTCCAAGTGGTTAAAGAACTCAGCATCGTCCATAGTCGTCATTTCTTCAGTCGTTTTGCTGGCGAATGGAGAAATGGGATAGGAAGGCGGCGAATCGTAGAAAGATATTTTTGAATTTTTTTATTTTATTCTAAATTAATCTAATTATTCTAAAGAAAGTAACTTTCGGATAAGTTGTGGATAACCTATACGAAAAGGATCTCCTAAAGGCTTATGTTATCTAAGGCGACTTCAGAATCGTAACGCTCTACGATCCCCGGCAGCGGCGCCAAAAACTTGATGCCATCCCAACGGTCGGGTCTCTTTAGCTCACCTTGGGAGTGAACCGTCCTTGTCGTCAGCAGGACTTAACCACCGCTTGGCTGGATCAGTGGGTTTTAAATTTATAAAGAGCTGGGGCTCAACTTATAAATACTACCTACTACACAGGGTGAGTAAGCAGCAAGTATAACTCGAGGTCGTTCTTAAATCGGAGCGAATTGAAACGAAGCGATGCCGAAGATAGGGTTCACTTTTAGGATGGTTTTGTGCAAGTAGGTAGGTTTTTGGTGTTTTAGTTTTCTAATTTAATTAATTAACTACGTGCAGTAAAATAAAAGATAGAGGAGAATCGGTAGCTAGGTAGACAGATAGAGAATTGCGGCAGTTGAAACTTCGATAATCGGTTGTCGGGATGATGCTTATTATAAAGATAATTGGGGACATTTTCAGTTAATAGACAAATGCATTATGGGTGTAAACACTAGGTCCCTACTTATTCTAGTTAATTACCAGAATCCGTATGTCACTGAGCACCTAGGTTATCGTGATTCTGATCAGAACAGGCTGCTCAACCCCCCACACTGTCTTTTGGACTAGTGACCCTTGAAGGGTGCAGGAATAAGGTAACAGACTGCCCATTGGGTTATTCTGACCGTTCTTAACACCTAAATGTAAATGCCATCTCCTAAACTTGTTCAGATTATTACTTTGTTATTCTAAACTATCAGTTTTGTAGAGTCTAGGGGTTTTAAGAACTCTGAACCACTGCTGGGCTTGACTTTCATCACTAGACTCATTCCTTACGTTTGATTAGTTCAATTACTTCTGTCATGATCTAGACTCTCCTTTGCAATCAGTCATTCAGCCCTAGGAACACCAACGGTGTACAATGCATACTCATTCCACAGCGTACCACACTAGGCACCGTTCACGATGTACTGCACTTAAACAGTTCCACAGATCCTTTGTAACCAGGGATATGTTGTAGCTTTTACCCCTAGGTACAGGTACGGTGTACTATGTCGAAATGTTTCCATAGCTTCAGTTCCAGGGGTGGACAGACGGTGTACTGTAACATTTCCACAGTTATATTGGTTCCTAGGCCATATTCTAGGGTCTCTAGGTAGTCCACAGTGTTGGCACATACGGCTATTTCCGGAGCTTCCACGTTGTACTCCACCAGTGGTGTTTCCAAAGCTATACTCAGTATTTCAGCCGAATTACAGTGACAGACACGGCTTCGTACTATAACACAGATAACTTCCTACTGTACCTAGAGGTGATCAAGTTCTAAGCCTAAAGTAGCAGTCACGCGAAGGACTGGAAAGGGTGATCCATAACTAAGTCTAGATGCATGATAAGTTTTAGACATAACAAAAATAACAATTCCCAATTATATAGTTTTAAAGATTAATTCAACATCATCCCTACGTCTAATTATCTACATTTCAACAACCGCAACAGCACACTACTCAATAAGCATGGCAATAACAGTAACATACATCATACAAGCAGGCAGAAATAATTCGGACATAGTATAAGTATGAAAAGATAGATATCACCAGTAAATTGAGCAGCGTAACGGCTGAAAAGAAAGACAGAGTCTTGCACCAAGAATGCTTTTATTACACCGTGATTACAATACCAGCTTCCTTCTCTCTCTACTGCTAACCAACTAACTATCTCTCTCTCTCTAGAGACGGAGAGCTCTAGAGAGAGAAACTATCTAAACTATCCTAGAGAGAGAGTATAACTATAAAAACGTAAAGAAAACGAAGAGAATTGAAGTATGAGAGTGTTGGATGGATGATTTGTTGGATTGTTTTGAAAATGTGGAAATGAGGCTTCAATATATAGGCAACGCACAACCGTATCCGTAGACCGTATCCAAACCTTCAAATGCACAACCGTATCGCAAACCCGAATAAAAGTCTGATTTTTATTGACCAAACGCACGATACGGTTGAGCTAGGGCAAATACGGTTGAACTGGACCGTATACGGGAGAGCATAGGGTGAATACGGGAGAACACAGGCCGTATACGGCTGTGCTAGGCCGTATACGGTCTAGCTAGGCCGTATACGGTCTGTGCTAGGCCGTATACGGTCTAGTTTGGCCGTATACGGTCTAGCTCTCCCGTATCCTGATTCCTCGGTTCTTCGTTCCTTCGTTCGGGCGTAACTTCTTCGTCGTTTATCCGTTTTGAGTGATTCTCGCGCTCACGGTTTCGTAATTTCCTAACGAAGAAAATGACATAAGTTAGAGGTCCTAACACGGAGTGTAGCTCAAGATGCATTAAAATGAATGAACGGAGGTACGGTGAAGCAGTTTTGCCCTGTTTCTTACATTTTTCATGCCATTTTCAGTGATTTTACAAACATCGACTCCGTTTTGACTTAGTTAACAAAACTTTATGAATAATGTCCTTTTAAGTGTGTTTTAGTTAACTTTGTGCCTAAAATGTGGAAGATAACGTACGTAAAAACATGACTTTTTACGTGTTATCAGTACACAAAGGAGAAGGTTTCCAAATTTGGTGCAAAATCCAGTGAAGGATTGTTTCTGGGTTTCTCTAACAACTCTCCAAACAAGCGTGTATATAATCTGGCAACTAAACGTATCGAGGAACATTTTGATGTCACCTGCTTCCGTTACACTGAAAATCCTCAAGGAAAGGGACCCGAGCATTTGTTTGATTATGAAGCTATTTTCAACTCATTTAATCTTCCACAAGAAGAAGATGCAGATGCAGTTGACCAGGTGGTGACTTTGTTACATGGGCTTGATCTGTCTTCTGATGTAACTAAGCCATCTATTTCAACACCTCCAAATACTTCACCAACTACAGTACCTGCTGCAGCTCCTGTTACTCCTGAGTCAGCTGCAGCACCAACAACTTCTGCACCTACAACTCCACTACCGCCTCCTATAGCCGAAACAGTTCCTGTCTCTCCTACAGAAGTTCAATCCAAATCGGTTGATGAAGAGGACCAGGAATCTGATTATGTTGCATATGATTATGGTCAGGAGTTTGATTCCACAAATTTGGGTTCTGTCATTGTGCCTGACGAGATTCCAAGTTCTCGAATAAATAAAGATCATCCGGTGGAAAATATAATTGGTGCATTGGATAAAGGGATTCAGACAAGAAATCAAGTTGCTGCTTCTGAGAATACTGCATCAACGTCTGAACCTAATGAGTCTGTTACTCTTGCATGTCTTGCTGCTGAGGTCAAAGAATGTTTTCTATCTCAAGTGGACCCTAAAAAAAATGAAGAGGCTTTGAAAGATCCACACTGGGTTGAAGCTATGCAAGAGGAATTGCAGCAATTCAACAAGCTGCAAGTTTGGACTTTGGTACCTTTACCCAAGGGTGTTCATCCGACAGGAACTCGCTGGGTATATCGAATAAAGAAAGATGATCGAGGAGTGGTGATCAGGAATAAAGCACGTTTGGTAGTTCAAGGCTTTACTCAAGTTGAGGGTTTGGACTATGATGAGGTGTTTGCTCCAGTTGCAAGATTGGAATCAATACGCATCTTCTTGGCATATGCGTCATTCATGGGATTCCGAGTGTATCAACTCGACGTCAAGAGCACATTTTTGTATGGACAAGTTGATACTGAGATTTATGTGAAGCAGCCTCCAGGTTTTGAAGACTCTGTGCATCCAAATTATGTCTGCAAATTAGACAAGGCTTTGTATGGTCTTCACCAAGCACCACGATTGTGGTATGAGAGGCTCGCTGCGTATCTTCTGAAAAATGGTTTTGTAAGGGGCAACATCGATAGCACTCTCTTCACAAAAAGAGAGGAAAATGATTTGTTACTTGTGCAGGTTTATGTAGATGACATCATCTTCGGTTCAACTAACGAGGCGTTGTGCAAGCACTTCGAGAAAATCATGAAATCTGAGTTTGAGATGAGTGCGATGGGGGAGCTTACATTCTTTCTAGGTGTACAAGTTAAGCAGTCTACCAAAGGTATCTATATTCACCAGTCAAAATATGTTACTGATATGTTGACGAGGTATGACTTGCTTAATTGTAAAACCTATGTTACTCCCATCGAGATTAACCATAATCTCGGACCTGCTGAGCATGAAGAAGACTGCAAAGAAAAGGACTATCGTTCTATGATAGGATCTCTCATGTACTTTGAAACGCCCTGAAACCGTGGTCAATTTTTTTTTTTTTTTTATACTTTAAAACACTTTAAACATTGTCCTACAACTTATTTGTGTACATAATGGGTCCCCACATAACTGAAACTATTAAAATGCAGCTTAACACAAACATCACCAAAATTGGTAAGTACCCGGCGGGTAATAAGGTTACCCGCCGGGTAAAGAGGAAAGCAGCCAGGTAAAACCCTTAGCAGCCGGGTATAATTCAAAATACGGTAACAGAAACAAACTCATTTTTGAACACCCTTTTACCAGCCAGGTACGGCTTGTACCCGCCGGGTACTTCAGGTTAGCAGCCGGGTAACCCACCCAGCAGCCGGGTAATTCTACCTGATTCCAGGCCTGCGTAAACTTAAAACAAAATACGAATTTCAAACATGCATAACTTCTTACTCGTTAAGAGTTTTGACCTGAAATTTTGCATGCACCTTACATATAACATAATAAAGCTTTCCCTTTTTACACTTTTCCAAAATACGCCTTAACTCAAAATATGGACCGTAATCCAATTTATGACCATTTTCGGCACTTTTTCTTGACATGTCAAAACACAAACCACTTGGTTTCTAACTTTCACACTTTACTAACATTTTCTACTATACATCTGATACTTAAGCTAATAGCAACAAGTGTTATATTTGTACCATGGCTTATTTTGACGCTTTAACTCATTCAATGCCCAAATGGACACCTTTTGACCCATTTCTCATTTCAACAATACTTTGACTCTTTCATTTGCTACTTTCATACATACCTGGTCATTTTAATATGGTTGACTATAAGTCAACACTCAAGTCGACCAAAGCCTTCTATTGGACACTTAACCATGTTTTATCACCTACCATTCATGACATATGCTATACTACTAATCACATACTTTCATCTTTCACTTTGACTTTGCTAAGTCAAAGACATACATTTCTAATCTTTAATCACTTTACACTTTAACTAATTTGTATCATAAAACTCATTTTGGGCGATTTACACAATGGCAATCATAACGATAATTCAAAAGAGTAAGAAGCTTGTCTAACCATAAGCAAGCTCCATTCCACACTATCTTCTTGCAACCATTATCTACTCTTACTAGCCCATTGGTTCAACCAACCCAAGTACCTACAACATAAAACACTGAACGGAGTAAGCATAAAGCTTAGTGAGCATATGATTATCTAGTCAATTTATTTACTAATCAAGAACAATGCATTATTATAACCACAACAATAATAAGCAAAGTATAGAAGTTTCTTCCCTTCTTGAATTCACGTTCACGTTCACTTTCACTTTCACTTTCACCTTCACTCTTGCTTTCGCTTTCACTTTCATATGTGCACATAACTCGTGATTGTACTAGCTAATATCTAACTAGCTAGTCTAATCATGTTCTAGCTAATATCTAATTAACTAGACTAATCATAATTTAGCCAACACAAGTTAGCTACTAATCACGGCATGGCTAACCTCGGTCAACCATTCTAATCACAACATGGCTAACATGAGTTAACCATTTTAATCACGTGAATCTTTTCATATCATTAAAGCTAATCATTAACACTTTACACAATTAGGTGAATCTCTTACTCGGAAGCAATCCGATTCACTTAATGAATATCTAGTTACTTTCATATAACTCACCTTGATGAATTGAACAACTTGTGGCTAATTGATCAATTGAAGATGGCACGTCTTTAACACCTAATACATATACATACAACACAATTAAGAACAACTAATAACACTTTCACTAATAATCATCTAACATCTTTTTCTTGCTTTAATTAGCTTTCTTTTACTTTAACTAAGCTAGCTAGTTACACTTTCACAATTCTTATCATACTATATAATTCTTTCAATTACTAATCATTTGTGTTATCACTAACTCATGAAATCATAATCACCTCTAGTTAAACTAATCAATTTCATCTTTCATATTCATGATCAATCTTTAATTCAAACACTTTTCATAAACATACTAACTCATGATTCAATTATCAAACTTTCTACTTCAATTTTTTGTTCTATCATCATAATCATACTCTATTAACACCATTAGTAACATTTTTAAGCTTGTTACATAAATTCTCAAAGATTTAACAAAACCCTTGAAATTACTCAAGAACACTAATCATGAATTTATCACTTTTATTATGTAATATGGTTACTAATGATCATAATAACACTAACTAACATTAAACTAATCAATTACAAATCCCAATTTCGGATTAAAACTCACTAATCAACCAAAACCTATGAAAACCCATTTCTAGGTTAAAATCATGAAGAATACTTACTTTCTTGATGTTAGGAATGATCAAAAGATGATGATTCTGATTTCTATAGCTTGAATAGAAGATTAGAAACTGATTTTGGTGTTAGAGAATAGTTCCTGCGATTTTCTCTAATTCTTGAAATATGTTTGGAATGTTTATGGAATAATAAGGAGATAAACATATACATGTACGTACATATCTATATGTTTCTATATCAATTTATTCCCCGTACTTATCATTGTCTGGAACTTAAAAACCGACTTACAATTATTATTATTATATATTACTTAAAACAATAATAATTTAAAACAATAATTTTCACTTTTACCAAAATAATATTTTTGGATTTTGGAGTGTTACAACTCTCTCCCACTTATTTTATTCGTGTCCTCACGAATGTCATTCTTATCTGCTCAACCTTATCACTTTCTCAACTTATGCTGAAGCGTTCACTTACTCTAACCTGCTTCTTTACTTAATAGTTCCATACATAATTATATACTATTACCAGTACTTATCTTGAATCTGAAATTTCTAATTTCACTTCTATAATGTAATACATATAACTATTCAGCTTTATAACCTTTCAGCTATTCATATATCTAGTTAACATTATCGCATAACAACTAATCAACTTTACTTCTTGATAATGTGATCAACTATTACACATAGCTATGAACATACTACTAAAACAACGAATGCACAAAATTTACATGTATTCCTTAACCATCTTATGCACGAATGTCTATACTGCTTTATCAACCTACTTACAATTAGTATGCATTCAGTTCACTGATTCTACTTTATCTGCTAATCACTATTCACTGTTTACTGTTCACTATTCACTATTCACTATTCATTAGCACAAAGTATAATACTAATTACTGTTCAATATCTGATACACATCACACTCGTTGCACCTCTTAGACAACTTTTGTACCTTAATATATTTTCAATTCTTTCCACATGCACACACAAAGATGCGGATTTAACTATTTTTACTGGTGTACATACGCTGCTTATACACTTTATTCTCTTGAGTTACATAACCCCTTATATGAACCACTTTAATTAATCACTTAACCACTTTTAAACATATAATTACTTTAAGCAATCTTTACCATTTGCAACTAGCAATATACTAGAATCTTTACACTGTAACAACTACTTTCATCTTGCTACTAATTAACAACTTATAATCACAAACACTTACCTGGTTAGGTAAAACCTCTTACACGTGTGTAATCCTGACTCACATAACCCTTACTGATATGGTTTCACTTAAATAGTGAATTAGCTAATCGTTTGACATAAAAATATTACTCTTCATCCTTTTATTATTCACATGTAAATGTAAATATCTACTTACATGTCTAGCTAATATAAATCAGCTAGTCTAATTGCAGGTTTAGCTAACATAAGTTAGCTAACTAATCATGAACATAGCTAACCTTGGCTAGCTATACTAATCACATCACATCTAACATAAGTTAGCTAATCTAATCATTCGTTACCACTGAACAATTACTGCTAACTTCTTTCAAGTATTCATTTTATCTTGCAATTATTACAATTAAGTAACAAATATATACTTTAACAATCAGCTAATCAATCTAATCATAATCATAGCTAACATAAAATTAACCATACTGATCATAATCATTGCTATCATGGTTAGTTAATCTAATTACAACTAATCTTTATTAAGCATCTTTCCACACTAATCAATCAGTTACTAGTAAATCAAATCATAATCATGGTTAACATAAATTAACCATTCTATCACAATACAATCTCTACTACATCTAATTCATATCAAAATAATAATTTAGTGATTTAACACCGCTTTACCTTAAATAACACATGTCCAGTTTTCGAACTTTGCGTCAACTTTTCCAAAGTTGCTTATCTATTTACGATTCTTTTCTCACTTTCTAGCTACTTTTACTTGTACTATCACATTAAATTCTCCCACCTACATGGGAGTCACATTTACTTTGCTTCTATTCTTGATACTATAATTCTATTCAGTTTACTATCGAATTGGTAATATCTATATTTGTAACACCCCCAAATTTGATGATTTGCGGAAGCTTGATTTGGGTGTTACTAATCAATAACAAAACACAAAGATATATAGTAAACGACTCTATATGCGTCGTTTTAACAAAATATGTTGATAATAGAAATGTTTACAACATTTAAGCTTTACATAGCTCGAGTTTAAATCAAATGAGATTTCAGTACATAAGTACTTGTACAAAATATACTAATGCAAGAAAATCTCAATCTTCTGTATGCTGACTCGAGCTAAAATCCTGAAGCAGAAACATCCTACTGCTTGGTACCTGCGATATATGCTAAAAGGTCAGCTAAAAGCTGGTGAGCTCACAGGTTTGAAATCAGTTAATATAGTGTGAACCGCAAGATTTAAATAATGAATTGCATCCAGCAATTTAATGATTGTCATCGTGTATACAGCCATGAGCACATAGTTGAACTTAACTCGAGGGCCGGGTCCCCTATAGAGAATTCCGGGCGAGGTGCCTCCACGAATGCCTAATCAACATTCGTCTTCCCAAATATTAGTACGTCCGTTTACCCGGTTAGTGCTTGCTAACCCGGACGAGGTGGGTCAATCCTATATGGTACCATATACTAATATTCACGCTACAACGTATTAACAACTATGCTGACGGAGGACTTTAAATGATTAGTTTCGAAAAACTCATGTAGTATATGAAATGTTTGTACTTGCGTTCACATGTTAAAATTGAGCAATATATCACACCCCTGAGTAAAACAGTAAAAAGAGGGGCCATGAGACTCACCTGAGTCTTGTGAGTTTAACTTAATAAACTTGAGTTGATTAGCCGAGTATGAAGTCCAAAGACTTGTAACCTGAGGGTGTCCACGACACGCGATGGTTATAAACATGATTGGGTATCTCAAAAGATCACCCTTGTAGTTGTTACACAACTATATATATGTCCAAAGTACTACGATTTGGTTGATTTGTTAAGTGTTTGAAAACATGTACGGCCCGTTGGTGACGGATTTGTAATAATAATCTCAACTATTATTATTTTGATTTCGTGGCGTTTTACTTGAAAAATGTGTTTTAGAAGCCGTTACGGAATCTAAGTACGGGGGTCCGGGGGCAGCGCCCCTGGTAGCGGGGTCCAAGGGGCGGCAGCCCGTGGCGGGGTCCAAGGGGCAGAGCCCCTGGCTGGGGTCGAGCTGCCAGGTCAGCTTGGAAAATTTTTATTTCTACTATATTGCTTTGACGAAAAACGCATCTGGGATCTGAATTTGGGTAAATCGAGTGATAGATTTCGAGTCTCGACACTTAGTAAAAATCTATGTTTTTGAGGTTCTAATTTGTGCGACGTTGGGTGCGACGTCGCAGGTAGGGTTGCGACGTTGAGCATGACGTCGCTAAAGGCGACGTTTCGCAATTTAATGCGACGTAGGGTGCTGCGTCGCTAATGCGACGTTGGTTAAGTTGGCGACGTTAAGGTCTGCGTCGCTATGTGCGACATTCGCAAGTCAATGCGACGTAATAGGCTGCGTCGCTATATGCGACGTCGAGGATTCGTGCGACGTTGTGACTGACGTCGCACTATGCGACGTTACGAGGGGTTTTGCGACGTCGCAGCTGACGTCGCATAAATCTGGGTCCAAAAGCGACGTAGCGTTCTGTTGGCCGGAAAATGTGTCGAAAACGAGTTTTTCGGTTTCCGTTTGGTCCAAAACTTTTACCCAACCCATATTTGGACATTATAAGTTGATATAAACTACTAACAAGCAAAAACACTTGAAAACGGGAGATTTTGGGATTTGTCGGAAACTTACAAATTGTCGGATCAAAAATCCGAAAAGATAGGATGATAGATCGTGATGCGGTGGTCGTTTTCTTCCAAAGGAGTAGTGAGATCCGAGGCCGTTTGATATGTTTATTTTGCGATTTGGATGGATGGAGGTGGTGATTTGTTTGAGAGAAAAATGAAAGAGAAAAAGAAGAGAGAGAGAGAGTTGAGAAAGAAATGAGGAAAAAGGGAGGGGAATGGGAGGTTAAGCTCCCATTTTTCGCCCCGCGTTTCCGCTCCGTGCGGTGTTCGTTTTCCCCGTCGTTCAAACGTTAAATAATTATTTTACATTTTAATTATAAGTTTTAAAATACAATTTATTACGCGATATTTTATTTATATATTTTACAAATAAATTTATATTTGAGTTATAAAATGTAAGTTTGTTTATTTAGTTTGCGCATTTTAATATTTTAATTTGTGTAAGTTTTGTTTGTACGATACGAATGAATACGAAATATTATCATAATAATATTTTTGACATAAGAGCGTTATTTAATAAAATTGGTCACCAACGTCCGTATTAAATTGAATCGAAATACATTCGATTTAAATTGCGTACGATTTAATCAAATCGCATTTTCGTATATATTCAACAATATATATATAATTCGATACATTAATTAGCCTAACACAGAACTAATTACATGTATTAACGTATGATTAGGCACTATTTACTAGTCCTAAATTGGCGGGTGTTACATTCTCCCCCTGTTAGAAGAATTTCGTCCCGAAATTTAGCTCGAGGTCGTGTTCGAGGTAGAATCAGTGAAGAGTTGAGGATATTTGAGTCGCATCTGGTCTTCCCGTTCCCAGGTGAATTCCGGACCATGCCGCGAATTCCATCTGACCTTGACGATGGGAATACGACTTTGTTTCAGTTGTTTGACCTCACGGTCCATAATTTCAGCGGGTTCCTCAACGAAGTGGAGTTTATCGTCAACACGAATTTCATCTAGTGGAATAATAAGTGTCTCATCAGACAGACATTTCTTCAGATTTGAAATGTGAAAAGTGGGGTGTACGCTGCTGAGTTCGGATGGCAGCTGCAATCGATAAGCTACGGGGCCAATCCGTTCGAGGATCTCAAAAGGCCCGATGTACCTGGTGTTCAACTTCCCGCGTTTACCAAAACGGATGACGCCTTTCCAAGGCGATACTTTTAAGAGTACTCGATCCCCAACTTGGAACTCGAGTGGTTTGCGTCTCACGTCAGCATAACTTTTCTGACGATCACGTGCGGCTTTGAGTCTGTTTTGGATTTCCACAATTTTCTCTGTGGTGGCGTGTATGAGTCCAGGACCAGTGAGTTGACTATCTCCCACTTCAGTCCAACAGATCGGTGATCGGCACTTACGACCGTACAATGCCTCAAAAGGTGCAGCCTTAATGCTGGCATGATAGCTGTTATTGTACGAGAATTCGCACAACGGTAGATGTCTTTCCCAGTTTGTACCGAAATCAACTACGCAGGCGCGTAGCATATCTTCCATGGTTTGGATGGTTCGTTCACTTTGGCCATCGGTTTGAGGATGGTACGCGGTACTCATATCGAGACGGGTACCCAAAGCTTTTTGAAGTGACTGCCAAAAGTGAGAGGTGAAACGGGCATCCCTGTCAGAGATGATCGAGATTGGAACACCATGATGAGAAACGATTTCCTTGATGTAGATTTGTGTAAGGCGTTCCATTTTATCGTTTTCCTTGATTGCCAAGAAATGAGCAGATTTGGTGAGACGATCGACGATCACCCAAATGGTATCGCAACCGCTCGACGACTTGGGTAGTTTGGTTATGAAATCCATGGCAATTTGTTCCCATTTCCATTTAGGAATTTCAGGTTGTTGGAGTAAGCCAGAAGGTTTCTGATGTTCGGTTTTGACTTTCGAGCAAGTAAGGCACTTGCTGACGTAAGTGGCGATTTCGGCTTTCATATTTGGCCACCAATAAAATTCCTTGATGCCGTGGTACATCTTATCGGATCCCGGATGGATAGAATATTTAGACTTGTGAGCCTCGTCCATCACCAAGTCTCGTAGGTTTCCGAAATTAGGCAACCAGATTCGGTTTGAGAAATACCTAATCCCGTTAGATTTGGTTTCAAATTGTTTGTCAATACCCCGTAAGGCTTCGTTCTTGATGTTTTCAGGTTCCAGGGCTTCGATCTGAGCGGTATGAATTTGAATAGTAAGATCGTTATGAATGGTCATACTGAGAGCTCGGACTCGAAGCGGTTTCGGTCGTTCCTTTCGGCTGAGGGCATCGGCTACAACATTAGCCTTCCCTGGATGGTACTTGATCTCGCAGTCGTAATCGGTAAGCAACTCGACCCATCGACGTTGCCTCATATTGAGATCCTTCTGATCGAATATATGTTGGAGGCTTTTATGATCGGTAAAGATGGTGCACTTAGTGCCGTAGAGATAATGTCTCCAGATTTTGAGAGCAAAAACGACAGCTCCAAATTCGAGATCATGAGTGGTGTAGTTCTTTTCGTGAATTTTCAGCTGTCGTGAGGCATAGGCAATAACTTTATCTCGTTGCATCAATACGCAACCGAGACCTTGGTGAGAAGCATCACAGTATACCACGAAGTCATCGGTGCCTTCGGGTAAGGATAGAATTGGAGCACTGCAAAGCTTTTGTTTCAGAAGTTGGAATGCTGACTCTTGTTTATCGGTCCAATCGAACCTTTTGTCCTTCTGAGTCAGTACCGTGAGTGGTTGAGCTATTTTAGAGAAGTTTTCGATAAATCGCCGATAGTACCCAGTAAGACCCAAGAATTGTCGTACTTCAGTTGCAGAGGTGGGTGCTTGCCAGTCTTTGATAGCCTCGATTTTTGATGGGTCAACGTGAATTCCTTGACTGTCGATCACGTGACCAAGGAATTGAACAGTTTGGATCCAGAACTCACACTTAGAGAATTTTGCATACAGCTCCTCGTGTCTAAGTAGTTCAAGGATGGTTCTGAGGTGTTGCGCATGTTCTTGCTCGTTGCGCGAGTAAATGAGTATGTCATCAATAAAGACGATGACAAACTTATCGAGGTAAGGTTTGCACACCCGATTCATGAGGTCCATGAATACAGCCGGTGCGTTGGTTAGACCAAAGGGCATCACTTGGAATTCGTAGTGCCCGTAACGAGTTCTGAAAGCAGTTTTTGGAATATCGGTGTCGCGAACTCGTAACTGATGATAGCCTGATTGCAGGTCGATTTTTGAGTAGAAGCTTGAACCCTGAAGTTGGTCGAATAGATCATCAATGCGAGGAAGTGGATAACGGTTCTTGACGGTCAATTTGTTCAACTCTCGGTAGTCGATGCACATTCGAAATGAACCGTCCTTCTTTTTAACAAATAAGACCGGAGCTCCCCAAGCCGAAGAACTCGGCCTAATGAATCCTCTATCCAGAAGTTCCTGTAACTGAGAGGACAACTCCTGAAGTTCGGATGGGGCTAAACGGTACGGTGCACGGGCCACCGGTGCGGCACCCGGCACGAGATCAATTGAGAACTCAACCTGTCTAGGCGGAGGTAAACCAGGTAGTTCTTCCGGAAAGACTTCGGGAAAGTCTCTAACAATTGGCACATCCTCAAGTCGCTTCTCCTCCGACTTCTTCTCTGTGATGTGTGCGAGTATTGCAGGGTAACCCTTTCTCAGAAATTTTCGGGTTTTTAAGCAAGAGATGATATTGAGTCCCGTCCCACCGGTCTCCCCCTGTATGATCAAGGTTCCACCAGCAGCGAGTGGAATGCGGACGATCTTATCGTAACAAACGATTTCAGCTCGGTGTTTGGACAACCAGTCCATTCCAATGATGACGTCGAAACTTCCGATTTCAACGGGTACAAGATCGATTGGAAAGGTTTCGTCAGCTAGGTTTAAAGTGCAATTAGGTATCACACTATCGGTTTCTATAAGTTCTCAATTTGCTAGTTCTACAGTGTACTTAACATCTAAGGCAACAGGATTGATGTCAAGTAGTGGGCAAAAGTCATCAGAGATAAAGCTTCTATCAGCACCAGTATCAAATAGAACAGAAGCATTTAAGTTGTTGAGGAGGAACATACCCGAGACCACATTCGGGTCTTGGCGGGCGTCCCCAGATTTGATGACGAAGGCTCTGCTTCGGGTGTTGTTGTTGTTGTTGCTGTTGCGGTTGTTGTTGTTGTTGTTGTTGTTATTCTTCAGCTTTGGGCACGTATCCCTGAAGTGCCCTGGTTTCCCACATTCAAAACAGACTTTGGGTGGTCTGGTGTTGTTGTTGGAATTGTTGTTGGCAGGAGAATTGCAATCTTTGGTGAGATGGCCGTACCTCTTGCAATTGTTGCAAAAGGGACCACAGGAGCCTTCATGGTGACGGCTGCACTTGGAACAATAGGGTTTGTTCCCAGTGTAGCCCCGTGTGATGTCAGTGGTGGTGTTGTAGGCTTTGATGGTGTCGGGTTTCTTGTTTTGTTGGTTGGAGTGGTTGTTGTGGTAGTCAGACCACTTTCGCTTGTTGTTTTGGGAGGATGAAGTGGGTGGTTCAGAATCTTGGCTCATGGACATCAGATCTTGGGCCAATAGGATTGCACCGTCAATGGTGGTTTGGTTGGAAGAGGCAACATGCCCCCGAACAGGCTCAGGAAGGCCGAGGATGTACTTCCTGATTTTATCAGGTTCTGTGCTTACCATGGCTGGGCGGAGGGCAGCGAGTTGCTGGAATCTGGTGGTATAACCATCGATATCACCACTCTGAACCTTTAGGTTCCAGAACTCCTCGTCCAGCTTTTGGAGTTTGGCGATTGAGCAGTATTTGGCAGTGAGTTTTGCTTTCAAGTCCTCCCAAGAGAGTTGGTAGGCAGTGTCAGCACCCACTGATTGGGTATATGAATTCCACCAAGAGTGGGCATCATCTTCAAGAGAGCAGGTGGCGAAGTTTACTTTGTCGTTCTCCGCGCTTTTGCTGACACGGAAAACAGTTTCCATTTTCTCGAACCATCTGATAAGTCCGATGGCTCCTTCAGAACCCTTGAAGCTGGAGGGTTTGCAGCTTTGAAAGTCCTTGTAAGAACAAGGTTTAGTAGTAGTGGTTTCAGCGGCATCGCTGTTTCTGGTGGAGTTTTGTGGGGTATTCCGAGCCAAGGCTTCAGTAACAGCCTGGGTTATAAGCGATGTAAGCTGAGCATCGGTGTATGGTCTTGACTTTGGCGGCATGATTCTTCAATAAAAGAAATGAAGATACATGAGATTTCGTAGGAAAGTTGTATTTGTTATAGATGTACGTGTATAAAAGCAGTAATACATGACATCAACATGGAAAAATGACAATTAATATGAGTTGAACAACAAGGAATATTTGATAGCTAATATGAGTTCAAAGGTTACATCCTACAGAGTTATTACAAAAGGTGTCGGGAATTGTTACATCCGACCGAATTTTAGAGTAGCGCGTAGATAGTTACTAGATTACAGGATAGATTACAAGACAAAGACTACACTAGTCTTAACGTAGATTAATTTGTTCCATCATCGTGACAAGACGGTCCACAGTGTTTGCAAGTCTGCTAGCTTGACGGGCGTTATCTTCTGCTAGTGCTAGTCGTTGTGTTAGTCCACGGGCATACTCTTCTGCTTCATGTGAACGCTATTCACATTCTTCCATCCTTTGACGCAGGAGGGCATTTTCCACGCTTATCGCTATTACTTGGTTGCGAAGGACATCCATGTTGTTGTTTGTGGTTTCCAGGTCGTCGGAGACTTGTTTGATGCGTTCAAGGGATGTAAGTCTCCAGTTTTCGTTTGTTTCTTGCAACACGACATCCATGGTGCGAAGTCGCTGCTCGTGTTGGTTCACCCTAGCGGCTAAGGCCGGAAGGGTAAAGTGAGTGGGGTACGGGCCAGCTCGAGGCAACCTGGCGTTCCTCCTAGCTACCCTTGGGTTCTGCGACCCGGATTGAGGGCGAGATGAATTTGATGGTGTGTTTGCCATTTCTGAGACAAAACGTTAGTAAGATTGAGGCCTATATTCATATAGCTCCTATATAATATAGCCTATTGAGTGTCTAGCATAAACATGTTTAAGTCTCGGTTCTCTCGAGGTCAGAGTCATCTATTGTACCCTGTTCAGCCATAACTACTTTCAGATCTTACATCATCCTTGCTAAATTGTACATAGTTGATCAGGCTATGTTAAATTAAACTCGTATGATGTAATCACTGAACCAGTTATACCTAATAAGGAATACCGCCTAATGGTCATAGTCTAGGTCCACTAAATGCAACCTAGTTCACTATAACCTTAGGCTCTGATACCAATCTGTAACACCCCCAAATTTGATGATTTGCGGAAGCTTGATTTGGGTGTTACTAATCAATAACAAAACACAAAGATATATAGTAAACGACTCTATATGCGTCGTTTTAACAAAATATATTGATAATAGAAATGTTTACAACATTTAAGCTTTACATAGCTCGAGTTTAAATCAAATGAGATTTCAGTACATAAGTACTTGTACAAAATATAC
Source organism: Helichrysum umbraculigerum (assembly GCA_949592205.1). Lineage (NCBI taxonomy): Eukaryota > Viridiplantae > Streptophyta > Magnoliopsida > Asterales > Asteraceae > Helichrysum > Helichrysum umbraculigerum. The sequence continues at coordinate 44,366,602 of CATIUR010000007.1, forward strand.
TAATGCAAGAAAATCTCAATCTTCTGTATGCTGACTCGAGCTAAAATCCTGAAGCAGAAACATCCTACTGCTTGGTACCTGCGATATATGCTAAAAGGTCAGCTAAAAGCTGGTGAGCTCACAGGTTTGAAATCAGTTAATATAGTGTGAACCGCAAGATTTAAATAATGAATTGCATCCAGCAATTTAATGATTGTCATCGTGTATACAGCCATGAGCACATAGTTGAGCTTAACTCGAGGGCCGGGTCCCCTATAGAGAATTCCGGGCGAGGTGCCTCCACGAATGCCTAATCAACATTCGTCTTCCCAAATATTAGTACGTCCGTTTACCCGGTTAGTGCTTGCTAACCCGGACGAGGTGGGTCAATCCTATATGGTACCATATACTAATATTCACGCTACAACGTATTAACAACTATGCTGACGGAGGACTTTAAATGATTAGTTTCGAAAAACTCATGTAGTATATGAAATGTTTGTACTTGCGTTCACATGTTAAAATTGAGCAATATATCACACCCCTGAGTAAAACAGTAAAAAGAGGGGCCATGAGACTCACCTGAGTCTTGTGAGTTTAACTTAATAAACTTGAGTTGATTAGCCGAGTATGAAGTCCAAAGACTTGTAACCTGAGGGTGTCCACGACACGCGATGGTTATAAACATGATTGGGTATCTCAAAAGATCACCCTTGTAGTTGTTACACAACTATATATATGTCCAAATTACTACGATTTGGTTGATTTGTTAAGTGTTTGAAAACATGTACGGCCCGTTGGTGACGGATTTGTAATAATAATCTCAACTATTATTATTTTGATTTCGTGGCGTTTTACTTGAAAAATGTGTTTTAGAAGCCGTTACGGAATCTAAGTACGGGGGTCCGGGGGCAGCGCCCCTGGTAGCGGGGTCCAAGGGGCGGCAGCCCGTGGCGGGGTCCAAGGGGCAGAGCCCCTGGCTGGGGTCGAGCTGCCAGGTCAGCTTGGAAAATTTTTATTTCTACTATATTGCTTTGACGAAAAACGCATCTGGGATCTGAATTTGGGTAAATCGAGTGATAGATTTCGAGTCTCGACACTTAGTAAAAATCTATGTTTTTGAGGTTCTAATTTGTGCGACGTTGGGTGCGACGTCGCAGGTAGGGTTGCGACGTTGAGCATGACGTCGCTAAAGGCGACGTTTCGCAATTTAATGCGACGTAGGGTGCTGCGTCGCTAATGCGACGTTGGTTAAGTTGGCGACGTTAAGGTCTGCGTCGCTATGTGCGACATTCGCAAGTCAATGCGACGTAATAGGCTGCGTCGCTATATGCGACGTCGAGGATTCGTGCGACGTTGTGACTGACGTCACACTATGCGACGTTACGAGGGGTTTTGCGACGTCGCAGCTGACGTCGCATAAATCTGGGTCCAAAAGCGACGTAGCGTTCTGTTGGCCGGAAAATGTGTCGAAAACGAGTTTTTCGGTTTCCGTTTGGTCCAAAACTTTTACCCAACCCATATTTGGACATTATAAGTTGATATAAACTACTAACAAGCAAAAACACTTGAAAACGGGAGATTTTGGGATTTGTCGGAAACTTACAAATTGTCGGATCAAAAATCCGAAAAGATAGGATGATAGATCGTGATGCGGTGGTCGTTTTCTTCCAAAGGAGTAGTGAGATCCGAGGCCGTTTGATATGTTTATTTTGCGATTTGGATGGATGGAGGTGGTGATTTGTTTGAGAGAAAAATGAAAGAGAAAAAGAAGAGAGAGAGAGAGAGTTGAGAAAGAAATGAGGAAAAAGGGAGGGGAATGGGAGGTTAAGCTCCCATTTTTCGCCCCGCGTTTCCGCTCCGTGCGGTGTTCGTTTTCCCCGTCGTTCAAACGTTAAATAATTATTTTACATTTTAATTATAAGTTTTAAAATACAATTTATTACGCGATATTTTATTTATATATTTTACAAATAAATTTATATTTGAGTTATAAAATGTAAGTTTGTTTATTTAGTTTGCGCATTTTAATATTTTAATTTGTGTAAGTTTTGTTTGTACGATACGAATGAATACGAAATATTATCATAATAATATTTTTAACATAAGAGCGTTATTTAATAAAATTGGTCACCAACGTCCGTATTAAATTGAATCGAAATACATTCGATTTAAATTGCGTACGATTTAATCAAATCGCATTTTCGTATATATTCAACAATATATATATAATTCGATACATTAATTAGCCTAACACAGAACTAATTACATGTATTAACGTATGATTAGGCACTATTTACTAGTCCTAAATTGGCGGGTGTTACAATATTAAACTACTGACAAGGTATATATATCACGTATCGAACAACTCTGGAGTCAAAGAACATGGGTAGGTATAAGAGTTATCATACGGTACCTATCACCGCGCCTCATGACTCCCTTTTCTAATTCCACTTTCTGATCTTTCTTTGTCAACTTTCTAGTTTCGTTTGACTACAATAGTAATCATATAACTACTAAGTCTAATCTAAACATTCTGACTCACAATAATATTTCATAAAATTATTCATTTACTGTCCCACTACTACTCCCACCAAAGCTAACCTACACTAATCCCATTTTATATTTAACAGGTATGAATCACCCGTGTGTCTTAATATAACAAAACTACGTTGGCCAGGCGTCTTTTCATTATATCAGTCTTACATTTCTATTCATCACTCTGAAATATATGCCGGTTTGAGTGTGGCTAAACTTTGATATCACATAAACTGAACAATCATAAAACACTTTAGTCTGCACAATCAAGAAATCATGAAGATTTCAACTGAATACATAAAACTGAAACTAACACATACTTTCATACATCTATTCACTTGGCTAAATTCACAATTATTTACCCTTAGGAGCAATTTATTTTCTGATCACATAACATATAAATATTAACAAGGAAATTTTAACTACACCTTGTAAATAATTTACTAACACTTGCACTACTACTTTCCTTCTTTCTTCTAACATTTCTAATCTCAAACAAAACTATTCGGGATGCTAGCATATCATCTACTATTTCATCTACTAATTGAACACATAACAACTATTTACAACTAATAACAGGGTAACATATCAATTTAATCAAATATGCTTTACTACTACACATATTTATCATAAAAAACTAAGCAATTCATAGTGGTTTAAGTTTAGGCAATCCTATTGTGGATTAAATAAATATCTTAAACCATCGCTCTGATACCAACTTGAAACGCCCTGAAACCGTGGTCAATTTTTTTTTTTAATACTTTAAAACACTTTAAACATTGTCCTACAACTTATTTGTGTACATAATGGGTCCCCACATAACTGAAACTATTAAAGTGCAGCTTAAAACAAACATCACCAAAATCGGTAAGTACCCGCCGGGTAATAAGGTTACCCGCCGGGTAAAGAGGAAAGCAGCGAGGTAAAACCCTTAGCAGCCGGGTATAATTCAAAATACGGTAACAGAAACAAACTCATTTTTGAACACCCTTTTACCAGCCGGGTACGGCTTGTACCCGCTGGGTACTTCAGGTTAGCAGCCAGGTAACCCACCCAGCAGCTGAGTAATTCTACCTGATTCCAGGCCTGCACAAACTCAAAACAAAATACGAATTTCAAACATGCATAACTTCTTACTCGTTAAGAGTTTTGACCTAAAATTTTGCATGCACCTTACATACAACATAATAAAGCTTTTCCTTTTTACACTTTTCCAAAATATGCTTTAACTCAAAATATGGACCGTAATCCAATTTATGACCATTTTCGGCACTTTTTCTTGACATGTCAAAACACAAACCACTTGGTTTCTAACTTTCACACTTTACTAACATTTTCTACTATACATCTGATACTTAAGCCAATAGCAACAAGTGTCATATTTGTACCATGGCTTGTTTTGACGCTTTAACTCATTCAATGCCCAAATGGACACCTTTTGACCCATTTCTCATTTCAACAATACTTTGACTCTTTCATTTGCTACTTTCATACATACCTGGTCATTTTAATATGGTTGACTATAAGTCAACACTCAAGTCGACCAAAGCCTTCTATTGGACACTTAACCATGTTTTATCACTTACCATTCATGACATATGCTATACTACTAATCACATACTTTCATCTTTCACTTTGACTTTGCTAAGTCAAAGACATACATTTCTAATCTTTAATCACTTTACACTTTAACTAATTTGTATCATAAAACTCATTTTGGGCGATTTACACAATGACAATCATAACGATAATTCAAAAGAGTAAGAAGCTTGTCTAACCATAAGCAAGCTCCATTCCACACTATATTCTTGCAACCATTATCTACTCTTCCTAGCCCATTGGTTCAACCAACCCAAGTACCTACAACATAAAACACTGAACGGAGTAAGCATAAAGCTTAGTGAGCATATGATTATCTAGTCAATTTATTTACAAATCAAGAACAATGCATTATTATAACCACACCAATAATAAGCAAAGTATAGAAGTTTCTTCCCTTCTTGAATTCACTTTCACTTTCACTTTCACTTTCACCTTCACTCTTGCTTTCGCTTTCACTTTCATATGTGCACATAACTCGTGATTGTACTAGCTAATATCTAACTAGCTAGTCTAATCATGTTCTAGCTAATATCTAATTAACTAGACTAATCACAATTTAGCCAACACAAGTTAGCTACTAATCACGGCATGGCTAACCTCGGTCAACCATTCTAATCACAACATGGCTAACATGAGTTAACCATTTTAATCACATGAATCTTTTCATATCATTAAAGCTAATCATTAACACTTTACACAATTAGGTGAATCTCTTGCTCGGAAGCAATCCGATTCACTTAATGAATATCTAGTTACTTTCATATAACTCACCTTGATGAATTGAACAACTTGTGGCTAATTGATCAATTGAAGATGGCACGTCTTTAACACCTAATACATATACATACAACACAATTAAGAACAACTAATAACACTTTCACTAATAATCATCTAACATCTTTTTCTTGCTTTAATTAGCTTTCTTTTACTTTAACTAAGCTAGCTAGTTACACTTTCACAATTCTTATCATATTATATAATTCTTTCATTTACTAATCATTTGTGTTATCACTCACTCATGAAATCATAATCACCTCTAGTTAAACTAATCAATTTCATCTTTCATATTCATGATCAATCTTTAATTCAAACACTTTTCATAAACATACTAACTCATGATTCAATTATCAAACTTTCTACTTTAATTTTTTGTTCTATCATCATAATCATACTCTATTAACACCATTAGTAACATCTTTAAGCTTGTTACATAAATTCTCAAAGATTTAACAAAACCCTTGAAATTACTCAAGAACACTAATCATGAATTCATCACTTTTATTATGTAATATGGTTACTAATGATCATAATAACACTAACTAACATCAAACTAATCAATTACAAATCCCAATTTCGGATTAAAACTCACTAATCAACCAAAACCCATGAAAACCCATTTCTAGGTTAAAATCATGAAGAATACTTACTTTCTTGATGTTAGGAATGATCAAAAGATGATGATTATGATTTCTCTAGCTTGAATAGAAGATTAGAAACTGATTTTGGTGTTAGAGAATAGTTCCTGCGATTTTCTCTAATTCTTGAAATATGTCTGGAATGTTTATGGAATAATAAGGAGATAAACATATACATGTACGTACATATCTATATGTTTCTATATCAATTTATTCCCCGTACTTATCATTGTCTGGAACTTAAAAACCGACTTACAATTATTATTATTATATATTACTTAAAACAATAATAATTTAAAACAATTATTTTCACTTTTACCAAAATAATATTTTTGGATTTTGGGGTGTTACATACTTGACTGCCTCTCGGTCGGACATTGTGTTCGCTGTGTCAATCTGCTCAAGATTTGAAGCTAAGCCCAAGGTTTCTCATATGAAGGCGGTGAAGCGAATTTTGGGATATCTTAACTATAGACCAACACTTGGTCTATGGTATTCGAATGAGAAAACGTTTGCTCTCACTGCCTATTCGGATTCTGATCATGGTGGCTGCAATATTGATAAGAAGTCAACAACAGGTGGATGTCAATTTCTCGGATCGCGTTTGGTTTCTTGGCAGTGTAATAAACAGACTACGGTTTCTACTTCTACAGCGGAGGCCGAGTATGTTGCTGCTGCTAGTTGCTGCTCCCAGGTTCTGTGGATTCAGCATCAACTACGTGATTACATGTTACTTCTTACCATGACTCCTATTCATATTAATAACACGGCTGCTATATCTATTACACGCAATCCCGTACATCACTCTAAGACTAAGCACATAGAACTTAGGTTCCACTTCATACGGGATTGCTATGAGAAACACCTTATAGACCTTTTCCACATAGACACCCTTAAGCAAAACGCCGACCTGTTCACAAAAGCTTTTTCGCGTGCTCGATTTGATGAACTGGTCAATATGATTGGTTTAAGGTTCTTTAAATCTAAAAAGTAACATTTGGACTTGGTTTGTTTCTTAAATTTTGTGTTAAAAAAAAATTGCAACAGCCACTTTTTATACTTGTTAGTATTAAAGAAAACGCAAAGTTGGTACATTCATAAAAAGACGTTCAGTTGTGTCTGTAAACAACTAGGGAGATGATAGTACATTAGGGAGCATGCACAAAATTGAAATTTTAAGGTTTATCCTTGATGTATCAGTACCTTTATCTAGCATACTTACTACAGTTTTTATAAATTTAGCTTCATCATCTGATGTACTGGTAGGCATGATACACACCGGTCTCTGGGTTATTTAGAAGTAACTAAAATACATGTCTATAATCTTGTGGTAAACACCTTGGGATGTACGACTCAATGTCTTAATTCCTTAACGTAGCTTGACATACTTCTATCTTTGGAATTCTTATCTGAAATCATTTGGGGGTCTATGCTGATGGTTTTCTTTGTTGCGCGTAAGTGCAGACCTTGTCTCCATCAATATAAACTCAAAACTAAGCAAACGTGAGTCAATGCACTTGCAAAGTCTTAAATCTTAAGATACCGAACATGGTCGCCACAAAATTTGGTTTGAATGTGATTGGTTTTGCTTACACCTGAATCAAGATTATGTTGCTCTGCTGTACATCTGTACAGACCTGTCATCGCTGGCTTGATTCTTAAAAATGATCTTCTTATATCTATTATGAATATGGAAACTATGTTCTTGTCTAGGTTACAGGGGTATGTCTATGGTGGAAACCACAGAGAAATATTCACACTAACAATAAATGGTTAGCCCACAGTCACGGATATAACATGTTTAAGTGGACAAATAATACCAGTAATCGTCTTGAAATAAATTTTATCAGAGGTGTTTTAAATATGCTAAGAAAATTTAAAGTGGGCAAATATACTGATAATCGAGATAACACTTACTATTTGCTAATAATTGCATGTTATCTTAATATGATCCCTTAGCAAACTAAACAACTACGTCACCAAAAAGAAAGTTAACTTAGGTCTTATTTTATTTTGCTAATTTTATTGTTTGCTGTATTTTATTTTCACAAGTCCTTAAGTTACTATCGAATCGGGTTACGGGTTAATGCTTGAAATTAAAATAAAAAAATTCACTTTTTGACCCATGCGACATAGCCTATGTCGCAGCCCATTCCGAGGCTTATGTCGCTTGCTATGTCGCTAGGTAGGGTTGCGGTATAAATACCAACCCCGGTTAGGCCTGTGCAAAGTGCTAGAACCGAACCGCGAACCGTGAAACTACAAATATTAGAACCGAGAACCGTACCGTAGAGAAGCGGTTCGGTATGGGACGGTATGGTTTGCCGATTCTCACGTTTCGAACCGTGTTTTGCACACCCCTAATGTAACACCCCCGAAATTCACTGTTTTGCGGAAGCATAGTTTGGGGTGTTACTAATTAAATATCACAGCACAAAGATAAAGCAAACGACCTCTAAATGAGACGTTTTGTAAATTAGTACATTCCATAGATATAATGTTTGAAAACTTAGTGTTTTCGTATACAAAATGTAGTTTCCCCTAGAGTCCACGCGTATAGCGGGAGATTCTATTACATAATCGTAATTTACAAAAGATAATGCTAAGAATCTCCGTTAATGCAGTTGGGTTGAAATCATGCGACCCTAGCAAAATCCTGGAGTAATCCTACTCCATCCTGGTACCTGAGAAAACATGCTAAAAAGTGTCAACCAAAAGGTTGGTGAATCTCACAGGTTTGTAAGTAATATCGGCTTTGAACACGAGATTTCATTAGTAGTGCCCGTAGGCGTAAAATCAGCCATTGCAATCCAGCAATCGAAAGATCAGTATTTGCAATCCAGCAAATGTAAATAAATAAGTTTATACCGTTGCCATGAGGCTCATAATCGAAGCTTAACCCGTAATAATATGTTTGCTCCCGTGACATGCTCGTAAGTGAGCAAGCATCAGTAACGAATAAGTTGTCACCCGTTTATACGTGTAAATCGGTACGTGGCAGCGCTACTGCCCCGGGTGGGGAGGGTCATTTCCCTAATGGATCCATTAACTACTGTTCGCGCTTAAGTCCATAACTAACGATATATGATGGAGAGACTTCTGTAAATAGTAACAACTCATGCAATTCCGTTTGGTATAGTAAACAGTTTAGTACTTATGTTCAAGAAAAAGTAGTAGCATGTATCTCCCCCAATAAGATAAAACAGTAAAAGTGGGGCCGTAAGACTCACCTGAGTCTTTGCAAGTACGTTTATATCAATAAACGAGTAAGTAATATCAACTGTAGGTTCTCCGAACCCGTAACCTTCAAATGCCTAAACATATAAAGTTAAATAAGTAGATGTCTCGCAAGACCATCTAGGCTAGTTGTTTACACAACTCATTATGTCCAAGTGTTTGTTTAGTAATCCGTTTGTAGTTTGAAAACAAATATGGCCCGTTGGTGACGGTTTGTAATAATGATTCAAAGCGTTATCATTTATAACGCAATTTAGTGTAATTGTAATTGAAAGTATGCTCTATGACGTTTGTTAAGTCGTATGACATAAGTATTTGAAGTTGTGTAAGTTCGACACTTAGTAAAATCTGACTTTTCAAGGTTCTGGTTTGTGCGACGTAGCATGCGACGTAGCATGCGACGTAGGGTGCGACGTAGGGAGGTACGTCGCATGATGCGACCTTCGCAAATCAATGCGACGTAGGTTCGGTTTGCGACGTAAAAGTCTACGTCGCTATGTGCGACGTCCGCAAGTTAATGCGACGTAATAGGCTGCGTCGCTAGTGCGACGTTGGGATTTTTGTGCGACGTAGGCCGCGACGTCGCTAAATGCGACGTTGGCCACAAAATGCGACGTTTTGAGCTACGTCGCAGAAAGTCCAGCGTCTCTGCGACGTAGCGGTCTGATCGGAATTTGGTGGCCGGAAAATCGGTCGAAAAGCTTCCGTTCGGTTCAAATCTTTTACCCAACCCATTTTTGGACATTTTAAGCATATATAAACCATAAAAACGTAAAAATGAGTAAAAACGGAGAGTTTCGGGTTTTGTCGGGAACTTACGATTTGCCGAAATGAAATTCCGGAAAGATAGGATTGTAGATCGCGAAGTGGTGAACGTTTTTCTCTAAAGAGGTGGTATGATCCGGCGTCGTTTAGTATGTTTATTTTGCGGTTTTGTAAGATTTTTGGTGATGAAATGGGTTTAGTGGTTGGGAGTAAAAGAAAGAGAGAGAGAGAAAATAGAGAAGAAAATGAAAGAGAAGGTGGGGAAATGGGAGGTTATCCTCCCATTTTCCGGTCCCCGCACCCCGTGCGGTGTTCATTTTCTCCGTCATTTAGGCGTTATATCAAGCAGTTATATTTTTAAAAGGTGACGAGAATGTTTTAAATGAAATACCTTGAATTTAATTAATTATAAAAACATTTGTCGAAGTATTAAAATTCTTAACTCGTGTTTAATATGTATTCGTTAAATTATTTAAATTGTCGTCGCGGTATTAAAAATAATGTTTGTTCGCTGTGTATTTTATATAATAAAATACGTTCTCATTATTTAGGTAAGTTTCTGTCACCAACGTCAAAATAATTGTGTCGGACTCCGTCCGGTTAATTCGTACGATTTATCCAAATCGTGTATAAACACACATATATATATAAATCAACTTATATATATACAAATAGAGCCTGTAATTAGTCCTATTACATACTAATTACAACTAGTTACAATCAATTAGGCATAAATAATTATCCTAATTTAGCAGGTGTTACATTCTCCCCTTGTTAAAGAAATTTCGTCCCGAAATTAGCTTGAGTGCACGGACGGTGCGTTGTCTGGGAAGAGATGTGGGTATTTCTGTCGCATTTGGTCTTCCCGTTCCCAGGTGAACTCAGGGCCGCGCCTAGAATTCCACCTGACTTTTACTATGGGAATACGACTCTGTTTCAATTGCTTGACCTCTCGGTCCATGATTTCCAAAGGTTTCTCGACGAAATGAAGTTTATCATCGATCTGAATTTCGTCGAGCGGTATAATCAGCGTCTCGTCAGACAGACATTTCTTCAAGTTAGAAATGTGGAATGTGTTGTGTACGCTGCTAAGTTCAGCAGGAAGTTGCAGGCGATATGCCACTGGACCAATCCTTTCAAGGATTTCGAATGGTCCGATATATCTAGGATTTAGTTTGCCTCGTTTCCCGAATCGAATAACACCTTTCCACGGTGCCACTTTGAGAAGTACCTTGTCTCCTACCTGGAACTCAAGATGTTTGCGTCTCACGTCAGCATAGCTTTTCTGACGGTCACGTGCGGCTTTCAGCCGGTTTTGAATACCAACGATTTTCTCAGTAGTTTCTTGAATGATTTCTGGACCCGTGAGTTGGGATTCTCCTAACTCAGTCCAACAGACAGGTGATCGGCACTTACGTCCGTAAAGTGCCTCGAAGGGTGCAGCCTTTATGCTGGTATGATAACTGTTGTTGTACGAAAACTCACACAACGGTAAGTGATTTTCCCAAGAAGTACCGAAGTCGACTACGCAGGCTCGTAGCATATCCTCCAGTGTTTGAATAGTTCGCTCGCTTTGGCCATCGGTTTGCGGGTGATAAGCAGTACTCATATCCAGACGAGTACCAAGAGATTTCTGTAGCGATTGCCAAAAGTTAGAAGTAAAACGGCTGTCCCTATCCGAGATGATCGAGATAGGTACACCGTGTCGCGAGATGATTTCTTTGACATAGATGCGAGTCAGACGCTCCATCTTGTCGGTTTCCTTGATGGCCAGAAAATGAGCAGATTTCGTGAGACGGTCCACGATCACCCAAATGGTATCGCAACCACTCGAAGTTTTTGGTAGTTTGGTAATGAAGTCCATGGAAATCTGTTCCCATTTCCATTGAGGAACTTCAGGTTGTTGGAGCAACCCCGAGGGTCTTTGGTGTTCGGCCTTGACTTTGGAACAGGTTAGGCATTTACTGACGTACAAGGCGATGTCGGCTTTCATGTTAGGCCACCAATACAACCCTTTGACGTCATGATACATCCTGGATATAGTTTGGGGTGTTACTAATTAAATATCACAGCACAAAGATAAAGCAAACGACCTCTAAATGAGACGTTTTGTAAATTAGTACATTCCATAGATATAATGTTTGAAAACTTAGTGTTTTCGTATACAAAATGTAGTTTCCCCTAGAGTCCACGCGTATAGCGGGAGATTCTATTACATAATCGTAATTTACAAAAGATAATGCTAAGAATCTCCGTTAATGCAGTTGGGTTGAAATCATGCGACCCTAGCAAAATCCTGGAGTAATCCTACTCCATCCTGGTACCTGAGAAAACATGCTAAAAAGTGTCAACCAAAAGGTTGGTGAATCTCACAGGTTTGTAAGTAATATCGGCTTTGAACACGAGATTTCATTAGTAGTGCCCGTAGGCGTAAAATCAGCCATTGCAATCCAGCAATCGAAAGATCAGTATTTGCAATCCAGCAAATGTAAATAAATAAGTTTATACCGTTGCCATGAGGCTCATAATCGAAGCTTAACCCGTAATAATATGTTTGCTCCCGTGACATGCTCGTAAGTGAGCAAGCATCAGTAACGAATAAGTTGTCACCCGTTTATACGTGTAAATCGGTACGTGGCAGCGCTACTGCCCCGGGTGGGGAGGGTCATTTCCCTAATGGATCCATTAACTACTGTTCGCGCTTAAGTCCATAACTAACGATATATGATGGAGAGACTTCTGTAAATAGTAACAACTCATGCAATTCCGTTTGGTATAGTAAACAGTTTAGTACTTGTGTTCAAGAAAAAGTAGTAGCATGTATCTCCCCCAATAAGATAAAACAGTAAAAGTGGGGCCGTAAGACTCACCTGAGTCTTTGCAAGTACGTTTATATCAATAAACGAGTAAGTAATATCAACTGTAGGTTCTCCGAACCCGTAACCTTCAAATGCCTAAACATATAAAGTTAAATAAGTAGATGTCTCGCAAGACCATCTAGGCTAGTTGTTTACACAACTCATTATGTCCAAGTGTTTGTTTAGTAATCCGTTTGTAGTTTGAAAACAAATATGGCCCGTTGGTGACGGTTTGTAATAATGATTCAAAGCGTTATCATTTATAACGCAATTTAGTGTAATTGTAATTGAAAGTATGCTCTATGACGTTTGTTAAGTCGTATGACATAAGTATTTGAAGTTGTGTAAGTTCGACACTTAGTAAAATCTGACTTTTCAAGGTTCTGGTTTGTGCGACGTAGCATGCGACGTAGCATGCGACGTAGGGTGCGACGTAGGGAGGTACGTCGCATGATGCGACCTTCGCAAATCAATGCGACGTAGGTTCGGTTTGCGACGTAAAAGTCTACGTCGCTATGTGCGACGTCCGCAAGTTAATGCGACGTAATAGGCTGCGTCGCTAGTGCGACGTTGGGATTTTTGTGCGACGTAGGCCGCGACGTCGCTAAATGCGACGTTGGCCACAAAATGCGACGTTTTGAGCTACGTCGCAGAAAGTCCAGCGTCTCTGCGACGTAGCGGTCTGATCGGAATTTGGTGGCCGGAAAATCGGTCGAAAAGCTTCCGTTCGGTTCAAATCTTTTACCCAACCCATTTTTGGACATTTTAAGCATATATAAACCATAAAAACGTAAAAATGAGTAAAAACGGAGAGTTTCGGGTTTTGTCGGGAACTTACGATTTGCCGAAATGAAATTCCGGAAAGATAGGATTGTAGATCGCGAAGTGGTGAACGTTTTTCTCTAAAGAGGTGGTATGATCCGGCGTCGTTTAGTATGTTTATTTTGCGGTTTTGTAAGATTTTTGGTGATGAAATGGGTTTAGTGGTTGGGAGTAAAAGAAAGAGAGAGAGAGAAAATAGAGAAGAAAATGAAAGAGAAGGTGGGGAAATGGGAGGTTATCCTCCCATTTTCCGGTCCCCGCACCCCGTGCGGTGTTCGTTTTCTCCGTCATTTAGGCGTTATATCAAGCAGTTATATTTTTAAAAGGTGACGAGAATGTTTTAAATGAAATACCTTGAATTTAATTAATTATAAAAACATTTGTCGAAGTATTAAAATTCTTAACTCGTGTTTAATATGTATTCGTTAAATTATTTAAATTGTCGTCGCGGTATTAAAAATAATGTTTGTTCGCTGTGTATTTTATATAATAAAATACGTTCTCATTATTTAGGTAAGTTTCTGTCACCAACGTCAAAATAATTGTGTCGGACTCCGTCCGGTTAATTCGTACGATTTATCCAAATCGTGTATAAACACACATATATATATAAATCAACTTATATATATACAAATAGAGCCTGTAATTAGTCCTATTACATACTAATTACAACTAGTTACAATCAATTAGGCATAAATAATTATCCTAATTTAGCAGGTGTTACACCTAAGTGTAGAACCGGCCAGAACCGAACCGAACCACAAACCGTGAAACTACAAATATTAGAACCGAGAACCGTACCGTAGAGAAGCGGTTCTGTACGGGACGATACGTTTTCGGTACGGTTTGCCGGTTTTCACGGTTCGAACCGTGTTTTACACACCCCTAATCCCGGTCGCAGTAAATGTTACTTTTCCTCTGCGAGATAAATTCATTAATAGCGACACAAAAACTCGAAACTGCGACATAAGCGGCTGCGGTGGTTTTTGATTTTGATTTCGATCGTTCGGTGTTTTTCTTGCCAATCGACCACTCGATTCTTGTTCCCCAACTTCTACTCGATCCATAGGTACTAATTTCACCCCTTTTCACCGTGTATTTATTAGTTAATCATCGATTAAAGGTTACGGTTTTTGGGGTTACTATAACGCCCCTCATTTAATACAACAATATAATATTAAGTTTGGCGGAAGCGACTACTTGAAATACATATTCTATTAAGACCTGCTAGAAATTTTCGCAACCCTTTATACAATATGTTTAACTACTAAACAAACATAGTTTAAATGTTTACAAGCCCGGGGCATTATATACTATAAAACATTATTTATTACAAACTGGATCAGAGTTGCAAGTTTCAAACATTCCCAGCATCAAAACGTCCCTTCCTGGCTACCCACATAATTAAACATAACCTGCAGGAAGTAAATTGAGGGATTAGCACGAAGCTAAGTGAATGAATAATCAACTACAATTCAATTTAGCTAGCAATCTGTTCACAATCAATAATGCAACAAATATCGTCAAGAGGAACGGTGGTTCCTAAGGACCCTGTTCCGGGTGGCCCCATCAGAACACTTAAATCAACTGTAGGCCAAAACAGTGATTAACCGCTAACTAAATGCTAATCTCTATCAACACATGTACGCAACCCTGTGTTGACCAACATTAGCAATCAAGTCCAACCGACAATCTAGTTGACCTCTGTATTCATCAATCAAGCTCACAGGCTAATCAAACCACCAATCAAATGGCATATCATTTCCAAGTTAACATTCTATCAATAGTAATCCTATAATTACTGATTGAAATCAAACTGACACAACCAAATCAAACTATGAGTTTCAAATCCACTCACCTGATTCGTCTCAGTTACTTACTCAGCAGTTTTATCTCGTTGAGCCCTGGGATTATCTGAGAACATAAAATCAATCATAAGTTAGTAATTTGTTTTCAACTAATGGTACTTATGTAATTAAACACATTACATAAGTAATCACATTGTTAATCAATTCCAAACATAAGTAACAATAATATCTTTCTACAAAAGTGCCACTAAAACATCAATAAAGTGCCACTAAAGGAATATTATATACAATACTCAGTCGACGTTAAACTTCTTTACTAAGTCTCATAACTCATTAGAATTATCCACATTATAACATATATTTTCAATGGATAAGTGCCACTAAAGTACCACCTAAATGCCACTAAAGGAATATGACATAAGAAGTGCCACTAAAAACACCATCTTCCAAACACTTATGCATTTTCAAAATTTGCAAAACTCATCAAATTTATTCATTCAAACGCGATCCGGCAAAGGGTGGTGGGATCGCGTTCGTCAGTTAAAAAAGTTCTGTGATGAAATTTCACATGGTAACGCGATCCGTGTAACATGAGCTGGATCGCGTTCCCAAGAAGAAAAAGTTCTGTAACCGTTTTTCATATAGCAACGCGATCCAGGCAAAGGGTCAGGATCGCGTTCTTACGCGTTTCAGCTCAGGTGCAGACCTGCAAACACACAGCTCAACCCATTTTCTTAAACCAACATTATAATCACTTGATTCTCAGTTTTGAAGTTACAATTCACTCAAATACTACCATATATGCATACCAAAGCATCATTCAAGCTTCAATTCACATATACTTCAATAATTTGCATGATCACACTCAAAACTCAATTCAAATATTCAAACACTTACCTCTTAATATTAGAACAAGATGATTATGATGATTAGATAGCTAAGATCAAGATCAAAATCAGCTCAAGATCACAACAAACTCTTTGATTCACTTGATTTCTAGCTTTAGGGTTTAAGGGCTTTGAGAGTTTTAGGTTTTGGACAAATAAGGAAAGTAAGAACTTTCCTAAAAGGGAAAGGTATTTAAGTCGGTTAACTTTTACACCGACCCGCATCCACTTAAAACTAGTCCCTTTTCAATCTATTGTCTGGAACCTAAAAACCATTTGCGAGAAACTTCTTTTATTGCACCGTCAACTATAGTAAATTAAAACAAACAATAATTTACTAAGCACAATAAGTCCTGAGGCTTATTTAACTAAGTTTCGCAATTTAAACATATTTATCAAATAATTTCTAATACGATTAAATGTATCAATTTAAAATTAGAAATTACCGGACCAAAAGAGAGGATGTTACAGTTACGGTTTTTGAGGTTACGGTTTTTGGGTAAATTGAACGTGAAAACGAGTGATTTATATGGTAAATGTTACATTTTCGTGTTCGTGGTTTGATGTCGTACCCTAGGGTATGGCTTGTTTTCGAAACCCCCAAATTTGAGGTTCAGGGTTTTTGGGTTTGGGTTGATGTTCGTCACTGCGACATAACCTGCGACATAAACTTTTATGTCGCAGGTTTCACGAAATTAATTTATGTCGCTGGCTACTGCGACTCAATTTTTATGTCGCTAATTTCATGCGCCACAACCCCTATGTCGCTTCATATCTGCGACATAATTCATGCGCCACATTTTTATGTCGCGTCTTTCAAATAAATTGATTAAATTCGAATTAATTGCCAAATGCGACATAACTCTGTCCGTCGCTACATTAAATTGCGACATAACCATCTATGTCGCATAGATTTCGAAATCAATTTCTTTTGAAGTTGATTAGTTTGGTTCGAACTGCATGCTGCTACTGCTAACTGTCGTCAAGCTTTTTCTGTCAACTTTTATACAGCAATGGCAGGAGATTTCTTTCTGTTCAAAACTGCTTAGGATACACCGTGTTCACTGCTTCTGCCTAAAGGATCCTCTGTAACACCACTCTACGACTTCAAGGCTTACCTTCCAGTCGTGGAGTCTTTTGTGTTTTCTGGTGTTTTGAGAGCTTCAACATCATGCTCGATCATTGGGATATGATGTCCTCGCATTCATTGGAAGCTCATGTCGCCTAGTCTTTTGAGTTTAGAAACTAGGGTTATAGCACTTGAGTCCGTAGCTGTGGTTTCGGGGGAGTTAGGCATATGAGCCATAGTCACACCACCTAGGATTTCTACCGAGTCACAGATATATAATGTAACCGATAAAATGTAAATATTTTTGGTAATATCAATGCAACAACACGTTTTGATTATGCATTTGTAGTTAAAAGCAGAATGTGAACATGACTTGTGTTTCTTTGTACTGTTAACGCTAACGTTTGATAAGTTTTACTGTGATATTGTTTATAATACAGTTATGGAAGAAAACAAGGTTATGTGGGAGCCGCGTCATAATATCGTGGCAAACTTAGATGATTCAAAGGATTCAGCCGCCGATTATCGGCCGATGGTAGGTTTTCTCCGACGATCCCGCATTTTCCATGCTATCACAAGGACTACCACCATATATTTAGATCATGTGGAGGCATTATGGAATAATGCTGTGATCAATTCTAATCTCCCATATCCGCGGATTATCTCGACGGTCAATGATGAACAGATTATCTTGTCTGAGCAGATTATTAGGGATTTTTTCCAGCTTGCCGATAATTCCGACATGCCTGTTCTGTTTGGTAATCAGTTTATTACTGGAGGCTTGCATTGAATTGGTTATCCTGGAGTTCCGACTTCTCAGTACCGAAAGGCGAATCAGCCCAAGGTCTGGAGATATCTGATGCACGTGATGATCGTGTGTTTATCTGCTCGCAAGGATGGGCTCGACGGGATGAGCCACTCTACAGTCTCTGCTATGTTAGCTTTGATCTACAACAAGCCCTTCAACTTTTCTGGTTATATTTTCAAGGCTATGGTGGATAACGTCAACGCCGGGGACAAGCGTTGGAATCTCTATCCACGCTTTGTCGAGCTATTTCTTTATCATTTTATTCCTGGTCTTCCGACGGACGTGCGCAATCGTGTACGTCCAACACCGATGAACGTCCGAATCTGGACGGTTTGTACTCAGGGGGCCGCGCGAATGAAAATTTTCCATTATTTGGGCATGTGATTAATGAGGCATACGTTCCTCCAGCAGATGACGGTTATACGGATGTTGCTCCTGCAGCTCATCAGGCTCCTGTTGCAGCTCCACAACAACCAGAGCAAATTTTTGTAGATGTTCCTATCCAACCTGAGAATCTTTAGGTTGATGACTTATTACAGGACATTGATGCGTACCAGCCACAAGATATACAAGAATCGGCCGGTGATGATTTGGATGGTGGTTCTACACCTGCTACTTCTCCGGGCATCGTCCCGCGTGATTCTGAGCTGCCAAATATTCAGCGCCATCACCCACGATGCTTTAAGCATATTCAGAGGCGTATTCGCCAGGGTATGGTATATGTTTGCCCAGAGACTGGAAAAAGGGTTAGAGAAGATGACCTTCTCGACGAAGATTGGGTTCCTCCCCAGACTGCTCATCGTACTTCTGCTTCTGCTACTGCTGCAACCTCCAGCTCAAGGCCAAGGGTTGAGGCCCCATGGGCTGATCTACCTGTGCAACCTCAC
The DNA here is from genome assembly GCA_949592205.1 of Helichrysum umbraculigerum. NCBI lineage: Eukaryota > Viridiplantae > Streptophyta > Magnoliopsida > Asterales > Asteraceae > Helichrysum > Helichrysum umbraculigerum. The sequence continues at coordinate 44,385,277 of CATIUR010000007.1, forward strand.
CCTTCTGTTATTGAAGAGCTGCTAAAGAGATTGGATGCCATGCAACATACTCTGGATTCTTAAGCATCGGTCTTGGAAGCTCAAGCTGCGCAAATCAAGGATCTGGAGAAGACAACAGCTTTGGTTCCGGATTTACAATCTAGGGTTTTAGAGTTAGAATCCCTAGCTGTTGTTCCGGGGGAGTCAGGCCTGCGTGCCATTGAAACAACACCTAGGACTTCTGCCGGGACACAAATAGATGATGTAACGGATGATGTACCTATTTCTGATATTAATGAACCTTTACGTTTGGATTATTTCTCTGTTACTGATATTCCAGGTCAGCCGAGACCGTTAGCTGTGGATTATTCTCACGCAGATTTATCATTTATCCTGCGTATGGTTAATGAGGAAGGTTCGACGGCTGAACCTGATTTTGATTTTCAAGCAAATGATGATGTATCTGTTGAAGAGGAGGAGCTAAATTCCGATGAATTTTATGACGATGCTCCTGTTGATGATGCTCCAGTTATCGAGAGTGATTCCTTTGAGGATGAGGCAGAGCCTGCTAGTACTTCTCAAAGTCAACCGACAACTCCTCAAGCAGAGCCTACACAAGAGACTGAACATTCAGAGTTTATTCCAGAACCTGAGACATCAGCTACTGAAACAGCTGAAGAAAAAACTACGAGATATGCTTCATGGTGGCCTCATGGTAGAACTCCCAAACCTGCACCGGTTACCTGCAAATCATATAAGGTTCATGGAGACTATACTGGAATTATTAAAAGCTGGAAAGTACAAAAGGCTAGGTTTATGATCAAGCGAATTGATGGCGTTCAGTATTTTAAGCGTTCACTCAAAAGATTAAGGACCTTGCCGAAAGGAGAGATAAATCGTCTAGCTCAATTGAAATTAATCAACCCTCATGAGGATGACGATGTTGAACATATTCAAACTATTCTGCGCCGTGAGGTTAAAACCAAAAGATACAAGTTTATCAAACCGACGCTGGGTACAAAGTATATATTCAAGAAGAAATTGGATCCGACAACCATGCAGCCGGTCGTTAAAGTTCATTATCCACCTGCTGATTGTTTGACTGAGATTCCTCTGGAAACAGTTCCCTACAATTTTCTACGTAGATTTCACTATTGGGAACTTGATCCTCATACTGGCGAAGCTGTATTTATATATGTACCAGAGTTAGAGCCGGAGCCAGAGTTTGGAGGTTTGTGGGGCTTGAAGAAAGCTGAGTTCAGGGTATTCGATCCAATGAGTTTGATCAATCTATCTGATAAGGATTTGAGAAAACTCTTCGACAATCGGATTCGATACAACGAACAAAACCTCTTCAATAAAAGGCTGGCACTTCAGTTCCAGAGGATCGTGGATGTATGTGTTACACATGGGATTCACGCCGGTGGCAAGTTTCCCGCAGGCTGGGTATGATTGAAGATTTTCGAAGACCAAGCTGAAGACACGGTGGAGTTTGTTGATGCATCTTAGTGTGTCTGTCAGTTGGTCTCAGTCTGTAATGTGTTCGTTATGTAATTACTATAGTTTAGACGTTTGTATTTATATAAGTAATTACATATTTTGTTTTAGGCGACACAGCCTGTGTCGCAGTTGCGACACAAGGCTTTGTGTCGCATGAGTCAACTTGGCGACATAAGTTGTGTCGCATGAGTCGGTCTGGCGACACAGCTTGTGTCGCAAGAGTCAGTTTAGGTTTTCGGTATAAATAGTTGACTTTGGCTCATTTGTTAAGGTTGACGAATTTGTGATCTCAGAGAGAGTTTTGTGAGGTATATTGTATTCAAAGCTGATTGGCTATTCGTATTAATATAATATCCTTTTGTGTTTGATTCGATTATTTGTTTTAACGTATTCATTATCAATCATTAGATTCCGCACTTTGATTGATTGTTAGGATTCGATTAGATCCGGTATAAGGGATCTACAAACAACACTTGTAACAGTTTTCTTTCCTCTTTTTTTTTTTTGAACAGTTGGTATTGATATTATATGGGATAATACACAAATAGGTCACTATACTTTACGAAAATGTTCATCTGGGTTACTAAACTTTAAAAATGTTCAAGTGGATCACTATACTTGTAAAAATGTTCAATTAGGTTACCATACTTTAGACATAGTTGCTATAGCCAAGATGACGCCGTTTACTAAACTTAAAAATGTTCAATTGGGTTACTATTTTTTTTAACCGAAATTAAGCAAAATAGGTGGGATGACACCAATCAACAAGTATAGTGATCCAATTGAACATTTTTAAAGTTTAGTAACCCAGATGAATATTTTCGTAAAGTATAATGACCTATTTGTGTATTATCCCATATTATATTAATTCAAGGCTATTGAGAACATAGTCAAAAGAAAGAGACATAAGAGGGCAAAACAAAGGGATCGAATTAAAACAACACCTAAACTTTATGTAAAAACACTTATCGGATTGCAACTCCAATCCACCCATGTAATTGATCGATTTTTGCATCTACTAAACACCTAAAGAAAAGATAGATAAAACTTGAATCTCGTCTATGATTTTAGCCACTGAAATTGCCACTCCTTTGAAGACTTTGTCGTTTCTCGACTTCCATATACACCAAATGGCAACCATAACAACCGCTTCAAATATGTTAGACACTTTGTCTAAAATTGGACCTGATGTGGTACCAACAACAGAGAACGACACCCTGGCACACACATCAGTTGTGAGTCGAGGCTCCACCATCGCATCGATTTGATTCTAATTTCTTTCGTAACCTCGAAATCCAAAAAAATGTGATGTTCTATTTCAGTTGAGTTATCACTGAGTGGACACAATAAAGAAAGTAAATATACACCCCTTTTGTCAAGATTAACGAGTGTGGGAATTCTTTCATTTCAAACCAGCCATATAAGAATGTTCACTTTTATTGGAAGCAATTTATTCTACGTGTGCGGTTGAACATCAGTAGAGAGAAGTTTCGAATCCACCAAAACTCTTAAGGACCTGCCTGTAAAAGAACCCGAGCTTTCCAAAGACCACCCCCAATGATCTCTGCCATCTACTAAACATTTTCCTTGGATGTCGAGCAATAAGGCATTCATCTCTTCAAGTTCCCTACCTCTTCTTATATCACGTCTCAATGACCATTGAGCATAACCATCTAACGAAAAGGGCAGCTGCTAATTCAAAGACACGTCGCAGTCTAACTCTAACGTAAAAAGTCTCGGGTATTTGAATTTAATGGAGATGTACTAACCTAATAATCAAACCTAAATCGAGTAGCTTGACCGTTCCCAATCAATCTTTCGAACATTGAAAAAAGATCTATATTTGAGAGTTTTAGCTCCCATCCATAATTTACAATTGAACTCCAAACTCTCGCCCCACTAACTTTGTTATGGAAACTTTCAAAATTAATCATACCGCTCGGTCCATGTGATGAAACAATTACACTATTCCAGAGAGAGCATTCTTTGGGTAAGATTAATCTCCACCACCATTTAGCCAACAAAGCAAGGTTTCTAGCATATAGGCTTCCAATATTTAAGCCACCAAATTTAGAAGAAAATAACTTAATTCCAAGCAATCCATGAAATTTACCTATCTTCCGTCTATCCCCTCTAAAAGAAACCTCTACGAATCTTTTCTAAGTCTTTACACACTTTCAATGGAGCTTTGTATAAGGAGAAATAGTATAATGGCAAACTTTTAAGAACCGCTTTTATTAAAGTTAACCGACCCCGGAAAGATAGAGATGTGGCCTTCCAAATTGAAAGTTTGGAATTAAATTTATCTATAATTATAATCCAATTATGATACTCGACATATTAGTACCAACCGTAGACCCTAAGTAAATGGAAACGAAGTTGATTGACAAAAGAGATTACTCGCCATTCTATCAACTTCATTATAAGATACACTAATGCCAATCAACTTACTTTTCACCAAATTTACTTTCAAACTGGATGCTAAATTGAAACATCTTAGAATACGTAGTAAGTTTTTTGCATTGGAAAGAGACCACTCGCCAATAAAAATAGAATCATCGGCAAATTGAAAGTGTGTGATTGGCATATAATTGTTCGGTAACCACAATCCATGAAAAATATTCATTTCCCTAGCCTCCAACATAGTAGCATGAAGACCTTTCGCGACAATTAAAAAGAGAAATGGAGAAAGTAGATCTCCTTGTCTACCTCCTTTTTGGAGTTGAAATTCGATAGTAGGCAACCCATTAACAAATACCGAGGCACGTGCCGTATTTAGGTAACTTTTTATCCAATTTTTCCAACCCAATCTAAAGCCCATTTGACTCATAATAGAATCCAAAAAATTCCAATTTAACGAATCAATCAACATCTTTTTTCTTATCGATGAAAAGGATAGATTCATAGTAAAAATATCTCGATCTTGTGCGATCGAGGATTTGATTAAGATGGACTAAATAACGACTACCGCAACCACTATAAATCTTTGGTGTCAATTTGTGATATTTGTCTAACCCTAAATCTCTAATTATTTGCATTTACTTTGATTGTATTTGTTCGCAAATTATCTAATTATAAGTAAAAGATTAAAAGTTATTAATTAACCATAGATTAGTGATCCCCCTTTCTCACTAAGTTACAAACTTGAAACCAAAATAATTGGCGCACTATTTATTTCGGATGCTAATGAAATCAAAAAACTTTTTAGATGTAAAATTAAGGTCCTATAAACAACAGTTGTTTTAAGACAATTTGTTAGAAGAAGAAAAGGAACATGTCTAATAATACAAATGTATATTCATCTTTCTCGTATTAGCTTCTGCACGTATACAAATGGTATATTTGGTGTAGTGCATTCTAAAGAATTCTTGAAACTTACAGAGTTGGCAATTGAGATTTTAGTTTTAATAATGTAACACCCCAAAATCTGAGGTATTATTTTCATAATCGTAAATGTATTTATTATGGGGGTTTAAGGAATTGGTGAGTTTCAAAATTAAATTAAGATGTATTATGATTGAATTGTAGTGTAAAGGTGCAGAAATCAATGTAAGTAACACTAATTCAATCTAAAAGTGGATAGTTAAAATTGTGTGCCTAGTGATTAAGGTGGGTTTTGTCTAAATGATGATGGATTGTTGTTAATTCACCTTAATTACTTGTTAGAGATGTTGTTAGAATGCTATTAGTGAAAATTAAGGTAGTAAATCAAGTAGTTAAACACTTGAGCTAAAGGTGATCATGAGAATTATTATAGTTTTGTTGGTAAAATGATGAATATAATGAGTTATTATGAATTAGTGATAACTCAACGTAAAATTTTAGTTGGAAGAGTAGTATCATGATGATATAACGATGTTTAATCATAATCAAAGTGGTAGTGTAAGTGATCAAATAATTGAGTCAAGATGATCATGAAAAGTAAGGTTATGTATAGTTTGACTAAAAGCCAAACTTGATCAATCCAATGGGTGGTGGATTGATGATTATGATTTGTTGATTATGATGATTGTTAGTTGCTAAATGTGTTGTTGTATTGATGTGTTATATGTTAGGTGATCAAAAGACATGACATCAATAATCAAGTGTGAAATCGCATAATTTGCCTAAAAAGCAAAGGTGAGTGGTATGGGAGTTAAATAGGTAATGATTGTGTGATTCCGGATTGCTTCCGAGCAAGAGGTTCATACAATCAAGTGGAGTATGGCTTGTTTCTTATCCTGTTTCTAATTGTGATTATTTATGATGTTGTTATGGCACGTTATATTGAATACGTGCTAAGATGATTAGTGTTGACAGAACTTGTTGATATGTGGAAGATTATGTGGAATCAATAATGTGTTGTTGTATTGATGTGTTACATGTTAGGTGATCAAAAGACATGGCATCAATAATCAAGTGTGAAATCGCATAATTTGCCTAAAAAGCAAAGGTGAGTGGTATGGGAGTTAATGGGTAATGACTGTGTGATTCCGGATTGCTTCCGAGCAAGAGGTTCATACAATCAAGTGGAGTATGGCTTGTTTCTTATCATGTTTCTAATTGTGATTATTTATGATGTTGTTATGGCACGTTATATTGAATACATGCTAAGATGATTAGTGTTGACAGAACTTGTTGATATGTGGAAGATTATGTGGAATTATGTGGAATGAGCCTTTGTAGATATTTGTTGTTGATCAGATCGCTAACTGCGGTTAGTATAGAGTTGTTGATGAATATGTGTGTTGCACATGATGTTGTTACAGTATGCATACTATTGGCCGCAGAACCACGTAGAGATTAGCTAACTTCGGTTAGTATAGAGTTGTTGCTGGCATACATGTCGACGTGATATGGTGCTAAGTGATATTGGTCGTGGATCCGCATAGAAAATAGAGTAATCTCTACAATCGCTCAGTAGTTATCTGCCTAAGCATATATGTACTGTTAATATTTGCTATATGTTGTTGTTTTGTGGAATTATTCATTTAATTGCTCGTATGCTCACTAAGCGTTTTGCTTACCCCTTCAGTTGTTTTATGTTGTAGGTGCTTGATTTGGATGAACCAAAAGGCTATAATGAGTAAATTATGTTTGGTAGAAGTTAGTGTGGAATGGAGCTTACTTTTATGGTTAGATAAGCCACTCCTTCTTTTGAATTATCGTTGTGAAATGCCATTGTGTAAATCGTCCAAATAACATATTTTAGAGTCAAGTTGATGGTTAAATACGAAGCCTTGATATTGGTGGTATAATGTCCTTGACTTTGGAAAGTCAAAGTGGATAGTGGTAAAGTTGTATTGTTGTCGTTTTGTATGTGAAAGTCAAGGATAATGACAATTGTGTAAACTGTCATGTTTTAGTAATAATCAAGAAGGCTTGTGGTTAGGAAGAGATTTGGTAGAAGTATGGTTGATTGTGTTAAAGTTGACATTGAACATATTTAGTTGTCAAAAGAAAGTTGAAATCTGATGTCAAATGATTAATAGGTTGTTGATTTTGTTAATGGGTCAAATGTGTGTCAAAATGGGTCATAAATGAGTTAAACCGCTAAAATGAGTTGAAAGGTACATGGTCGTTATTTGCTATTATCGTTGGAGTTAAAATGGTAATAGAAATGGGTTGGTAAAAATTCGAGACCTGAAAGCGTGTGGTTTGCAAAATGACTTGTCCTCAAAAAGTGGTCAAAATGACCATAAATTGGTGACACGTCCGAATTCTTCGTTATTGTGAATTTTGAAAAAGTGTAAAAATGGAAATCTTCATTTTGGTATAGTGGAGGTGCCTGCAAAATTTCAGGTCCTAAATCTTAGCGACTAAAAAGTTATGCGCATCCGAAGTTCGTTAAAAATCTGAGTTGTGCAGGGCTGTGCAGACCAGGATCGCGGCGCGATCTGTGTAGATCGCCACGCGATCACTCACAATCACGGCGCGATTTAAGGTGGTCGCGGCGTGACATTTTGGAGTAAAATTTGAGTCGATAACAGAAGTGAGTTAGAGTTGCGAACAAATTAGTTGGCAGTGCGAAGAGGATCGCGAAGCGATCTATAGGAAATCGCGACGCGATTGGCAGAGATCGCGACGCGATTGTGTCCTGTGTCATGTAACACCCTAAATTTTAAAAGTATTATTGTGTTAAAAGTAAAAGTAATTATTTTAAGTTATTATTGTTTTAGGTGAAATAAAATAACTGTAAGTCGGTTTTAAAGTTCCAGACAATAGTAATTACGGGGAATGAAATTAAATGATTTATATTACATACACACATATAAGTCAGTTTCTTTTAGATACATATCCATACAATACGTACAGAGGAAGAAAAAGAAAGAAAATACAGGAAGAAAAAGGGAGAAGATGAAATCGAGTAAGAAACACGAAATCGAAGCTAGAAACATACGATTAATCACCCTTTGATCTTCTTTAACATGTGGTAAGTGATTGTTCTTCAATTTTATAACCTAGAAATAGGTTTTTATGAGTTTTAAGTGATTAGTGAGTTTAAATCCGAATTTAGAGTTTGTGTATGTTAAATTGGTGTTAGTTAAGCTCATTAATGATGATGATTAACCTAATTACAAGTTAGAAGTAAAGAACCCTAAATTGGTTAAGTGTTCTTGATGATCATGGTGATCATGATGATCATGAGAAGTTGTAAGGTGAAATAAGATGCTTAATTATGATTGAATTGATAAAAGTAAAGCTAATAGTGACTGTATTACTATTAATACAAGTTAAAAGTTATGAATTGAAATTACGTTTATTAGTGATGAAAGTGATTTTGTATAAATGTTTGAATAGGGTGTTAATTCACTCTAATTGTTAAGTTACGAAAGTTGTGATGATAATTAATCATTATTAAAGTAATAAGTTAAGTATGCAAGGTTTGAGTTAAAGATGATCAGGTAAAGTAAAATCATGTTTTGTTGATTAAAGATCAACTTGTAAGGGTAAAGAGTAATATTGATGATCAGTTGAAATTTGATCATCATGTGATGCTAAGTGTATTGTTACATTTATATGTTATATGATAGGTGATTGAAAGGTGTGAAGTCTCTAAGCAAGTGTTAAGTCGCCTAATCGTCTAAAAAGCTAAGGTGAGTAATATGGGGGTTAAACGGGTAAGGGTTGTATGTTCCGGATTGCTTCCGAGCAAGAGGTTCATACAACCGGTGGAAGTGTTATTTATGTCATATATTTGTTATTTATGTCATATATTATTGATTATGTATGTTGATACTAAGGTATGTGATATGAATATTTGTTAAGTGGTAAGTATTGAAAGAACTTGCAATATGTGAAAGTGATATTAATATATTGTTTCCATTACTTACTAAGTAAGTTGATGGATATATGGAAGAAATTAAGTGGAAGTTGTCTCCATGACATACTATGTAAGTATATGGATGATTTTGGAAGTAAGTAGTGACCATGACATTAGCTTGATGCTAGCCAAGTAATGATCATGGCATTACTTGAGATAAGATGTTAATTATTTATAATTAACATGTGGAAGTTGATAAGAGAATTGCCAAGTAAGTTCGTTAAGATAAAGTACACTAACTTGATAAGGTAAGAAAGTTCATAATATGTGTTTAGCGAAGTGGTACCATTGAACAATGGTGCATTAGTTTGATAAAGAAAAGATTTATGTATAAAGCGTTATTAGTAAAGTTTATGATTGTTGAATGATTGTTAGTGTATTATTCATTTAATTACTAGTATGCTCACTAAACTTTATGCTTACCCCTTTAAGTGTTTTATGTTGTAGGTGTTTGGTTCGGTTGAACTAATTGACAAGCATGAGTTGATTATGGTTGCAAGAAGGTAGCGTGGAAATGAGCTTGCTTTATGGTTAGACAAGCTTCTTAATCTTTTGAATTATCGTTTATGAATGCCATTGTGTAAATCGCCCAAAAGTGTTTTGAAGATGTAAGTATTGAAAGTGTAAAGTTAATGGTGACTAATAGTGTACACCTTTGATTTGGCAAAGTCAAGGTGAAAAGTAGTCAAAGTCAAAGAATAATGTATTGGGTGTCAAAGGTGGGTATGAAACATGTGGTAAAGTAGTAAAGTTCTAAATTGATGAAAAATGTTTAAGTAGTGGAATTAAGTCTTTGGTTGAATTTGGTATTGACATATAGTCAACAACCTTAGAAATGGTCAATTATTTGTGAAAGCGTAAGTGAAATAGTCCAAGTGTGTTTATTATGGAAAACGGGTCAAAAAGTGTCCAAATGGGTCGTCAAAGTGTGAATGTATCAAAATGAGTTAAAGTTGAAGTATGATGTTTGTTGATATTGACTTAAGTGTCATATGTATGATATCATATGTTGGTAAAAGGTCAAGGTCAGAAAGTGGATAGTTTGTGTTTTGACATGTCTCCCAACAGTGTCTGAAATGACCATAAACTAGTCATACGTCCGTTTTCTTCATTAATGTGATTTTTGAAAAAGTGTAAAAAGGAAAAGTTTCATTTAGGCATAGTGGAGATGCCTGCAAAATTTGATGGTTTAACTCTTAACGAGCAAAAAGTTATGTACGTACGAATTTGGCTCAAAATCTGAGTTTTGGTCATGTGTGCTGTCAAGGCTAAGTACGCAATCCCAGAGAATATCCAGGATCGTGTAATATAAAGGATTTTTGTCACAGTCGAATTTCTTAAGTAAGTACGCGATCCCACCTTGGTTCCAGGATTGCGTAAGTAAGCGTATTTCGTTCGCAGTGAGGTTTCCAGAGTAATTACGCGATCCCAACTAGTTGCTAGAATCGCGTATGTATGATATTTTTTAGATGAATATTTTGAGTCCAGCTTTTATGCAATTGCTATAATAAATAAATTTACAAGTTATATATATTATGTAATGGGTATTATAACGAGCATAAAAAAAAATGCTCAAGTTTTCGGGGCGTTTCATGTCAGAAGTTATTTTCTTTTCATTTCATCAAGTCTTCCTTGTATCTTTAGGTAAAAGACTTTATGTTTCGTTACGTATGAGTTTTTGAAAGAAGGTTTACGTATAAAAAAAAAATAAAAAATTTGGACGTTTCAAATAATGTTCATCACTTATGAATAAAAGGTCATGTTTGACAACAAAAAATAAGTAGAGATTATCGGAAAACAAACCCCCCTCGAAAGTATAAGCTTTATTAACTAGCTTCTAAAAAGAACTTCAAATTTACGATTCATCTCAAATTCCAATTCTTACTTCCAATTAGAGCAATTCTGATGAAATTTTTTTCTAAACTTTTTCTATGCAATAAAATTTTACAAAAGTTTTTTATTATTGGATTAAAAGTTTTTTCAATTTAAAATTTGAGAAATCTCATACTTTTGATGTAAAGTTTATTTTTATCTGCCTAAACATTTACATTCAATCCCCCTCTTGTAGTTAAAAAAACTTTTGGAAAACTTTTTTTCATTAACGTAATTTAAAAAATAAAAACTTTTTTCATATAACATGTAAAACCGTTTTCAAAAGTTTTTTTTACATTATTTTGTTTTCAAGTACACCCAAAATAATAAAGATATACACTTATTAAAAGCTTGTTAAGTACACCCAAAGTAAACATACATGTAAATGCTTATGCCTTGAAGAATGAAAAAGAGATGAGTTTAAGTTTCTTGATTCATCCCCCCATAACACCCACACTTTAAGTTAGGGTTTCCAAACACTACAACAAAGATAAAGTTTAATTATTATAATCCAACTTATTATATGAAAGTGGAAGGGATCATGAATAGTACAAGCTAAAGGGTGGACACAAGACATGTGTCATCATGCTTGAGTATGGTTTATATTTAATTCTTTACATAATTGTATGGGAGATAAATAAACAGCATCTTTTCATGTAATTTTCCAGAAACAAAAAAAAAAAAAAAAAAAAAAAAAGGTCACCTGAAAATAATCTCAAAGATGTCGCCTGTCCGTACGATGGGGCACTCTTAAACATATATCTTTGCACTGTCAAACACAAGCAAGCAAAGCAGTAAACTTTTACGGACACGTTTTGTAACTTCATCTCCTATGTTTGCTTCCCTAGAAAAAACCAACACCTACCTCCCATATTAGCTCTTTTCCATTTTTGATTCACCATAAGATATAAAGATAATGGAAAATCGAACAAGTGATACAAAATATATATAAGTAAATAATACTCTATATGTTAACAATTACTCCCTAACAAAATCGACTTTCGTTAATTATATTAACTATATGGACGTAATTAAATTGGGTTTTTCATTGCCTTTTAATGTAATTTGGGTGACATATCATCTATATAAATAATCATCGTATATGTACGTGGTGTTCATATAAATTTTGACGTCAATATATTATATAGAAAAAGCAATAATCGAAAGTTGAGTACACATAATGAAAGTTATCAATTATGTTTAATATACAAAATTTAAGTCAACATAGTTGATCACTTACATATTAAAACATTTATTCCTAAGATAATAAGTACAAACCCAAATCCCACATCAGAAAAATAAAGAAACTAAAACGTGTATATAAGTTCATGGGCTACGTCCTCTATCACCAATTGATTTTAGAGTGGAACTTCATTTGGGCTTATATATATGAGCTTTGGACTTGTTGCGTGGAAAAAGGTCTTGACAATAATCAACTATATATGAGCCTACAATCGGCACAGATACGATACATTAGAAAAATAAAATATATCTACAACCAAACACATGATCTTCAGATCTTGTAAGAGAAATTATATTATATATTGGCAGATACGATACATTAGAAAAATAAAATATATCTACAACCAAACACATGATCTTGTAACAGAAATTATAATATATATTGAATATCTTTTAATTCATACATATACGTTAAATCATTAAAAAAAACACTACTGCTCAATTATTTTTTTATCACACGTTGACATACATTATAAAACCGACATAATTTGGTTTAATTTGATAGTCGGGAAATGGGCAGATCCATAAGGGAACAAGGGTGCAAGTGTCCTCCTAAAAAGTTTCATATTATGTAATTTTTATTAAAATTATTAATGATATTTAATAACTTTTCCCGTCTTAAATGACGAAGAGAGAACAAAATAAAAAAAATTTCCTAAAATATTTTATGGCTCCACCCCTAGTCGGGGGAGACCTTTAGTGGCTCGTAAGTCGTAACAACCTTGTTGTGAGCCTCTTTCGAGATCAAAAATTAAACATGCATTTTTTAAGTTGTTCAATTCATATGTTCCCTATAATGCATGTCATCACTAGCTACTAACGTACTCAAACGATCGATTGGTTTCAAGTTATTTGTGAGTATCAAGTGTAAGTGTGTAACACATAATAATCTGGTTTAAAAGTGACTAGATCTTTTACTTAAGCTAGCAAGTACATTTGTTAATTTTTTTATTAGAATAAAAACATGGGACTTTGTATATAGTACCATACTTTGATGCTATTGACGATGGGTGCATGGTGGTCCTGAATAGTATCGATCTTCATTATCACAAAGCGCACAAACACCAATATCGTTAAAAGGTAAACTTAAAGAAGAGCTAGCCAATAGCCTAAGTTTCTTAACCCCCTTTAACTTTGTTTAATATTTATTAATCATTCAATTCATTATTTTATTCATTTCAATACCAATTATAAATATTTTGTTACCACCTTTTCTATTTATAGACTTCATTTAATGTTGTTTTGATTTTAGATAGAGATTAAAGATATTATGTAATTTACGATTAAGTGAAAATTGAAAAGGAAAATGTAATTATATGAGCATTGACATAGAAAGGTGTGAAATGTACGGGGCCTACTAAAGCTACCCCATTTTTCACTTTTTACCATTTCATACCCCCTTCTACCTATCTAATCAATCACATCATGTTTTTTTTTTACTTTCTGTCACTTACCCCATCTTTTTCTAATTCCTACCCCTGATTGGTCTAAAACTGAAACTGATTTTTAACTGAACTGAGACCGATCTTAGAAAAGACTGAAAAGACTGGACTAGAAAAGGACTGTAATGGGCCCCGGGTATACGATGGAATTCAGGGGTATCTTTAGAATACCCCTTATATAATTAATACCCCTCCGTCTCATTTAAAATGTCCACATTACTATTTTGAAATGTCTCATTATAAGTGTCCACTTTGATATTTAACCAATCAAAAAAGACTTTAGTGGGTAGATTTAATATTTGATTGGTGAAAAGCGTAGTTAGTAGAGAATCCAAAAACTACGTGCAAAGTCAAAGTGGACATTTTAAATGGGAGGGAAGTAGTAATGAATAAATATATAGTAATCCACTTGTGTTAAGGATTGAATATATGCCTTCTCTTTGCTTTATTTAGTATTTAATTTTTCTTCTTTTAACAAGGTGCATGATTTCTGCTTTACATATTACTGTGTGCAATCTAGGGTTAATTTGTTACAGTCTATCTGTTCTTCAGTTTGATCACTAAAAGGTTTCTTGCTTTCACTTCATTTTTGTGTTCCAATTTTGAGTAGCTAACTATATCTAAGGTTTTCATTTTTTTTCGTCTTTTCTAATAATATATCTTTCTAATTGTTCTGACTAGATGAGGATGGTGAGACAGAAAACTCAAATCAGAAAGATAGAAAACTTGTCAGCAAGACAAGTGACCTTCTCAAAGAGAAGAAGAGGGCTTTTTAAGAAGGCTCATGAATTGTCTACTCTTTGTGATGTCGATATCGCTCTCATCGTCTTTTCGGCCACTGGAAAGCTCTTTCACTACTCTCCCTTAAGGTCTTTCTCTCTCTATCAAACTCGATGTTGAAGCGTATCGGTTTAGAAATATGTAGCAGATCTAGCTAGCAAACTGAAATTTGTTAGGTAATTTTCTTTGTTTGAGCTGTTAAATGAGAGATGATAGATTGGTCCACTTTCTACCACATATATATATCTAGCTGTCACTAAAAATAATTAGTGAATGAGTAACCATTAATTAGATCTTCCTTAAAGAGGAAATTTTATTTTTGATCAAATTAAAGTATGATAAAGAAAGTACAGATGCATATATATATAGTACTCCGTATAAGCTAGCCATGGTGTTTAAAAAGTACTAGTAGCTGGAAAAGTGCATTGATAAATACAGGTACACCAGTTTGCTGTACATGTAGGTGACATTTGAGAGATTCATGTGTACTTCAAAATCTATCATACAAGAAGTCTCATTGTGCATTGTTTGAACTCTCATTTTAGTACTGTAAAAAACACTCCTCGCTTTTCAATTTTTATCAATGTGTTAATTAGTGAGGAGTGATTTCTACTAATTAAAATGAGAGTTACATGCCAATATATATTACTTCCAAATTCTTATCAAGATTCTGCTAATTGATGCTAGGGTTTCAAACTTTCAGCTCTCATTTTAACATTTTATGGTTGATGAATTGAAGCAGTACTCAAATCTTTATCTTTATTTTCTTAATTAGGTTTTTTAAGGTTATTCTAAGAGTTTCTTTCAAATAGCTGTTTTCATATATTTCAGGGTTTCATTTCTGATATAAAATCTCACATAATCATTTTATATATTCAACTTAATTTCTTGAAATAACTCATGTTAGTTCAAATTTGTTTCTTTGCCAAATTAGTTAGTACTACTTCATTTGATTAGTTAGTATCTAATCAACTTCTAATATCATTTTCATTTTAATCATTCATTCACTCATTCATTCGTTCATAATCTATGGCTAGTCATATTGTTGCATCAAATGAAGATTTAGAAATTGTTATATCTGTTTTATATTTTATACTACTTGATAAATCCTTTTCATTTGGTTGCTTATGTACGTATGATTCAAATGCAAGTATACTGTCTTTTCTACCTAGTTACATGCCAATATAACTTCCAATTTTCTGGTTAAAAGTATGAATCAAGTGCTAGAAAGGCATAGACTGCAGAATGTTGGAGAGCTGCAACAATCGTCTCAGGAGTTGCAGGTATGCACACTTATCTGTTGATGGCTAAATTTGATGTTACTAAAACTGCAAGTATATAACATACTGAGATGATGCTACATTTATAGTTGAGCCACCAATTTAAAATAAATGAAGAAACAACTAGTGGTGGAGTAATGCCGGATCGTAATGGCTGAGCAATCAAATAACAAGAAAGATCATAAGAATTCAAATGAGACAATTTTTAGAGAAAAACAAAGCTTTATTTTCTTTATTCAATATCAAAAACTTACTCTTACCTAAACAAAAGAGACTATTTAAACTAAAAAGATAGCTCGGAAAGAAAGCTAGAAATATAACAATTAAAATAGTTCAAATTAAACTCTAAACTTTTAATACTGCGTCATCGTCCCCTTCTTGAGAAAGACTCGACCTCGAGTCTTGCCTTAACTTCACCCTTCCCTTGACTTTTAGCATCCAAACTTGTACACTTTGCATCATATTCCTTTTTTTTGTTAAATACTCTTCCACATATCTTGATTATTTTCATACCCAATTTCTCGACCTTATGTCCAGAGACCGTATTCCCAACTAGATAATTTTCCCCAATAAAAATACTAACCAAACAATATTTACTTATCTCGATCATGCCATCTTTTTTAAACCTAATCGAGTCATACGAATCTTGATAAATGATGTTTGGCAAGTAGCATTGTATCACGACATGATCACCATACCAAATATCATCATCGTTATAGTTGTCTTATTCATCGATATCGATATCATAAGTAGGATCCGATTCTTCTTCAATTATATTTTCTTTTTTCTCGTTATCAGTATCATAAACTGGTAACGACTCTTCTTCTACCAACATGTCTTCTTCCACAAACATATCCCAAATAGGGTTATCATCGTGTCCTCCCTTCTCCCCTTTTTGAAAAAGACTCGTCCTCGAGTCTTCTTCATTCTGAAAAAACTCATAATTGTCGACAAATGGATGCTCCTCTTCCTCCTCCCCTATGTCCCAGACGATAGGTTTAGATTCGGTTTCCTCCGTCTCCAAAGGATAGTATTTTGGATCCTTACCGGTGAACTTAGGGGTCGAAACTCGCCTTTCAAGACTACATAAGGAACCATGATAGTTTGGATGGACCTTACCAACGCACTCAGAAAACGACGCAACTTGCTTCCTGAGACTACATAAGGGTTCCTTCCGGATGCCTCCACGATGATTCCATTGATCACGAACGAAAAAATTAGAGTTTTCTCCATCTAGTGTTTCCCACATTCGTTTAGCTCTAGTAACCTTCCGTCGGCGTTTAAGCTCTTGAATTTGTTGCTTGAGGTGTAGAATCTCCACGTCACGTGGATC
The DNA here is from genome assembly GCA_949592205.1 of Helichrysum umbraculigerum. Classification (NCBI taxonomy): domain Eukaryota; kingdom Viridiplantae; phylum Streptophyta; class Magnoliopsida; order Asterales; family Asteraceae; genus Helichrysum; species Helichrysum umbraculigerum. Next base: position 44,402,008 of record CATIUR010000007.1, read on the forward strand.
GGGTTCGTTGCCTACTTCGGTGGATCTACGAACTAGATGTCTTCCACGTAGCCGTTCGGCCATTAATACCAAAAGCTCTGATACCAAATAATGGCGGATCGTAATGGCTGAGCAATCAAATAACAAGAAAGATCATAAGAATTCCAATGAGATAATTCTTAGAGAAAAACAAAGCTTTATTTCCTTTATTCAATATCAAAAATTAACCATGACCTAAACAAAAGAGACTATTTAAACTAAAAAGATAGCTTGGAAAGAAAGCTAGAAATATAATAATTAAAATAGTTCAAATTAAACCCTAAACTTTTAATACTGCATCATGGAGGTATCGTACTTGAAACGTACCCAAATACTTGTAGGTGAAGTGAAAGCCGTAGTTTATCGATTATATCACAGAAAGCGATCACAAAATGGAAATCTTTCATTATTCACAACCTAAGTTTCCCTTGTCTTGTCTGCTTTGCTCGTATACAAACCAAGTGAGAGCACTCGATCACTTGTCTCTCAAGTTTACCTCTCTTGTATGTGTTTGATGTGTTAGTTTCTTGTATGTATAGAACCCCCACATTATATAGCCATCAGAAGTGTAAACACCGAGCTGAATCATCGTATTTAATATTCTTATTAACCTTAAAGGTTACAACCGCCCATACATGGACGGTTAATTAGGATTGGGTTCAAACTGGTGTTAGAATAAATGTGAAGATTAATTAAACCATGACGGTGACTAGATGTCATGCACGTGAGTTGGATGAGTCTTTGGGAGAATTAATATGGCAACAAAATATGTGATAATAATGATGCAATATCATAGTCGGCCATATTGATTTTGTCTTGCTGCCGAAGTCATCGATCTATTATCTATTTAAAGAGATACCCCATGTAATTGTAATCTTTGGTACGAAAATAATATACGAAAACTCTCTGGTTTGGCCCCGTGGATTAAACAAAACTCTCTGGTTTGGCCCCGTGGATTAAACCAATCTCCAAGTTGAAGGTTTGACATAACCACGTTAAATCCTTGTGTTCTTTATTGTCTCGTTTATCTTGTTTGCTTATTCTTTATTCGTTTATTGTTTGTGGGTGTAACGCGATTACACGTTGCGTTGTTTGGGTTGGTTAATTATCAACAAGTATTAGAGTGATCAACTAATAGTTGTTGGTTGTTTGATTCCGCTGCCAATTCCTAACAACTGGTATCAGAGCTTCATGGTTTGAAGATTCGGGAACAATAGCGGATGTGAGCACGATCAAGATTAGGTTTTGATGGTTAGGGTTTCTTGTTTTGTTTGAAAGATATAGATCTGGGATAGATCTTGATCTGGAAGAAAGGAGAGGACCATCGGGGAGCAATTGATAGACACGGTTTAGGATTGTGTGTTGCAACAGGTTATCGAAATTGTTAGGCTTGGGCAACGACTAATTGACGGGAAAAAAAGAATTTGCTGGCAGGTTGAAAATCGCACGCGAGAGGTTTTAATCGCAACGCGATTGTGGAAGATTGAGGCGCGATCTGTTTAGGAAATCGCGACGTGATCTAGGTTTCAATCGCGATGCAATTGTTGATGATCGAGACGCGATCTTGTGTTGAAATCGCAATGCGATTTCTGGGATTTGGCGACGCGATTATGGGTCAGAAATTTTTTTTTGGATTGAGACGTGACGATACGGTTGGTGGCTGATTGCGTTTATGATGGTGATTAGTTGTGGCGGTAAATGGGTCGGTAATCAGTTTCGATTAATTGTTTGTTGCGGTTGAGAGTTTTTTTGGAATCCTAAGTTTTGGATTCGAGTTCTTCATTCTTTGCAATCCCGTGCAAAAGAATATATGAACGTTATCAGACTAGGCGTTTGATGTTGCGAGTATGGGATGTGATTCTCGAGACTTACTTGATACGGATGGATTCTCAAAGATGTGAGGTTTGTTACGGAGCTCAAGAGGATAGTTTTCTCGATTTGGTTAGATGGGTAATAAACGGTACCACATCCGTTTGGTAATCGATAGTGGGAGTTATCGAGGGAGTTTGTTGTTGCTCGCGAGGTTGAAACGGGAGACCATATGTTTGGTCGGGTATTCCATAGGTTTGGAATGATTAGGCAGGTTAGAGCTTCTACACTTGGAGATATTGGTTGTTGAAGATGTCAGATAGAACGTGTTCGACTGGGCTCGGGTATCGATTGATGTTTGGTTCAACGATAGAGCGAAATCTTCTGGAGGAATCAATTGAGAATTTTCTTGTGGGTTAGAGACGGATAATCTTGTAAGTCCTGTTGAGCTTTCGAGATATTGTTGAGAGTGTCGGGAACTCTTGGGAGTTTGGAACCGAGGGAAGTGTCGAAGCTAGTGGGAGTTTGGCAACTAGTGGGAGTCTTAAGACGGTTGTGCGATTAATAGATCTCAAGTTTCTACGAGTTTAGTGTGCGAATTTCGGCAACACTAGAGCATTTGGACCTTCGTTGTTACTCTCCAATGGCAAAGTAATTTTGCGACTGACTGGGTGTTATGAACCAGAGTCTTCTTAGAGAGCCGCGGTTATTATTTTGATTCGTATAGTGGGAGCGGGCTGAGTTGGAGAAGATGTGTTCATAGAAATCATACGTATGTTTTTTGGGTCAGTGTACCAGCGGGAAAGCGAAAGTTGGTAACGTAGGTTTCAAGGTTGTGAATGCGTTCTCATGGATAAACCTTGATGATGATCTACGGGTGTTCTATCGGTAATTTTCTGAATGCTGGGAAGGAAAGTTGGATAGAAGAAATTTCTGTACGGATGGTCGTTGACATGTCAGTGGCAGGATCAGACGTGGCTGTAATCGACGAGTTGAAGAGATGGGTGTCTCTTGAAAGAATCATGTGGTTGGAGTTTCGCACGCTTCAACGAATCTTCTTGGGCCTAGAAGATGATGATGGTGGTTAGAGAGAGGTCCCAGTTTCATGATGTGAGTGTTCTGGTAGCTTTGTGTCGAAAGTCTTCCGACTCTGTGTGGTCGAGCAGCATGTCCCGAATGGTATTTCGGCGGTGTGAAGTTTGAACATGTGACATTCGTGAAGGGGCAGGATTTGTAAAGGATTACTGGTTTTGGGGTTTCATCAATCTTCAAGTGGGAGATTGTTAGAATAAATGTGAAGATTAATTAAACCATGACGGTGACTAGATGTCATGCACGTGAGTTGGATGAGTCTTTGGGAGAATTAATATGGCAACAAAATATGTGATAATAATGATGCAATATCATAGTCGGCCATATTGATTTTGTCTTGCTGCCGAAGTCATCGATCTATTATCTATTAAAGAGATACCCCATGTAATTGTAATCTTTGGTACGAAAATAATATACGAAAACTCTCTGGTTTGGCCCCGTAGATTAAACCAATCTCCAAGTTGGAGGTTGGACATAACCACGTTAAATCCTTGTGTTCTTTATTGTCTCGTTTATCTTGTTTGCTTATTCTTTATTCGTTTATTGTTTGTGGGTGTAACGCGATTACACGTTGCGTTGTTTGGGTTGGTTAATTATCAACAAGTATTAGAGTAATCAACTAATAGTTGTTGGTTGTTTGATTCCGCTGCCAATTCTTAACAACTGGATCATACAACAAAATGAGGTTTGAAACCAATGTTCATATATACACAATCTAGATTAAGATATATATGAGTGCTACACTTACAAAACTTTTATAAACTATTATTAATTTACAAAAAGGCGTGATATGATCAAGATGTGGACCAATTATACTCTAACTCTCTTCCTCAATCTTATATTCTGATGCCAACTCAATTTACAAAACTATTAATTATTGTTTATTTTTTGTTATTGTAGCCTTTCTCCCAACTTGAACCTCCCCTAATTAACCAGATGAAAGTTGATTTTGGTCAATCGCAGTATGTGAGCCACCTTTGGCGGGTCACTAATCCACGGGGTTTATGGATAGCGCCCCCTTAACAAAAACTTGGCATGTCTTCTTCCTATCATTTCAAAAGTCGAGTTTGATTCCAGTGTGGATTTTTTTTAGAGGCTTGTGGGATTTGAACTTGGACCTCCTTTCTCGGCCTCTCAGGAACCCAAGCCACCACCACTAATCTACCCCAATTAAGTTAGATGCATGCTAATACCAAATGGGTATGCTCGTAGATTGCGATATATATCATGATCATTGATGCATTAATTAGCTACAACATGAAGGCGGGTAATTAACGCATGCAGGAATGACTTTTCTGCTTTAATCAGTGCAACCAAAACCCCGAATAGACTTGAAATAGCATAAGCATCAGGCTCAGCTACTATACCATACTCTATACTTTTCATATTATTTAAAAACTTGTGATCTGCTTTCTGCTGGCAGAATAGCCTTAAGGATCAAGTCTATATAATTTGGGGAAACTTGAGAATCTAATAAAATTCCTTCTAAAAACATTTTTTTCCCAAGTAAAATTGTTTGACATATCATTTGTCACATGAAATTAACATTAGTTCTTTCAGATTGTGCTAGATGACTAGCAATTACACCTTGAATTTCCTACAAATATATGATAGATATATATATATGCTAGGTATATATAAACTTTTTAAAACTGAAATTATATTAGGCGAAAAGATTCTACATATATATGTCATGGTAGTTAAAAATAGTTAAATTTTAGTTTAGATAATCAAATATCTTACCAGATATATGTTCGAAATTAAACGCTAGATATAATCAAATACAATGTATATGCAGATATTGAAATTATATCAGGAGGACAAAGAGGTTTTAGCATTTTCATATTGATTACAAATGTTGAACTAAAGCAATATCAAATTTATTGCAATTTATACTAGCTAGTACATCTTATAATGCCAAGAATTCTACCTACACGAACTATTACTCTTGGAGATCGAGCATAGATACATTCATCAAGATAGTAGAAGTGACACCCTGAATATTGAAATACACAAACTTAATTAACAAACCAGATTTTGAAGTTTAGAAGAAAGATTTGTATGTAGTGTGTCTTCTGTTTATATATATTGCATCTTCGAGAGAAATAAAAATGGAAATCGAGAGCACAATATATGTTAATTAGTGTACGATTCTTATCTTGAATCTTGAATAATATATAATTGAAAATTTCCTCAAGTTTATGAATGTTCCTGTCATCGTAGATTGCTCGAAGGAGATCTGCCATCTTGAGCAAAGAACTTGGGGAAAGAACTCGTGAAATGAGGTACAAATTGCTGCTAAAGCCTGCAAGTTTGAGTTGATCTTTTAAAACCAAAACTTTTAAATTGTTATCTTCAAATTCAGTCATTTGAAGGGAGAAGATCTCCAGGGACTTGATCTCAAAGAGCTATGCAAACTGGAGGCTATTATTGAATCTCGATTGGTTGCAGTAGTAAAAGCAAAGGTAAGGTATCTGTGTTGACATCTTGTTTATACTCCATTAGTTATCATATGTTTTATTTTTCTAATCAATTTGTATATTTCCTTGTATCAATGTGCTTAACTTTCAGGGTGACAAAATGTTGAAGGAGATCAGCACTTTAAAGAAGAAGGTCATGGGTTTAAACCTTTCTGTTCTTTTAAATTAAAAGTTTCATTATATTTTTTTTATATTTTGTCAGGAATCACATAATTCAATCAGGATGATAAGTAATTTTTATACTAATTATGAAAAATACTTTTGTAAAACCAAGAAATTGTGAATGCAGTCTTGAGCAATGAGAATATAAAAATATTGTCTTAATAAAAAGTTGTGTAATACTGTATACATAAATAACGTTTGCATAATCTATCGTAACTGAATAACTTTGACAAAAAACGATATTCAGGAAGAGCAACTGCTGGAAGAGAATGCATACTTGAAAAACCAGTTGATGGTAATTAAGACCATCCCCTGATTATATATCTTTATCTAGGTCCCTTCCATTTTAATTCTACTGCAGAATTGCTAATGCGCATTTAATCATGTGAATTAGATGAAGGATATATCTAATGGCCAAAAGGGTATTCGCGATCAATGTGGTCATCATCATTCTTTGGAGTTAACAGTTAGCGGTTTGAGCTCAATAGATCCTCCTCACAACTACTACAGCAGTAGCTCGGACACCTGCCTCAAACTTGGGTAAGACAACCAAGTTCCCCACTCTTATGTTGTACTCACACGTCTCATAGCCAAATTTATTGTCTTATAGTGCGACACACCAATATAATATAATCTTCACCTTAACAAAGTTTTTCAATAGCTTAAAATTTAGAAGTTGAGAATCATGTTGGTACATACCATAAAGGAAATAGGAACAAAAATGTTGGAATTGAGAGAGTACTAAACTCTGTAGGAGAAGAAGATTTTAATATGGAATCAGTTTTTATAACCTTCTTAAGCTTTGAAATCTATATCCATTAATTGCAGGCTATCATTTTCTAACTGATATGATGATATCAAGAGGCGAAAAAAGACCCATTCGAAGGCAAAGAACCTTTGGGTAAACAAGTTATTGGGTGACTTGTATTTCTTCTTAAATAATATTTCATAAATAACTAGCTTGTACTTTAATGACAATACAGCCAAGTTAGTTTTATGATGATATATAAAGTTATGATTTTTCCTTAATTCACTTATAGTTTATATAATTATATCAAGTATATAAATATGCATGAGACTGAAAAAGGTTGTGATCCATCTGACTATATTCAAAAATACAAAAAGCACAGTAAAAATGGTAATCCTTTTTTGAACAGCTGATTGTTAATAAATTTCAGCTTTCACAAAAAGTAGTTTGTCATGACTATTTTTATATTAACCAAAGACAATCTGCTTATCTTTGTGCATAAGCTCCAAATTGCAGCATAAAACCTTACGATATATATTCATCTTCTGTTTCAAGTCTTAAATTCACATATTCAAAAAGGGCACTGTACGTACTTCTTAGTATATAGGGTTGCTTGAAGCAAGGCAGTCTGAAAACAACATCGACTTCATCTCTTCTTGTTCATCATCAACATAATCATCATCTATGACCTCAAAGCCAACTGGACTAATGCTGCAAGTACTTGAACATGAAGACATTGATTTCTGTGGACCGTTTCTTGATGTCGAAGAAGGCGGTGATACCCCAACACCCATTGTTCTTCTCTTCTTATAGTTGGCCTTAAAGCAAGCTTGTCTCAATCTCTTTGTATTCTGTTCAAGTTGCAAATCAGGAACCTCTTCCATCATCTTTTTCTCCTTCTCCAGTAACATTACTGCTTCCCTCAACTTCCCTTCTGCCCTCTCACCTGAATCTTTACCCAATTCCTGCTACACATCGTCCAATATTAATTAGACGCTTCATATTAAAACATTAAAAAAAGTAGGAACAAAATGTGACCTGGACATTGTTGATAAGAGCTTGAAGACTCATAAGTTTGCGATGAGGCCAGCGACGAATGCCTAATTCACGACAGCGTTTCTTCAATAGCGTCAGTCCAACATTAAGCTCTTTTGCAGCTTGTGTAATTGGCATATAAAAATATTGTGATATTACTTCCATACTTAACACCATTTTGGAAGTATAACTAGAACCACCACCACTACCATTATTACCATTCCCCCCTCTTTCTTTTCCCAACATTCTTCGATTCTTTAAAACTTCAACATCTCTCTCTATCTCTATCTGCTCCACTTTCCTCTCTTCATGATCATTCATCGCATTCACGTTGTTAATCTTTTCAGCATTCGTATAATCATTCGTTGCACACATCTGCTCCACTTGGAACTGGTTTTGATAATCAGTAAGGCCATATAAGTTCACCATAGACATATCTTGATTCTGAAAACTGACGTCATTGTAGTTTCCATCATTCACGAAATCATCTAGTGCATTATATGTGATAGGATCTACAAATAACATATATAAGATCAAACAATAAGAAACTGATTATATGTGTACTATACGATAATTTTTTATAAAACAACCTGGTATATAACCTTTATTCTGGTTTGATACAATGTCTAGAGATGAATAAAATGGATCCTTTGAGACAACATCCATCAAAGAATAAGCATCAAATCCATCATAAGATTGGTCAAATGGTATAGGCTGCAAATCATAATGGTCGCATCCTACATCCGGAAACCTACTTTAAACAAACAAATGATCATTAACAAAAAACAAAAAACAAAAAAAAAAACAAGAAAAACAAACAAAAGGGATTTTAATTTTTTATAATTTTTAAGTTGATTCCCACCCAAACTCAAGAGGAGGCAATATATCTGGAATGGAAAAAGCATCTTCTTTAGTGGAGATGACTTCATGGATTGACCAATTACTCAAAGAACTTTGACTTCCCATTTTCTTGCTTATTTCTTGCTTCTTTGTTTTGTTGTATGAATTTGCATGGAGAGTGAAGATGGAAGGGGAAGATAGAGAGTTCAAAAAAGTATATATATAGGAATTGGTAAAGACTAAACTAGGTGGAAATAGCAATAATGATTAATTTAATGCTAGGTTCCTTCATGTTAAATTAGTTTTAATTCTAATTTGTTAATAATAATGTTATAGGTATTTAATAAGTAATCACTGATGTGAAGATCATGCGCCGTCCCAATGATTTAACCGCCTAACCATGATCATGCATGCATATATCTAAAAGTACATATCATCGTCTATTCATCTTACAATATGATCATGTGTTATATATATCCATATAGAACTTTAATTTGGTTATATACTCCAAAAATAACTTATGTCAAATGGAAAGTTTGGCATTATTGTGTCATTGTTTTTGATGCACTTTAATTTCTAGTGTTTCGCTATATTTTTCAATGAAAAATTCTGCTCTTCGAGAAAAAATCGAACGGAAAGTTATTGGTTACGTGGAAATAAATCATATGTTCATATGTAGAGTGGCCGAGATAGGGAGACGATTACATGGTGATTTCGTTCTAGCCGTCCTCAGTAGTTCAACCAACTCAAATTATGTATCATTAGTTCAATCGAATTGAAGATGAATCACATTAAAAGTTATTATTTTTTGTTTAGCCCACTAATTAGTTGTCCATTGATCCATTAACTTTTATGTTTCGTCTTACAATATCCATTTCTTTTTTCGCACATAATACGCATGAAACTATTATATAGTAGTTAAGATTATGAAACTCGATTATAATACACAAGGGCGGGGGCAGCATAGACAGTCGTCGTCCCTACAAGAATTTTAAAAATTACCTAAAATTTTTTTAAGGTATTAATGACATTTTAAAATTTTCGCCCCCTCTAAACTACAAAAAGAAAAAAAAATTTACCCCCTCTACTTGGATTTCCTGGCGCCGCCCCTGATAATGCATGCATGATTAAGTAATCTTTATTCTACGTATTTAATTATATTTATACAATGAAATGTGGATCACGAGAATATAGAAATTGTGTATATAATCGCAATGTGTGCTGCATCATCATTATGTTCATGCTTTATTATACCCTCGTGTGAGAATAGTGCATGATTTTTGGTGAAGATATATACTCGTATATGGCTAACATCGGGACTCGGTGCTAATTTTAAATTTTAATTTCTGTTAGATATTTGTATTTTTATTTAGAAATTAGTTTTAAGGGGCAGGGTAAAATTACACAATTATAAAACTTAATGGACTCGTGTGCATTAATTAGTAGTTACGATACAAAAAATAACGTACGTACTACTCGTAGTTATTATTATTACTATTATTAATTTTATAATGATAAAAATGAAGTATAAATGTTGGAGGGAGTTACACTTATTTGTAGGAATATGAAAAATATCTTATGCATTATTATTATTTGTTCATTTAATGCAAGTAGTGGACATAAATTAATCATTAACTATAAGCAAATTAAATATGAGTTACATTTTCATATTTTATTATCCTTTCAAATTTATAGTTTAATACGAGTATATGCACCGATGCACATATAAACGATGTGGGTGCGCTTTGTCTTGACTACGTACTATTTTTGAAAGCGAGAAATGATTTGGTTACAAAAAATCTATAAAATTTAGTTATAAAATGATGTGGCACCACTAGTACGAAGAGAAGAGTGAAAAGAGTATAAAAAAAATCAAAAAATAAAAATAAAAACTTATTGTTTTACCCTTGTTATTAACAGGCCCATCACATACTAGCAAATATTTTTAGTCCAGTAGTAACCTGTGATTTTGGTTTAACCCACTAGCCAGTAGCCAGGACTCAGCAGTCAGCAGCTTCAGGTTTTGACCAAATTACCACTTAATACTAACTCCTGAATCTATCTTACAGAATGACTGAATTAAAGCTTCATTCTATACACATGTAATTATAGTTCATACATCAACAGTTTTACTTATTTCAGAGACTATATATATGCATATTACAATGCTTCATTGCTTCACATGTTATGTTTAGTGTTTGCAGAGCTAAATCGTCTTGAATGCCCTCATGGCCTCATTAGAGCGAGAACTTTTCTTGACCCGCACAATACATAATCACAATTTATATCTAACATTTACTCGAGTAAAAAATATATTCACTTGTGTAAATACTAAAAGGTAATCTAGGGTATGATGTGAACTGTGGTTCTAAGTTTGAATCTTTGAATGGCAAGTATTATGGTGCAAACACTATCAAATTTTAAAGATTTTGGGCAAACAAGAAAAGCATAAAGAAGACACATTATGCTATAAAAAACCCGAGACTATGCTTTTGCTTTATATGGCTTTCTTGCATCTGTAGCAATCTCCAAACCTTTAGCTGCCCATACTCCCCTTATCTCACATTCTTTCATAGTTCCAAATTTCAAATTACTTCAATCTTCTAAACCTCTCAGATTCTTCTAAAATGACTTGTATATGTGGCTTCTAAACCCTTTGTTTTATCCGAAATCCCATAAAAACATCAATCACATTCCCTAAGAAAGAGAGTATTCTCTCTATTATCATATTTCACAACATGGTTGTTGCTGGTTACAGGATCACGATCCTCATGTGCATTGTATTCCTATCCATTCATTCAGAGAAAATTTGTGCACTTCAAAGCATAGATCTTGCTTTGAAATGGAGTGAAGAGAGACCATTTTCAAGGTACTCACGTCTTCTCAGGAACAAATCAGTTCAAAAACTGAACACACAAGTTAGTATGGCACCTACACCTTCAGTCATGATTGATCCAAATCGGTCAAATGAACGAAGAGTCAGAAGAGGATCAGATCCTATACATAATAGATGTTGATACAAATGAAATTTTCTCTGGATACTTTTCAGTTTGTTTTCTGCGATTTGTTTCTAATGTATGTATAAAGCAGCACGATCTTTCTTTCAGATGAGCAACATAAAGGAGTTACATTACTCAATTTCATATGGTTTCAACTATATGTTACATTACTGTGATCTATATTTCCCTCTCAGAAGCTAAAAAAAACTGATCTTCTATAGGGAAAAAAAGAACATACTACTTAATGAGAATTCAAAAATTGTTGCGACATATTGTATCTATTTTTCCTATGAGCTTTATAATGTAAAGTTGATACCTTTCTTGAAACCGCCTTCCAAATCATGTCGACGGCATCACCGGGCCTTGAAGGATACTGATACTCGAAATGTGGTGCGATTTGCTTCAATCTTTCCCACATTTCGGTCCATTTTTCCTTCTTGATCCCTCTGAGAAGATTTATAAGGTACCCGTTTTTGCAAGCGTCTGATGCACGAACAAATATGGAAAACTTGGAGTAGTCAAGAACATCTTCATATGGGAGCTCGATTTCATCACTGATAATCACGGGAACACAATGACTGACAATTGCATCAAATAGACGATTAGAGGAAGGTGTGTCTCCTGCAATGTTGAGGCAGAATTTTGAGGCTGCCATTCCTGTGGATGCCTTGCGGATCCCACCTCCAACCGCACTTCCAAATGTGAAATGCACGTCTTTTTCATCTTTCATTAAGTAGTATAATTCTTGACGAATCACTCCACCCTGATCACAAAATGAGTATTTTTAAATTTTGGATGAGTGATCCTTATAAAAGAACAGAAGAATTTATCTCAATATAAAGATGCATATCACAACATAATCTTAACCTATCCGTTATACACTATTCATTAAATGTGGTAACTTCGAACCATTCACATATGAATGGGTTGATCTCGGTTATCCTTTATCTCTAACAGGTCAAACAGGTAGAAAAAGATACTAACGGAACGGATTTTATACAAAGTTGACCAAAATGTATATTTAATGCATAAAATCTCCTTAATCGTTTTATTCAATCTTTTTTTTTTTGGGGGTCAACCTAATCCGTTCCAACCCATATAAAGTAGCTGTTTTGACCCGTTAACCACCATGTAAATTCTTTTACCTCTACTATCCATATTGGAGTAATGCATTTTTAGTTCATTGATGGATCATTAGCACCAAAAAGAGGATTATCCAGTGCTATTACGATATTTGGGGGAGTTACTTTACTCCATTATGGCATCTATGTTCAGAATGACTGCAAGATCTTAAACACTCAAAGCATATGACTCTCTGTCTCTATTTATAGACTCTCTGCATGTGAGTTCAAGTATCTAAAAAGACATACTTTCAACTATAGCAAGCAAACTCCAATATGCTCTGATAAATAACAAATCTACTACTATATATTTATTTCAATATAAAATACGAGATAATTAATCATATGCTAAATAATATGAATCCAGCAAAGAACATTAAAAGGAAATAAAATAACTCACATCTTTTCGATAAATTGCTCCTTGAAAATACACCAACGTGGGCCGCTCTTCAAACGAAGGCGACATGCTAGCATCAATAGTCCTAACAACATGTTTGTAAGGAGCAATCACATCTTTATCAACATTTGCAATCTGATTCGAGTATCTTCCAAAATCTGCAAGCACCAACATAGCCGAACCGAGTTTCCAACGAGCAATTAACATACTATTCGGATGGTGAGCCATAATTAAATGATCCTTCCCTCCAAATCTTTTCCATTCATCTCGACCCTTCAAATATTCCACCAACCTTTCTTGCAAAATATCATTAGTACTCTTGTTCCCCATCCCCTCGATCTTAGAAAACCTATTGTAACTCAAAGAAGAAAAAAAGGGAACAAAAACAATATCCGCTTGGCTCGAATTGTGCACAAGAACCGCAGTGCAAGATCTTGGCACATTTCGCATATTTGATGATAAAAGATCAAGTGTCAGCCAATACTCTATACTGTGCTGTAAGTTTAACCCACCTGGGTATCTAGGGATTTCACTAAAGTTACCAACATTAGGCCATACATGGTTTGGGTCTCCTTTCCATCCGAGTAACCCGAAGTGAAATTCAAGAGGTAAATCATACATAAAAACCTTCAGTATAGCTTGATCCGGATCACACAAAGCAACCAGTTCAACGGGCTGGGATTGAGAACACAATTCTTTACACGTACTTGCTTTGGGTTCGATTGATCCATGGTCAACCACAATCAGGTTATAAATCGATCTGGGTACTAATGAATTATCACCAATTCGAAAGAGAAGCGAACACGACAGGATTAAAAAAAACATTGAGATGGCAATCAAGCATGAAAGCAATCTTGATGAAAACACACGTTTTTCAGGCATTGAAGTCATTGAGAAAAGGGGGAAACTTTGCAAACTAATTGATGATTTCTCTAATGCAAGACTAATTATAAAGGGTAAGAACAAATACCCATTAACAAGAACAACTTAATTATAAGAGAAATAGCAAACCCTAATTACTTACTTGAAACCCTAATAAGTTGATGATTCTTGAAATTAATAACATTTCAAGAAAACCCAAAAGAAATCAAATTTCGAGCTGTAAATGGAACAAAAAATGTACAAGTTTTTACTTTTTTTATTATTTTTGAATGAGGGTGTAAAGATTTAATAGCACAGACCTACAGAAGTGACCTGCAAAACAGAGTGTAGAATTAAACAAATGTATAGATAGATACAGAATCAAGAATCAAGAATCGATAAAGAGAAAATGAGAATGCAAGTAAAGTGTTACCTGAAAATGAGATCTGTCGCCATGAAAACAGAAAAACATAGATTAGATACAACTGGAACTGGGTATGTTAATATTCAGGGAAAAATCGAATCTTGATGTGTTTGTAGTATTAAAATTCGTAGGTTGGCTCTTACATTTATGAGAGATGTGCTCAATTTGGTATGGTATGTTATAGTAGTATTTTATTTTATATTTTATCAAATATTTATTTAAAATTTTGATATACAGAGTAAAAAAAACTGAGTTTGTTGTCTCTGTGAACGTGATGTGTTCCGACTTCTGACCAGAATTTATAACTTTTTTTATTTTTATTTTTATTTTTTTATAAAGGCAAATCTACACAACCTACCAACAATTATTATATACAACCACGAATATTTATAAATTGCCTCCCACGAGTCTTGAACCCATAATCATTAGGTTCAAAGGTTCCCCACATTTGACCTACCGCTAGGTCATAGGCCCTTTGGTGTCTTTTCTTTTTGAATGTTACAAATATTTTGAATTTAGCTATTGTTTGCTATAGCAAAATTATAAAAAATTAGGAATGTTTTAGATTGTATAATCTAATATATTTTTATTAAGATATCATTTTTTAAATTCAAGTATTTATTAGTTATATACCACTCATGACTAATATAATCAAGAAATATTATTATAAAAATATAAGCGAGTCTGTTATGAACTTCTGAAGGTTTATAGGAGTAATTAACGGGTAATTTTATCGAAGTGCTCTTTACTAGTACAAAAGATGATGTGACATAATGTGACGGTAAATCAATAATATTAAGAATTGCTTTTAGAGTATCGACGCCAAGAATTTCCTTTAAGATTTTTTTTATCACGTAGTGTCATAGCGATTCAATAATAAGCTCTATAAAAAGTTTGTGCTCCGATTAGGAAAAACCTTTCAATGGGGTGAGCATATTTGGTTATAAACTGTGTACACTAAAAAGCCAAAACCGAACCTGAAACTGTTTAAAATCAAACCGATTATTAAAACGGTTTTCAGTTTGAATTTTAACCGAACTGGATATGATAATTTGTTTATGGTTTGGTGATTGGTTTGAATATTGTTGATTCAGTTTAATCGAAAAACTCGATCATAGCACATATGATTATACATTTCAACTCAATATGATAGTTTGTTTATGGTTTGGTGATTGGTTTGGATATTGTTGCAATTGATTCGTTTTAACAGAAATGCTCGATATAGCACATATGATTATACATTTCTTATCTTTTTTATACGGAGTATTATTTAGAGAATAATATTCAATTAGATGTATATTCCAAAATTCTCAATTCTCAATTTTTAACTGAAAACCCCGATCATAACACATAGTTATATAGTACTTAATTTGATCAGTAGATAACAAGAAGTACAATATTGAATTGTGATTCAGGTTTTTCGATATAAACCGAAAACCAAACCGAATTGGATTGCAGTCTTCGGTTTGATTTTTTCACATTTTT
The DNA here is from genome assembly GCA_949592205.1 of Helichrysum umbraculigerum. Taxonomy (NCBI): domain Eukaryota; kingdom Viridiplantae; phylum Streptophyta; class Magnoliopsida; order Asterales; family Asteraceae; genus Helichrysum; species Helichrysum umbraculigerum. Next base: position 44,417,479 of record CATIUR010000007.1, read on the forward strand.
AAATGGTTCAGTTGAATCTTTAAATCGAGAAAACCCAACCGAAAAAACCAATAATACCAAAAACTGAACCGATGAACATCAATACTTTTCCTCCTCCAAATACTAATTAAAAAGCTACTCATATAAAATAAGTATGCAAAGACTTACAAAATCTTAAGCTATTGCTCCCTCTCTCTTATTTTTTTTAGAGACTTTAGATGGATGGAGAACTTTTTATTATCAGAGTATTAGTTTTGTATTTCTACTAAAAAGTTATACACCATTTGATGAAAAAAAAAAAAAGCTCCAAGGAAAAGCCTTTGCGCTCTTATAATTGCAAAATAACTTTTGGATGCAATTATATGTTATTACCTCCGTTCCAAAATAATTGTCTAGTTTTGACTTTTGAAGGTTTTTTTTTTCAACTTTGACTTTAAATATTTTGTTTGTGTTATATAATAGTTGATGTAAAATATATGAATGAATTGAGTTTTAAATATATTTTCATTGGTATAATTTTCATCAGGTATTATATAACATAAACAAAAATATTTAAAATCAAAATTGAAAAAGAAAGACTTTAAAAAGTCAAAACTGGATAATTATTTTGAGACTAAGAGAGTATAAAAAAACAGAGTTGATATATATATATATATATATATATATATATATATATATATATATATATATATATATATATATATATATATATATTTTAAAAGTCTTAAATACCTCCGGAAATAAGTGAGAAAAAAAATCATTTTAAAAATGGGTGTAATTAGTATAATAGCAAATTTAAATACACATAATTAGACATGTTTTATAACGTTATACATTACATAATCTAGTGGGCCATTGTTAAATAAGATCGATTTGCATCTCGCTTGGCATGGGGCGTTTTTTGGCCGGAGAACGTCCAGAACGTTGGCAACGGGACGTTCTGGGTAGGGCGTCGTGGAGCGAAGCACAGGGCGGAAGGAGGAACGTTCATGTGGAACCCTCACATTTTTTTCCTTTTTCTTCCTGCGTTTCTAATAAAACAAAAAAAAAAAATTAAAAAGTAGCCGTTGGGCATTTTTTTTTTTTTTTTTAAATTTAAAAGATCCGTTGGCGGGCTAACGGCTAGGAAAAATATATTTCTTTTTAAATCTTTTTTCATTACCTATATATATATATACATACTCAACTACATATTTTTTCACACAACAAATCAACATTCTTCTCCAAATCACTTTCTTTACAAATCAAACCAAATTCATCAACATGTCTTCTCCAAATCAAAAACCCAATCCCAACTCAAATCAAACTCCAAATCCGGATAATATGTCATACACAAACCTCATGATATTCGAAACACCAAACACTCTCGGTTCGAGTAGCTCACCCCCTATTCGCAATCCAAATATGCCACCTTACGGGATATACCCTCAACCATATTATCAACAACCATTTGAATATAACCAACAACAACAACAACCGTACGGAATGTACCCTCAACACCAACAACCATTCTTTCAACACCAAAACCATTCTTTCAACCACAACAACAAACCCAACAACCCGAATAACAAACCACCCAACGACCCGAAAAACAACCCCAACAATCTCCCAAAAAAAGAAGCCATAAAAAGCGTGTTGATTCCGGTCCGAAAATATGTCCAAAAAAAATGATCGGCACAGGAAGAAGCGTGCTTCGCGACATGTTGGTGTGGCACGTCCAAGGACTCCGTGTCGCACCCCCAAATTTGTACAGCGGAAGCAATTCGGGTCGGGGCGCAACTTATCAGGTAATCATTGCACAAAGTTACATTGAACGACTCTACATGAGACGTTCGAAGAATTGTACAAAAGTATTACATTAATATCATCAAATGTTTACATAGTTGCGAGTTCGTGTAAGATCCTAGAGATTTCTAGTACATGATTGATATTACAAAAGGTAATGTAAGAAAATCTCCAAATGTTTGTATGCATGCGACTCGAGCTATCAGTCATGTATGTGTGCAGCCATACTGCTGCTGTAAACCTGAGAATACAATGCTAAAAGGGTCAACCAAAAGGTTGGTGAATCTCACAGGTTTAGTAGTAAAGTATCAGTATGAACCACAAAATTTGTACCAGTTTGGCAACCAAACAAGGTAAGTAAGTAAGTTAGTCATCACAGTTGCCATGAGCTCATAAGTTGAAGCTTAACAGTGTGTAAGTCTGGTATAACCAAGTACCGTAATATGTACCCCCGTGAGTGCTAATCCAAAAACACTCATATGTAACAAATACTAATCGCCCATTTCTACGGTGAAATCCATGATAGTGCTACTACCCCGGGCGGGGATTGTCAGTCCCAAATGGATCCATTTCACTAGTACTCGCGCTTAAGTCCATAATTAACAACTTACGATAAGAGACTTTTAGTGGATTAAAAGTACTCATGCAATGTGTGTAAAAGTAGGAAAAGTAGTTCAGTACTTGTGTTCATGCGTAAAACAGAGCAAAGTGTCTCACCCCAATAGTAAAACAGTAAAAAGTGGGGATGTAAGACTCACATGAGTCTAGTAAGTAAGCTACGTTTGTATAATCAAACGAGTATCCTGGATGTACCTGCAACCTTCTAACATCCTAAACGCGAAAGGTTGTTAGTACTTAAGTGGATGTCTTAAAGACCATCCATGCTAGTTGTCCACTCAACTAGGTAATGTCCAAGTGTTTGTTTAGTGTTTTCGTTTGTAGTTTAAAAACGTGTACGGCCCGTTGGTGACGTTATATAATAATAATTCTCGAAGATATTATTATTTTGTTTGTTTCATTGTCTACTTGTGAAAGTATGTGTTAACCGTTCTTGCGTTGGTCTCGTTTGTAGTTTGTTTGTTGTTAATGCGTATTAGACACTTGGTAAACTTAAGCGTTTTCAAACTGTGAATGACGACACTCGGGTCTCAAGTCTAAAACATATAGTTCGTAATTAACTTGTTAACCAAAGGTTCTCAAGTCGAAAAAAAAAAACGAGTCAAAAGATAAGTTTTTGTAATGCAATTTGACTTGGTCAACAATTTCAGGTTGCAGGGTTGACCGGTCAACAGTTCAGTTCGTAATATTGACCATTGAAAGTCAGTTCACGGGCAAGTCAATTCGCAGGTCAAATGGTCAAACAACTCAACTCGTAGGTAAGTTCAATTCGCAAACCAGTTCAAGTCGCAGACCAGGTCAGTTCGCAGGTCAATTACCCGGTTCAACTCGCAAGGCAGGTTGGCGAAGTGAGATGGATCTCAGTTCGCAGAACGCGCTAGTTAAACTTCTCGTTTTTGTAAACTTGGTCAAACGTGCTCGGTTTGACCCGAGACTTTTACACAAGTCTTAATTATGTTTTATAACCTAGAAAAAGTAAGTTTGGCATTTTGTAGTTAACCCGAAAGTGTCGTTTTTAACTCAATACGAAAATAGTCCCGAAACTTATATTACACGATTTTTCGCCCTTTTCCGAGCTCTTTTTCACTAAGTATACATCCGAAATAAAATCCAAGAAACTTACAGGTTATTCCCCTATGTCTTAGCTTTCCAAAACGTATTTTTATGTAATTTTTAACTAAGTAAAACTCGTTCAATAAATTCGCAAAGCCGAGTATGTCCAGTAGCTAATTCTCAGCGTATATGTGCAAAGATCGATTTATAACTCAAGTTATGTGTATTTTCTGGGAATGAAGTCTTAACAAAAATTAAAGTTAACAAAATTATCAAGCTTCTCCAACTGGCCTCACTCATTTTTATTACACACAACTCAAGATATGCTCTTCTACACTTGACTAAAAATATGTCCAGAAGTAGCAGACTGTACATGTACTTTTAAATCTTTATTTAAAAATAGCAAACGATTTCATAAAAACGTAAGGCCGATAGATTTCGAATCTAGACATTCTAAACTTGAGTTTTGAGATAAGAAACATGAGGTTTAGTGAAGAAATGAGTCGGTTATCATGTTCCAAAGTCGATCTAAATTATTGTCCATTGGTTAAAGCTATTATCCAATGGTTTTTTGTATTATCTTTTGATTTTTCGAGTGGATCTTGGACAATATACTAGCAAACTTGACTACTAGCATGTATATAGACACGTTCCAAGGAATTTTAATGAGAGAGAGTAGGTTCATACAAACGAAAATGCAGTTCTAAGACCGAGAATGGATGTATTGTGCTGTTGCCGTTGTCCTTGCTTCTTCTTGCAATTTCGTACACAAGGTGATGATAGATGATGATGGTTGTAGTTGGTAGTTCCTTGGAGGAGGTGTGTGGGGGTGTGGGTGGCTGGTTCCAGCCGTTTTTCATAGGGAGGGAGGAGAGAAAAGTGGATAAGTGTGTGTTTGTGAGAGTGTGGAATGAGGGAGAACAAAGGGAAAGAAAAGAATAAAAAAGGTGGATCGGTTTGGGCTTCATGGGCCGACTCAGGCCATTAGGCTATGAGTCTGGGCCTGGCCCCTCGTGGGTTTGGGCTCTCGACTCGTTCCTCGAACTTGCGTTATGTTTATGAGTTGTTTAAACGTTAATCGCGTATAAATCGTCAAATCGTTTATGTTTGATTTTTGCGTGTTCGTTTTTGATATGTATTTGTTATACTGAAAGACTAAATATTTTTAAATACTTCATTTTTAAGTAAATAAGATATTTTTCAGATTTCGTTCGGGTGTCGGGCTCGATTCGTGCGTTTCAGTCACGTTTGGTTACGTTTTAAACAAAACGTAATGCGTGTAATATATTTTCGTAATATGTTCAAGTAAATAATGTTTGTTTGGATAAATCCACATTATTTAGACAGTTTGTCACCAACGTCCATATTTCATAGTGTCGGACTCCGTCCGGTTCATAATTGCACGATTTAATCAAATCGCGTACGCGTGTATGTAATTACACAAAGTGTTACATATATTTAGCCTAATACAAAACTAAATACATGTAATTATACAAGTGTTAGGCACTAATCAAAGTCCTAATTTGGCGGGTGTCACACTCTGCCACCGGCAATGATAATAAAAGGGTACTTTTGTGGTCTAAGGTGGAAGAAAAGTTTAACGCCAATGAAGATGGTTGGGTTCGCTACGCCGACGCACTATCCTCCAAGTGGCGTTATATAAATAGATATTTCAAAAACTTCAATGCAATATACGAATCACACAACCGTGTTTGGCGTAACAGTAACGACGATGATATGGTGTACAAAAGATCCATTGAGGAATTGATGTGCGGAAAGTATAGACAATTATAATTACAAGTTTTAAATTAAGGAAATACTAAATAATACTATCACACAATTCAGGCAAGATTAACCCGTTCGTATAATATAACTTTATAAGTAAGTCCAAGTTCGAACCCAAAGAAACGTGATTCTAATTTATAACCAATTATCTTATTTATTTCTAATTACAACTATTTACAATTATAATACAAATTAAAGGATCCAATGTACAATAATATACAAGATAAGGGGGACGTTTTAGTTACGAACGAACATATTTATAATTGATACAGATTCAAATAGATAAGTTTTATGAACAACTTAAGAATACTCAATTGGACAGAAGATTATAATTATTCAAACTATTATTTATTAAACTTATTATATTTACTTATGTCTATTTGCTTGTTGGCTATTATTACTGGTGAATTACTAATGTAGAAAATAACTTAAGCTTAAGTTAATCTTCATCATAGCAACACAGTCATAAGGTTACGCAAAGTATCACTAATTATTAAGATCTATCAGCAGTTTATTAATACAATTTCATCGGTATGGCGTGAATCACAATATTACTTTATATTAATAAATAATTCTTCGTCTATCGCATAAGGTTAAGATCAAAACATAAACACAATCACTTAATTTATACAAACTTAATATGGTCATCCTCGTTTAATATAAATCAGTCTAATATAGAAAATTCTTGTATAATAAACATTCAATAATATAGTTCCAACATAAACATAAATTCATATAATAAACTCAATAAACATTCATTCAAATAACTATAATGAAAACCTAATTAACAAGTAATTCAAATAAACAATATCCATAAATTAACTCAATAAGGTTATTAAAGTTACAAGGATAAAGAAACCGAACCAATTGTCGAACCAGCTTTTCCTAGGGATAAAAACCTTCAAACCCTAGCTCCTTAGCCTCCAAAATCGCACCTTAAGTCGACCTAAAACCCTAATAATCGACTTTTTTATTTTTGAATCGTATATCCTTAAACCTAAACTAGGCCTCTATTTATAGTTTTGCTGGCCGACCTCCCAACCGCCGGTTGGAACAAGTTATGTCCTGGTCCAACTCCGCGTCTTCCACCGCCTTAAACCTTTTAATACTCCAACCGCCGGTTGGGTAATCCAACCGCCGGTTGGGTAATCCAACCGTCGGTTGGTATTGATTTCCAGAATCTTCCAACTTCGGGTTGGGCTTCATTTTGGGCTTCTTCTTTTCTTTTACGGATTTTAATCTTCATTTTGACCCAATTCTTAAATATTAATATTTAAGTCTTCAATTCTTTAAGGTTTAAGCTCCATTTTCTTCATTTCTTCATTTTCTTCATTTTTGGATTCGTTCTCGTTCCTTTTTCTTCAATCTTCAATTAAAATACATCTCTGCAAATATTAACAAAATAAGTATCTAAAATCATATAAATGCACTAAAATGTATATAAATATAGGGATAAATTACTATAAAATATACTATCTATTTGATGCTTATCAAATATCCCCACACTTAAGTTCTGCTTGTCCTCAAGTAGAATACTGAATAAAATTTAAAATAAGCATCAAACTAATATTTAAAAATCAGAATACCAATACTAAAAATCTGTTTCATAAATTAAAAATTTAAACAATTTAATTAACATGGATAACTATAATGTATAAATAAAAATTATTATTATTTGTATAATATATAGTTCATGAATGATTACTAATATATTTGTCCACTTTAAACAATCTATATTCATATTTCTGAATATATCTTTTATTGTTAGTATGTATATTACTTATGATTTCCATATATGATATACCTTTAAATTTAATTATACAATTTTCTTTTATATTCCCAATAAATATATAAAATACATTTTTAAGAATCAAGACATTGGTGACAGGTCTGCATTTTCATGCAACAGAGCGACATAACTTGATTCAGGTTTAAGCAAAACCAGACTTGGTCAAACCATTTTGACGACCTCATTAGGTATCTTTTATTTTTAAGACTTTTCAAGTACTTTTGACTTGCGTTTGCTTAATTTTTAAGTATATATTAATAGAGACCAGGTCTATACTTTCGTATAACAGAGGAAACTATCAATTTATACCCCCAAACGTATTCACATAAGTAAAACGATATATAAAATTATTGTATAATAAATTTAAAATTTAAGACTTTTTATGTCATACATCATATTATGTACCATAAAATAATATACAAGTTATTTAATTAATTTCTTAAAATTCAGAAATCTTCATATAGATTGCCTATTAGTACATCATATTATGTAACTATATATCATTCCTTATTAAGTAGCTTACGTTATGTATACAAAACAGTTAATCCACATTAAAGTCTAAACTTTTAAATACAAAACAAAATTTTTAACAAAAGTATTCTAACTAATAAATACTTAGTTATTCACTTAAAATTATAAATTTTTAATAAACTTTAAGAACAATAGAAACTTAAATAATTAATTAAAGAAATTCTTTTTCTTACGAACCCTATCCCCACACTTAAATTATACAATGCCCTCATTGTATAAAAATTGATAAACAAAAGTGAGTAAGGGAAAGAAAAATAGAACAGAAAACTCCCCTGACTGAAATTATAAATTTCATCATCGGCTAAGAAAAATATGCTTGGTTGATTCCTTGATTTCTTGAAAAATAATATACAACATCCACACTTTCGTAGTTAATCACGATTGCATTTAGCATATGCAATAAGCCTTTAAACCCCTCGGTATCCCGAGTGGACGAGTTATAGTCTCGTGAGGGTTTCCAGGGAACACACCCACAAAGTTCATATTTTTCCAAAAATTAATGCATTGTCAAGAGAAATAATACATTATTCAGCTGTACTGTACTGTATTGTATTGTATACCTACTTTGAAAAATGGCAATGGTAGTCTAAAAATAAACAGGCAAACAAATTAAACTTACCAAATATTAAAATGAATAACACAATTTAAAGATAATCCAGAAACATATAAACACATGAAATTTCTATGGGTTTATTATGTGATAAAAACTTATGAAACTACTGCTATTCAGATTTTTCTCCAAATAAAGCCAAAAAGTATTCAACCTCTAGTTGGGTACCTACAACCATCGATTTACTAAGTCAATTACTGGCATGAGTCTTAAAAGTATCCAACCGCCGGTTAAATATGTTAACGACCTTTATCATATTTTATTTAATTAGCCCTGTTTAATTCAATTTACGTAGCAACGTTTTCTAGTGATCATGGTTTTTTAAACCTATCTAAAAACTAAAACTAAAATCTACTAAGTAGCCACACAATATTTCTAATATTAACACACTAATTCTTTAATAATGTTAAACTTATTGAACAAACTTCATTTACTTCAAATAATTGATTAAAAGTCTCTTTATAAATATTTCATCTCATTATCTAGTAAAACATTTTATAATAATTTTCTTTATAGCAAAAACATATATACAATTCAGATTCCAAAAATCTTAACTATAAAGAACAATTAAATAAAAGCCAAAACTGGATTAATGTATCCACACCTTAGTAAGAAAATAATATCAATATTCAAAGAAAAACCAATCATTCACTAAGTTAACAATAAAGTAAGAATATGGTATGTATGTTATTAGTCTAGCATATAACATAGTTAAATTTTTCATACCTACTTCCATTATTTTATTAAAATATTTTAACAATTCCTCTAAAATAACTCATACTTGTCAAACTAACATTATAAACATTTCACGGTTTCATAAAAAAAAACTTATAAAAGTGAGGATAAAATCCAATATGAACCTTAAAATGAATTTGTATGCGAACATAAAATATGGTTATTAAGTTGAAAAGTACCATACCTCATATAATATAACCGAGATTAATATGAAAACATTTAACCACTTCAATACTAATAGCGAAATAACATAAAATGACCATTATTCCTAAAATAACACATATATTAAAAACTTAATAACTGTCAACAAACAAATAACGAAAGTCTAATCAAAAGAAATCATAAACTAATAACAAAAAGAAAATTCAACTAGGAATAAGAATGTTGCGAATGTCTTCAAGGTTGATGAACCCATTCTCGAGCTAGTGGTGAAACATAGTAACCATTTGGTAGCATAAAGGTTATAGGGATTTTCTGGTCAGGTGGAAAGATTCTTAAAAAGTATCTAAACATGGTTTTAGTGATATCAGGTACTTGAGCATAGGAATCTTCAAAATGTCGGTGATGTTGATCAGCTGCTATTTGCAATTCATAAAATTCCCTCATTATTTTCTTTATTGCCTTAGCTACTTGTCCTTCCTCATCAATCACCTTACATCCATTTACTTCCTTAATTTCACGCTCTTGATGCTTATGTCTTAACTCATTCAGAAAACCGTAAAATCCTAAATGTAACATTTCATACTTTCCAGTTGTAGGATCTCTTACTATCTCTTCAATTTCCCATAGCATTCCTTTCATTAACTCCCTCTGACGCTCAGTAAATAACAATCCTGAAAATCTAAACATATTCATCATTCTCGTATAAATTTGAGATAATTCTTTATGAAATAGATCAATATGACAAAAGTGATATACCCATGAAAAATTGACTTAAGCTCCATAATCACATAGTTCGCCACATTAACTAATGCCACTTCAGATATCCCATCCGGAACTTTCCTTCTCTGTTCATCTTGTGCTGGATAGTACAAATCATTGATTATTTGTTGCACATAAAATTTCACCGTGCAGTCTACATAGTATGTGCTGCAATTCTTATAATCTTTTTGTTCCATTAAGTTAATTACTTCCTGTAAATCTTCTATTAAACAAATATCTGCCATCTGCGTTGGATTTCCGGTTGCCCATTCCATTTGATTCTTATAGGATTCCAATAAACTCATTTGTTTATCAGAATAAGGAAACGGGTATATTATCAATGCTCTGTAGACACATGAGTACAAAATCTTCTGACCTTCAAAGAAATCTTCCTCTTGAGCTTCTTGTTGATATAGCGTATCCTTCAGTTCAGTTATATACTTATCAAAATAGTTCACCATCTGGGTTTGGTTAGGATTATACCAGTTTTCATATTCTTTTTCAATCTTCTCAATTATGTATTTTTGTTCAGGTGTAAAGTCAATAGTAGATGCCCTGATGACAGCCATAATATAATATGTATCATCTTTTCCAACTTCTAAAAGCTGAATCATTCCACCTCTCGTACTAACTACTGGCACATGTATACTTCCTAAATTAGTATCTTCAACCTCAGTACTTATACCTAAATCAATCCCTTTTTCAGACATACTTTCTAAATCCTCTTCCTCTTCTTCAGATATAGTGTCTAGTGTAGGGTTATCAAATATCCTAAGAGAATGTTCATCAACACAGACATCCTTGCATTCCACAGTTTCATTCAAAATTTCCATTTGCTTATTTTCTATTTCACTAACAGTTAACGAATTCTGTATACACAAATTATCACTTAATTTAGAACACATATAATACAAATAAAACATATTATACAAATAAGATACATTTACATAATTACACATATTTACAAATTTAGTCAAAAGTCCTCGGTATCTCCAAAGATTGTACACAAAAGCGGAGAAATAGGTCAGCGCGAAGCTTATTAAAAACCTACCTCTTTCGAGAAGCACCTTACCTCTTATATGATAAATCAATGAGGTAGGGCTTTACTCTCCTTATACCTTTGTTTTTGTCAGTACTCCCAATGGGTGAGCCGATTTTTCGATTGACTTAAATATATTCAAAAATTTACAATTTATACAGGGAAACTAATTAGTTTACTTAAAATACACTGCTCCCCCGATAGAACAAAAGTCCAACCGGTTAAGTGTTCCCCGGCAGCGGCACCAAAAACTTGATGTGCGGAAAGTGTAGACAATTATAATTACAAGTTTTAAATTAAGGAAATACTAAATAATACTATCACACAATTCAGGCAAGATTAACCCGTTTGTATAATATAGCCTTATAAGTAAGTCCAAGTTCAAACCCAAGGAAACGTGATTCTAATTTATAACCTGTCACACCCCGTCTAAAGCGGAAACAACGGGGTACAACTAAGATAAGATCACAACACATTATTATAAAGATGTCTATACGAAAATAAAAATCCAATGTATTATGATACTTGTAACATGATTAGGTGTTCACGCTACATGTACATATCATCCTCAAAACCGATAAACAAACAATAATCCCATAATCAAATGTTAAGGCAAAACGCCTTCCCCAAATTATTAAAAAACAAAGTTCCACCTCAAATGATAGTCTCAATATTAGCTTAAATGTAACCTAGAGGTCCACTAAACTTTCTTGTCCTCTATCTTCAGCCCACTAGTGTTACCTGAAAAGTTATGCTCAAAAACGTCAACAATAATGTTGGTGAGTTTCGTAGGTTTGAAACGACACACCATAAAGTAATGTTTTGCTGTGATAAATAACTGAGTAGGACAATACAAATGAAAAGGCACATATATATGAAATTAGTGTAAGCGAATAAATCTCAACAAACAACCATGCGTGTTGTCATTACTCCAGCAGAGTAAGACGAATAGCATATACGTCGGCGTGTTGTCAATACCCCCAAAGGAGCAAGACGAATAGCCTAAATGATGTCAATGTATCCAACTGGCGTGTTGTCAATACCCCTAACGGAGCAAGACGAATAGCCACAAATGTTCTCAATGATCTCAAATAATGCACATAATCTCACATAATGTAGCACATTTCAAGCACATGTCCAAAATAAAAATGAATATAATCACAGCATGAAAGCAATTGATAAAACATTAGAGCATACTTTTCCCCCAATGTAAAACAAGTAAGAAAATGGGGCCACGAAAACTCACCTTGTATAGTAATGCAAGCTAAGTTCCCAAACAAGTCCAATCAAGTCCACACGTTAATCCACAACACTTATACATATATTTGTTGATTATTATTCTTAAATAAAATGAGTAGCCCTTTCTTTTATTTATTTATTTATTGTATCTTATTGAAGTTGTTCCATTAAAATTTTTAATGATTAACACCCAGTTTAACATACGTCTTAACCATATTAAAATAACACAATATTATTATTATTACACATAAGACTCATGATGCTTGCATATAAATATAGCCCCAACGACAATAATATCCCAAAATGTTAATAATCAATAAGTATTTCTATTAACTAATCTCTTGTATAAACTTAGCCCAAAAGTGTTCTTTAAGCCATGACAACCCTTATATAAAAATAGTGATGATAAGACGTTAAGGTATCATAAATTAATTCGTACTTCTTCTTCAACACTTACGAACCAACATAATTACACAAGATTTAGAAAATGTACCATAACCCATTCTTTGTATATCAAATATAAATCTTAAAATTTTATAAATGTGATTTATTTACAGAAAAGTATATCCTTAAACATTCTTTACAATCCCCAAAATAACTAAAGACAATTTGATCAACTCGATTTAACGTTATCAACTTTTTCTGAAATTTCGTCACTCTTAATAGCAGTTTACAAAATAATTTCTATATCATCGTACGTTGCTTTTTAGAGTCCGAAACCTTGCGAATCTTAGTAAAATTTCGAGATCTACAACTTTCGTGTTTTGGCCGAAGCCTAAAAACATATGTAAGTAGGTCGAATCGACCCCTGTTTACGAATGAAAATTTTGAACAGTTTTTGCAATTAACGGGATATAACTTTCAGTATCCAACTCATTATCCACACAATACAATTACTCTAAGTTTAACTTTTAAACTTATTAATGTAATTACTACGTGAAAACATTTAACCCAAGGTACAATACATATTTTAATGACATACTAAAAGTTCTCAATATGACACTAAATTTTCTTAGTTAGCCCATATCAAATTTTGACTGGTATATTCGTGTTTGTGTTCACAAATACACACTACCATCAACGATCAGTGATCATTTTTTTTTTGATTACTACTATTCATTTACGTATACATCTGTTCTTGTTATAGCCATATATTTATGTTTTTCATCACATAGTCGTTTTGTAGAAGACTACTTAATCTCATGAACTTTTAGATCAATATAAGAATCGAAAACCTTTCGAGTTTCGAAACACGACTCGATCTATATATATATTCTGACGCATGTTAACAGTTGTCCCTAGGAAACTCAACCAAATCGTTCTATCATGACAAATCGGAAACGATAACTAATTCAATGTAAAGCAAGAATTTACCTTGAATCTTTATTGAGATCGATCCCGAAAATACCTTGCAAATGTATCTTTAGCCGTTGTTGATATTCACTCTGCTTTTCTTATGCGTTAGAGTATAGATTTTCTGGTTTTATTTTGCGAACGAAATAAATAGGATAGTATCGACATTAATTGTCATCGTATTTTCCGAATGATTATCGGATTACTGAAATCCATTCCAATCTTGATTACACGTTTTCTTTTAGATAAAACCAACTCATAGTTTCTTCTATATTGACATTACTAGACCTTCAACAAGTTAAGTATATCTTTTATAATCTTAACAATACATATTTGATAATTATCATAAGTTCTCATCTTATAATATAAATAAATGAACGTATTTTGTGTATCTTAAATCTTGTAAAAATGACCATCATTGATTATTATTTTTATTCTAAATTCTTAATTAACGTTCGCGTACGAGCATTAATTTCGAGTTACTGAACACTATACGAGGATTAAATTCCTCCCATAGTTTAGAATATGAATGCTTAATTTATTTCTCCACATTACTCACATATATGAATAAAAAAATTTAGAAATGATTCTAGGAGACGAACCTAAGAATGAAGCTTTTAGTGACGGATGTCACATAACCAATTATCTTATTTATTTCTAATTACAACTATTTACAATTATAATACAAATTAAAGGATTCAATGTACAATAATATACAAGATAAGGGGGACGTTTTAATTCCGAACGAACATATTTATAATTGATACAGATTCTAATAGATAAGTTTCAGGAACAACTTAAGAATACTCAATTGGACAGAAGATTATAATTATTCAAACTATTATTTATTAAACTTAATTATTATATTTACTTATGTCTATTTGCTTGTTGGCTATTATTACTGGTGAATTACAAATGTAGAAAATTACTTAAGCTGAAGCTAATCTTCATCATAGCAACACAGTCATAAGGTTACGCAAAGTATCACTAATTATTAAGATCTATTAGCAGTTTATTAATACAATTTCATCGGTATGGCGTGAATCACAATATTACTTTATATTAATAAATAATTCTCCGTCTATCGCATAAGGTTAAGATTAAGACATAAACACAATCACTTAATTTATACAAACTTAATATGGTCATCCTCGTTTTAATATAAATCAGTCTAACTATGTCAAGAACAATCATCAATATATTATAATATAGACAATTCTTGTATAATAAACATTCAATAATATAGTTCCAACATAAACATAAATTCATATAATAAACTCAATAAACATTCATTCAAATAACTATAACGAAAACCTAATTAACAAGTAATTCAAATAAACAATATCCATAAATTAACTCAATAAGAAGGATAAAGAAACCGAACCAATTGTCGAACCAGCTTTTCCTAGGGTTAAAAACCTTCAAACCCTAGCTCCTTAGCCTCCAAAATCACACCTTAAGTCGACCTAAAACCCTAATAATCGACTTTTGTATTCTTGAATCGTATATCCTTAAACCTAAACTAGGCCTCTATTTATAGTTTTGCTGGCCGACCTCCCAACCACCGGTTGGGAATTCCAACCGCCGGTTGGAACAAGTTGTGTCCTGGTCCAACTCCGCGTCTTCCACCGCCTTAAACCTTTTAATACTCCAACCGCCGGTTGGGTTATCCAACCGCCGGTTGGTATTGATTTCCAGAATCTTCTAACTTCGGGTTGGGCTTCTTCTTTTCTTTTACCGATTTTTATCTTCATTTTGGCCCAATTCTTCAATATTAATATTTAAATCTTCAATTCTTTAAGGTTTAAGCTCTATTTTCTTCATTTCTTCATTTTCTTCAGTTTTGGATTCGTTCTCGTTCCTTTTTCTTCAATCTTCAATTAAAATACATCTCTGCAAATATTAAAAAAATAAGTATCTAAAATCATATAAATGCATTAAAATGTATATAAATATAGGGATAAATTACTATAAAATATATTATCTATTTGATGCTTATCAGGAATACTTACAAACGTACAACAAGAGCTTCAACCTGAAACAAGCTTCGGAGGTAGTAAGATTTCATCTGCACCATCTGGGGTTCAAAACGAGGAAAATAACTTTTTTACAAACTCGGTTGATCTCTCCGACGACAACCCGACTCCTCTTCCGAACGAGCTTTTTGGGGATGACCCGTATTCACGGCCCATGGGCCATAACCAAGCAAGGAAAGCGGCTAGAAGTTCCAGTTCCTCAGATGCGGCGACTTCTTAACGTACAGCTACCCCGAAATCAATGATGGATGAGATGATGGAGGGCTTTGCCAACTACAAAAATAAAATGTTACGCGCAACGAAAAAGGCGGTTGACAATTTCACCCGTAATGGAAACCTCCGAACCGCTATGCAAGGTGTAACATTCCTTTCACTCAGTACCGAGCACATGGATGCTTAAACCTTAAGGGCTCATAACAGAATGAAGAAAAAAATTATGAGGCAGTTTTGGGAGTTCTATGAATCCGATGACGAAGACGACGAGGAAGGCGGCGAGGAAGACTCCGACGATGAGTAGTTTAATTACTGTACTTTATAATTTTTAGGACTAAATCGTAACTTTTAATTATTGTAAATTTAATTTATAGGATCTTAGCTTTTTCTTTTAAATCGCAATGTAACGTTTTATTTTTAATTATTAACGAAGTACTTTTTAATTATTATTTTGTATTTTAATTAACTAATGAAAAGTATTTTTTTTGTTAAAATAAATGGAAATTAAATTAAAATGGTGGGGCCTAGGGGGCAAAAATGGACGTTCTAGGTTTACCACTACAAGTGCTGATGTGGCGCCCAGAACGCCCTAGAATGCCCCGCACCATTGCAGATGGTCTAATTGGTGATTTCTAAATCATTATATTTTGTAATACACCACCAATTATGCATAACATTATTATATTACATCACACTTTAAGGAATAATCGATTGTATGTAATTAAATATGGTGGTATACAAATTATTATTGCTATTAAACTACAACTTATTGCCGTTCAAAAATTGATGGTTCAACTTAATTTTGAGGTTATTGAAAATTTGTTGTGCAGATCGAGTTTGGTTAAAAATGTGACAATGATCAATTGATCTAAGGAACATAAACAACTCTTCTAATTGTTAAATAATTGAGATAATATATTGTATTGCCAACCGCACATGGTTAATAATAAGGACCAAAAGTTTTTATTTATAAAATTTAAGGGATTAAAAATATAAATTAAAATTCTATAATTAATATTTGATTAGTCAACTACATGTTTCAATTGTCAACTGCACAATTGATTTCCCCTAAATATTTAGGTAAATCTATCTTCTTATACATTAAAAGAAAAATCTTGAAAGAATAATAGCCGTTAGATGAAGATCAATCATAAATATCTAACCATTAATAAAAATAATGACATATTTAATCTCATTTATTGTGTAATTAAAGACTAACACACCCTTCTATATTTACAATATAAATCCTTTGTTTTTTTCCTTAATTTTAGATAACTCCTCCAAATATTTTATGAAAAAATTAATTTAATAAGTACTTCATTATTTCTTTCATAATTCAAACTATTCCTACAATATTTTCTATTTTTTCCTAAAAAAAAAACTCTATACGTTATTTTTCAGTTCCAAAAAATTCATGGCTTCATTCCATGACCAGTGATCTAAATTCCTATACGATCGCCTTTAATTTTTTAATTCTTTTATCAATTTCTAATTTGTTATTCTTGGCTTAAGGATAGCAACGGGTCGGGTTCGAGCGGGTTTTATTATATCTGTACCCATACCCGTTCAAAATATTTGTACGTATACCCAACCCAATACCCGCTTACTACCCAATTAGTATTATCCATCGATTTTTCGGTATTTATTCACGGGTTTCGATTATCCCCATGTATGTAACTTTGGCCGAACAAAAATTGTATAGTTGTTAAATATATGATACAAATTTGAAATACGGCAAAAAAATGAAACTAAAATACCGTAAACTATAGTATATTCAAATTTTCAAATCTTAAAGCCAACAATTTAACTATTTAAAAACTTATTCAAAGTTTCTATACGTTCAAGATAGCGAACAATTACATGTTTTCATATCATACGAAATTAAAATGTAATAATAATGGAAATCCAAATATAAAAGCTTATGGTATAAGATTCCCGTT
Organism: Helichrysum umbraculigerum; assembly: GCA_949592205.1. Taxonomy (NCBI): domain Eukaryota; kingdom Viridiplantae; phylum Streptophyta; class Magnoliopsida; order Asterales; family Asteraceae; genus Helichrysum; species Helichrysum umbraculigerum. The sequence goes on from CATIUR010000007.1 coordinate 44,435,105, forward strand.
AGTTGATATGTACATTATCTTTTTATATATAATATAATATTATATATATATATATATATATATATAATTTAAAACTCAAATTGAAAATAACAATTATGCGGGTATAAATACGGGTAAAATGCTATGGATACGAGTAAGGTAATTAGGCTGTTTTTACCAAAATCCATCATCATACCCATACCCATGAAATAAAAAAATTTGTACGCAAACCGTATCCAAACCCGCTAACCCGCATCCATATATATTTTTGAGTACATATCTTCTTGGGTTAGCTTTGGTCATGACTCAACTCTTTAAATTATAATGTCAAAAGGGTGTAATTTGTTAAACAAATGATGATAACGCTCTTATTGGTAATGATTATGATACAAACAAGGTTAATCACATCACATGATTTGCCAATAGAAGTGTTATGAAATTCCGATATGAACTTCTAATATCAAAATATTAAGTTTTTGGCTTTTGTTTTATCGCTTATATCACGTAGATCTATTTAAAAATAAGTGTATGTTAAAGTTTTTGAAAATATAATAACAATCTCATAGCTTTAGCGATTTTCTTGAATATAACTTACATTGTTCTTGAAAAATATATCCAAAAAGTCGACACTTGTGACAACCGGTACTTAAGAGTAGTTATTACCTTAAGCTAGAAATGTTATTACGCGTATTTAGTTTCGTATTAGACTAAATACTTGAAACATTTCGTGTATATATATATATATATATATATATACACATACGTAATTACTTGAAACTACGCAAAACAATCGGATGGATTCCGACTTATACGGACGTTGGTGAAAACATTTTCATAAATAATGTAAAGCTATTTTATAATTAAATAGTAGTTATTTACATTATATTATTATTATATAATAATATACGAAATGTTAAACGTTTTATATAAAACATAACCGACACAAAGTAAACGCGCGAATCGAAACCGACAACCCAACGAAACATTTTTAAAACATAAAATAAAGTATTTAAAAATAATACATCAATCGAAAATTAACGCGAATATATCATGAACGAAACGCACCAAATAAACGTTTAAACGTATAAACGAATATACGCGATTAACGGGTAAACGACCACGACTCGTAACGCAAATTGGGGAACTAATTTAAACTCACCATTTCATGTGGGACCCACCCCAAATCTGCCCCTATTTACCAAGACACCACCCCCATACTTACTTGTTTACTCATATACTCAAACACCACCTTACTTCCTTCACAATTACTTCACTACTCTTATTACCTCTCTCTCTCTCTCTCCCCTTTTCTCTATATAAGAAACGGCCAAAGGCCAGCCCCAACCTGCCACCAACCACCATCAAAAACCACCATATCACCACCACCTTCATCTTGTCGATTTTGCAAAGGAAAAACGAGGAAAAGCAAGATCCACACGTTCTCATCCATTTTCCGAGCTAGATCTTCGAAATACATCTTTGTAAGGACCACTCTTTCATTTCTTTTACTTGGTAAACATATATGAACATGTTATGAGGTCCACTTAACAAGAATCATGTCCAAAACTATAGTCGAAACACGTTTTTGAAACATAAAAATGTAAAATGTTTTCTGATCAGAAAATACTCCAACTTCAACGAAATGTTTCGAACTCTTAACTCAACGAAAATGGATGAATCAAAAGACAAAACCTAAGTTTAAGAAGTTAGCTTTCTCTTCCAAGTGGTTTCGTAATTTTTTTGACACCGTTTACTACCCGAAAACGAATTTATAAAATGAGATAGCAAATCTGTCCTCGGATCGCAGATTCTTGGACCAACTTCTCGAACCCATAACTCGAGCTACACAACTCAAAATGACATGAGGTTTCTTCCTAGAAACTACAAATTTTGTTAGCTTTAAAAGTAGTATAATTACATCTCTTGAAGTTTTGTGGATTTTTCCCAGTAATCAAAAGATCACACCTGTATCTGGATTCGTCAAAATTGGACGTCAGGGGATTTGACCATTTATTTGACCGACTTAAACACCACCAAAAATTATGGAAAAATTTCGTTAGAAAGCTAAGACATAGAAGAATGTCTGGGAATTTTCTTGGATTTTATCTCGAACGTTTACTTAGTCAAAACGATAAACGTGAACCGACTAATATTAAACGTTAAGATTTTTGGACCAAAATGGGTTTTTGGGATTTTATTATGAAACTTAGATAAAACGACACATATAAATTGAACCCGAACAGAAAACGACACGTAAAACACTTGGAATAAAAAACGAAAACAATCAGACCCTTTTGTCGCAATGCACTGTCGCAATGAACGTTCATTGTCGTAACCACTGCGACAATGCTTCTGTCGCAACATTTATTATTATCGCAAAACCCCGATTGTCTCATGAACTCTGATTGTCTCAACCACCGATTGTCTCAAACTTCGATTGTCTCATGAATAGTAACTCGAGATTGTCTCATAAATAGTAACTTACGATTGTCTCATAAATAGTGATTACGATTGTCTCATAAATAGTAACTTACGATTGTCTCAAAAATAGTGACTTTCGATTGTCTCATGCATAGTGCTCTCGACACTAACTTCTCACAAACAATATTACGACAATTAATATCACAACGCATTTAATTCGACGCCAACAATGAATGAACATTGTACGAAATAACTCAGAAATATTAAACATATACTTTTAAAAGGATACAACGAAACGAGCATAATAATAATATCATTACGAATTATTATTACAAAACGTCACCAACGGGCCGTACAAATTTTCAAAAACATTAAACACTTGGACATACTAGTTGAGTGGACAACTAGCATAGATGGACTATTAGGTCATCTACTTACATATAACCATACGCGTTTAGGGCGCTAGGAGGTTACAGTTGGAAAACACACTTGTTATTAGAAACGCTAGCACCCACAGGTGAGTTACATAACCCCACTTTTAAACTGTTTTGATTTACATTGTGAAACGCCCTGATTTTTTTTTCGGTTTGAAACACTCTCGACAATCTCCCACGACTACCCCATTTGTATATTTGATCTTCAATAAATTTCCACACTTATAACAAGCTTTTAAAACCAAAATTTTCATTTTTCACTATGATACACGATCCTGGAAAGAGGTGGGATCGCGTATGTACAAAGGAAATCCTACTCTGACGAAAATGCACTATCATACGCGTTCCTGAAAAATTTATGGGATCGCGTACTCATGCACAAAAAAGAAACTCAACAAAACTCAGATTTTTGACCAAATTCAAACGCGCATAACTTTTTACTCGTTATGAGTTAGGACCTGAAATTTTGCATGCACATCTACTATATCAAAACAAAACTTTCACTTTTTACACTTTTCCAAAATTCTCAATTTCGCAAGATTTGGACACTTATCTGAAATAGCACCATTTTGACACTTTTTAACCGCATACCGTTTCTCATAATCAATCATTAGACACACTCAAGTGTTTACAAACATTTTCCACAATCGACATGCAAGTTTTATAACTCATAAACTTAACTCAACAACAACCACACCTTTGGATCACTCGTGACCCGTTTTGACACCATTTTACAAGTTTCACTCAAAACATCAAATTTTAACATCACAAGATGATCACACTCAAATGATCAATGTTTACTCAAAATGGGGCTTCAACTATATCAAGAGCATGATTAACACAAAGGGATTAACTTACCAACTCATTAGCAAGTTCCACCACGAGTCGATCTTTGGCTCCTCTCCCAACTAACCCCCTTGACCCATTTGCATTACCTATAAATTAACCACAATAAAGGGTAAGCTTTACACTTAGTAATTAATGGTAAATAATAAACTCATAATAACTCATAAATAATCTCGTAAGTGAACTCAATCACAAAACTCATAAGAGAACTCAATCTCATAAACTCGCGACATCATACACAAATGATGTACAACGATTTAATGGACTCAATCATACTCAAATGATTTATCTATTCTCATATTAAGGATCCTTCTCATGTTAGTTTCCTACTCAAAGGAAACTACTCATCAAGTGTATTATGATACTCATAACTCATTATTAAACTCATAAGTGAACTCAATCACTAAAACTCATTTATACACTTGATTCTCATTTACTCAATTATAGTGACAACTAAATGTCACTAAACTCAAACTCAAGAATTTCCTCTTTTCCCCTCCCATTACTTACTTCGTATTTACAATGATAGTGTGTGTTCTAGCTAACTCAAAGACTCCAAGTTTAGCTCTTTCATTCACCTATTCACAATATCATTTGAACACACAATATCATACATACAATCAAATTCTCAACTCAATGTCAATTCATACATTTCTATCTAATTTCTCATTTACTCATGAGCTAGTTTTCTCATAACAACTAGCTAATTCCTGAAATTAATCAATCACCTCTTTAACATTTTTCTCAAGTTATTTATCATAATTTAACATCACCATCTAACTCAAAATCCTCTATTAATGATTTAACCAATTTCTCATAAATTATCATATATACTTATATTAGTGATGTTTGAACAACAAAACATAATAATATCACATAATCATCCTCATTATCACCACCTCTTAATTTCTTTTTCTCATGTCTCATACATACATATAGATAGTTTAATCAATTACTAGCAATAATAACACAATAACAATCACCTATCTTTATATAATCATAATCATCTTTATCACTCAAAATCCTCTAACATCATAATCTCATCATAAATCATAAAACTCTTTTTATTTAGTCTCAAATAACTCAATTAGGTTACATAAACATCATTCATCATGTTAACACATAGAAATCAACAAATCTCCTCAAAACCCAAATTTAGGGTTTATCTCAAAATCATTGTATCATCAAGTTGAAAGTAAATATAGGTCAATCTTACCTCAAGGATCACAAATATACAAGTTTTAGCTTCAATTTCACAAGTTTCAAGCTTCAATTTTGTTAATCCCTCTTTATGTTCTTCCCTTCTCCCTCGCTCTGTATTTCTGTCGATTTCTCCAAAAGGAGAAAACATTTTTCCAGGCTTTTAATTAAATTAAGGAGTTAGTTATTAAATTACATAATGAACCCTCAAGTCTCATCTCTTACACTTTAGGCGCAACTACTAAACTCAAGTTTAATTACTCTTAGTTTGACCACCAAACTCATTTTCTCATTTAGTAATATAACTAATAGTTTACTCATTTAAATTAAATAATAAACTTACAAAATTTGGGGTGTTACAACTCCCCCTCACTTAATGGGATTGTGTCCTCACAATCCTTGCTCGGTTCTCAACATACTATGCTTCTCATTAATCTCTTTTCTCGGTCTCTCTTATGTGTTCAAAGTTTAACAACAAATCTCTTACTCGGTGTACTCAAATTTTATACATATACTAATCAAAATCACTTTACTCTTTTGACTCTTGGTTAATATCTGTTCGTACTCTTTAACATAGATTAATTCACTATTGGTATCCATTTCTCTTAGACACATGAAAGTGTCACCAACTCTTTTGAACTCTTCCAATAACTCAAAGTAATAGGACACACTTCCATACTCTTTTATTGTTTAACCTCCAATAAACAAACCAATCTCTTATAACTTCGAGATAATACTAATTAATTATAGTATTTATAGAAAATTTCAATTCTCACTCAATTATTCCCTCTGATCAACCAGATTTTCATTTCTCTGATAAGTTTCAGAATTTAATATTTAGCTTATCTCCTCATTTCTCGTCTACTTCATATTAATTTAACACCTATATATTTAATTCGATCACTCAAACGTTTTCAAACTGATACACATATACTCCACCTCATATTTTCCTCAATTATTAGTAACTTAATTGTTAACTCCCACAGAATTTATAATTTAGATTCTCAGAATATCTCATTATACTGAATCTCTCATATAACTAACATTATCCTATTCTGTTTTTAGTCATAAAATTTAACCTCATAATAAAACTCATTTCTCGTCTCAATGTCTCCTCGACATTAACTCTTATTAAGGGCCTGTTTGGTAAGGAGCTTTTGGAAGCTTTTAGGAGCTTTAGCTTTTCGTTTTTGATTCAAAAGCTCCTAACAAAATAAAAGCTTTGTTTGGATGTAGTAGCTTTAGCTTTTGAATACCAAGAAAAAGCTCCAAATGAAAAGCTTCAAAAACAAGCGTTCAAATTTTGGATGGAGCTTTTGGAAATAATATTACAATATTGCATTTCCTTTACCAATTTTACTGTTTCACGTCATCCACATATGCAACGTAATTTCTTAACCTATAATAATAAACATTTATTAATTATCTTTAGCCTATAATAACAATATGCAGTGTAAATTTTTTCCTATTATCTTTAGTATATAATAATAATAATAATAATAATAATAATAATAATAATAATAATAATAATAATAATAATAATAATAATAATAATAATAATAATAATAATAATAATAATATTTTGTTAACAAAGTATATAGAAAGTTGATAAACTCTCATTCTACCTGCTGTATAGTCACATTTGAAAACATTATTTATGGGTAGTGATTTGTACACCATCAAAAATTAATCATACACCACTAAAGTTGCTTTACAGTGTTGTACAGTACAACAAGATGATGCATAAAAATGGTGTATGGCTAATTTTTGGTGGTGTACAAATCACCACCCATTATTTATAGGTTTGTGGAATTTTTCTTATTTTATCAACTTTATACATGTATACACAAATAATGCAAAATTAGTCAAAAATGTGTATCTTGTTTTTATATAATGAATATTATTTGTTAGATTTATTGTTTAGGTATGCTTTTGATTTATATTATATTGATGTCCTTATATGTTATTTTATACTTTAAGTTATAGCTACAGCTAGTTTACCAAACCGTTATATACAAATAAAATTACAGCTTACAGCTACAACCTACAGCTACAGCTACAGCTTACATCCTACAGCTACAGCTAAAGCCTACAGCTACAGCCTACAACTAATTTACCAAACATACCCTAAGTCTCTTTTAAGTTTGCATAACTTACTCGCATATAATATTATCATTATTCCTTCTCACATTTTCGGACTATATATTATTACTCTTGGCTCTTTTCACAATCGGCACCCAAACTATAATTATCTTTGTTTAAATCTCTATCACCTCAATTCGCATTACCTTAGAAGCCGATTTATACTCATTCTCAAAATTACTCAACTCATATTGCATTAATAGTATTATGATCAACTCATTAGTTTTACATACAAAATTCTCGTTACTTCTCGTTATAGGTTTCACATTTTAAGGATTAATAACCCTCTAATTACGTAAAGACTCAAGTTTAAGTTTCTACCGTCTCATTGTATACTCAAGTATTAACAACTCTTTTATTATTAATTTCTCGTTACTCACACTTAGCATATACCCAACTCTTTATTCTCATGGTTAAATCACTAAATTTACTCCGCATCATGATCTCAAATTTATTAAACCCTCATTATATATAATCTCTTGTATTCTCTCGTTATCTTGTATCATAGGGTCAAATCCTACAAACCCACCACCATAAAATTACTCCTCGTAAACATTTAAATTAAAATTTACATCTTTTCTAGATACTCAGTATCGTAATACTCTTTTTCATATACTCCTAAGGTAAATCATTAAAGACTTATTAATCAACATATGTATTCTCACATGCTTCTAACTCATCTTGCTCTTAAACACAATGTGTAGTTTAATAAATTATCTTATATGTAACACCCTCAAATTTCGGGTTGCGGAAGCGGTCAGGTCGGGTGTTACCAAATCAAATATCACAAGCACAAAGGTAAATAATGAACGACTCTAAATGAGACGTTTGAAAGTAGTCATACATTTCCAAAATAAAAGTGTATACAAGTTGCGAGTTCACAAAATAATTTCAATACATAATTTGTAATACAAAAGTTATGCAGAGAAATCCAGTTGTTTGAAAACATGCGACTCGAGCTAGCATATCTTGTAGCAATCCTAATCCTGCTGGGCACCTGAGAACACATACTAAAACGAGTCAGCTATAAAGCTGGTGAGTTCATAGGATTGTTAGTTGAAACATAAAGTATAAAACTTTTATGTTTTGAAAATGATTTCAAAATCCACGATTTGAATTGTATTGTTATGTTATTGTAATACCGATTTATATAACTCTAACGGGGTATTTCCTAACCAAATAGTGGTGACGTGTACCTAAGTACATAAAGAGTGTGACATACTATGCCTAGATACCTATCAGGCATAATTGAGTCTACAGACGTGAGGCAATACATGCCTAAGTATGAGTCATGTGATTGTATGACCGCGTCATATGTTAACGAGTAATGATGTTACTTATGTTGTATTAAAACGTGAGGATGCCCCCGTGGCATAATATGTGGTGTTCAACAAAAATTAAATTGTAGTCTCACAGACTATGATTGAGTAACTAGTGTATTGCATCCAGCAACAGTTAACTGTAGACCCGCAGATCTATGATTGAGTGTTTAGTGTGTTCGTTTGACCAGTTAGTGTGAGCTAACCCGGACATATTGCAAATAATTGTAGTTCCGCAGAACTATGATTGAAATGTTTAGTGTGTCCGTTTGACCAGTTAGTGCAAGCTAACCCGGACATGATTGAAAATGATTATAGTTCCGCAGAACTATGATTGAAAATGTTTAATGTGTCCGTTTGACCTGTTAGTGCAAGCTAACCCGGACATGATTGAGCTAACGGCCTCGCGTGATAACCTCACTGACCCGTTAACTTATTGCGGATCACGAGCATAAGCTCGCCCATCCGTGAATGAGTTTGGATCACGAGCATAAGCCCGCCCATCCATCGAGTGTATCGCTTTACCGCGATATCGTACTTGTGCCCACTGCAATACCGTGGCATCGTTTTGTGCCCACTTTACCGTGGCTTCGTTTTGTGCCTAATCAGTCATCGACCGCATTGCTCGCAAGCAACGTATGTAATTGAGCCGGCAGTACTACGACATGCCCGACTTGAGATAATTGAGCTGACAGTACAACGACATGTCCGACTAGTGTAAATGAGAGTCAGCAGTACTACGACATGCCCGACTAAATTGATTGTATTTGTATGAGTATACGTATATCTACATACATAGTTAATTGTAGTTGGCACCGAGTGCTCGAGGTGAAGTACAAGTATGTGTATATATATCTATACATATATATATAAGTAGAAATGGTAAACACCTTAAATTGTGTATCATGTAGCACATGAAATTGATGGATTGTAGCTAAGTATGTATATACAGTCCTTAACTATTTGTTGTATCACAATAAGCCTAGGTATGATTAATCATCACCTAGTTGTTTGTATTAGTATAATGATTCTATACTAACGTATATTACTAATGTATACTTCTAGCCGTAGCCTAGCAAGTATATAGAGATCCTGATTTGTATGGGCAGTATTAGTTCCTAAAAGGAAGACTAATCCTGTAAGAGTATGGTCATTGTCCAATGTAAGTAGAACTAACCAGTTCTAGTATAAGTGATAGTATTGTCCCACGACAATATGGTCAATGAATGGTGATAACTTAATTAAGTCATGGGGTGGTAATTGTTTTCCAACAATCTAACAGTGTATGATTGTAACCTATCTAGGTTAAGTATTGATACTATTTCAAAACAGTATGGTGGGTGTAATTCCTAAGTATTACACATTTCGTATTACATGGCAGTAATATAGTTAATTGTGAATTATAAAAGTTTGTTAATATAATTCGAAAACAGTAATTGAGCATGCGTCTCACCCCGAAAACAGTAATACGTTTGAAAGAATGGGGCTATGAAACTCACCTGAGGAGCGAGCGATCCTAAGGTGACGAGTCTTGCCAAAGATAATCTCCTAGTGTCCTAAACACGTGAGATTTCGTATAAGTGAATGGATGCTTAAATAAAACTATCCAAGTTGTCGTTTATTTGGTTAGATTGTACCCCAAGTGTTTGATTACGCGTTTATGTTTGAAGTTCGTAAGTAAGTACGCTCCGTTCGTGGCGTATTGGAATTATATTTTGAAAATATAATTATGTTGTTTTTGTATAATAAAGTTCATATAAACGCGTTTCGGTTCGTATATAATTGAGTATATGTTCCCGGATAAGTTTGACACTTTGAAAATGAGTTTTTTAGTAAAATATTTGTTTTTAGCGACACTCGATGCGTCACTTAGGAGTTTTCAGCGACACTGAGGTTAGTGACGCAAAATAAGGATTTTTCAGGTTTTTAGCGACACTTCATTAAGTGTCGCAGAGGGCGTCACTAAGAGGGTAGCGACACTTAGCAAGTGTGGCTGTTCTGCTGGTTTGCGTTTTACCCGCCGGGTCCAGGCCTTACCCGCCGGGTACCCTGGCCTGTACCAGATCTGTTCGAGCATCCTCACCACAAAACCATTTTTAAACATATTTTCGACAACAATCAGTTTGTATAACGTAAATACATGACATATATAAGCTTAATAACACGAAATCAAAAGGGGATTCGAAGGGTTTCTTACAAATAAAAATTGAAACCCGAAATGGGTATGGTGATGATGAAATCGTGATGATGATGATGGAGAAGGTGATGTTGTTGTTGTTGCTTCTTCCTAGCTTCCTTTTCCTTTGATGATTCCGAAAATGGTGGTGGTTCCGGTGGTGTGGCCGGTGGTGCCGAGAGAGAGGAGAGAAAAAGATGATGGAGGAGGTAAGAAAATGAGAATGAAATAAGGATAGGGGGTGGGTTGGATCCGGCTTATGTTTGGTTTGGGAGACACCGTCTCCCAAATTGCAGTACAAAATACCCGTGTTTTTGTACCCGATCGTAATTTAAAATAATATTTTAAATTCTAAAAATTTATTTATGTTATTTCGAAATGTTTTCTAATGAAAGTATTTTATAAAAATACTTTATTTAAAATTTAAGTTTTATACTTGATTCTGCGTTGTCTCAACTAAATAAGATTATGTTTTAAACATCAAAAAGGATGACATTTTCGTATGTTTAATATTTTTGTCCAACTGTATAATGTCTATTGCAACTAATAAAATATTAGTTATGAAGTTTTGTGACCGAAATTTGGATGTTATATTCTGCGCTATTTCAGTTGTGATTTCTAAATCATTGTGTATTATATATATATATATATATATATATATATATATATATAAATATATAAAGTTCTCGGTTACTTGGTTATAATTGCGTATAATAATACAATTATTTAAATTTTAATAGATGGCGCAAAATTTGACTTTTTGACGAGGTGTTACATTCTCCCCCTGTTAAGAAAATTTCGTCCTGAAATTTTGAGTGAAGTCGCGATTGTGTGGGGTCCGGGGAGAAGTGAATGTACGAGGAGTTCGTCGGGTAGATGGTATACATATATTGTCTATGTCGAGTTTGAAAGCAGTCAATCCATGACTGTGTCGTGGTTTATCATTGTAGTCACATTCTGACTATATTGTTTGTTTAAGGTATGATTAATTTGTGGTCACTAGGTAACCATTAATATTGTAGTCCATTCGGGACAAGGTAGTTGTCACAAAGTGACCGTTTAGAGCGAAGTCCTATCAGGACTAAGTGATTGGTGAACGTTCAGTCGATCAGTCTGCTGAAAGCAAACTTTGAATCTTACGTGAGCCTAGATTAACTAGCCCTATGATGCCTTCGGCATTAAATTGATAAAAGTGAGATCGGAGGTAAAAAGTACACATTTAGTGTAGATTAAATTTGAAGGATTGTGTTTTCGAGGAAGGATGTACTTACATTATTGTCAAGGATTTGTTCAGTTCATCCAGAGCCGATCAGGTAAATTTTGCGTTTCTTTGGGCAATCCTTCTTGTAGTGTCCAGGTTCCTTACATCTGAAGCATACACTTTGAGAGTCGGGATTGGCAGGAACTCTGCAATCCCAGATTTTGTGTCCGAATCGTTGGCATCTTTCACAGGGTAAACCACATGAACCATCATGATGACGTTTACAGGCGTGACAAAATGGTTTATTCCCCTCATAGCCTTGTTTTTCGCTAGGTTCGGTGGCGTAGGACCTCAAGAGTTCGGGTTGATTTGTTGGGTTGTGACTAGTGCTGGAATCTCCATTACATTTTCCTTGTTGGTTTTCAGTAGCAGGTGTTCCGCATCGAACCACCTGTGCCATGAGTTTGTGGGCCATGCGAACAGCGTCGTGAATAGTGTCGGGTTTAGAGGCGGTGACCATTCCCTCAACTTGCATCGGGAGTCCTCCGATGTACCTTTCGATTTGTTTATGTTCAGGGTTCACCATGGTTGGGCAAAGAAGTGACAGTTGGTGAAAACGATTGGTGTATGTCATGATGTCGTTGTCTTTCACGGTGAGGTGCCAAAGTTCATTCTCAAGTTTGTGTAATTCCTCACTGGGGCAATACTCGTCCCTCATTAATCGTTTTAGTTCCTCCCAAGGAAGTTCGTGAGCGGTATCGATCCCTACAGTTTGGGCGTAGGAATTCCACCAGGTAAGTGCATTATCTTGGAGGGTGTAGGTGGAGTATTTAACTTTGTAGTCGTCGGGGCAGTTGCAAATGTGGAACACAGATTCCATTCTCTCGATCCATTGGATTAATCCGATAGCCCCTTCAGTGCCGACGAATTTTGGCAGGTTACAGTTCAGGAATTCCTTATAGGTGCACGGTCGCGTTCGGTTTCGAGTAGCTAAAGCATCAGCCACTCTTTGTTCGGTGATTTGGTCAACCTCCGCTTGAGTGTACGATTGTCATTTAGGCGGCATGATTCTTAAATATGAACGAAATGACAAAGTGTGAGATCTTTATTCAAAGATTTTGATTATTGTAGTTCTATGCGTAAATCGGTATTACACCTTTGCCCACGGGTGTAAAAGTGATAATGATCCAAAAACCACTCAAGGTGTCTGTTTGAAAGTCCTCGGACTTTAGAATTTTAAATGTGTAGTCGTACTAACGACCTAGTTGTATTTTACATGTAGTTCAACCAAAACTATGTTGTAGTAGTCTAGCACACTATAATGTAGTACTAAAGTACTATAGATGTAATCCTAATGAATCATAGTGTAGTACCCTAAGTACTAAAGTGCAGTAACCACGTACTGTAATGCAGTGCTAATAGCACAGTAATGTAATATTAATGTATTATGAGTGTAGTACCGCAGTACTATGAAATGCAGCACCACGTGCCGTAATGCAGTGCCCGTAGCACCGTAATGCAGTACCAACGTACTGTGAGTGTAGCACCAACGTGCCGAAATGCAGTATAGACCTACTGGAACAGTTGCACTAACGTGCCAAATTGTAGTACCAAAGTATTGTGTATTGTGCCCGAAGCACGTTGTAGCACCACGTGCCATAATGTTTTTCAAGTGTAGCCTTAGGGCCAAAAATGTGTTTGGTATGATTTTGTGGACTTAGTCATTACAAGCATTCCTCGCAATACTAATCCTGTCGTGACCAGCATGGTCAAAGTTAAGATCGAGTCATGAAAATGTGGAAGACAGCGATGTGCCTCTTCGCGAGTTTATAGTAGTACAGCGGAATTATGTTATATATATATATATATATATATATATATATATATATATATATATATATTTTCTACACACACACACACACACACACACATATATATATATACAGATACGTAAAGATAGTACACATGTAAGGCCTATTCATATATACCTACAGTACATATAATAGCCTAGGGTGTCTAGCACATAACAATCAGAGTCAACTAGTGCATACCTTCTCCAATATAACCCCTTTCAGGTCTTCCATCATCTTTGTTTAATTGTACATAGTTAGCTACGCTATGTTAAATTAAACTCGTATGATGTATGTGACAACCGTCACCAAAATGCTTAGTACTTGTAATATAAATGGTAAAAACATAATATCATATTAGGAATCATCACATGGATCTCTTTATGCCAAAGTCTTCATTTTCAAAAATCGAATTCAACGCAAAAATAATCATCGCAATTGAGTCCGTAATGAAAAAGATACAAGGAAAAACGTGAACGCGTTCATAATTTGGAAACTTAAGAGAACGTGCGAAGTATGATAAAATATATATATATATATATATATATATATATATATAATAAGTAATTTTAAAATAATAAGAATATTAACAATTATAATACATAAGTAAAGAAGCTAAATAAAAATCTGTAACTTGTATGTAATGTTTTAAGACGATTCAAGAGTTTATCACGAGGTTGCACTGTTCGGGCCATAACTCTTTCATCCGGACTCGGATTGAGTTGATTCAAAAGCCCAGACGATCAAAACAAAGAGGGCTACAACATATTCAGAGTTTAGCCCATTATACCATGTATAATTCATCCATATAACTGACCCAAGATCCCATTCCCCTTGGTGAGCCCATTCGGCCGGCCCAACCCACCAATCCCTTGACCTAACTTCCAACCCACTCCATACATATAAATATACACTAAACACAACCCTAGCACTTCCTTTGGATCACAAAAATTCGTTCATGGTGAGTGTGGTGCTGCCATCAACCGAAACCAAGAAAGAAACCCTACAAAAATCGAGTTTGAGTTTGCTTTCGTGCGATACGTAATCGTGTAGGTAATTTCATAAAACTTTATCAAATAACTTTTCTTATATTTCTAAGATTTATTAATCTCAGACCTGGTCTCAATGTAATTATGAGTCGATGATAAGATTTGACGTTAGTTAAAGACATAATCCGTAAACCCTAGTTATACGAATGAATTTTGGATTTCTGATTGAATTGTTACAGCCGACTTCGGAAGCCGTTTTGACCCAGTTAGAATCGTTTTTAGGATTCGGCCAAAACTAAAAAGTTGTAGATCTCGATGTTTTACATAAATACAAAGGGTTTCGGCCTCTGAAACTAAACATGTTATTTTATAAAAATTATTTAGTAAACTGCTGTAGTGAAATTAGAATTTTCTGAAAACTTTGGATAGTTTAAATTAAATTGATTAATTACTTTGAGATCTTTAATTATGTTAAAACATGATTATTTTTTGTATAAAACTTATAGTTTCATATTAATCAAATGAATTTAAATAAATGTATTAGTTATATTAATATGTTTTAAAGTCTAAATTGTCTAAACTAAAGTCTTCATAAGTGATGTTTATATGAAATAGTTTATAGAAGTGTTTTCTAAGTTTAGATTAGAGATGGGTTTCTTAATAAACGTGAGGATGAATTATCTACGAAATAATTAAACTTGAACAATTATAACTAGCAACATGTAGACGTGAGTTTGAGTAACTATAAGTCCTATTTCATTTGAAACTTGTGGGAAGTATATTGTAGGGATTAAAACTTAAGATGAACGTGAATGTATAGGAACCCTTTCGACTCGTGTACATAATCCTTAAGACACATAACTCATAAACGTTTCATCTAAATATTATAGGGCGCTCATTTTACACTGCGGCTTGTGTGTGATACTTACTTTGCTCTAACCCGCTATTCAGGTGAGTTTTGCGGCCCCATTTTCTTTACTTATTTTTCCGTTGGGGGAAAAGAATGCTCAAAATGATTTCGTACTGTTTTCTTATGCTGTGTAAACTATCTGATTTTCTGATTTGGACATTATGATTGAATAAGTGACATTCTGATTGTTATGGACTGATTGCTGATTGTTGTGGACTGATTGCTGATTGTGTGGATGAGTCTTGTGTCTTCGGGACCTGACAACACTCCATATTTCTTACTAATACGGATATGATTATTGATAGTACTATCGGACGACGGTCCCACTCTTGTGATAGATACGTTATCCTTGAGTGAATATTATCCAGGAACAGAACGGATTGCTTATGGTAGATGAATTGGTTATCTTATATGCTTATTTCATATCATATGTCCTACTTACTCATTAACAAAGCAAACTGTACTTATGTGTGTGTCTTATTAAACCTGCGAAACTCACCAACTAGTGTGTTGACCTTTTCAAGCATTTCTTTTCAGGTAATCAGAATTTTGACTAAGGAGCTTGAGACTTAGTGGCTTTAGCGAGACTTCTAGCCTGCATTTGAGACTTGGGTGATTGAATGTTGATCATATACAATTATACTTAGTGGTGACATGACAATTGGATTCTTATGTATTGATGACTATGTATTCGGGTTAATGATTGACCACGGCACAAGTCGCCTTTGTGTTGAGTGATATCATGACATGTTGTTGAATTGCATTTAGTGTTGTTCTATTATATCAATGTGTTATGATCTAGTCGCGCGTCGTATTCCGTTGTTTCCGCTTTAGACGGGGTGTGACAGATTGGTATTAGAGCCATTGTTTATAGAGAACTAGGTGGAATATTCGACCTAGACTATAAACTAGGAACCTTAATATAGTTTACATACTAGGAACTATGTGTGCATAAATCTACATGTATCTATTTGCTCATAACATCGACTTTCGATCTCATTCGTATTAAGTTACCGCACATCATGTCGTGTATACTCTTTACTTCCCTTAAATGAATTTCGCCCTCGAAATTTACTACTGAACTATATACTAATTAACATACTCAGTATACATTGTGACATACAACGTTGGTAGTGAGGAAATTAATTGAGGATATATTTAGAATATGGGGGCCCACGTATTATAAATATATCCTACGTTAGCGAGTCACGTGACCATGTTGTATGAATCGATGATTGAGCATCAAAAGCAATAAAACTTGAAATGCTGAACACTTAGGAGTGACTTCTTTGATGTCTTCAAGAAGTTCAGCGTCATCAGCCATCAGACAGTACTCCTTATCTAAACAAATCATTGCTTCTTCTTCATCTGATGATGAGGAGTCAGAATCACTGAATGAACCTTCTTCAGCGACAAAACCTTTTCCCTTCTTCTTTCCAGATTTAGCCAATGCCTTCAGTTTCTTGTACTTTGCCTTGTACTTGTTATACTTATCATTTCTGAAGTCTGACACTGGTTCAGGGATTTGGTTTACTGACTTTGATCTACATTCAGCTGCAAAATGACCAGGTTTGCCACATTTGTAGCATTCACCTTTGGATTGAAATTTATCAGATGATGGAGCTCAAGCGAATCTTTTTGATCTGGTGTTCCGTCTGAAATTAGCAACCATCATGGCCATATCTTTTTCAAGCTTCTCCAGTCCTTCATCATACTCGTGTTCTGACTGTTCTTCATCTTGACCACCTTCTTCTTCAGCTATCAGTGACTTCGAGCTTTTCTTAGACATTTTTGATTTCTGTCTCTGATCGATCTCATCTAGCTCTGCTACAAGGGCATTGGATATCTTCTGACTTCCAAGAGTAGCACAAATATGCTCACTCTGATCAGCTTGCTTTTCTGACTGCTCCTAGTTGAGCAAAATACCATAGACTTGAGTGAGATTAAGAACTGAATAATCATTCCTCTGTCTGGTACACGTGGCAATGGTTCCCCAGATTTTCCTTGGCAGCAACTCAAGAAATTTCTCAACAACAAATCTCTGTTCCTTACCTATACCAGCCTTTTCCATTTTGTTCATCAGCGACTGGTATCTGGTGTAAGTAGAAGACAAAGATTCATTTGGTTCCATTGCGAACAGCTCATACTAGCGAGTGAGATTGACTTCCCTGCAGCGAATAATATCAGGATTCCAATATATATATTCCTAAGGGTATCCCACATGTCTTTAGCAGTTCTACAAAGCCTGATTGATTCGAACACTTCATCAGGAAGTGCCATGCCTATGTAGATTTTCGCTTGTTTATCCAATCTAACCAATCGTCTATCCTCATCCGACCATTGTTCCTCTCTTTTGGGCATAACCATTTCTGGTATAGCAGGAGTAGTAGCTGTAGCCATGACAGCAGGAACAATTGTGGTTGGAATGTGGGGACCATTGGTTATTGTATTACAGAGACGGTCATCAATTAGGTCTAAAAACATCATCATTCGGGACATCCAAGTTTCAATCCTTGATGGATCAAAAGATGGAGGTTTGGTTGTAGAACCATTTTCTTTTTAATAATCAGAGTCAACACAGCTGTACTTTACTGATTCCATTGCAGACCTGGTTAATTGAATTTAAACCAACTCTGCTCTGATACCAATTGAGAGTCCAGTAATCACTATCAGTTAGTGATTTGGAATCACAAAGTGTAAAGTTAAATTGTAGAAGGGGGGGTCGAATACAATTTAAAACTATTTCAGATTAAAGCTTAGTTGATTAGTTAGTTTTAAATTGATTAACAGAAACAGAGTATAAGTAATAGCAACAGAGTATAACAGATTATAGATATGACAATATCAAAGTAATAAAGTAATGATAGCTAAAACGATGAATTATATTGATCATACAATTCACAAGTGTTGAATGCGGAATGGATTAACCAAAGTTAATCCAATTCAAACACTTAGCTAATCTATTACAGAAGAGGTGAACAACAGTGGACAAACACGCTGACTGTTCACTCGCTGGATCGACAATACGTACTCTAGACAAACTGATCACTGACACACAAGTGATAAGTACGATTGAACGACTAGCCTCTACAGTATAAAACACTGAACTATTTATACTACAAGAGTTCCTAAAATATCGCCTATAAAATAGGATCTTGAAATGACACGTGTTGCTGCTTAATTGGTTTGAACTCTGATGAACCGACATTCTGCGGGTCCCAATTCTGTTACGGCAAATATCTCATTACCTTAAAACCAATCATTCGCCGCCACGTAATCTTTCGGACATACTTCAAACTGGAACACTCTTGCTGATGTATAGATAAGTACAGTACTTTTAGTACTTGATGATTGAGAGGCTTTATTGAATAGTCCCTGAAGATGCAGTAATCTTCCTCACTCACTGCGAGCTAACATGCTCTTGTAGAATGACTTGAACTAGAGATCTTCACTGACTAGCTGTTATTCTGGCAGTGACTTTTGCCTTTATTGATTTGAAGAAGTAAAGCTCTCGCTGACGTTGATCAGCGACACACCAAGTTGAGCTTTAAATCTTCCTCAGTATATCAAGAAGAATGAATGACGATCAGCGAAACCTATCATCAGCAACAGCAGCTTCGATACAATCCATTTCTTCATCGAGTAGTGAACAGTTGAGTTGGTCAGCGACCAGTGACTTCATCATGGTCAGCGACCAGTGACTCAACACAAGAGTTTGAAGGAACTTCAAGTCGACTGGCAGTGAACGGACCCAATGGACAAAAGGTGATAACGGAAGAAGCATTAAATCAAGCACCTGCGGAAAAAGATATGACTAACAATGGGAGTACAATAATGAAAGTTTAAATGTAACAAATGAAGGTCAGGAAACGGTAGTGCCTGAGGTAGATGAAAGGCGGAAAAAAAATGTGGCTGAAGTGTATAGGTCTCCGTATTGTCGAAGGGAAGTGATACCATCAGAAGAACTCGATGTAGCATCAAAGAAAGTTGCCAGATTCATGTTCTGTTTCGTTGATGATGAAAGGTGAGTAAGGGTTCACAATACTTCAAACATTTATTTGGATACAGATTTTATTTTGGACTGTTAGTTTAAATATTCATTGTGTAAATTTTGACACTAAAGAAGTCTTCCGAAGCCCAACAAAGATAAGCACATTCAGAATTCACATGGCAAGTTTGCTGCACAAAGCGTGGGTGTTATACAATGTAGTGGATTCTTGGTCGTTTGTATTAAACCATGACGAAAAATTTGCGAAGAAAACTTCACTTAAACGGTTTTTTTTCATGACGACTGTAATGGTAAGTTTAGTTATGATGTTGTAAAGTGTTTAGTTTTTTCTTTCTTTTTTTGGACC
The DNA here is from genome assembly GCA_949592205.1 of Helichrysum umbraculigerum. Lineage (NCBI taxonomy): Eukaryota > Viridiplantae > Streptophyta > Magnoliopsida > Asterales > Asteraceae > Helichrysum > Helichrysum umbraculigerum. The sequence goes on from CATIUR010000007.1 coordinate 44,454,927, forward strand.
CTATAATACCATATAGAGATACTGAGTTAAGCTATATTGTATTGTATATTAAATATTAGACGAAAGAAATGCTTGATCGTGGCCCCGTGAGTGATAAGATCTACAAAAATTTCAGTGATGATGTTGCTAAGCTTGTGATAGATGCGGAAATTCCTCCTAACTTGAGTACTCTGGATCTGGTAAGTTAATAACAAGTGGATCTTATGTACTATAATGTACTATCATGTTCCAAATATATGTTTGTTCAAGCAATGTCAACCTCGTTTCACATGCATAGGTTTTCTTCCCGATATGTCATGGAGATCACTATTATCTATTATGTTTCAACTTGAAATATATTGCTTTTGATGTGATTGACAACAGCAAGAACCAACCTACTTTCAAAAAGAAGTATGGTGATATACCGTTCAATGTGGTATGTGCTTTAATTATAACCCGTTTTTAATAGTATATCCAGTCCGATTATGGCTATATGATCTATTATAGGTGTCTTAGATAAATGTTATATTCATCACTGATTACGCATCGATTAAGTGATGAATTTTTTCAGACAACATCAGATATGTTATATTGTGGCAATATTCATCACTAAATGGTGTGTTGCAGAGGTCATTTTTCTTCAGGTACCTGCAGGAAGTAGGCCACGCAAAAGCTATGTTGTTCGAAAAAATTAATCCACGTAGAATACCGATGAAATGAAGGACCTTAAAAAATGACGTTGATTGTGGGGTATTTGTTATGCGTCACATGGAGACTTACAAAGCGGAATCTAAGTGGGATTGTGGGCTATTTGAAGAGGGTGATGCACATAATAGAATTTTGAAGGCTTTGAGAAGAAAGTATGCTGTGAAGATTCTTATGCATCCGTTTAACTTGTTCAAGCCTGATGTGATTAGGGATACAGAAGAGTTCGAAGCTAAGCATACTGAAGCAACGAAAAGGGAGTTCTTGCATAAAGCAGCCACAGAACAAGTTTACAAATTTAACAAGTGGAAGTGATATAGAACATGTCTTAAAAATTCTTGATTTTGAGTGGATTTTTGAAATTTATAGACTCTGGGTTTCTTATGTAGTTCATATGTCAATGAAACACGTATTCTGATTTTTGGAGCTATGTTTATTGTATGGATTCTGATGAGAAATACATGACATTATGGAGGATCAACTTGTTGTGTATAAACTAAATTTCCGAATATAGTGGACTTGTATGAATATAAAAACAGTAACATTTATTCATAATCTACCAAACAATGTGGTAGATCAGTGATGAATAATGTATTTATAAAGTTCGAAGTTTTTATAAAAAATGGCTTTGAAGGATCAAGTGAGTGAATCCTATGTATTATGGTTGATTTTCAATTTGCCGACACAGGGCCATGGAGGGTTAAGTACACTGTTCTGTTCTGTCTGAAGTGTTTTTATTGCAAGACTATTGAAAAGAGAACAGTGTATTCATCAATGAAACAATGTGGTAAATCAGTGATGAATAATGTATTTATAAAGTTTGGAGTTTCTATATAAAAAATGGCTTTCAAGGATCAAGTGATCGAATCCGATATATTATGGTTGATTTTCAATTTGCGTACACAGGGCCATGGAGGGTTAAGTACATTGTTCTGTTTTGTTTGATCGGGTCCTCTATGTATTTTATTGTAATACTATTGAAAAAAGAACAGTGTATTCATCAATGAAACAACTAAAACTTATTCTAACATTCATCAATGAACCAAAGAAACACGAGCATCTATTAAAATTCATGAAGTAAAAACCAAATTCAACAAATTGGTCTAGGTACCTCCAAACTCAATAGTCACAACCTTAGGATTTGAGTAAATCCTTTATTAAATTGAAAATACGCCCTAAAAACAAGAAAATTCATATTTCAACCATAAAATTCAAACAGGTCATTAGACATTGGCATCATCAAGTACGTTCCGGTTCAGCAACAGTGGGTGGTTGTCCAATTTGTGAAGCGATCAATTTTGCCTTCAGAGCATCCTCTTTCTTTTTAGGACAATTACGCTTATCATGACCAGTTGTGTATTCACCACAATATGCACACTTCCTAGGATTCTTGCCACTTTGAACGACTACCTTCTCAAGATCTCCAACAATTCTTTTACCACCAGAACCACATCCTTTGGAACGAACATTCTTTGGAGCATGGATTTCCACATTACTAGGTTGAGGTACACCCACTATCAACTCGATATCATCACCCTTGCTGTTTGATGAGGATGTGGTTGAAGCGGATAAAAATTCAGTGATTATTTCTTTAAACTTGTCCCTAAAGGTTTTCATTTTCACTATGTCGGACTTAAGGTGGTGAACCGCTCTCCTCATGTCATGAATTAGTTCATTTGCAGCACGACCCGTCTCACTAGCTAAATCTCCATAAACATTTCCCAACTTGAGGCACTGAGATGCCTCTCTCGTCCACCTCCGTTGTATATACTGATTTGGAATAGCCTCCACATCATTAATTGAATACACGCATAACACATGGCGACATAGTATACCCATTCTCAGAAACAACATACAGCTGCAACTTGCTGTGTTGTCAGATTCTTTGAATGAAACCTGGTGAAACAACAGATGACCCGAATGAGGAAATGTAGTATACATGATTTGATAATAGATTGTGGTCATCAATGAACATGCATATATTCAGCAATGAACATGCATATTCATCAATGAATATAGTTTGCATCATTGCTGAAAATAGATATATTGATGACTACGGGTATAATATATCAATGAATATAAGACATAAAATCAATGATAATTATAAAACAAGTAGTACATAAATTACCTTATACTCCAGTTTCTTACGATAGTCAGCAACCTTCTCCCTAATAACACAATGATCTTGGCCATCTTCATGTACGCATCTAATTTGTACACACGAGACAATAGATTCATCCATCTCTTTTTGCATCAGCATAAAAGAAGTGGGTGTGAATAGCTCGTGTGCATGTCTCTCTATTTTTAGATGAGTGACATATTTTGTAGTTAAATTCTCCATTTGATACTCAAGTAAGCGTTGGCTGTGTCGTTGCTTGTCAAGTGCCCCTTCATAACGCATCATAAAATCAACAAGAGTTGATTTGGGGTTCTTACATCTACCAAAAAATGAGTTCTCACTCTCTGAAAGAGATGTGGTTCTCATCAAACCGTTCATAGGTAAGTCCTTAAAGTAAGAAGGAATCCATCTTTCTCTGATAGCATACATATCAGAAAACCATCTATTATCTTCAAGATCAAAATCTACTATTAATGATGCCCATTCTTTCTCAAATGTCTCAGGTTTCACATGTCGATTCTGTTGAAACTAAACAAAGAGATGGAGAGTATTTTGAGGGACACAAGACTGATTTCACTTCTCACTGATTGCTTTTCATTCATGAGATTACATACTTATATAGGAAAAACTGATACATTCAAAAGTCACTCTTAACTTCATAATAAAGAAAACATTTATTCAAAGGAACTAGAAAAGTCCATGATTTATTTAGGTGACTGTTTTCCTTCTGCTGGAATTTATCAACTGACTTAATTAAGTTTTATTCTTAACACCCCTCCTTAAACTTAATTCTCTTCCGTCCTTCATCCCGATCATCCTTTTGCAATTCTCGAGCAGCATTGTTGGTAGTGGTTTGGTGAACATATCAGCAACTTGATCACGACTAGCAACATGAACCATTTTCACACTTCCTTTCTTCACGTGATCCAGAATAAAATGAAAATGAATGTCAATGTGTTTACTCCTTTCATGGTTCACTGGATTTTTCGCCAACTCGATGGCTGATTTGTTATCAACATGAATCTCAGTTGCTTCGTGTTGTTCATTACCCATCTCACATAACAGATTCCTCAACCAAATTGCATGACTCACACACCAAGATGCTGCTACATATTCTGCCTCATAGGTCGAGAGTGTCACAATTGGTTGCTTTTTCGACACCCATGTAAATGCCGTGTCCCCAACATAAAATACATAACCAGATGTGCTTTTTCGATCATCTATATCACCTCACCAATCACTATCAGAGTAACCCACCAGCTTGTATGTTTCACTCTGAGTGTACAACAATCCGAGTGTCTCAGTTCCACGGATATAACGTATAATTCTCTTCAATGCCTTCCAATGTGACTGGTTCGGCTGTTCCATGAATCGACTCACTATTCCAACACTTAAAGAAATGTCAGGCCTTGTACATGTGAGATAACGAAGACTTCCCACCAAACTGCGATATAAGCTCGCATCAACTCGATCGCCTCCATCAAATTTTGAAAGTTTAATGCATGGTTCCATTGGTGTAGGTACTGGATTGCAATCTGTCATCTTAGCTTTCTTCAAAACTTCCTTTGCGTATGCTTCTTGTGATACAAAAATGCCAGATTCTCCTTGCGAAATTTCAAGAACAAGAAAATACTTCATTAGTCCTAAATCTGTCATTTCAAACTCACGGGTCATCTCTTCTTTAAAATCTGTAATCATCTTCTCATTATTTCCTGTGAATATGAGGTCATCAACATAAATAGCAACAAGTAGCAAATTTCCATCATTCTTCTTCACATAAAGAGCAGGCTCATAAGGACATTGCTCAAATCCATTTTTTTAAAAATATGTATCAATACGAGTGTTCCAAGCTCTCGGAGCCTGTTTCAACCCGTATAGAGCCTTATTTAATTTCAGCACTTTCTTATCATCTTTTGTTTTCATGTAACCGGCTGGTTGTTCAACATACACATCTTCTTCAAGGAAACCATTCAAGAACGCTGACTTGACGTCCATTTGAAATACTGACCATTTAGATTGAGCTGCTTGAGCAAGAAGAAGTCTTATTGTTTCCATCCTTGTGACAGGAGCGAACACCTCATCATAATCGATACCCGCTTTTTGTCTATATCCCTTCACAACAAGCCGCGCCTTGTACCTTTCAATCTCACCTTGAGTGTTCATTTTCTTCTTGTATACCCACTTTAATCCAATGGGCTGACATCCCTTTGGCAATTCTACTAATTCCCAAGTTTTGTTTTGCTCGATAGCCTTAATTTCTTCATCCATTGCTGACTGCCAATTTTTGTTTCTCACTGCTTCTTCAAAACTTATGTTTTCAGTACCTGCCATAAGACACACAAGATGCATCTCAGTTGTTGATTCATACAAATCTTGCAAGCTTCGCATTCTAGGTTGCCTCGGTTCGTCTTCATCATCACTGTTTTGTACACTTTCTGATGTATTTGGCAGATTTGTTGTAGGTATCGTGATCAAAGTTTCGTCTTCGATGACTGTTAATTTATTCCAGTCCCATTCACTTGCCTCATCAACAATCACGTCTCGACTCACCATGACCGTCTTATTTATTGGGTCAAGTAGTTTATAGCCTTTTGTCTTTTCATCATATCCAATGAAAACAAACTTCTTGCTTTTGTCCTCCAACTTGGTTCGTTTCTGATCTGGAACATATGCATAAGCAACACTCCCGAATACCTTGAAGTGTGAAACCGTCGGCTTTTGACCACTCCAAGCCTCTTGTGGGGTTTTATCTTCTAACTTTGCGTGAGGACATCTATTTTGAACATAAATGGCACACTGCACAACTTCTGCCCAGAATTCTTTAGGCATTCTCTTACTATTGAGCATTGATCGGACCATGTCAAGAATAGTCCTGTTTTTTCGTTCGGCCACACCATTCTGTTGCGGAGAATACGGTGCTGTTAAGAATCTTCTTATGCCCTGTTCTTCACAGAATTTCATGAAATTTTTCGAGATGTACTCGCCCCCTCGGTCTGATCGTAGGGCCTGAATAAAGTTACCTGTCATCTTCTCCACCATGGCTTTGAATATTTTGAACATCTCGAACGCCTCAGATTTTTCTTTTATGAAATACACCCATGTCTTTCTCGAAAAATCATCTATAAATGTGATGAAATATCGTTTCCCGCTGAAAGATTCAGGAGAAATTGGCCCACATATATCAGTGTGTACAAGCTCGAGTAGTTTTGTAGCCCGATATTCAGCCACTTCGAACTTCTCGCTTGCTTACTAATCACACATTCTAAAACGCCCCTCATTTCATAAGTCAATATAATATTAATAAACCGGAAGTGTAGTAATTTTATAACACATCATTAGTTTTACTGCACCATAATTAGATTACATAAACAGTTCATAGATTAATTCATACTAGTTCAAAAACTATTTAACCTCATCTTAATTGGGGCATCATATAAAAACCAACTTGTTTAGTACAAAACATTATCAGAGTAGCATGTTTGTCAAGACATTCCCAGCTCCTAGAGCATCAACTTCCTGCTACCCATCTAACCAAAATATAATCTGTAGGAAGTAGAGAGGAGGGATTAGCACATAGCTAAGTGAGTGAGTTCATCACACAACATTCAACTTAGCATAATCACCAAATTACAGCAAACAATACAATAATGAGGATCGGCGGCTCTGGGGATAACCAATAACCCGGGTGGCTCCCCAAGAACACTTATCCAACCTATCCGTATGGCCATAACGGACGAGACCGATAGCTAGTGGTTATCCTACTCAGATACAGTTCAATACACACAACAAATGAAGTAAATCCCTGTATCATTTACACGATAACCCACTAGCCCAACCAACCATTCAACAACTCGTTGACCTCATTAACAACTAATGCCCAAAGGCCACACATTGCACATTGAGTAATAATCAACAAGGTATATTAAATAAGCAACAACAATATATCAACACTTATTCGTTGTAATCCAATGGTTACAACTAAGTTTAATGGTGAGTTCCGAATCCACTCACCGATACCTTCGTCTTTACCAACTCAGATTCCAGGTGCTACTTTGTCTTTTAGAGGATCTGAGGATCAACATCATAAACAAGTTAGTAATTGAAATCATCTACATATAACTCATATCAATTAATCGCTTTAGGGACGTAACACCACTATTATCTAAGTTATAAGTCTCACTCGTGTGTTACTAATCATTATATAACAAGTATCAACCAATTAATATCACATTATAGCAAATAAATACGAAAAGTGAAACTGGACACTTTAGCCGCCGGCTAAACCTATCAGCCGTCGGCTAAATCCACAAAGCCGCCGGCTTTATAACACAACCCGCCGGGTAAATTAACTTTTGAGCTAACAGAACTATCTCGTGTTTTAAAGCCATTTTTACCCGCCGACCAAAGGCATTTAGCCGCCGGCTAGGCTTCTTAGCCGCCGGCTTCCCTACCCAAACCAAGTTAACCGCCGGCTAACTTAGCAAGCCGTCGGCTGGATCATCAATTACAGCAGCAGCAACAACTAGCCAAGAACTATGCACGAACTTTTAACCAAAAATCCTAACTTTGGCATATCAAATCGCATAAACTACATAATCGAGACATAAATAGCATTCTATTACTTCTACTAACAATCAACAACATCAAATTATATCATTTTCATACCAAATTCATACACTCCATTTTCTAACCCTAACATTTGCAAAACTTAAAGATTTACACAAGTGTTCATCATCTATGATCATACATTAATAATAGCAATCGTATATTACAAGTAATCATCAAATAACTCAAGAAACAACTCAAATCGTCAATTTTCTAATTAACCTAAATCATGAGCTTATGAAATGGAATTCACTTACAAAGGATAAAAGAACAAGATGATGGAAGATATATGATGATGATGATTGCTACAAGATCACAACTTCAATTCATCCTTCAAGCTTGAAGATTTAAGCTTTTGATTTAGGTTAAGTTTGTGTGTGTTTACTTGAGAGAAAATGAAGAACATGGAATTGGGAAAGTGATCACCAAAAAGGGGTCGGCCCTTTATTTAACCAGCCCCATATTATGGGTATTTTATACCCGCTCTAAATCTATTGTCTGGAACCTAGAACCAGTTTGCGAGAAATTTATTTTATTGTACCGTCAACTTTAATAAATTAATTCGAGCAACATTTTATTAACCACAATAAGTCCTAAGGCCTATTTCACTAAGTTTCACAATAAAGCAATTTATAACAAATAATTTCTAAAACAATTTAAATATTCACTATAATTAGAAAAATACCAGGCCACGAGAGAGGATGTTACACATTCTTCACAAAGTTTACCATCATAATCCATATTCGGTAGCCCGTGCACCATGTCCTTCTTTGCTAATTCTTTAAGACCACCAGGATGTAGGTGACCAAAACGCAAGTGCCACAATGAAGCTTTATTATCTGTTTCAACTTGTAAACATTTCTCTTGTACACTTGTCAAATTCAATTTGTACATTCTGTTTTTCTCCATCTCAACTTTTGCTACACGCCTTCCTTTCCTGTCTTTTAATTGTAGCATCTGACCTTTCATGTGAACCGAGTATCCTCGTTCCATAAGCTGTCCCAAACTTAGAATATTGCTCTTAAGGTCGGGTACAAAGTAGACATTTTCAATTGTTCCTTTGATGCCATCCTTATTAAAAAAATTGATAGTACCTTTGCCTTTTACACGTACTTTAGATGCATCTCCAAATGATACATGCCCATCCTTTACATCAACGAGTTCCTTGAACAAGTGCTTGTACCCACACATGTGGCTGTTGGCACCGGTGTCAAGATACCAAATCGACTCATTTTCAGTATTGCTGTTATTGTTGGCCATCAAAAGAAACCCGTCTTTTGACTCATCTTTGCTCACCAAGTTTATGTTTTCCTCCACCTTTTTCTCAGCATAACAGTCTCTAGCAAAATGCCCATTCTTACCACAATTGTAACACTTTTCGGATCTGCAATCACTCGCGTAGTGACCATACTTGCCACACTTGTTGCACTCAATGTTATAGTGACCTGACCGGCCACCTCTCCCACGACCTCGACCTCTACCTCGCCAATTTTGTTGGCCATGTTGTACCTTCTCATCAGAGTAACTATCTTGACCGCGACATCGACCACCACGATCATTATCACGACCTCCACGGCCACGACCTCTACCACGAGAGCTTTGAGATAAAAGTACTTTTTCATCTTTGATAGACACCTTAGTTTGGAGAGCTTCTTCAAGTGTTTCTGACTTCTTTTTCTTCTTTCTTTGCTCATATGCCTCGAGAGACCCAACAAGCTCATCAATCGTTAGAGGAGTAAGATCCTTTGACTCTTCAATGGCACACACAACGTTTTCAAAACCACCTGTCAATGATCTCAGTATCTTCTCTATAACTCGGGCATCTGTTATCTCCTCTCCGTTGTGCCTTAGTTGATTCTCAACAACCAGCACACGTGTAATATAGTCAGAAATGCCTTCTGACTCCTTCATCTTCATGCCTTCCAACTCACCACGAAGAGTTTGGAGGCGCACTTGCTTTACTCGATCTGCTCCTTTGAATACTCTCTCGAGTATGTCCCATGCCTCTTGAGAGGTTGTTGCCCTTGCAATCTTCTCGAATCCCGACTCATCTACTGCTTGAAACAAGAAGTAGAGAGCAGTTTTATCTTTCATACGCATCTCTTTTATCGCCTTTTGTTGGGTCGCTGTCATCTCTCCAGTAACTTGAGGCTCTATTAAGCCATTTTCAACTAACTCCCATGCATCATGCGCACCGAGCAACGCACGCATTTGAACATTCCAATTATCATAATTCGACTTCGTGAGTCGTGGCAGCGGCATCTGCCCTAGTGATGTACTCCTGGAATTCATATTGGCTCTGATACCAATTTGTTGAAACTAAACAAAGAGATGGAGAGTATTTTGAGGGACACAAGACTGATTTCACTTCTCACTGATTGCTTTTCATTCATGAGATTACATACTTATATAGGAAAAACTTATACATTCAAAAGTCACTCTTAACTTCATAATAAAGAAAACATTTATTCAAAGGAACTAGAAAAGTCCATGATTTATTTAGGTGACTGTTTTCCTTATGCTGGAATTTATCAACCGACTTAATTAAGTTTTATTCTTAACAGATTCCAACAGATCTTATTCCACCGTTCTCGAAAATTATGGTCATTGAATAAAACTGGACCAACCTGTTGAAATATGATGGACCCGTATAAATACAACTCTGATCAATGATGAATATTATGATAAGATTGTCAAATTGGAAATAACTTCAGTTGTAGCTTTTGAGTAATATGCCACATGCATAAACGATGATTAGCAGTTGTGAATACCTCCTTAATTGCTTCTTTCATGGCAGGATCTTGGTCAGTTACAACCACTTTTGGCTCATTACCAAATGTTTTGATGAATGCTTGAAGAAGCCAAGAGTAAGAGGCAGTAGATTCACTTGTCAACAGGGCACCACCAAACGTCAGACATCGTTTATGATTATCGATTCCGGTAAATGGAACGAACTTCATAGAGTACCTAACAAGTAAGTTAAAAAGATTAAATATTAAAAGCCAATCTAAAGTAATTAACCAAATCAATAAAAAGATTAAAATCCAAATTAACGTGTACTTGTTTGTGGAATATGTTGCATCAAATGACACGATATCTCCAAACTCTTTGTAGTTAAGCTTAGAAGTCTCATCTGCCCAAAATAAACCAAGCAATGTGCCTTCATGATCACATTTGTATTCGCATGTAAAACTTGGAAGATCCTCCACTTTTCTACACAATCTATCAACCACCATCTGTGCATCACTCTCTCCAATGTATCTATTAATGTCCCTCCTAAAATTGTTGAAATCAATATTTAGTGGACCAACATTTTCATACCCACCACACAAATCTGCCTTGAGACGGTGAGCAACACAAGGTCCAATATTGATGTTAAAAATAAATTCCTTATCTGAAAAGTCAAGTTGTCTTCGCTTAAGTAAGCGATTCCTATCTTCAATAGGAGCAAGCCTATGATTATGTGTCGCACCCCCAAATTATGATGCGGAAGCAGGTCGGTTCGGGGCGCGACTAATCAATAACAAAACACATAAGATTACATAATGAACGACCACTACATGCGTCGTTTGATAAAATACATTAATGTAATAGAAATTACATAATTGTTTTCCAAAAGGTGAGTTCGCATAAGATACTTGAGAGATTCCAATACATATCTAATTTGTACAAAATATAGAAATGCAGTTAAATCTCTTGATGATATTATTTGCATGCGACTCGAGCTACAGTATCCTGATGGGCAGTCCAAACTACTGCTGAGTACCTGTGATACATGCTAAAATGGGTCAGCGAAAACGCTGGTGAGCTCACAGGTTTGTATGTCAACACATATTTGTATGAACCGCAAGATTTAATGATAATTGAATTTAAAATGCAATTAAGCAAAATAAAAGTTTTACAGCCATGAGCACATAGTCTGAGCTTAACACGAGATGTCAGGTCCACATTTAAGGTATCCTGATCGAGTTGCCTCCTACGAGTGCCTAATCAACACTCGTCTACACAAATATTAATACATCCGTTTTACCAGTTAGTGCGTGCTAACCCGGATGAGGCTGGTCAAACCTTTATGATATCATATACTAATATTCACGCTACTAAGTATTACCAAACTATGCTGATGGAGGGCTTTAAAATGATTAGTGAAAATAACTCATGTAGTAATTGATTTGATGGTACTTGCATTCATATTGTAAAACAAAACAAGCAATGGATCACACCCCTGAGAAAACATATTTAAAAAGGGGCTATGAGACTCACCTGAGTCTGATGAGATGCTGTCAAGCAACAATGATGGTATACAAAGAATGATGTCGTTTCCAACGACTGAAACCTGCCGGGCGTCCTAAACGCGCAAGGTTTTAAATGATTAGATGTCTCAGCAGACCATCTATGCTAGTTGTTCATCCAACTAGTAATGTCCAAATAATTAGTTTTGGATTGATTGTATTTTGAAAACATGTACGGCCCGTTGGTGATTAATTGTAATAATAATCTCAAAACATTATTATTAAAATGTTGTAATGATATACTTGTAAAGTATAATTGAAGTGGTTAGTATTCGTATAAATCATGTGTTGATGCGTTGTTGTCTTAGGTGATTATAAGTTGTTTACCACTTCTAGTTATAACCTCGTTACCATTGTTAGTTTAAGTTGTTACCACTGTTAGTTATAAGTTGTTATCACTGTTAGTTATAACATAGTTACCACTGTTAGTTATAACTTAGTTACCACTGTTAGTTATAACATAGTTACCACTGTTAGTTATAACTTAGTTACCACTGTTAGTTATAACTTAGTTACCACTGTTAGTTATAACATAGTTACCACTGTTAGTTATAACATAGTTACCACTGTTAGTTATAACTTAGTTACCACTGTTAGTTACTCCCTCCGTCCCAAAATAATTGTCCACCGACCAAAAACACGCAGTTTAATAAAAGTACAATCATTACTGCTTTCTCTTTCTTACTTTTTGCAGAATGACAGTTTTACCCTTAAGCAATTAATTACCACATTCTATAAAGTTTGTAATAACAATTTGAAGTAAGGGTAATTTGGTAATCACTATCAAAATTTCCTTTCCATATTTGGATGTGGACAATTAATTTGAGACGTCCGAAAAAGGAAACGTGGACTATATTTTTGAGACGGAGGTAGTATAACATAGTTACCACTGTTAGTTATAACATAGTTACCACTGTTAGTTATAACTTAGTTACCACTCTTAGTTATAACTTAGTTTCCAAAACAGCCCCTTTTTATATCTTTTTCTGATTTTTGGCTCGACGAACCTCTCGTTTTCTACACTTTTTAGTTAAAACCAAGACCCACCAAAAATCACAGATGTTCCCCTATGGGTCTAGTGTAAATCTGCACTTTATGGTAATTTTATAAGTTCATCTGCTATTTTTAACAAAAATCAACATGAAAGGTAGTCGGATTTGGTTCGGAAACGAGTAACATTCAAAGATCAGCTTCTATACTTAAATCCGTACAGATCTGGAAAAAGTGTAAAACACGAAAGTTGTAGCTCTTTTCAATACGCAACTTTTAAAAAAAATTGGTTGTCTAACTCATCTTAGAGCTCGAGATATTAACGATTTTGTGAGACTGTTTTTGAGAGACAGAATCTGTCATACATACATACTTATGAAAAACGTTTTTAAGATTTAGATTTGGACATTATCAAGTTGTATGAACAATATATCATCTATATAAACATAATACAAGTATTTTACGAAAGTGTCGGGATTCTTACGATGATCGAATGAAGAATCCGAAAAGGTGGAAGCGTAGCTCGCGTTCTCGTGATCGTTTTTGCTTCAATCGACTTGATGATCCAAAGAGGTTTTGATGGTGGATTATGGTGGTGAAAGTGGCTGATTTTAGAGAGAGAAAAATCAGAGATTAGAGAGAGAATGAGAGAGATTGAGTTGGTGATTGAATGAAGAAAGATGAGATGATGGTGGTGGTTAAAGTCAAGAACAAGATCCATGTTTCATGGATCTTGTTTGGCTGATTTTTCCAAGTCAAAAAGGAGGTGGATTTTTGTTATATTTTGTCTCAAATATTTGGTATTATATCCGTGTTCGTTTACCCGATCGTTTAATTGTATATTTAGACGTTATGTATTATATATACGTTTTTAAATAACGAATAAGCTTTCGATATTTTTGAGTTGAAGTATTTTATCAAAATACTTGTTAATGAGTTATAAAAATATAACTTTGGTTGGTTTTGATTATCGAACGCGTTTCACTCATTTTTGGTTGTGTATGATTGTTTTAGACGATATGAGTTTCTTTTGAAATATTATCGAAATAATATGTAATAAATAATGAGTTGTATTAAATAATAATTCTATATTACTTAATACTTGTTTTTCACCAATGCCGTATAAATGAATCGGAATTTTGGCCGATTTGATAATTGCACGATTTAATATAATCGTGTATTGATATATATATTCAACCATATATATATTTTGATACATAAAATTAGCTTAACATATAGAACTAATTACACATATTTCTAAATGATTAGGAACTAAAAACTAGTTCTAATTTTTACGGGTGTCACATTCTCCCATTGTTAAGAGAATTTCGTCCCGAAATTCAGCTCTGAATTGGTGCGTGAGTGGAGTCTGCAAATAAGTGAGGATACTTGAGTCGCATCTGGTCTTCCCGTTCCCAGGTGAATTCCGGACCTCGCCGCGAATTCCACCGAACTTTGACAATAGGGATACGACTTTGTTTAAGCTGTTTGACCTCACGGTCCATGACCTCCACTGGTGTCTCGACAAAATGAAGTTTGTCGTCGATTTGAATTTCCTCAAGCGGAATAATGAGTGTCTCGTCGGACAGGCATTTCTTCAGGTTAGAAATGTGAAATGTGGGATGCACGCTACTGAGCTCTGGAGGTAGCTGCAATCGATATGCGACTGGACCAATCCTTTCAAGGATTTCAAAAGGTCCGATGTATCTAGGGTTTAACTTTCCACGTTTGCCGAATCGGATGACACCTTTCCAAGGTGATACTTTGAGCAATACTCGATCCCCAACTTGGAACTCGAGATGCTTGCGTCTCACGTCAGCATAACTTTTCTGACGATCATGTGCGGCTTTCAACCGTTGCTGGATACCAACGATCTTCTCGGTGGTTTCATGAATGATTTTCGGACCAGTGAGTTGGCTATCTCCAACTTCGGTCCAACAGATAGGCGACCGGCACTTTCGACCGTACAATGCCTCAAAAGGTGCAGCCTTGATGCTGGTGTGGTAACTGTTGTTGTATGAGAATTCGCACAAAGGCAAATGATGCTCCCAATTTGCACCGAAGTCAATTACACATGCGCATAACATATCTTCCAGTGTTTGAATAGTCCTTTCACTTTGGCCATCGGTTTGAGGATGATAAGCAGTACTCATATCCAGACGAGTACCTAACGAATTCTGTAGTGATCTCCAAAACTGAGAAGTGAAACGGCTATCTCTGTCGGAGATAATTGAAATAGGAACGCCATGTCTTGATACTATCTCCTTCATATAGACTCGCGTGAGACGTTCCATTTTGTCAGTTTCCTTGATGGCGATAAAATGAGCTGATTTGGTGAGCCGGTCCACGATCACCCAAATGGTATCGCAACCGCTTGATGTTCTCTGGAGTTTAGTGATGAAATCCATAGCGATTTGCTCCCATTTCCATTCAGGAATGTCCGGTTGCTGTAGCAGACCGGTGGGCTTCTGATATTCAGCTTTGACTTTTGAACATGTGAGGCACTTGCTGACATACGTGGCAATCTCTGCTTTCATGTTTGGCCACCAGTATGATCCCTTGATGCCATGATACATCTTGTCAGATCCAGGATGTATAGAATATTTGGACTTGTGAGCTTCATCCATCACAAAGTCTCGAAGATTCCCAAACTTGGGTAACCAGATTCGGTTTGCGATGTATTTGACCCCATTGGGTTTGGTTTCAAATTGATTCTCCATATTTCGCAAGGCCTCATCCTTGATGTTTTCAGGTTTCAATGCTTCGAGTTGAGCAGTGAGAATTTGAATGATTAGATCATTATGGATGGTTATGCTAAGGGCTCGGACTCGAAGTGGTTTTGTGTGCTCTTTGCGACTTAGGGCATCGGCAACTACATTGGCCTTCCCTGGATGATACTTGATTTCACAATCATAGTCGGTGAGTAACTCGACCCAGCGACGTTGCCTCATATTGAGATCCTTCTGATCGAATATATGCTGGAGGCTTTTGTGATCGGTGAAGATGGTACATTTTGTGCCATACAGATAGTGTCTCCAGATCTTGAGTGCGAACACTACGACTCCTAATTCGAGATCATGAGTTGTGTAGTTCTTCTCGTGAACTTTGAGTTGTCGGGAGGCGTAGGCAATAACCTTGTCTCGTTGCATCAACACGTAACCAAGACCTTGGTGTGAGGCATCACAGTACACCACGAAGTCTTCGTTGCCTTCGGGTAATGATAAAATTGGTGCACTGCAAAGCTTTTGCTTCAATAGCTGAAATGCTGACTCTTGTTTATCAGTCCAATCGAACTTCTTTTCCTTCTGAGTCAGTATTGTGAGAGGTTGAGCTATTTTGGAGAAATTCTCAATGAAACGCCGATAATAACCAGCCAGTCCTAAGAATTGGCGTACTTCGGTCGGCGTCGTCGGTGCTTGCCAGCACTTGATAGCCTCAATCTTTGATGGATCTACGTGAATTCCTTGACTATCAATCACATGACCAAGGAACTGAACGGTTTTCATCCAGAACTCACACTTTGAGAATTTAGCATATAACTCTTCGTGTCTAAGAAGTTCTAGAATGGTTTTGAGATGTTGCGCGTGTTCCTGTTCATTGCGCGAGTAAATGAGAATATCATCGATGAAGACAATGACAAACTTGTCAAGATATGGTTTGCACACCCGGTTCATAAGATCCATGAATACAGCCGGTGCATTAGTCAAACCAAATGGCATCACTTGAAACTCATAATGTCCATAGCGAGTTCGGAAGGCAGTCTTTGGGATGTCGATGTCACGAACTCGTAACTAATGATAACCTAATCGTAAATCTATCTTCGAATAGAAACTTGACCCTTGAAGTTGGTCGAATAGGTCATCAATTCGAGGTAGTGGGTAACGGTTCTTGATGGTCAATTTGTTCAACTCTCTATAGTCGATACACATTCTAAATGAACCGTCTTTCTTTTTCACAAACAGAACCGGAGCTCCCCATGGTGAAGAACTCGGTCTAATGAATCCCTTATCCAGGAGTTCCTGCAACTGAGTAGACAACTCCTGAAGTTCTGAAGGGGCTAAACGATATGGTGCTCGTGCAACAGGTGCTGCCCCCGGCACGAGATCGATCGAGAATTCAACTTGTCTCGGTGGTGGAAGGCCAGGTAAGTCTTCGGGAAAGACTTCTGGATAATCTCTAACAATGGGCACATCCTCAAGTTGTTTCTCTTCCGACTTTTTCTCCAAGACATGTGCGAGGATCGCCTGGTACCCTTTCCTAAGGTACTTGCGAGTTTTCATGCAGGATACGATGTTCAGTCTCGTCCTACCGGTCTCCCCTTGTATGATTAGAGTACTACCGGTGACAAGAGGTATACGGACGATTTTGTCATAGCAGACAATTTCAGCTCGGTGCTTGGATAACCAATCAATTCCAATAATGACGTCGAAACTTCCAATCTCAACGGTTATAAGGTCAATAGAGAAAATTTCATCAGATAGATTTAAAGTGCAATTTGGTATTACACTGTCAGTCTCAATTAACTTGCCATTAGCTAATTCTACAATGTACTTAGCATCTAAGGCAATAGGGGCAATTTTAAGCAATTGACTAAACTCATCAGATATGAAGCTCCTATCAGCACCAGAATCAAACAGAACAGAAGCAGTAAGATTGTTGAGAAGAAACGTACCCGAGACCACATTCGGGTCTTGACGGGCCTCTCCTGAGTTCAGAACGAAAGCTCTTCCCTTCGCAGTGTTGTTACCCTTGTTCTTCAGCTTTGGGCACTCATTCCTAAAGTGTCCAGTTTCTCCACACTCATAGCAGGACTTTGGTTGGCTGGTGGTGGTGTTGACGGTGGTAGACCTACAGTCTTTGGTCAAATGTCCATACCTTTGACATTTTCCACAAGGTGTGCTGCAAGGACCATCATGATGACGGCGGCACTTTGAACAGTACGGTTTATTTCCAGTGTAACCCTTGTTGAAACCAGAACCAGTGTTGAGGGTCTTATCAGAATCAGACCTCTTTGATGATGATTGGTTTTGAGTGGTGTTCCCAGACCACTTTCTCTTGTTGTTGTTACCAGAAGATGGAGCAGATGTCTCACGACTGACAACCATGGCCATGAGTTCATGAGCAATTTCGATAGCTCTATCAAGGGTGGTTGGTTGCGCTGAGGCGACATTTCCCTGGATATTCTCTGGAAGTCCGCGGATGTACTTCTTGATACTTTTTCCTTCCGTATCAACCAAACCTGGGCACAACAGAGCAAATTGCTGGAACTTGGTGGTGTACCCAGCAATATCGTTCCCTTGTACCGCCAGATGCCAGAACTCCACTTCCAGTCGGTGTAGTTCTTCCTCGCGACAGTACTTCTCCCTTAGCTTTTTCTTCAATTCAGGCCAAGGAAGTCGGTTTGCGATCTCGACGCCAATAGAGTTTGCGTGGGTGTTCCACCACGTTAGTGCACCTTCTTGAAAGGTGTAAGCAGCAAACTTGACCTTACTATCTTCAGCACAGTTACAGAGACTGAAGACAGATTCCATTCTTTCAATCCATCGGATTAAGCCAATAGCACCTTCCGTGCCCTTAAAGTAGAGTGGCTTGCAGCTGAGAAAGTCCTTGTAGGAACAAGGTTTGATAACATGAGTAGAAGTGGTATTGACTGTTTCTTCATTCTTTTGAGCGTCTCGAGCAGCCATGGCTTCGGCTACAGCTCGGGTAACCGCAGCATTGAGTTCAGCTTGACTGAAACCATTCCTCTTTGGCGGCATGATTCTGACAAAAGCAAAGAGAGTGGATGAGTTGTTTGCACCAAAACATGATACATCACATATGCATATATATATTTATGGGGTAATATACAATGACACAAGTGATAATCACATTTGACAAACAACAGAGTTGCATACTAGATGCGAGTTTGCGATTAGGTGGGGTATGGTTTTACGTATGGAGCCTATAGTCCTTCAAACAATAAGTTCCATTTGTGATTCTAAGGAAATAGAATGATAGAGGAAATACGAAATGATATACTCCTCGTGAAAATACGATGGTACAGCGGAATTGTGTTGTGAGATGTTATGTGCGTATTAAAGGGATAGACGAAAGTAATTTATACCTGTCGTCTTTGGTAGAGAGAGTGTTAACGAGTGTATTATCGTGTGTGATCTATATATATTCGATATATATCATAGCTTAGAAGATAATACGCGAGTGAGGCTTAATCATATATCTTCAATATATAATAGCCTATAAGGTAGCACATAAATGAGGCCTATGTATGTATATACGCCTATATCACATAATAGCCTAATGATTGTCTAGCACAAACCAAGTATAAGTCTCGGTTTCTCTCGTGGTCAGAGTCAACTATCGCATTCCTGTTCAACATAACCCCTTTCAGTTTTCACATCGTATTCATTTAATTGTACATAGTTAGCTAAGCTATGTTAAATTAAACTCATATGGTGTAATCACTGAACCAGTTATATCTAATAAGGAATACTGCCTAACGGTCATAGTCTAGGCCCACTAAATGCAACCTAGTTCACTATAACCTTAGGCTCTGATACCAATCTGTCGCACCCCCAAATTATGATGCGGAAGCAGGTCGGTTCGGGGCTCGACTAATCAATAACAAAACACATAAGATTACATAATGAACGACCACTACATGCGTCGTTTGATAAAATACATTAATGTAATAGAAATTACATAATTGTTTTCCAAAAGGTGAGTTCGCATAAGATACTTGAGAGATTCCAATACATATCTAATTTGTACAAAATATAGAAATGCAGTTAAATCTCTTGATGATATTATTTGCATGCGACTCGAGCTACAGTATCCTGATGGGCAGTCCAAACTACTGCTGAGTACCTGTGATACATGCTAAAATGGGTCAGCGAAAACGCTGGTGAGCTCACAGGTTTGTATGTCAACACATATTTGTATGAACCGCAAGATTTAATGATAATTGAATTTAAAATGCAATTAAGCAAAATAAAAGTTTTACAGCCATGAGCACATAGTCTGAGCTTAACACGAGATGTCAGGTCCACATTTAAGGTATCCTGATCGAGTTGCCTCCTACGAGTGCCTAATCAACACTCGTCTACACAAATATTAATACATCCGTTTTACCAGTTAGTGCGTGCTAACCTGGATGAGGCTGGTCAAACCTTTATGATATCATATACTAATATTCACGCTACTAAGTATTACCAAACTATGCTGATGGAGGGCTTTAAAATGATTAGTGAAAATAACTCATGTAGTAATTGATTTGATGGTACTTGCGTTCATATTGTAAAACAAAACAAGCAATGGATCACACCCCTGAGAAAACATATTTAAAAAGGGGCTATGAGACTCACCTGAGTCTGATGAGATGCTGTCAAGCAACAATGATGGTATACAAAGAATGATGTCGTTTCCAACGACTGAAACCTGCCGGGCGTCCTAAACGCGCAAGGTTTTAAATGATTAGATGTCTCAGCAGACCATCTATGCTAGTTGTTCATCCAACTAGTAATGTCCAAATAATTAGTTTTGGATTGATTGTATTTTGAAAACATGTACGGCCCGTTGGTGATTAATTGTAATAATAATCTCAAAACATTATTATTAAAATGTTGTAATGATATACTTGTAAAGTATAATTGAAGTGGTTAGTATTCGTATAAATCATGTGTTGATGCGTTGTTGTCTTAGGTGATTATAAGTTGTTTACCACTTCTAGTTATAACCTCGTTACCATTGTTAGTTTAAGTTGTTACCACTGTTAGTTATAAGTTGTTATCACTGTTAGTTATAACATAGTTACCACTGTTAGTTATAACTTAGTTACCACTGTTAGTTATAACATAGTTACCACTGTTAGTTATAACTTAGTTACCACTGTTAGTTATAACATAGTTACCATTGTTAGTTATAACTTAGTTACCACTGTTAGTTATAACATAGTTACCACTGTTAGTTATAACATAGTTACCACTGTTAGTTATAACATAGTTACCACTGTTAGTTATAACTTAGTTTCCAAAACAGCCCCTTTTTATATCTTTTTCTGATTTTTGGCTCGACGAACCTCTCGTTTTCTACACTTTTAATCAAAACCAAGACCCACCAAAAATCACAGATGTTCCCCTATGGGTCTAGTGTAAATCTGCACTTTATGGTAATTTTATAAGTTCATCTGCTATTTTTAACAAAAATCAACATGAAAGGTAGTCGGATTTGGTTCGGAAACGAGTAACATTCAAAGATCAGCTTCTATACTTAAATCCGTACAGATCTGGAAAAAGTGTAAAACACGAAAGTTGTAGCTCTTTTCAATACGCAACTTCTAAAAAAAATTGGTTGTCTAACTCATCTTAGAGCTCGAGATATTAACGATTTTGTGGGACTGTTTTTGAGAGACAGAATCTGTCATACATACATACTTATGAAAAACGTTTTTAAGATTTAGATTTGGACATTATCAAGTTGTATGAACAATATATCATCTATATAAACATAATACAAGTATTTTACGAAAGTGTCGGGATTCTTACGATGATCGAATGAAGAATCCGAAAAGGTGGAAGCGTAGCTCGCGTTCTCGTGATCGTTTTTGCTTCAATCGACTTGATGATCCAAAGAGGTTTTGATGGTGGATTATGGTGGTGAAAGTGGCTGATTTTAGAGAGAGAAAGATCAGAGATTAGAGAGAGAATGAGAGAGATTGAGTTGGTGATTGAATGAAGAAAGATGAGATGATGGTGGTGGTTAAAGTCAAGA
Source organism: Helichrysum umbraculigerum (assembly GCA_949592205.1). NCBI lineage: Eukaryota > Viridiplantae > Streptophyta > Magnoliopsida > Asterales > Asteraceae > Helichrysum > Helichrysum umbraculigerum. The sequence continues at coordinate 44,476,386 of CATIUR010000007.1, forward strand.
ACAAGATCCATGTTTCATGGATTTTGTTTGGCTGATTTTTCCAAGTCAAAAAGGAGGTGGATTTTTGTTATATTTTGTCTCAAATAATTGGTATTATATCCGTGTTCGTTTACCCGATCGTTTAATTGTATATTTAGACGTTATGTATTATATATACGTTTTTAAATAACGAATAAGCTTTCGATATTTTTGAGTTGAAGTATTTTATCAAAATACTTGTTAATGAGTTATAAAAATATAACTTTGGTTGGTTTTGATTATCGAACGCGTTTCACTCATTTTTGGTTGTGTATGATTGTTTTAGACGATATGAGTTTCTTTTGAAATATTATCGAAATAATATGTAATAAATAATGAGTTGTATTAAATAATAATTCTATATTACTTAATACTTGTTTTTCACCAATGCCGTATAAATGAATCGGAATTTTGGCCGATTTGATAATTGCACGATTTAATATAATCGCGTATTGATATATATATTCAACCATATATATATTTTGATACATAAAATTAGCCTAACATATAGAACTAATTACACGTATTTCTAAATGATTAGGAACTAAAAACTAGTTCTAATTTTTACGGGTGTCACATTATGTGCCTCAGTAAAACGATAAAGTTTCCACCTAGATGATGAACCCCCCACCATGCTAAATCTGATCCCAGCTTTGCATCCAGTTTTGTGAGTTTTGGATTTTCAATTTTCTGATTGCTCAGTACCAGACTTAAGGCTATCATAGGACATATTACTACCAACACCTTCCCTAGTACACAACATAATTTTCAATGTAACGGTACCATCTTTGGATAGTTTTTGAGTGGACTTCTTATAATCAAAACCACCATGCTCAGCATATGCATCACTAAAAGCAAAACAGTCATCTAAAGTATCAAATAATGAACCTACTTTAGGTTTTTTATCTTCATAAACCACTGGATTCCAGTACTTTGATCCTTTTGGTGATTGAAACTCGATACCGCAATCTGTCTGATGATTATAAACATGTTCCAAGCCTACATTAAAAAATGATTAGTCATATCTCGATACTGGAAATAATATGTAAAAAAGATGTATAACCAGTATATATTCATTACTGAATACACAGATATTCATTGCCGATGAAACATGTTCATCAATGAATACACATGTGGTTCACTGAATAAACACATGTTCGTTACTGAATACACACATTCATCTATGAATATACACATGTTCATTACTGAATACACACATCCATCAACATTTAAACACATGTTCATTACTGAATACACACATGCGGCCATCACCATATACACACATGTTCATTACTGAATATAGCTTACCATTCGAAAATCCTTTGACGAATATTAGTAGAAAAAACAGAATGAATACACAGTACAAATTTTAAATGATGAATACGCTCATTATTTGAGATGAACAACATGACCAGTTATTCATATACTAAATCAATTTATTAATCACACATCAACATTATAACAAACTAATACAATCGCTCAATCAATAACAATATAATTGTACAGTAACTTACTTGAATCATGGTCTTCATCCTCACTTTCGTATGCATGTTGATCATGGTGTGCTTCAGAACTTGGGTCCATTCAATCTTCTCAACTGAATCAAAATCGTCTAGATTGAAATAGAAATGGATGGAGTTGGAAATGGTAACCTCTGAAATAGTGGGAATATGAATATATGGAGAGTAGATATCGAGTCAGAGTAAATCTCGGCGGTTACAATACTAACGTAAGTGATTTGAATACAATTAATAATTAATATAAATATTTTACAAAATGTGGATTTGTAAATTACCAATAAGCCCTTACTAGATTAAAAACTGGTAATTAACGTTCAAGTGATCCAATGGCAGGAAATGGTTCTCTGGTTCTCTCCAAATCCCTAGTTCTCCCATGATCCAATCCCTATATATATATATATATATATATATATATATATATATATATATATATTGATAATATTTACACAACAACATCATTACTTCAAATTATTTTTCAATTTACTTTATGCTCAAACCCTCAATTATCATTCCTTACTAATATCTGATCACTTAGCAGACTAACCTCTTTATTTAATACTCTCTTACATATTAGTATTAACCTCAATACTCTTACTCAAAATTTTACTTGTAGATTTTATATCCCTCTTTGAGCATATATCTAACAGATTTTACACTCGTATACTTACCATCCCTCTTTTATTAATTTGCTCGTTACATGTAATTATCGTACTATCAACTTTTTACTCTTAATATTGGGCATCACCTTTAATAAATCTCATAAATCTCAGTTTTTACACGTGCCCCAACATAAGTAACTCTGAATTGTTCTCATTTTACTACGCCTCTTTTGGTTTATCTTTTTAATGCACTCAGCTTGATCATTACCACTTTCTCATTTTATACTCGGTTCTTATCGATGTTAATACGTATGATTGGTTTTCGAAAGGATTTAAAATTTTTAATAAAGTAACCAAAAGTAAATACGAATCTTTATAAAAAAAATTCGCGAATTATAACTGAGTTTTAAATTGCGCGCGAAAAGTTCTTTGCGTTTAAACGAAACGAGTTTATTTAAAAATAAAACAATATTTCTGTGTACTTCAAACTTTAAAACAAATCATAATTAATTTACCAAAATTTTAAAATCAAAACTTTGTTAAATTTTTCTGAAAGGTTTGAACTTACGCAAATTGCTCGAGTTAAAAGGTTAATGAACGTTTTCTCGATTTTTATATGAAAGCTTTAAAATGATTAATTTAAATTAAAATTTATACTAACTAATATTAATTATCATAGATAGGCTTGGGGTGCCTCCCAAGAGCGCTCTGTTAAGGACGAGAGCTCGTCCTTTACCAAACATTCCCGCTTTACCTGCCAATGTTCAAGATGACATTCTTGGATACGTTTGAAGCTTCAGACAAAGATAAGGTGTGGCGAGAGATAAACGTACCTTGAAGAGCTCGGATGACATTGTAAATTAAGTCGGCAGGATTAATATAGTATCGCTCAAATTCAGTTAAGAATTCTCTTTCTACCTGTCCGAGTTGTAGCAATGCATCAACGAAACGGTTAAACTCTCTTTTTACCTTCTTTGGGTTCGAAATACCATCCCTGAATCCTGAGTCTATATAACAGAGATCAAAGAGTAATTTTCCTAAGACTTTTAGAAATTCCGTTTCTTCGTTAGAATCAGGGTTTCCGTGAGTAGTATGCACCACTTGCGAAAGTTCCCTGATATAAATCTTTTGTTGGGCTGTAAATGGAAATCTAGTATGTTGAAATAACTGAATTAGCTGGATATGAAGCTCCTTCCTTTTTGCAAAGTAAGCAGACTCAATAGCTTCCTCAGTCGATTCAGGAAAAATAACTCTCAATTCGTTAGTCAAATAAGAAGCAAGATCAGCAAAGAATGGAATATCCACAGAAATTGAGGCAGGTTTAATAGGGTTTCTCTCTATCCAATCTTTGAGTTCATCAATCAGGGCCGCAACATAACGATTTATCTTTGTTTGTGAAACAGGTGAATAATCGGTGCTGGCTAATAAATCCATTAAAAGAGCTATATCTGATTTTAATGACAACACATTTGTTCTGTTATAATCACTACGGAGAGATCTTAACATCCTATCAATTTCCACAAAGGTTTTTCTCTGATCGTACGAAAAAGGGAAGTCAGATATCTTAAGATTTCTAAGGAAGTCAGCAAATATATCCATTCTCCTATCGGGGCTTTGAGAAATTCCTAGGTGATGGCCAGTCTCAAATTCTGGTTGATTGTTCCTAAATTCAATACTGCTAGGGCTTGGTGTTTCTGTCTTAGGCTTAGTCTCCACCTGATATTGGAGACTCTCTTCCTCAACTACACCTGATATAAGTGTAGTGGGGTGGGCTCGCAAAATATCGGGGAGATCATATTCAAAATATTCATCTAGGCAGTGAAGACGTTCATTTAAATCCATCCAGGGCATGGGTGGATAAAAGAACACTTCGATTCCAAATGGTTCATTTTCGGGTAAAGTGGTAGGTCTAAGGTAATGGGGGTACTTGGACAGGATTGACAAAATCTCAGGGTCAAGTGTGGGTTGACCACTTAATGCAATAGTGACAGAAGCTGGAATCTTCTGCTAAGATCCATCAAAACCTAAGTCTAAGCTCGATATTTTTGGGTTCTCAACTTCATGGATAACACAAACCTCCTTGGTGTCAAAGGAGTTTAACTCATACTCTGGACAATCAAAGGATTCCATATCTTTCATATCCGTCATCTCATTCATCATCATTTGTTTGAGAGGAGAGATAGGGCTTGAAGGAGAATTAGGGTTTTTCATTTTCTATTTTTTTTGTATTTTCTAGGGTTTTAAAGACTAAATTATCTACTAAAGCAATTAACTTCCCAAGTAATGATAATCTTAAGGAAGGATCTCCTAAAGCTAATTATCTAAGGCAGAATTCAATTCTTGACGAAACCGATCCCCGGCAGCGGCGCCAAAAACTTATCGTCACCCCGTCCGTCGGTCGAGTTTTATCCCGAATCGTTGCTCCGACCGCAACAGAGGTGGCGAACAGTGAAGTTTTAAAATTTATATTTGCGGGGCTCAAACTATGCTAGCTACCTACCTTGTGGGTCGGAACGAATTGAATTGAATTGGGACCTACCAAAGATGATTTGACAATAGGATGGGTTTAGAAACAAGGTAGGTATGGTTTTGGTTTTATCTAATCTAATCTAATGACAAGAAATAAAGTGCAGAAAAGTAAACGAGAATATAAGCAGCAGGTAGAGAGTGATTGCTGAAACTTCGATGATTAGGGTTTCGGGATGATATCCATTATATTGGTGATGGGTGATTACTCTAATTAAGAATCTTCTAAACAGTCGGTGTAAACACTAGGACCCTACGTCTAGGTGTAAACACTAGGACCCTACGTCTAGGTGTAACCCTAAAGCATATGTCACTGAATCCTAGGCTATCCTGATTCTGGTCAGATGGGACTGTCTTCACATTCACCTCACCGTCTCTTTCAGAGACCAAGCGACGCTCTGATTGGGGTTAAGGAATAAGGCGACAGTCCACAACACTGACTTTTCTTAACACTTATGTCTATCCAATTTTAACAGAGTAATACTGGTTGTATGCTAAGTAAGTTAAACTATCAGTTGAATAGAGTTTAGGGGTTTTAAGCATCTGGGAACACAGCCGGTATCCTTGCTTTCATTTCCTAACTCATGTTTTATCTGATTAAGCTTTAATACTTCCGTCGTGGATTAGACCCTCCTTTGCCATCGGACGCTCATCCCTAGGTATGTGTACAGTTTATAGTGTCCTTATTTTCCACAGTACTCTAACCCTAGGTATATCTACGGTGTTTTAAAGACCTTATATATCTTTACACAGCTTTATAACCAGAGGTAGTTTAACGGTGTACTATAGCATTTTCACGGCTTAACAAGACCTAGACCCGTGTCTGGAATGGTTACTTCCAGGTAATCCACGGTGAGATAGACCATCGGCATTTCCTTAGCTTCCACGTATTTGTACTCTACCAGTGGTATTTCCAACGCTATACCAAGTATTCTGACGTATTACGGAGATCCCACAGTTTCATACAAACAGGAGATAACTGTGTATTCGTAGTTAGGGTTGATCGAATCCTATCCTAAGGCAACAGTCACGTGAGAGACCGGAAAGGGTGATTAATTAAGTCTACATCCAGGATAAGTTTAAACATGTACGCAACATAACAACTACCAATCGTATACAAGAGATATAAATTAAACATCATCCCTAATCCTAACGTCTACATTACAACAATCACATATTAATCTACATAATCAACATGGCAATCATTATAAATCGTACTGAAATAACATACAAAGTAGACATTATAACAGTAAGAGAGTAAGATAATATCACCAGATTAGAAGAGTAATACTGAGGATTACAACAGTCTGACTTGAATAACCTCGCTACAGCTTGATTACCCAATTAAAACTTTCCTCCAGCTCTAACCAATACTTATATCTCTCTAGTTCTCTAGAAAGAGAAACTAGAGAAAGAAACTAACTATATTAACTACAAAACTAAAGAAAGTATTCTAGAGAGAGAAAGTAGAGAGAGAGAGATTTGTAAATTGAGAGGTGTGTTGGTTTGAGGAAATGAGTTGGGTATTTATAGGAGAAGTAAGTTGGTCATGGTACAAGCCTTTAAGCTCAAAGAACAAGCATCAAAGCATCACACGGGGCGAGCAAGCAACAGGGGGTCAAATGGCACCCTAAGTACCATTTACAAGGCAAATTGGAGACCAAATGGCACCCCAAGTGCCGTATACAGAACCTAGGGTACCGTATACGGTACCTTGGGTGGAGGTGGGGGGGGGGGGTGGGGGTTGGTGCTCCAAATGCCTTCTGCTGACTTCTCGGTTGCTTGGTTCGTCCGCATCTTCTTCGTTTTAAGTCCGTTTTGCTTGATTCTTGCGCCGTTGGATTCGTTTTTCCGTTACGATTCTAATGGCACTAAGTTTTCTTAATTTGGAGGTTTTTGAATTTTGTGTGTTCCGGATGACGATCGGCGGGCTTCCAGACTGCACATCTTCTTCGTTCTTTGCCCGTTTCTCTTGATTCTTTCACCTCTGATCTTGGATTTTCCTATGGAATCATAAAATATGCATTAAGATTTAACTTCATAGGATAATTAAGAACAGAATATTTAAGGTGATTGTTTTTGCCTCGGTTTGCGTGTAAATTGGATGTTTTAACTGATTGATGTGGCAACGTCCGTATTTAGACTACCTTGGTGATTTTTGATGATAATTGATTATTTTGAAATGTTTTCACCAGATAATAGTCCAAAAAGTGCGGAAATAAGTACTTAAAAACATGACTTTTTGAGTCACATCAAGTATCCCACACTTAAACGTTGCTTGTCCTCAAGCAACAACTCAGTTATGTCCCGTGAAAACATTTTATAGTTTAGGTGAGTTAAAACATTTCCAAAAAGTTACCATTTTATCATATGTGAATTATTTAGAGAACACAGGGAAAGTTAAGATGATCCTTTCAGAAATAAGTATTGACTTTCCCAGGCATACTTTCCAAATCTCGTGATCTTGGAGTATACATGACTAGGCAATCTCACTAAAGGTGGTGACTCAATTCACTCAGAGTGTATCGGGTTTCCTATCATTCTAGCACAATTGAAATCGCTCCTTAGCCAGTCATGCAGCACTCATCATCATAAGCTTGGTCGAGAATCGGATCTCCATCGCTTAGGAAGAGGATGGCGCTAATTATCCCAAGACATTCAAGTGGGTTGTAATTTTTGTGAGGGTTAAGGGGTATGGATACTGGTGATTTTTGGTTGAAAGGGGGTGCTTATCTTAGGCATTCTAAGAATCATGAAAAACTTATTGTAGAACGAAGAAGATAGCTACTCGTATTTCATCGGATCTTTCTTTGAACGATTAATACTTTGAAGCCCTTAGCTGTATTTTCTTTTCTTTTTCTTTTCTTTCTTTTTATGCTTTTTATTTTCTTTTCTTTCTTCAGAACTTCTTTGCTAGAGAACTTCTAAGGATATTTTTCTTTGCTTTTCTTTCGGAAATCTCTTCTTTCTTATCACGGACTTCTTCAAGTCTTTTCTTTTGGTGCCAATTTTTTGTACCTTCGATTTTCTTTAATTTTGGTGAACACGGAGGAGTAGATCAATTTGGAAGGAGATTCTTCAAGATGTTTTTCATAATCTTCATAAATTCCAAGATAAGTTGTTGGGAATTTTTGGATAAGTGGTTTAAAAATGTAGGGTTTTGAAGAAATGAAAGGTTTAGGCTCAACAGGGTTTTCAAGGTGGATCATCGATACTAAAAATGAGTATCGAAAGGGTTTTGGGCTTGAAAAGGTATTTAAATGGGTTAGATCCTAAGGAATGTCGAGATCATCTAATTGCACCTATACCGCGTACGGTACTCTCCAATGTGGTCTCGAAGCGTATGTCAGGAACAAGTTCTAACTTAGAGATACTAGCATTGGCACACACAAGAAATGAACAATATAGCATTTAAAATGAATGCTTTTAAGGCTCAAAACCTCACTGCAAATTAGGGTTTGTATGTGCCTAGCCATGCTCCTTAGATGGTCACTACTTATTTAAGAAATTCCTATCTTATTTTCCCTAATATTCCTGAATAACTAACTCATATTAGAAATGGATCCTCTTTGAAAGATATTGTCACTCAAAAATAGTAGAGCTAATCGGATGATTTCGCTCATACTTAATTGTTTTTGTTTTTAAAAATTTTAAAAATTTTGAAAATTTGAGGAACATTTTCTGAGTAGGGCTATTCAGACATTAAAATCTGTAAACATCCAATCCAAGGTATTCTATACCTGCTATCCCACACTTAGAGGAACATTGTCTCTAATGTTCTCTTGAGTTGAGATTATACTTTTTAAAGTATAATCTCACACTTAGAGTTTAAACATTGTTGCTCAAGTGTATATAATGGGCTGAAATCCCACACTTAGTGATAAGCTAGGATAGAGTATAGATTACTTTGCATTCCTAAGCTAACAAAATGAATCAAGTTATGAAAACGAAGTGAAAGGTAAGAAACTCTCCCGATGACGATTTAACGTTTAGAGACGAGAGCTGAAGATTTGAAGATATGCATGAAGAGTGATTCAGCTTCGTATGTCCTAATCTGGTGCACAATGCCTTATATCCATGTTTAGCAAAGAGTCGTTCCATAATGTAAGTAGGAATCCTTATTAGTGAATTTCACGCTGTTGTGATTTAAGGTTTGGAGACGATTCTTGCTAAGGCGTCTTGTAGTGTGGGTTGAGATCCCACACTTAGATCTTTGAAGAGTTCGTGGAATGTTAGCACGTGCGAGTTTCTAAAGAAGATAGACCAAAGCTTAAACATGTACGCACACTCAAATCCTATCCTTAGGCAACAGTCACGTGAGAGACCGGAAAGGGTGATTAATTAAGTCTCCATCTAGGATAACATACAAAGATATTAATTAAACATCATCCCTAATCCTAACATCTACATTTCAACAATCACATATTAAACTACATAATCAACATGGCAATCATCATAAGTCGTACTGAAATAACATACAAAGTAGACATTATAACAGTAAGAGAGTAAGATAATATCACCGGATTAGAAGAGTAATACTGAGGATTACAACAGCCTGACTTGAATAACCTCGCTACAGCTTGATTACCCAATTACAACTTTCCTCTAGCTCTAACCACTACTTATATCTCTCTAGTTCTCTAGAGAGAGAAACTAACTATATTAACTACAAAACTAAAGAAAGTATTCTAGAGAGAAAAAGTAGAGAGAGAGATTTGTGAATTGAGAGGTGTGTTGGTTTGAGGAAATGAGTTGGGTATATATAGGAGAAGTGAGTTGGTCATGGTACAAGCCTTTAAGCTCAAAGAATAAGCATCAAAGCATCACACAGGGCGAGCAAGCAATAGGGGGGGTCAAATGGCACCCCAAGTACCATTTACAAGGCAAATTGGAGACCAAATGGCACCCCAAGTGCCGTATACAGCACCTAGGATACCGTATACGGTACCTTGGGTGGAGGGGGGGGGGGGGGGGGTTGGTGCTCCAAATGCCTTCTGTTGACTTCTCGGTTGCTTGGTTCATCCGTATCTATTTCGTTTTAAGTCCGTTTTGCTTGATTCTTGCGTCGTTGGATTCGTTTTTCCGTTACGCTTCTAATGGAACTAAGTTTGCCAAATTTGGAGGTGTTTGACTTTTGCGTGTTCCGGATGACGATCGGCGGGCTTCCAGACTGCACATCTTCTTCGTTCTTTGCCCGTTTCTCTTGATTCTTTCACCTCCGGTCTTGGATTTTCCTATGGAATCATAAAATATGCATTAAGATTTAACTTCATAGGATAATTAAGAACGGAATATTTAAGGTGATTGTTTTTACCTCGGTTTGCGTGTAAATTGGATGTTTTAACTTATTTTTGTGGCAACGTCCGTATTTAGACTACCTTGGTGATTTTTGATGATAATTGATTATTTTGAAATGTTTTCACCAGAGAATAGTCCAAAAAGTGCAAAAATAAGTACTTAAAAACATAACTTTTTGAGTCACATCAACTACCCCATTTGTATATTTGATCTTTAATAAATTTTCACACTTGAAACAAGCTTTTAAAACCAAAATTTTCATTTTTCACTATGATACACGATCCTGGAAAGAGGTGGGATCGCATATGTACAAAGGAAATCCTACTGTGACGAAAATGCACTATCATACGCGTTCCTGGAAAATTTATGGGATCGCGTATTCATGCACAAAAAAGAAACTCAGCAAAACTCAGATTTTTTACCAAATTCAAACGCGCATAACTTTTTACTCGTTACGAGTTAAGACCTGAAAATTTGCATGCACCTCTAGTATATCAAAACAAAACTTTCACTTTTTACACTTTTCTAAAATTCTCAATTTCGCAAGATTTGGACACTTATCCGAAATAGCACCATTTTGACACTTTTTAACCGCATACCGTTTCTCATAATCAATCACCAAACACACTCAAGTGTTTACAAACATTTTCCACAACCGACATGCAAGTTTTATAACTCATAAACTTGACTCAACAACAACCACACCTTTGGATCACTCGTGACCCGTTTTGACACCATTTTACAAGTTTCACTCAAAACATCAAATTTTAACATCACAAGATGATCACACTCAAATGATCAATGTTTACTCAAAATAGGGCTTCAACTATATCAAGAGCATGATTAACACAAAGGGATTAACTTACTAACTCATTAGCAAATTCCACCACGAGTCGATCTTTGGCTCCTCGCCCAACTAACCCCCTTGACCCATTTGCATTACCTATAAATTAACCACAATAAAGGGTAAGCTTTACACTTAGTAATTAATGGTAAATAAAAAACTCATAATAACTCATAAATAATCTAGTAAGTGAACTCAATCACACATAAGAGAACTCAATCTCATAAACTCGCGACATCATACACAAATGATGTACAACGATTTAATGGACTCAATCATACTCAAATGATTTATCTATTTTCATATTAAGGATCCTTCTCATGTTAGTTTCCTACTCGAAGGAAACTACTCATCAAGTGTATTATAATACTCATAACTCATTATTAAACTCATAAGTGAACTCAATCACTAAAACTCTTTTATACATTTGATTCTCATTTACTCAATTATAGTGACAACTAAATGTCACTAAACTCAAACTCAAGAATTTCCTCTTTTTCCCTCCCATTACTTACCTCGGATTTACAATGATAGTGTGTGTTCTAGCTAACACAAAGACTCCAAGTTTAGCTCTTTCATTCACCTATTCACAATATCATTTGAACACACAATATCATACATACAATTAAATTCTCAACTCAATGTCAATTCATACATCTCTATCTAATTTCTCATTTACTCATGAGCTAGTTTTCTCGTAACAACTAGCTAATTCCTGAAATTAATCAATCACCTCTTTAACATTTTTCTCAAGTTATCTTTCATAATTTAACATCACCATCTAACTCAAAATCCTCTATTAATGATTTAACCAATTTCTCATAAATTCTCATATATACTTATATTAGTGATGTTTGAACAACAAAACATAATAATATCACATAATCATCCTCATTATCACCACCTCTTAATTTCTTTTTCTCATGTCTCATACATACATATAGCTAGTTTAATCAATTACTAGCAATAATAACACAATAACAATCACCTATCTTTATATAATCATAATCATCTTTATCACTCAAAATCCTCTAACATCATAATCTCATCATAAATCATAAAACTCATTTTATTTAGTCTCAAATAACTCAATTAGGTTACATAAACATCATTCATCATGTTAACACATAGAAATCAACAAATTTCCTCAAAACCCAAATTTAGGGTTTATCTCAAAATCATTGTATCATCAAATTGAAAGTAAATATAGGTCAATCTTACCTCAAGAATCACAAATATACAAGTTTTAGCTTCAATTTCACAAGTTTCAAGCTTCAATTTTTTTAATACCTCTTTTGTTCTTCCCTTCTCCCTCGCTCTGTATTATTGTCGATTTCTCCAGAAGGAGAAAACATTTTTCCAGGCTTTTAATTAAATAAAGGGGTTATTTACTAAATTACATAACGAACCCTCAAGTCTCATCTCTTACACTTTAGGCATAACTACTAAACTCAAGTTTAATTACTCTTAGTTTGACCACCAAACTCATTTTCTCAATTAGTAATATAACTAATAGTTTACTCATTTAAATTAAATAATAAACTTACAAAATTTGGGGTGTTACACACTGGGGTGAGAATGCGTGCTTCCTTTCATTGTTTTATGAATACAAGTACAGAAAACGCTTAATATTTGTTTATAACTAGTGTGCTAGATTTAGGCACTAGCAAGTTTCACAAACGTATTTCCAGTTAAGTTTTGAATGCATGAACTTATAGCAATAGTAAAACAGATACGATATTGCGGTAAAGCAATACAACCAATTACGATATTGCGTAAAGTAATACAACCAATTACGATATTTCGGTAAAGTAATACAAAACGATTACGATATTGCAGTAAAACAATACAAACGGATACGATATTGCGGTAAAGCAATACAAACGGATACGATATTGCGGTGAAGTAATACAAAGGGATACGATATTGCGGTGAAGCAATACAAACGGATACGATATTGCGGTAAAGCAATACATCCGGTTGCGATATTGTGGTAAAGCAATACGACCACTTTCGATAGTGCGGTAAAGCAATACAGTCAATTACGATATTGCGGTAAAACAATACAAACACTTAAATCATGTGATTTACATCCACCATATTGCTGTAGAGCAATACAACTGTTTAAATCTTGTGATTTACATTTACAATATTGCTGTAGAGCAATACCACTAATCAAATCTTGTGATTTACATTTACAGTATTGCTGTAGAGCAATACATCTATTTAAGTCTTGTGATTTACAGTAACAATATTGTGCTCAAACGATACAATTGCTTAAACCTATGAACTCACCAACATTATTGTTGACCTTTTAGCGTGTAATTCTCAGGTTTCCAGACGCAGTAGGATTTCTTCAGGAAGTTTAGCTAGAGTCGCATGGTTTTCTAAACTGCATTTAAAGGAGATTCTCTCACATTACTTTTTGTACTTTAGTTATGTAATAGAATCTCTCTACTACAGATGCGAACTTTAGGATTTATGTAACTGATTTGTAAACAATTATGTATTTTTGAAATGTATTTTCAAACGACTCATATAGAGGTCGTTCGTTATGACTTTGTGTGATGATCCGGATTAGTCGCGCCCTGAACCGACTTCCGCTGCGATTAAATTTGGGGGTGCGATATCACTAACTTCTCGAATATAACTTACAGTGTTCAAGTAATTGTTCGAACGATTTTACATTGTTGTAACAAGCATGACCATACAAATTTAGGAATAATGAAAATAATATTAGAATTTTAACAAATAATATAGCATAATGTATCTTATCATGCTTCAAACAAAGATCAAGGTAAATGACTTCGCAAGATGGCCGTGCTTCACTGATAATTAAAATAATTAGGTCGTCCAATTCAGAAAGTGTCAGTCTTTTGGTCTCAAGTTGTTTTATCTACTAATGCAATCCATAAACACATTCGCAATACTTATACTCAGATCATTTGAATTATAGCTTACGTTTTACTTCATATGCTAAAATTCGTGACTAATTAACCATTAACGTATATTGATAATGTAACTTGACGTACATATATATAAAGCGATATAAGTATTTTTCATGAACGATTCCATGAATTTCGCGGGTCTTAAACTAGTTATATTTATAAGAAATCTATTTAATTATAATTGTTGCTTTTAGGCGTCATATAATTCATAATGATTAATTATATATTCTTTTATCGGGGTGATCTTAACTGTTGACTTTTATGATCAACTGCTCAGATTCATAACACTAAATTTTACGTAAAATGTAGTTTTAAAGATGTAATAACCTGGGCCGTTGATCACTGAAGTCAACGCCAACAACTATGTCTACTTCTCATTCCCCTCAAAATGTACTTGAGCCTTAATACCTTACTCTTATTTATCCGATATTCACCATCTCAAGTATAAATTTTATGTAGTTATGTTGTAAAATTATCATTTATATATAAAATTTTAGTTTATAACCTCACATGAAAGATGTAACTAGTAGCAATTTAGCCTATAGCTTCAATTTTGAGCTCGAGCTTACAACTAGTGTTGTTATATTATACTGTATTTTGTTTTTTACGTCAAAACATACCTTAATTGTTGACTATTTTTTACTCCGTATTTACCTACGAGTATTTATATATATACTACATAGTGGGAGGTTCAAATGAGAACCACTTCAAAGTTGAGAACTGTGAGAACCACAACGAATACGTTTTTGTTCACATGTGATTAACTTCAATCATATGTGAACATTGATGTACGTTTAATTGAAAAAGAAAAAAGTCAAAAAAAATCTTAAATTTACGTCTTAAAAAGCATTTTAACCGATTTGTTCACATTATCGTTCACATGTGAACATGTATTTGTTTTTTGCTTTTTTCGATATGATTTTAAGATTTTTTTTGACTTTTTTCTTTTTCAATTAAACGTACATCAATATTCACATATGATTGAGGTTAATCACATGTGAACAAACACGTATTCGTTGTGGTTCTCACAGTTCTCAACTTTAAAGTGGTTCTCATTTGAACCTTCCCCACCATGCATACATATATATATATATATATATATATATATATATATATATATATATATATATATTTATTACAAGAACCTATTAGTCTATTAGGCCACTCCCAACTATTTTCTCGTCACTTTCTCATCACTTCTGCCACCTTAGCGCCACATCAGCTTTCCAAGTAACTGATTCACAACTGATTATTCTCTGCCATCAATGACTAATCACTTCATTTTTCTAGACCCCACATTTACCAATATACCACCATTTTATACACTAATAAGAAGAAGAAAAAAAGTACGTGGGCCCCACGATTTTCAACCGATTGCTCATCGGTTTGGCGATTAGAATTCAAAGTGATTGATAACTGATTGAACCAATGGCACGGAATATATAATCAGTTGGTAATCGGTTTCAACTGATTAATGTCGTTGAGAGCACCCTTACTACAATTTGCTTTCATGTTGCTGAAAATAGCACACCCACCCGAGTCTTTATTTATAAATGTTGTAACGTGGGTGTGTTTTTTTAAAGGATGAGGTTCAGACGATAAGGTACTATTTGAGGAGAAGGAGGAGAAGAATTTCCAAAGTTTCATTTTTACCCCCTCCACCTTTTTAATATTGTACACTACTCCCTCCAACTTTCTTCCTCCCCACCCCTCCCCTCCACCACCCACCACTAGCTGCTGCCATTAGCTGCTGCCACCCGCAGCCGTCGACCGTCGGAATTTTTTTTTTTTTTTTCGTGATTTTTTTTCCAATTTTTTTTTACATATTATCACTTTGTACTGCATTTTATTAGAATTATACTGCATTTTATTATTTTTATTACATTTTGTATATATGTTTAGTAGATATTGTTCGTTTTTTTACTGCATTTTTATATTTTACACATTATTCTTTTGATGTTTTTACTGCATCTTATTTATACACATCGATCTAATATATATTGTTTGTTTTCTACTGCATTTTAAGTTATACATAATATATTTTTTTACTGCATTTTATTATTATTACTGCATTTTGCATATATTTAATATATTACATATTGTTTATTTTTTTACTGCATTTTATATTATACATATGATCCATATTTACTGCATTTTGTATGAAAGTATAATACGTACTACTCTTTTTACTTCATTTTGCATATATTTATTTAGTACACATTGTTCGCTTTTTACTGCATTTTATATTATACATAATCTATTTGTACTGCATTTTGTTATTTTTACTGCATTTTATATTATACATAATCTATTTGTACTGCATTTTGTTATTTTTACTGCATTTTTCATATATTTCATTTATTAAATATTGTTTATTATTCACTGCATTTTGTAATATACAAATTATCGATTTGTACTGCATTTTTATTATTTATTTGTACTGCATTTTGTATTAAAGTATACTACATGCTGTAGTTTTTATTGCATTTTGCATATACTTCATTTAGGACATATTGTTCTTTTTTACTGCATTTTATATTATATATATTATCCATTTGTACGTTATATTGTTAACGTTGGATATAGAAGATGCTATAAAATATATAAAAGTTTTAGTTAATTAACAATAATATACAAAATGCAGTGAAAAAACGTATAGTTTTATTCAAAATGCAGTAAAAAAACGTATAGTTTTATTAAAATGCAGTAGAAAAAGAAATACTATATATAATAAAAAATTTATGGAAAAAAAAATTTTTTTTGAAAAGAAAATTTTTGAAAAAAAAAAATTCCGGCGGCTGGCGGCAGCCAGGTGGTGGGGGTGGTGGTAGGTGGGGTTGGGGAAAGAAGAATGTAGGAGGGGGAAGAAAATAAAGTGGAGGGGTTAAAATGTAAAAATCTAAATAGTGGAAGGGGTGTAGGGTGAAATTTAATGTTATGTTTTTTTTTGTTATCTAATACCCTTATTTTTTAAAGTAATTACAAAATTGTATCTCTTATAACCATTGATCTAATCCGAAAGATCATCCAATGACCACAAATAAATTTTCTTCTCCTTCTCCTCAAATGACCATTTCCCATATGATCCTCAATCTTTTTTAAATGTTAAAATACATTGGATCTTTTAATTATGCTTAGTAGCATGTTTTGAGGATATTTATTTAGATTTAATGTAACATTTTGTTGCATTTATTAGAGACGCATTGATAACAAATCTGAAAATTAATTATCTGTGTAACATACAAAATGATGTTTACTTTATGGAATATTTCTACTGTTTAATGTTAATTTGACAATAACTTAATTAACAATGTTGCTAGCAGTGACTATTATAGATGTGTTTTTATACTTCCATT
The DNA here is from genome assembly GCA_949592205.1 of Helichrysum umbraculigerum. Lineage (NCBI taxonomy): Eukaryota > Viridiplantae > Streptophyta > Magnoliopsida > Asterales > Asteraceae > Helichrysum > Helichrysum umbraculigerum. The sequence goes on from CATIUR010000007.1 coordinate 44,493,495, forward strand.
CGCACCAAAAACATCAAAGGATGATTACCATTACAATTTTCAAATAATAAATTTTTTTTCATGTTAAACCCGTCTATTGGATGAGTAGAAATAATAAGTTTATGTGATAAAAGTTTATTATCAAGTAATCTGAAAATTAGTTCACACGATGCAATTGTTAAAATAAATATGAAAATATCAAGGTAATTAATACTTTTTTTAAATTGAACTATGAGAACAGAAGTATCTTGTTTTGATAATGACGCACCAAAATGATAAGCAAAGTGATTTGAGTTTAAACCCTTAATTAATTGTTGGCTGTGATTCATGAAGTGCAGATAAAGATTTATTATTAATACTTACTCGTAATAAATATATTAAATGTGTAAATAATGAAAGTTTGCCTCTAAAGATAAATTGCTTTCATTTGTTTGTAAAAAGTATTAAACAATTAATTTATTTGTAGATTGAAATTTGAGTTTAAATCATATCTAAATGAAATTTTAATTACGAAATACTTATTATGAGAGTAGAAATTGTAATTTTAAGTACTTTCAATTCTAAGATTTGTAATATAAGACCTAAATGTTTCAATAAATAGTTATAAATATAAACTCACAAATACTATATTTTAAGTTAATTTTGAACTCACAACCTTTTTATTTATGTATTTTTTTCATACTGATATACCAAATACCATTTACCCACCCATAATAATATTATCCATCATACAAATATTAATAATAATTTCCAACTATAACGTATTTCTCTATTACGTTCGTCATTAAGATAAGAAGCAAAATAAAAATAAAATGATAAGACGGCTCCCAAAGGACGTCGGTTGCAGCCAACGGTACCGACGCCGTTGGCACTGAAAGATTATGTGCATGATAATTATATTTAATTTATTTAATCCGATGATTAAGACACCAATGAGTCATATTAATGCATCATCGACAGATACGTATGAGATTAATTAATTATGAATTAATTACGTAGAGTTAATTAAAGTTTAGTTTTTAAATGGTAAACTAAATATTATTAAAGGGTTTAAATCGTAACTATTGACAAACTTGGTGAACAAGTTTAGCTAGACTATAAATATAAGTCTAGGGGTTCAATACTTAGTTGTTCAACACACAATAACCTAAACCCTAAACTCTCTCCTCTCTCTTTTGTCCGGCCGACCGGACCAAACAAACCCCAAAAACCATTCGGTTTTTGGGTTTGTCGAACCACATACATACACATGTGGTTTCGTGTTTTAGCCTACGCGCGTTGTTACTAATTGTAGTAAAGATTAACGTGTACATGAGAGATTAAACGTCTAGCGGTTATAGCTATAAAGATGACAAGTATTGGTACGAACGTGTTGGCACCTCCAAGTAAAAAGCAAAAGATTGTTCATACCGAGCAAATCACTGTAAGTTGTTTCTTTCGTCTTGTTTATTTAGTTGATTGATTTAATTCAAGTATTTGGATCCGCGGTAAATGGGTTTGTTGTTTTATTGTTTTCCGCATATTATTGGTTTAATATTTTAATAAAAGTAACTGGTAAAAAATCATCAGGCACGGACTGTCGGTTGGTGGCATCGCCTTGGCGACGGAGGAGAGAGACTAGGGAATGGGGCCAGTAGCTTTTCTTCTTATTTTTTTTCGTATTTTTCAAAAAAAAAATATTTTCTCTGTTGTATTTTTATTTCCGGTTGCAGGGAGGCCAGGAAGATGAAACGAAGATGATGATGATGAATGAGGGAATCTTAGGGTTATTTAAATTGGGTTTAAATGGGTTGTTTTATAATAAATGGGGCCAATCTTTTTATCATCTTAAAGGGTTTTTTAATATTATATAATAAATAAATGGGCTTTAAATCATAGGATTTTTGTTTTAATTTTTTAATTATATGAATTTTTTATTTTCATTAATTTAATATTTTTATTTCTAATTCATTTACTTTTTAATTTTAATGAAATTATTTTCATTAATGTAATATTTTTAATTTTAATGAAAATGTTTTATTTAAGTTTGTGTTTTAAATAAATAAAGTAAGTAGTGTGTGTAGGCCTGTAAACGAACCAAACGAACACTAACGGAGTCTGTTCGTGTTCGTTCATAAAGGTTTTGACGAACAAACGAACGAACATGAACGGATAAGCGAACGGATTTTGTTGTTCATGTTCGTTCACTAAGAAAATTTGTTTGTTCGCGAACACAAACGAACGTACATAAACAAACACATAATTTAATGCTTCGCCAATACCTTACACGAACCTCAACAAACATAAACGAACATATATATATATATATATATATATATATATATATATATATATATATATATATATATATATATATATATATATATATATATAGGGTGAATTACATATATCCCCTTGTTAAACATCACTAATATCATATATACCCATTTCAATTTCAAAATTACATATATATCCAATTCACCATATTATTTAATTTTTTAAATCTTTGATTATATATATAATCATTAATACCTATTATACCCTTCTTCTACCTCTCTTCATCTTCCTCTTTTTTAGAACCCTAAATATTGTAAAAAAATATATATATACTCTGTATAGATTAAAACATGATCTGCAAATCAAAGCTACTGTCAATTTAGTCAAATGTCTCCTAAACTAAATGTCACTATCATTAAACATGACCACAACGATTTTAGTATATCCAAACATACATACACACATACAATCTCTACCTTGTTCCTTTGTATTTGCAAATAGTATATCTTCTGAAACTCAGTAATTTTGTAATTTCACGTAGGTGAGTTAGACGAAGCAAATGATAAGTATGTGTGATTAAATCTTCAATATATTTAGTTACTTTTAAGAAAAATTACCCGATTGTAATCATTTTATAAGAGACCATTACAAAACTGGGCTATTTTATATCTTCTTATTAATGACCTATTTTTAGTTTATTTGTTTCAGTGGCTTTTAGGGTTCTATGTAAGAATAAGAGAGATGAGAGAAGGGCATAATAGGAATTAATAAATCTATATATAATTAAAGAATTTAAAAAGTAAATAATATGGTGAATCGGGTATATGTGTAATTTTGAAATTGAAATGGGTATATATGATATTAGTGGTGTTTATATAACACCCTTCTCGAAATACAAGGCTATTTTTTTTTTTTTTTTTGAAACATATCGGAAGCGCATGATTAATAGAAATCAATAGATTTCATACATACATTTCAAATAGCAATTCACTTACATACAAACCTTAAAACTAGGTTATCCTAATCATTACACGCATTAACTTTAGGTGTTATAGAAATCCAAAATATGTTGTTAAATCATTAACATATTATCCATCTCAGAGTGAGCTTGTCTATAACACCCCTCATTTTCCATAATATTATTATTATTGAAAACACGGAAGCGAAGAGATTTAAAACATATTTAATTACTAAACGTTAGAACTAAATCATAAACCGATCACAAGTTAAGTCATGTCAAGTTAAACATGGTTAACAAACACATAATACGGGGTATTATATAAAACTTAGCATTAACTGTTACAAAATATAATCAGAGTAGCAAGCTGTCAAAACATTCCCCAGCTCCTAGAGCATCTACTTTCTGCTACTCACCTATTCAAAATATAATCTGCAGAAAGTAAATACGAGGGATTAGCACAAAGCTAAGTGAGTGAGTTCATAACCCAACATCTAACTTAGCATAATCATATAATTGCTTCAAACAACCGCAATACAATATTCAACAAATCAACAACAACTTAACGAGGATCGGTGGCTCTGGGGATAACCGTAATGCCCGGGTGGCTCCCCAAGAACACTTACCCAACCATATCCGTATGGCCATACGGACGAGACCGATAACTAGTGGTAGTTGAACTCAAATACAGAATCAAACACACAAAAAATGAAGTACGACTCTGTATCATTCATTCAACCCCTGCCTAGTTCAACCAACCATTTAACACCCGTTGACCTCGTTAACAACTGATGCCCGAAGGCCAAACACATAGCACATAGGTTCACAGTCAACAAGGTATATCAACTAATCAACAAAACATATTCACGTTTATTCGTTGCAATCAAATGATCACAACTAAATTAAATGGTGAGCTCTGAATCCACTCACTGATACCTCTGAAATATCCACACTTAGCTTCTAATCACTGAATCTTTGGTTTATCTGTAAGTACCACATAACATCAAGTTAGTAACTTGTTTCTAACTAATAATAGTCAACTTCACAATTCAAGTTACAATGAGTAATAATAATAACTATTTATATTATATAAACTCAGGTTCACAAACTATCATAATCATCAAAATTTAACAGACAAACGCGATCCGGCTACTGGTGATGGGATCGCGTTCCAATGAAGAAAACATTCGGTCATCAAATAACACTTGGAAACGCGATCCGGGAACAAAGGCGGGATCGCGTTCACAATAGGGAAAAAGTTCTGTAACCAAAATACGCTAATCAACGCGATCCGGTAATTGCGGCTGGATCGCGTTTCGAAGAAGAAAACATAACCAATTTCTTTTATAACAGAGAAACGCGATCCCGGCAAGGGTTTCTGGATCGCGTTCACACGCGTTCCATCTCAGGTCAGACCTGCAACTACATTTCAGCTCGAACTAAACTCAACCAAAGCTCATAATCATGGATTTGATGCATATAACTAGTTAAGAAGCACACATATGATCATATATCACAAGTATTTACCATCTAAACTCAAGAATCATCTCAAATCATCATTTCATTTCTATATAACATTTGAACTTATAAGCTTCATTACCTTTAAAATGGAGATGATGATGAATAGAAGAAGAAGAAGATGATGATGATGATGATAGCTAGTAAAAGATCACACTTCGATTCTCACTTCAAGTTAATGATTTGATCATATATTTAGGTTAGGGTTTATGGTTCCATTTGAAATGGAAAGAAAAGGAAAAATTGGTAAAGTGATCAAACAAATGTCGGCCCATCATTTTAACCGACCTACAACATTGGGTATTTAATACCCGCTCTAAATCTATTGCCTGGAACTTAATTACTAAATGCGAGAAATTCATTTTATTATACCGTCAACTTTCATATTTTAAATTAAACAACATTCCACTAATCACAATAAGTCCTGAGACCTATTTCCCTAACTTTCATAATTAACAATTATATCACAAACTTATTTAAAACAATTAAATACACAATTGAAGTAGAAAAATACCAGGCCACTGGAGAGGATGTTACAAATCTCCCCTCCTTAAGGAGATTTCGTCCCCGAAATCTCAACACCATTAAACAATCCAGGATATCTGGATTTCATAGACTCCTCAGTCTCCCAAGTCAGGTTGGAACCTAAACTATGTTTCCACTTTACAAGCACCATAGGAATTTGTTTCTTCCTAAGTTTGGTAACCTTCCTATCTAGGATTTCTACCGGTTCCTCAACTAACTTTTGAGTTCTATCAACTTTTAAATCCTTCAAAGGAAGTATTTGTGATTGGTCCTCAATGTTACACCTCCTCAAATAACACACGTTAAACGTACTATGAATACCCGAAAGCTCAGGAGGAAGATCCAACGTCACCGACTGGTCGTTAACCACTTGTCGAATCTTAAATGGACCAATGTATCTAGGTGCCAACTTTCCCCGTTTTCCAAAACGAATTACACCTTTCCACGGGGAAACTTTAAGGTAGACTAGTTCACCTTCAGAAAATACAACCGGTCGCCTTTTCGGATCCGCATACTTTTTCTGTCTATCGCGCGCGGCTTTCAACTTTCCACGTGCAATTGCTACCTTATCCGCGGTCATTTGTACGATGTCGGGTCCAGCAAACTGTTTCTCACCGACTTCCAACCAACATGTCGGTGTTCTACAACGACGACCATATAACATTTCATACGGAGGCATACCGATACTCGAGTGATACGAATTGTTATAAGCAAATTCGACCAACGGAAGATGTGAATCCCATGAACCTCCATATTCCAACACACAGGCACGAAGCATGTCCTCTAATGTTTGAATCGTTCGTTCTGATTGACCATCTGTTTGAGGATGATACGCTGTACTTAGATTTACACGGGTACCCAATTCTTGTTGAAGACTCTGCCAAAAATGCGAAACAAAATGGGAATCTCGGTCTGACACAATTGACACTGGAATACCATGTCTTGATACAATTTCATTAAGATACAACTGGGCGAGCTTAGTCAAAGAGGTGGTCTCACTCGCAGCAAGAAAATGCGCACTTTTTGTCAACCGATCAACAATAACCCAAACCATATCATTACCTCGAATGGTACGCGGCAGTTTAGTTACAAAATCCATGGTTATATGTTCCCATTTCCACTCGGGAATTTCCAACTGTTTCAGTGATCCGTACGGCTTTTGATGTTCAGCTTTAACTTGCGCGCAGATATGACAATTACCAACAAACCGTGCAATGTCAGTTTTCATCGTGGGCCACCAATACAAAGGTTTTAAGTCGTTATACATTCGAGTACTACCGGGATGAACAGTTAACTTAGACTTATGAGCTTCATTCAAAATCGTATCCCGAATTCCGCCAAGTAAAGGAATCCACACCCGAGACTTAAAAGTTTTCAATCCTCTAGAATCGTCCACTAATTCATCTTTTCTTTTCAACATAATTTCGGACTTTAAGTTGTGATCCAACAAAGCTTCTAATTGTACAATTTTGATTCGATCAATCAAGTCAGAGGAAACATTTACCTTGAGATAAAAGATTCGATCAGAAGCACCCTTTCGGCTTAGAGCATCCGCAACCACATTAGCTTTGCCTGGGTGATATCTAATTTCACAATCATAGTCTTTGATTAATTCAAGCCATCGTCTCTGACGCATGTTCAACTCTTTTTGGGAAAACACATACTGCAGACTTTTATGGTCAGTACAAACAACACATCGAGTTCCGTACAAGTAATGTCTCCAAAGTTTTAAGGCAAATACAACCGCTGCAAGTTCTAAATCGTGAGTGGGATAATTCTTTTCATGCGGTTTCAACTGACGAGAAGCATAGGCAATAACTTTATCCCTTTGCATAAGAACACAACCCAAGCCCGAAAAAGAAGCATCACAATAAAACAATGAAATCATCTGAACCCTCCGGTATTGCTAACACCGGTGCCTGACACAACATTTGTCTTAACGTTTGGAATGCATGCTCCTGACGATCAGTCCATACAAATTTCTCATCCTTACGGGTTAATTTGGTTAACGGACCCGCAATCTTAGAAAAATCTTTTATAAACTTCCGGTAATAACCCGCTAATCCAAGAAAGCTCTTTATTTCCGAAGCAGACTTTGGGGCGTTCCATTTCATCACAGCCTCGACTTTAGTTGGATCCACTTTCACACCCTCCTTACAAATTACGTGACCCAAAAACTGAACCTCCCGAATCCAAAATTCGCACTTAGAGAACTTGGCATACAACTGTTCTCGTTTCAACGTATCAAGAACCAATCTTAAATGCAGAGCATGCTCATCTTCGGATTTCGAATACACTAGAATATCGTCAATGAAAACAATAACAAATTTATCCAAGAAAGGTCGACAAACCCGATTCATTAAATCCATAAATACAGCTGGAGCATTCGTCAAACCAAAAGGCATAACCAAAAATTCATAATGACCGTACCTAGTACGAAAAGCTGTCTTTGGAATATCCTCCTCACGAACACGGACCTGATGATAACCCGATCTCAGATCAACCTTAGAATACACTGAAGAACCCTGCAACTGATCAAATAAGTCATCTATTCTAGGAAGAGGGTACTTATTCTTTACCGTTCTCTTGTTCAACTCTCTATAATCAATACACATGCGCATAGACCCGTCTTTCTTTTTCACAAATAATACTGGTGCACCCTACGGCGAAGAACTAGGTCTAATAAAATCCTTATCTAACAGTTCCTGTATCTGATTCATCATTTCGCGAATCTCAGAAGGCGCTAACCTATAAGGAGCTTTAGCTACAGGCGACGAACCCGGCACAAGATCAATACGGTACTCAACTTCCCTAACTGGTGGCAACCCAGGTAACTCATCAGGAAATACCTCAGAGTATTCACACACAACCGGTACATCGGAAATAACTTTTCTTTCAAGTTTAGCATCAACTACATAAGCTAAGTAGGACTCGCAACCTTTGGATAATGACTTCCTAGCCTTCATCATCGAAATCAGGGGAATAGACATACCATCCCGTTCTCCTCGAGCCACAACGTATGACCCGTCGGAGATTGGGATCCTAATCAACTTTTGGTGGCAATCAATGCTAGCCCTATTCTGACTTAACCAATCCATACCAACTATTACGTCAAAACTAGGGATTGGCATCAACAAGAATGAAATAGGGAAAGTTCGATCATCAATCACAATATTAGCTCCAGTCACCGAGGTGGTAACAGGAACTAATTTACCGCTAACAATTTCTACTTCTACGGGTTTGGTTATCACAGTAGGCACTAATTTCAACTTGTCGCAGAAGCATACAGATATAAAAGTACAAGTAGCACCAGAGTCAAATAAAACACGAGCCGGTACAGAGTTTATAAAGAATGTACCAGTTATAACATCTTCTGTATGTACAGCCTCATTGACTGTCATTTGAAAAGCCCGACTGGTTGCTGGTGGAGGATTCTTCCTTTTCTGACCGGAAGATGCCGAACTCCCGACCGAACCAAGCCCCGATTTCCCCGCCTCTGGACATTGACCCACTCGATGTCCCTCCTTTTTACAAGTCCAACACACAAAGTTCGGATAACGACAATTTCTTATCTCATGACCAAGATCACCACATTTCAGACACTTATTTGTTTGCGGAGTACACGGCCCTGAATGTCTAGATTTGCATGTACTACACCAGTTCGAACTTCCCGACGAACTACTCTTACTAACATACTTCTTTGTCTGACGATTCCCTTGCCAATTTGATTTCCCTTTACTAAAGGAATCCGCTCTAGACTTTGAAGAATTTTCTCTAGATCGTGTTTCACGAGACCCTCTAATGTCACTATCCACGGATCGAGCTAGATTAAAAGCCTGAGATAAACTAGTGGCTAGTCTCACGGTAGTACGATAGTTATGGGGTAAAGTATCCACAAACTGCTCTATCTTTGTCTTCTCCTCCGGAACCCATTGTTGTACAAATCGAAGTTTTTCCGTAAATTGAGCTATCAACTCCTCCATGGTCATATTATCCGTTAATTGAAGGTTCACAAAATCCCTCCTAATTTGTGCCATATGGAAATCAGAACAATATTGATTACGCACTACTTGATGAAATTCATTCCATCGTAAAGATTCCTTTTGTTGTGGAGTAAAATGCCTAGTAATTGAATCCCACCAAACCATGGCATCGTCCTTCAGGCACTGCATAGCAAACTTGACCTTGGATTCTTCCTCACAGCTAATCACATCAAACTTGCGTTCCATATCTCTTAACCAATTTAAAGCCACAGTTGGATTGGTACTTCCATGGAATTCCGGTGGTTTGCAAGACATAAAAGTTTTAAAAGTACACATCTTATTAGTCTGAGAAGATGGACTAGCACCAAACACCGAAGATTGTTGTTGCAAAAGTTGCCTAGCTGCAGCTTCCTCAGCTTTCCTTTTAAACTCTCTCAGAAATATCAATTCATCTTCTATCTCATGGATATACTCATCCCTATTGGTTTCTTCACCGCCTTGATGAGATGTACCTTCACGATTATTAGTCACAACAGGAGGAACAATATACCGAGAGGCATTATTGGGGTTAGGGATCGGTTGTTCGTCATCTGCCATTTCTGAAATCAACACAACACTTGAAACTTGTTAATCGTTAGTACCTATCTACTAACAATTTCACAACCAATGCTAAATCCCATACCCAGGAATGTTTGACATACCACACTACAGTTTTGGGATTGAACATTCTACAATGCTCAATTACCCCAAAACCATGCTCTGATACCAACTTATAACACCCCTCATTTTCCATAATATTATTATTATTGAAAACACGGAAGCGAAGAGATTTAAAACATATTTAATTACTAAACGTTAGAACTAAATCATAAACCGATCACAAGTTAAGTCATGTCAAGTTAAACATGGTTAACAAACACATAATACGGGGTATTATATAAAACTTAGCATTAACTGTTACAAAATATAATCAGAGTAGCAAGCTGTCAAAACATTCCCCAGCTCCTAGAGCATCTACTTTCTGCTACTCACCTATTCAAAATATAATCTGCAGAAAGTAAATACGAGGGATTAGCACAAAGCTAAGTGAGTGAGTTCATAACCCAACATCTAACTTAGCATAATCATATAATTGCTTCAAACAACCGCAATACAATATTCAACAAATCAACAACAACTTAACGAGGATCGGTGGCTCTGGGGATAACCGTAATGCCCGGGTGGCTCCCCAAGAACACTTACCCAACCATATCCGTATGGCCATACGGACGAGACCGATAACTAGTGGTAGTTGAACTCAAATACAGAATCAAACACACAACAAATGAAGTACGACTCTGTATCATTCATTCAACCCCTGCCTAGTTCAACCAACCATTTAACACCCGTTGACCTCGTTAACAACTGATGCCCGAAGGCCAAACACATAGCACATAGGTTCACAGTCAACAAGGTATATCAACTAATCAACAAAACATATTCACGTTTATTCGTTGCAATCAAATGATCACAACTAAATTAAATGGTGAGCTCTGAATCCACTCACCGATACCTCTGAAATATCCACACTTAGCTTCTAATCACTGAATCTTTGGTTTATCTGTAAGTACCACATAACATCAAGTTAGTAACTTGTTTCTAACTAATAATAGTCAACTTCACAATTCAAGTTACAATGAGTAATAATAATAACTATTTATATTATATAAACTCAGGTTCACAAACTATCATAATCATCAAAATTTAACAGACAAACGCGATCCGGCTACTGGTGATGGGATCGCGTTCCAATGAAGAAAACATTCGGTCATCAAATAACACTTGGAAACGCGATCCGGGAACAAAGGCGGGATCGCGTTCACAATAGGGAAAAAGTTCTGTAACCAAAATACGCTAATCAACGCGATCCGGTAATTGCGGCTGGATCGCGTTTCGAAGAATAAAACATAACCAATTTCTTTTATAACAGAGAAACACGATCCCGGCAAGGGTTTCTGGATCGCGTTCACACGCGTTCCATCTCAGGTCAGACCTGCAACTACATTTCAGCTCGAACTAAACTCAACCAAAGCTCATAATCATGGATTTGATGCATATAACTAGTTAAGAAGCACACATATGATCATATATCACAAGTATTTACCATCTAAACTCAAGAATCATCTCAAATCATCATTTCATTTCTATATAACATTTGAACTTATAAGCTTCATTACCTTTAAAATGGAGATGATGATGAATAGAAGAAGAAGAAGATGATGATGATGATAGCTAGTAAAAGATCACACTTCGATTCTCACTTCAAGTTAATGATTTGATCATATATTTAGGTTAGGGTTTATGGTTCCATCTGAAATGGAAAGAAAAGGAAAAATTGGTAAAGTGATCAAACAAATGTCGGCCCATCATTTTAACCGACCTACAACATTGGGTATTTAATACCCGCTCTAAATCTATTGCCTGGAACTTAATTACTAAATGCGAGAAATTCATTTTATTATACCGTCAACTTTCATATTTTAAATTAAACAACATTCCACTAATCACAATAAGTCCTGAGACCTATTTCCCTAACTTTCATAATTAACAATTATATCACAAACTTATTTAAAACAATTAAATACACAATTGAAGTAGAAAAATACCAGGCCACTGGAGAGGATGTTACATTGTCAAACATTCCATTCCATATATATATATACTTCTTGCCCACCCACATACAAAAGTAAACCTGCAAGAAGTAATGAGGGAGTTAGCACGAAGCTAAGTGAATAGATCCCAAGCTATCAATCTAACTTAGCTTAACAAATGCCTACAACAAAGCAATGCACAAGCAACATAGAAGGATCGGTGGTCCTTGAGGTACCCTCATGCCGCGGATGGTTCCCCAAGTAACACTTAAAACCAACTGACGGCCAAATCAGAGGTTAAACCGATAGTTTAGTACTATTACTACATACGACGCAATTTCAGTGTCCAACTCATGTACAAGGCACTTGCGAAGTCCTAGTAATAGTACCCAAACCCAACACATTAGTTGACCTCCACCAAATCAAATAGTCCACAACTATCATAGCATGTTGGACGCCAATAATCAATCAAGGGTTAGCCATCATGGCAATATAATATCAAAGCAATCATTGCAATAAACCAAGTTTACCCGTTGTAACCATGTTGTTACAACTAACTTAGACTGAAAGTCCAAGATCCACTCACCCTTGACGATCACCGTCTCCACTCAATGGTCTAACATTATTGAGTCCTCACCATATCTAAGATAACAATAAACAATGAGTTAGTAATTAATTCATATCATATAACTCATTTAACTTAATAATGGCAAGCTAGGATAAATCAACAAGTTATAACAACTCCTTTTAAGATTACACCTTTACCTCAATACTTGAAGTCACTATTATCAATAATCAAGTGGTAATTAATTAACATACATTTTCACAAGTAATTAAGTTCAAAACTTTCTTCATGAACATATTACAACTTCATCAATTCAAAGTTAGACTTAAGTTCTAATCATGAATTAAATACAATTTAACAAGTCTAACATAACCACAAGCTTCAATTCATGAATAATCAATTAAACCCATAACTATCCATATGATTACACTCATATAACATGATTAATTCACTTCTAGGTTAAATTAAGATTACTAACCATCTTATAAACACTTATTAACACTACCTTAACCAATTTTAAACTCTAATTTCGGATTAAAGTCATTAACCCATTAAAATCATCATAAACCCTAAGAATCACCATAAATATAAAATCTTAAGCTTGAATCTTGTTAGTAATCAACCATAACAAGCTTAACTATCAACAATTTCACAAAACCAACCCTTAATTTCGGATTAAACTTACCAATTAGCAAAAACCCCAAAAACCCCAATTTCTAGGTTATGGAAAATGAAGAACATGTGATCATACCTTGTTTGAGATGATTAGAAAGGCTTGAATTCATGTTTAGAAGCTCCAATTTGATGATTCTTCATGATTTTGTTAAGTGATTTAGGGTTTCACATAATCTAGCATGTATGTGTCGTACGTATGTATGTATGAATGAGAAATAAAGGCCGACTCAAAACATGAGTCTAAAATATAACTAGTCAAATTTCATTCCCCGTACTTATTATTGTCTGGAACTTAAAAACCATTTGCGGGGAAATACAATTTTGTTTTACCGTCAACTAAATAAATTTAAAACAAGTAATATTTTACTATCCACAATAAGTCATTTAACTGTTTGACCTATTAACTTTATAATTATTCACAAGACATTAATTATTTAAAAACACACTTAAATAATTTAATAAATAAAGAAATTACCGATTTCGACTAGGCCCAAAACGAGGATGTTACAGTTTAACAAGGGGATATATGTAATTTACCCATATATATATATATATATATATATATATATATATATATATATATATATATATATATATATACACATCTACACATATATATCATATAACTTGAAATATTGCAATGCATATTTAACATTACAAAACGATCACAATATGAAGATAAACTCTTTTTCTTGGTCTGATCGTTGAAAAGAGTAACATATCTGGAACTAGTGGAGGGAGAGAGAAAATGTGTGTTTGAATTGGAGGGAAATATAAGGTAAAAAATATTTACATATTTAGTATTATTAAATGAAAATATCAAAATATTAATAATATTATATTTAATATTTAGCTTAATCAAAATAAGATATACAAATATGTATTAATTTAATTAAACTATTAGTTAATAAACGAACATTTAACCGAACGTTCACGAACATGTTATCGAACGTTCACGAACATAAATGAACGAACGAGACATGTGTTCATGTTCGTTCATATAATTAAACGAACGTAAAAATTTGTTCATGTTCGTTCATATAACGAAACGAACGAACATAAACGAACTTCCCGCTGAACAGTTCGCGAATAGTTCACTGAACGTTAGGTTTGCTTACAGGCCTAAGTGTGTGGGTCCAGAAAATAGAGAAATGATGTTCACTGTTGGCAGTCAAATGTCAGTTTTGTGTCAATTTTAAAAACTACTGATGTGACGCTGATTTGGAAAAAACTGACGCATCAGTTTGTGTCACGGTTGGGAGGAGTTTAATAACGAAATTTAGTAATACATACCATCCATCAATTGTCTTTAACAAGTAGAAAGTGGAATTGTGGAAACGTCAAACCTATTGGGCCCATAGGCCATGGCCAACTTAATTAGCTAGAGAAGGTACGATCTAATCTACTTAATATGATGAATATAGTGGGCCAATCCAGACCAAGCCCACTACTAGAAACCAAACAATATTACAATAATGTCCTAATTTGGTTAACAATTAAGTTCACTTTTTCTACACATATTGAAGTGCAAATATTATAATGGATAAAAGTATAAAACAATTACTATGGTCGTTAGTTTTGTGAAAGCCACTTCAAAGGCTCACTTTACTAAAGTTTCAACTGTATCACATAAAAACAATGGGTTGTTAGATTGTTTTTGCGTCTCATTATTGACCTGGATAATTGTACAAGAGTACGTCTAACAAGAACCCATGGCCTACACCAGACTCCTAAATTAAAAACGTCGTAAAGTTGACTGTTTACGCAACAACAAATTAATTATAACACATTAGCTTTTTAGCGTTTGGTAACAAACTTGTTCCACGTAGTTACGAAAATTGGTACGTGCATGAGCGTGAGAATGTGGCCGGGTTTGTGTTACTCGTATAGTCGTATACTCGATCTCAAAACCGTGTATAGACACGGAGTGTTGATTCTTTAATTAAAATAGAGGTTATAATTTTAACCTGATCTCGAATTGAATATGATTTTGAATGATAATGTTATAACTTCACTTCCTATGTTATATTTAAGATTGTTATTATTTATATATCTACATTAATAAATTAATAATACTTTAAAATTATTTTGTATAGATGTGGATACATTAGTATAAGATTGGGGTTTGATACGGTAGTATTTAGGTTTAAGTATGTATATTCTCACTTCAAAAATTTTAAACCATTTAATAATGAAAAACCTAAGTAAATAGAGGGGTCTAATTGATTAATTAAATTTGATTTATATGATAGATTATGAAAAAAACTAAGTAAAATAGATGGGCCTAATTATTCATACCAATTAAAAAGGGTAATTTGGAAGGTACCCCTGACCCCCATACCATATTTTAATGGTACACGTCTGCCCAACCCGCAAGGAGCATCAACACCGGACAAATTATCTATCCACAAATCACCCACATATATTTCGATTTTTGGTATAACTACTTTGCCTTTTCAATTATGATTCGATGTTTTAGTTTCTATATGCACACCCATTGTTATATGAATTGTGTGAATGATATATATGACTTGACATAATTTTTGTTTCATTATGAGATTGAAAAAGATCTTAAATTTATTTGGAAGATAGATAGATATTTAAAAAAAAGTATTGAATAAATATGAATATTTATTAAAACGAGTAGAATGTCCCATTATGAATAGTATTGAAATACCTTGATATCTATATCTACTTGTAGTGGATGCACAATTAAAAATTACCAAATTAATTAATCCATTAAATAAGGTCTGTGATTTAGGTTTTTCTTTAGTTTGTGTTTGTAAGTATTGGAATTTTCGATCGGTAATGTTATTGTTTAATTAATTATTATTAGTTTATATAGATTTTGTTAGCATACAAAAATTTTGGTTTTATTAATATTAGGATTAGGATGGGATAAAATTAATGATGATGTCATCATTACCTAAATTTTAGCCAATTTAACAAAATTAAACAATCTTATTGGTCGACTGATAATTTAATGACATCATCGGGATGATTCTTATATTATATTTAATAATTAATATATATAGCGTTTTGTAATGACGTCAATGATTTATATCATGGTTTTCTCGTAACCCTAACTTAATCATGTGATACAATCTGATCATATTTTAATATATGATCATATGTAATAGGTGACAGATAAATCAAATTCACCTAATAACCCATTATATTCGGATATTGGCACAACTAATTAATTTGGCAACTTTGGCAAATAATTCTTCCACAATCAGTAATTTCAGTTAATACCTTAGATTCCTCGTTTCCACGTGTGATAATTAAACAAGGAATACATATCAAATGCGAGTGTAATGATTAAAAACTTGTAATTTTCCTTTCTTTTTTTTTTTTTCTTTTCTTTCTCCCAAACTTCTCTCTATATAGAAAGTACAACGTTTAATTTACTTCCTAGCTAGTATCAGGTTAACATATTTATTGTAGTATAAACAATATAATCGATCTCGATCACTTGTAATTCACACTCAAACATTAACATGATAATTAATACCATTCGGAAAAATCTTATAGAAATTATAAGGGGTGCTCTAATGACCATCATATCACTAAACGTACAATATTGAAATACTAATACAGTTGACTTTGTGTTGCTTGTTAATGTAGATGAAATGAAATGAAAAGGAGCATAAACTTATAAAATACACGTTTGGCAGACCAGAACAGTTTGAATTTTCAAATGGGGGACAAGATCCATCCATGAAAGTCATCAAGATTGAAGCTGTAAAGCTGGAGGATTGTTTGCTGTATCCATGTGACATCCAAACTCAATCTCTTAATTTTTATTCTTCAATTCTAAATAATTGCATGCATAGCTTTTTATTTTATTATCCTCCCACCTATCATTTATTTAATTATTAAATTATTTAAAAGCACTAATTAATACAGTAATATGCATAGGGTCCAAGTATATATTCTCCAAGACTACAAACAAGGTCTTCCCACTTAATTATTTGGTTCCTTCAAACCCTACTTCACATGATCATAAAAAGATTCTTCCTACATAATTTCTAATCTTAATTAGATATATACTACAGATTGCCCTAACCTAAGACACTTACTGGAATTAATGGAATTTCAATTTAGTCAAACCTCGTTTAGATATTACCTAATAATATATAGTGCATAACATATACAGTATGTTAAGTTTCTTAAACAACATCTAACTTGAGTGCTGTCAAAAAATAACTTAAAATTAATGAAAATAACTAATAGTCATTTCGATCCGGCCTTAAACTTTCTTGCACATACATAATCATCATCTGTGTTGCGAGTGGCTGTACCCATGACCTTCCCTTCTATATAAAGCTAGTTTGTGTCAAGTAATAAATTTATTATATATAAACTCTATCTGCAGTAGTGAAAACAAAATGAAACCGAAGTAAATAGCGAGTGAAAGCTAATCTGAAGTCTAAAATTTATAACTTCAATCTAGAAGCAATTAAATAGTTTTGTACAAATTGAGTACTAATTAATACAATCAATACAAGCATGCATATAATTGGAACTCGATCTATAGAAAAGATATATAAGATATTCATACATGTGTAAGAGTTTAAAGTGTGTTCATATCAATGATCAGGCCCTAATATTTGACCCTTTAATTATATGCACCTTAGGCATCAGATGTTGATGAACTATCACACACCGATTCATCGGCCAGTACTTCTCTCCGGTGAAAACTCCGATGGCACCCACAGGCGGCGCACAAAACAGCCGCCGTTGTACCTTCTTCTCCACTTGCCATAAACTCTCTGCAGCCATCAACAGCATACCCTCCGATATTAGCCGCATGATTCTTCTGGCACTCCCCATAACGAACCCTTTGAATCATCGATGCGCTTGAAGTTCTATTCGAATTGCCTTTTTTAACAACCACTTGACGTTTCTTCATTTCGATTTCCACTTGTGTATATCCTCTCTCTCTCTCAACTTAGTTTATAACAAAAAAGAGAGAGAGTAAGAGAGATTTGTAGCTATAAAACAAACCCTAAAGCTAGTATTCATGGCATTATATACTTGGAATTTTTTAGGCAAAATGAATATGAATTCCCACTTGTGGAAAAAAGAAATATGCCATGACGGGGCATTATTGAATTGAAGCACTATGTGATGTCTCTTGTGGTTTCATATTGGTTATTTAATTAGGGCAAAGAGTGATCTCGAGGCATCGTATCTTGGCTACTTTAATTTCTTGAGTAGCCAATCATGGGTTGACGCGATATCCAATATCAGATTAAGAATCCAGTAGTCGTTAATTATTGTGTCAACAAATCCACCACGTACAAATTACTATTTGTGTTTGGTCGATGTTTTGATGCCAAAAATATTGATTAATTATAAAGTGATTAGACATGGCATTATATATATATATAATCGCACTAAAAAAGTCATATGTATTCCCTTTAATCAATCATCAAATCAAATATTTTAAACTTGATTAAACAAATATAATATTCAAACATAGATGGTGATAAATATATTTTTATTTTTATAGCAATTAAAGATTACATACATGTTTTTTTTCTTTTTAACCGGGAAATTGCATTAAAAAGCTAATAGTAGAAAACTTGCTATAGTTGGAAATTACAATTCAATTGACAGATCTAAAGTAGCTAGGTTCATTAGTCCGATTCATCCATTTAGCATCTACACTTTTGGATCTATTCGCCTTCATAAGAAATACGAAGTAAACTGCCTTAATGTCACCGGCTAGAGCACTCTCGGTTCGAGCCATATATGAGCTAAACGTTGCATCTTCTGATATCTTCACAGGATTCAAAGGATGGCGTCCATAACCATCTGATTTTTGCACTAACCTAGATATATACTTCATTCGTCCTAGTTAAAATGTCCATTTAATCTCCACTAACAACACACATTCTACCAATCAAATAAAATATCTACCCACTAAGGTTTCTTTTGATTGGTTGTTACGTGAAAGTGGTCGCACTTATTTGGGATAACCCAAAATGATAATCAACCCACTTGAAATTGGAAATAGTATATATAATGAAGATGTAAAATATAGATGAGTGGCTTATATAACACGTACACCCCACATTATTTTATTAATGATAGGTATGATCGCGTTGTATATGCAAGTTCAGATGGAGTGCATTTTGGGAAAGATGGATGTTCTTAGCTTGTTTTTCAAAAAAATAAACAAAAATAAAACGAAGATAAATACGCGAGTTCTGGGTTTAAGATGATGTTAACTGATATTGATTTTTTAAATTCCGTTGGTATAACGCTAACATGACACCATCCAGAACTCAAGTTCTGGGTGTTGCCGTAGTTAGTACTCCGTAGTAGTTAAGCTTTCTAACAAGAAGTGAAAAGACTGTATTAAACTTTACACTTTCTACTATTGTATGCGACATACTTTCATTTGTTCTATTGTATGTAGTGAACTTGTAAATATGGTCAATTATATGTATTATTTCCTTTTTGGGTAAGACTATAAAAGGAAACTTTTCTATTTGGGCATTATCCAAAAAAGAAATTTTACATACAATAGACCATATTTGCAAGTTCAATACATACAATAGAAGTTTTCAAAGTTTAACTCATACAATAGTAAAAAGTGTAAAGTTTGATACATAACGAAACAATAAACCCTTTAATATAATTTGTATCTATGAGGATAACATAATCTTTTGAGTCGTTTGTACGAGGCACTATTGATGTGCAAATTCTCAAACCGATTAGTATAATTTTTAAAAGTATAACGATGGATGCCAATTTTTGTAACCACGGGGAGGATTGGTCTAAATTACATAATCAGAAATAAGAAGATGGTATATCATTGGTTAATTTTTTATTCTTAATTTACCACGGGGAAGAAGGTATAGATTACTCATTAAGAAAAACAGAGACTCTAGTTATTTGAAAATTGTTTAGACCACATTAAAAAAGATCACTAGGCTTCATTTTGGTAATTACTCGACAATTGTTCAGGGTTCATGCACGGATACTCCGAAAACTCAAAAAACAACCTGATTCTAGCTGCTTTTTTTTAATCGTAAAATACATATAAATCTGCATGAATAAAGTACGTTTGTTCTTTTCTTTTTGGGGTGTCTAATATATTGAATTCTCCATCCGACATATATATTTACTGCTGACCGTATCTAAAGCAGTACGTGTATACGTGTGGGAGATTCGACAAGAAATGGAAAGGGATGGGAGTTACTTTTTGCCATATTTTTCTATGTCTAATAAATTAACATTTTTGTGTGTGAAAGGGATGAGTGTTTTATGTTGAATAACATATATTCTACCTTCTCCCGATATTTCATTGGTGGCAAGGTGACAAATACAAATTACCGAAAAGATGCATCTTCAATGATTCTTCGTATATAAGTTTTGTGTATGTTTTGGTGTATGGACTCGTTACAACTACAAAATTTAGTCACGATATGAAAAAAAAATGGATGAAGGAAGGAATTGACGTTTTTTTCCGTTCGGGTTATTTGGGGAGGGCAAGTCTTTCTTTGTACCCAAATCATCATGTACGTGGTCTAGTTAACCATGATATCTCATGATCATTTTAGACACTTTCCTTTGCCAACCTCAAAATCCTTTGCCACTTGATCACTTTAATAAAATGATTTACAAAAGTCATAATAAGATACTTTAATTCGACTTAAGTAAACATGTAAGTGATGGAAAAGACATGCGTAATAAACTGCCAAGAACTTAAGTTTAACTCCATGTTCATATGGGCCTTAAAATTGCAAGTTACACCATGTTTTTCATGAGTCATGTCTAGAAGCACATGGTAGACAAAATCATCAAATTGACAAGATTTGCATATGTAGCTTCAAGAGACAAAACTTTAGGACCTCTTCTATTCTATCGTTAATTTGTCGTTTTTTTATGTCTATCAATGATATATAATGCTTTCAGAATAAAATATAGTTATGTCATTAAAATTCTAAGTCGATATACTACTGCCAAAGCATGATATATGTACAATATTTTAGAAATGAAAATTCAAAATGGTGAAAGTAGTCAGAAAGAATGATTTGGAGGAACAATTGATATGGCATCAATGTGATGACACTAGCTAGCTGGTATAGTCAGTGGTTACGATTATCATAGTGGATGCATCCACAATGAACTTACGTTGGGAAGAACCATTACCCACCCTTTTCGCCACATCAGTTTTTCTCAAAATATAACTTTTTCAACACATATACCAATCATTGTCAAATAGATTCATGAATTTTTTTTCTCTCAATACAAAATTGCATATCATGTTATAAGCGTAAGGGTTTATTGTTTCGTTATGTATTAAACTTTACACTTTTTACTATTGTATGCGACATACTTTTATTTGTTCTATTGTATGTAGTGAACTTGTAAATATAATCTATTGAATGTATTATTTCCTTTTTGGGTAATGTCAAAAAAGGAAACTTTCCTATTTGGGCTTTACCCAAAAAGGAAATTTTACATACAATAGACCATATTTACAAGTTCAATACATACAATATAAGTTTTCAAAATTTCACTCATACAATAGGAAAAAGTGTAAAGTTTAATATATAACGAAACTATAAACCCTAAGCTTAAGGTATTGAAAGGGGGAAAAAATAACTTCAACGGTCGGCGTCTCAGCTTGGCTTTTGCTTTCATCGACGCCGATCCCCGCAGATCAATATCATGACAAACCATTTTCTCACATTGGGTGCTCTTAACTTAAAAAAAAAAAAAAAGGTTGATGCGTACATAAAGTGATAAAAATGTTTGAGGTCAAAAGATAAATCAAAGTGGGACAATGTGCACGTATATTGTAATAATTTAAATGGATAATAGATAGAAAAATTAAAAGGGATTAGAGACATGAATGGGTATTAGAATTAGATAAGACATATTGTTCCTCACCAACCATACCACTTTTGTAATGCCTACAAGAAAGTCTAAACGACCTATTTATGTATTTATTATTATTATTATCAAACAAGATTTAAAACATTTTAATCAACGTAACGTAGTAGTATCTCATGTTCTTCCAAAAGGGAAAAGGATAAAATGGAAATAAAAGAGTGTACGAAGTCGAAACTTTATAGAGTACAACAGTAAAGATTGATTATGCATCATGCAATTTGGACTTCAACAAATCTAAAAACCGAATGTTATAATTATGATCTATTGCATGGGTAGTATGTTAACATATATTGGTATCCGAGGAAAAAGAGCACAAAACTTGATGATGAATCTGAGCTTAGGAGACTATGGTACGTCTTGCAAGACTTCCTTAAGAGAGGCTCGATCGCCTTAATACTTGATAGCGAAGGAGCGTAGTCTGATGTGCCGAACATGATATTGTTTGATAGTCGATGAGTTAAGATAGTCAATAAAAGCAAACAATAATATTAATTTGATAAAATTGTAAGGGTTTATTGTTTCGTCGAACTTTGAAAACTTCTATTGTATGTATTGAACTTGTAAATATGATCTATTGTATGTAAAAAATTCCTTTTTGGGCAAGGCCCAAATAGGAAAGTTTCCTTTTTTGAACTTACTCAAAAAGGAAATAATACATACAATAGGTCATATTTACAAATTCACTACATACAATAGAAGAAATGAAAGTATATCGCATACAATAGTATAAAGTGTAAAGTTTAATACATAACGAAACAATAAACCCAAATTGTAATAACGAGGTGCGACTTATTTGCTCATTTTTCAATTGAGGTAGCATTTATCATTATTATTATTATTTTTTGTCAATTGAGGTACGTTATTATGTTAATTAATTGAACGTTTCATATATTTTATCAACTATTATGTCATTGAAACATGTGTTTTCTTCTTTAGTTTCTTCCTTGTCCAGGCCCTGGTTGTCTTTTTAGCGAACCTTTCATGCATTTCATTGTAACAAAAAGTAAAGTGACAATAGAAATAGTTATTTATAATTTTTTTGAGAAACAAAGACTTATTAAAAGCTTAAAACGTCAAGAGATACGAATAGAGGGCTCCAAGATAGAGCCCTAACGAAAACAACACAAGAATATCTAAGACGACAACATCAAGCAAACTAAATATACAAAACACTGCCAGCAGGTCTACAAGGGAAATAAATCCAGTCATTCTAATTCAGATCTTTACGCGAGCATCTATTCTTCAACCAGAGAAGACAAAAATTGATTTCAAAATGATCGACTCGTTTCATAACCGTTGGAGAGACTAGGCCCATATTGAAGAATGTTTTAGGCTCTTATTTTAGCCCATTTGTTACGAATTACCCAACCAAGTTCGAATTTTGCATATTATTCTTAAACTCATAACATGCTTTATTGCTATTGGAGTATTGGGTATTGTTAGTTATCTCATTTTTAGCCCAATAAATGATGTCGCTTTATTTTATAAATTTGGCATATATGAGGGTGTGTTATAAAGTATAAAAACTAGTGGTTTACTTATAGAGTTATAGTGGACTTATGGGTTTTCTTTAAGCCCCGACATTGAGCCCAAATGAAGTAGATGATTGCTCTTCACCGAAAGTTACCACCAAATGGTCTTCGACTCATTTGGCATATAACAAGTTTAACAACGTTCTATACTTATCGATTTTCAGTCGTGCTTTTCGACATGGTAGCTAGGCCATTCATTATTCAACGAGATCGTGGCCCTTAAAGATGTTTACACTAATTCGCGATTTGTTAATTGGTTCCGGGTTTTTGCTGTGAAAATAAAAGACTTCCCTTCATGGAACATAATACGAAGTATTGAAAATACTACAATAGTAAAATATTCTGTATGTCAAATAAAATTAAATAAAAAACGAAAAACTGTCTAGCTAGCTAGCAAAATATATGTTTGAAATCAATATTTTAGTTGGTGTTGTGTATTATCATTAAATAGAGACGCTTACACCAATTGAGCATAGCTAAAGTGGTACCGTGTGTGACATATAGGTCAGGGGTCGAGTCCATGGTCCATGTCTCAGTATATGTGGGTGATTTGCGAACAAGTGATTTGTCCACCGTTGATGCTCCTTGCGGGTGAGACATGTGTAAGTGCTTTGTGAACATGTGATTTGTCCAATATTGATGTTCCTTGCGGGTGAGACAAATGTGTACTATTGAAATTTGATACGGGCCGGTGAGGGTAGCCTCCAAATCAATATTTTATATCAAGACACTTACAAATGTTTAAGTGATCAATTAATCATTTATGGCCTATTTACATTCAATGACTCTTCCTATATATATATATGTCGGTTTAATCAAAGTCTAGCTTAATTACTGTTTACTATAATGTTTTGTACGTAGTTCCTATCAAAGTATCAACCCCTAATTTTTTACTTATTTAGATTTAATTAAATAATTAATAGAAGAAAAAAAAAAAAGAAAAATAAGAAGAAGAAGTTGACTTAATTGATAATTTCATATATACCCAGAATAAACACCATAATATTAAATTTACCCAACTTAACATCATTTTTTCAAAATCTATCATATTTACCCATTATATTAATAAATTCAAGTTAATCAAAATTTCAATAATCGATTCCCATTTTACCCTTTACTTTAATTAAGTATAATATATAGTCTAACATTACTAGTTGTAACACATCGAATTGAAACAGGCAAAAAAGAAGATCAACACCTATTATCATGAAGAAAGACTGATAGTCGTGCAATTCAAAATTAATTCAATAACATCAATGGAATTATATAAAAGTGAATCAACTCATGATACGAAAATGTAAGTCCCTAGTTCCTGGATCGATAACGAGGTTATCTATAGTATTAAGGTGCGGAATCCCTCAATACGTGTTATATGTGTATATAACGATTGATTATTACTAATATGCTTTGTTTTGATATTAACCAACGTTAAAACTTCAAAACCAAGCCTTTAGAAAATTACGAATGCTCTGGACAGTTGAGTTCGCACGGGAATAAAAGATTGCAAAAGTTATGATTTTCTAAACCGAAAATAACATAAATACTTCGACTCAACTCGCAGGTCGTGGGCTTGCGAGTTGACTTCAACTAGCAGTCCAGCCCAAGCCCAGACTCAGACTCGATTCGCTGCGACCCTTGCGAGTCCAGATCTCATCTCGCAGTCCAATGACCTGCGACTTGAGATCTCACCTCGCATCAACTTGACTTTAGTTCGTATACGATATTTGTCTAACACTTTATCATACTAATATATTTAACAAATACTAATAACAAACTAATATCATTTATTTACAAATCTAAACCAATGTACAACCTTGATTACAATAACACCAGTCCCATTTCAAGCTAGATCTGTTGTCACAAAACATGTCCCAACAGACTCCCCCTTGACAATAGCTCTAGCGTCTTTATCATCAAATTGTCTTCAGTCTTCATTTGTAAATTGTGCTTCAGCATAAATCTTCATTTTTACACAAGTCTTCACCATCAGCTGATAATCTCGTGCAAGATCACCTCATGCTACAGTCGTTAAGATTCTGTTCTCATGTAACTTTAACAGATCTTTCCTCGACATATTCATCAGGTGTCGATGGACATAGACTCTAAAAATCTCACGCTCACCTCCTTTAACCTCATCATCAGCTTCAACCATGACAGCTTCTCCAGTCTCTGAATCCACGTACCAACTCTTCAAATTTCCAAGAATATCCTGTGGCATTGTCTTCAGTGGTATTTGCTGTACACATTTGACAGCTCGATATACTTTCTTCCTCAGATGTCTTCCTGTTCTTTGACTTCTTTCTTTCAGTTTGATCGTCTTTCCAACCCTTGGCTTTATTCTTTCAAACTTCATCGACCAACCCTCAGTCTTGATAATTTTCTCAACATACTTTGCAAAATCATCATTACTTGGATTCTTCAATGTCAATCGTGCCAAGTCTCGTATCTCAAATCTCGGCAAAGAACTAAAGACAGCAAGCTTCTTCTCAAAATATTGAACTCCGTCAAACCTTTTGATCGCAAAGAGCTTCAAGTCTAAATCAAAGTACCATCCTATGATGCCTCTACGCGGTGAACGCTTACCTGTAATATCAATCTCAGATATCCCAGTCTTTTTCTTTTCTTTCTTCAATGGTTTAAACATTGGATTGTTCTTTAACTTGTCAGGAAGTGGAATTTCTTCTTCAGAATCAGTTGTATCATTGATATCTTCATCTACATTAACAACTGTTTCTCCTCGATCATCCGGGATAACCAATTCTGTCCTAGAAGGGCTCACGATGTGTTCAACAACATCCACATCAGGATCTACACCTTCATCTATCCCAATCTCAGGAACAGAATTCCAATCCTCAGGTGGTACAAACTCACCTTGTTCTAAATCATAATCGATCTCCTCATCGATTTCATCAAATATGTCACTTCCAGAGTCAGATAAATCAAGCATTTCCAAACCTACACAAATCAAATATAAATAATATAAATCCTTTCATTGATTTCCCTGAATCAACCCAAGAATTTCTTTATTTATTTCTTTTGTGTATTTAAAGTAAAATACTAAAACATTATATAACCTTATAAATCTTTACATTGATTACCCTGAATCAATCTAAGAATACAAAAGTCTTATAATATCAAATCTATACAAGCAAAACATTAATTAACTTTAAACATTAATGTATTGTGAATAATCACTAAAAATTCAAGTTTACGATTAATTAACTTATATAATTTTCAAGACTTAATTGGACGGTTATATTACCAAAAACTTAACTATCAATTATATTTTTTAAATTATATAACATTTGCAAGTTAAAATATTGCATAATTAACTTGTGAGTTATAAAAACTCTCAAGTCTAAAATGCATAGGTCATAATAGAAAATCTGACCGCCGATATAACATCAGGACACGCCACACGACTATATATAAGTCGGAAGACTTTCGATCAAAAATCTACTTAACCTTTATTATATATAACTTAATTTATTTAAAACATATTTAACTTGTAATTAAAAATCTCAAGTCGAATATATAACATAATAAATTTAAGTAACAATTTTTAAGTTACAAAACACAAAATACAATCAATCTAGTTTCTCACCAGCTTCACCTTCACTAGCAATGACTGTATCAGTACCAACACCAGATCCACTTGCTCCTTCACCACCAGACTCCCCCTGAACTGTAGCATGCTGACCAGTCATTGAAGGACCAGCTAGCTCACTATCCTTTGGTGCGGTGGGATCATCGTCTGTGTCGTCTCTTCTCTTCTTTGCTAGTTCATCATCTCTGCAGGACTCCTGATATGCCAAGATCTCCCCCTGAGATGGCTTATCCTTCAGGAAAGATTCAACTAGGCGCGTAAGTCGATCGATCTGTCTTCGTTAAGAAGCTACATCATCTACTAAGGTATTGTTGGTCTTTAGTAGCAGAGAATAAGCTTCATTCTGAATAGACATTCCCTAAGACATGGTGAGAGTAATTGACTCTAACTCTCTAACTCGTGACTCTAAAGATATAATTCTACCAGAATCAGTCATAGGTTGAGATGGAGCAGTAGTAGAAGATAGTGGAGGTGGAGGGGTGATTGTGGTAGCTGCCGCAGTAGCTACATCCTTAAGCAGACGAGCTGCAGCTCTGCTAGTCTTTGTCGTCGGATAAGTTTTCGGATGCACAATCGCAGTTATCATTTCCTCATAACAAGTTAGACAATTAATATTAGTAATTGTTTACAGATAAATCTGTCTCAATCTCTAACTTATTGAATATCACAAACATTTACAGAACTTGTATCTCATACCTCTGAAGGTCTAGATACCGATTCTATCACAGCTTGTGATGCCGTCTCCATTGTCGGTCTATCTTGAGCAACTGTTACAGAAATATCTGTCTCAGTTCATAACTCCTGATTAAGCAACAAATTAAAACTATCTAACTGTTATAAAGCTAACCATAATCGATAGTCAGCTGTCGAGTAGAAGCCCTCGCACGCTTTCTGCGTTGAGTATGTAGAGGTTCATCCGCTTCCTCAAGTTCTGCTTCCAGAACATTGAAGTCAGGATCTACCTCTTTAGCTTTACGCTTCTCCTTAAGAGCTGGATCAATAACAAGCTTTGATCCTTTGATAATCATGCCACCAGGTGGATATTGAGGACCAGGAGAATCATCAGCATCCGAATCAGAAGCTGTCTCCCCATCATGTCTAGACGAACCAAAACCACCAGATGTCCCCAACCACTAGTAGCTTTCCTTAAGCACGCTCACCCTCAGGTCTTGCAACCTCTGGGTCTGCGGCCTCGAGATCCTATAACATAATTATATTAAACTTTTATGAATTAGAAATTATAACTAACATCTAAGTTTTAATATCAATAAAATTACCTGTTCAGGCTCATGATATTCCTCGATCGCTTGCAGGATCGGATCATGAACATCATCATGATGAACTAACACCTCGTGCACAACTTGTGCAGCAATATCAGGCACAACTTGATGTCCCTGCTGTCCAGCCTGAATAAGAACATCCTCGATAAGCTCTTGTGGTCCAGGATTTGGAACCACATCAGCAGCAGGCTCGACAGCTTGAGCAGCACCAACAACAGCAACATCTAGCCAACCATTATTTGGTGGTGCAACATAATGCTCATCTATAAGAAAACCAAATAAATTGGTCACCTGCGGCTGCATCTCAAAACGTCTTGAGGTATGCAAAAACATAGCATTATACCCTTGATATCGCGTAAAAAGTCATGTTTTTACTACCGATATCTCTCTCATTCTGTAACAATACTTGGCATTCGGACTCAAATAATGCACAAATCAGTGAAACTTTGCCAAGACGGTCAAAATGAAGTTGCACGAGAAAAATCAAGCAAAACGGACGAGAAACGATGATTCCACACACCGTTGAAGATTCAAAGACATCTGAGACAAGATTTGAAGTAAAGTGCCCACCACCATGATCTATCTTATCCAAAATGTTCGTTTTCAAATTACGAATTCAACAGAAGAAGAATCAGCAAAAACGAATGAAGAATGAAGATTCTACGCACGCCGGAAGATTCAAATGATTCGTACAAGACATCCAAAGATCAGAGACATATTTTTGGGATTTCTTTTCATCAAAGTCTTCGTTTTTGAAAAACAAATCCAACGCAAAAAGAATCAACACAAACGGACGCATAACAAAGAAAACACGCGCGAATCAACAAACGAAGCAAAAGACGGCGAACCGGGGCGGCAGCACGCCGGTCGCCGCCGGCCACCACCACACCGCCGACGGCTGCCTTGGTGGCGGCGCCGGCTGCCTGGGTGGCGGTGCCGGCTGCCTGTCCCCCATCACCCGGATGCTTTTTCGTCCTTGCTCGTACTCGCCTGGTACACGTGCTTGACCTTTTCGCAACTTTAGGGTACACGTGCTAGACCTTTACGCACTTTAGCGTACATGTGCTAGAAACTTTTCCACCTTTTACTAACGTATGCCCCAAGTTGCTAACATGAGCCAAATTTCACCTATAAATAGAGCCTTCTTGGTTCATTTGGAAGACACACCTTGGAAATACACCTTCCATACCTTTCTCATTTTTCTAGCTTCTAGCTTTACTTTCTTATTTTATTTTCTTACTTTAAATTAGTATTAGGCTAGTTTAGGAAGATTGTTAGAATATAACGAAAGCAGGGAACGTGCTTGTAATCTTTGGTGTAAGCTTGGAGCTACTCTTATTAATTCAAGTCTATTCCTTCTCGCATATTAATCTCGGTTATTTCTATCCTTATCTATCTTAATTAAATATGTATGCTTTAATTATGCTAGAGATAGTTTGTGCCATGCTTAGCGAGTAGATTACTATTGTATTTGCTGTGATGTAGTTAGCATAAATAATTATGGGATGACCTTAAATATGTCGTGAAATAATATGGCGGCCCCTATTCGACTGTTTACTTGATATAGTACTGGAAATGCTTTTGAGCGGAGTACAAATCACTACTACAAAAAATAGATTAGAGACCCCCAATAGAGACCGGTTTTACGCGCTTAGATAAAAACCGGTTTTTAAAAAGGAATAGAGACCGGTAATGTTCAAGTAAACCGGTGTGTATTGCGTCGTATTATAGAGACCGAGTATTTGATGTAAGCCGGTTTCTATTCTATACCTTAGAGACCGGTTACTTAACACTAACCAGTCTCGACTTTAGAAACCGACTATTAATATTAAACTAGTCTCTATAAACCACCTTAGCATTTAATCTTTAACAATACTACAAAACAAAATTATATAACTCCGTATAATATCTCTATATATTTCCCTATTACATGTCTTATGTATATTACTGACTTCTTAAACCTTTTTAATACGGAGTATATTCTTTTGAGCGGGAGTCCAAAAATTTGGGTGATCTTTTTCCCTCCAGGGTGCTAACCTCTCATTCACAGAAAACCAATTCATATCTACCGCTCTATCAAATGCACCCACAAAAAACCCTAGAACTTGATACTTTTCTCCATCGCCACCGTAATCCCATGATCCCGTCACTCTTTTCTGTCACCATCACCATCAGCACCCTAAAACCTACCTCTCGTCACCTGAATCCCGCCACGATAACATCAACCACAGCCGCTCCTTTCGTTAATTGTAGATCTACAATACACTTGTCAAGTCTGGTAATTAATCTAAAACTGATCTGAAACATTATATTTTCTTAATAATTTTATGATATTTTGTTCCTTTTGGAAGTTGTAATGTTTAATAAGATTCCATAATACTCTGTAATGTTACGATTTATAAAAGTAGTTTGAATTGTCGCACTTTCTTATATATTTAGCTAAAACGAGAGGGATTTCCGGATTGTTAATGTTTATTATGGAGAGTATCGATTAATTATTAGCTGACATTTGTTATATAATTTGTGTATATGATGTGTTTGATAAAAATCTCGATCGAAGTAAAATATGACCATGATACTATGTGTTATATAATCAGTAATTATTAGCCTATTGATGTTATAATTCCATTATAGTTAATAGTATGGTGATTGTTGCTGATGAACGCCTGGGTTTGTGAGATAAGAATAGGAGATCAAGTTGTGTTGTGCACTTAAAAACAGGGAATTCTTAAAGTTCAAGCAATTTGCTTCAATTTATGTACTACAAATTCAAGTTTTGCATCTTGTTGGCAATTATATGATCTATATATACACTACAATATACTATATGGTTTTGAACAAGCAGGTTCCATTGGATCTCAGTTTGTTTCAATTGCACAACACCTAAATCAAATTTCAAGTATTATATGTAATCGTGGATAATGGTTATATATATATATATATATATATATATATATATATATATATACACACACACACACACACACACATTGTGGTTAATTGGTGGTGCTAATGAGTTTAAGTTTGAAATGTGTTTCAAATTCACAGATTAAATGGAGAAATTGGAATTAGTAAGCTTTCTTTTTTTCTGCTTCCACCATCTCCAAAAACCACAACCGTCATGGTAAGTTTACTTATGCGCTAATATATGTTATATATGTTTTTCTTTTTATGTTATTAGTATTAGTATAGGTTGCCAACTGTTGGAACAACATTTAAATGAGTAAATGAAGGAACTTCCACTCGAACAACACAAGAGCCTACCATGAGTGTGCCCAATTCCTGTCCGCTAAATGGTAAAACCTTTTAGTTACTATGTAAACATTTACATATGTATTAATATGGTATGTGTACGTACATCTGCTTGTGTAAGTAATATGCTCTAAGTTCCCATAACATTTTGCTACCGTTTTTCTCTTTTTGACTTGTTCAGTTTTTTGAGCAAGTAATACGTTTTTCAGCTGCTGTGTTTTGAGCTAATCATGTAAAGTTTTGATGTAGTATCTTTGTGATTAGGTGGATGCACGAGCTCATAAAAAAAACAACAAATGATTTCAAAACGGTAAGTACTTGTTTAATCTTTATAGTATATAACTTTTTTAACAAAATCAACTCTCGCATTCATTAAGATAACGATTATTTATTTTTTTGGTTTTGCTGCATACAGATGCCTTGGAAGCAAAAAAAACTCATATGTAGTGAAGGACTTGGACAATATTGCTTGGTTGTGGCTATTATGTTTAGTTAAAATGAGTCTATCGTTATGTAATATGGTATCTTTAATTTTTGATTTTATATTTTGTAATATACAATTTACCATTGGAATATAATTGAAGTTTCTATGAATGTATTATTGATTCTTATACAAATGATTGTGCTTTATGTTTATGATTATATCTATTTCTCTGCTTCTGTCCCTGTAGCTACGGCACGAACTAAAATTAAAATAATAATAATTTAGAGAGCTTTTTGTTCATGTTAAAAAAGGTTTCCAAACAGAGTATAGAGACCGATTTTCAATAAGAAAAACGGTCTTTATTGTCCAAGAATAAACACCGGTTTGATAAATCACATAAAAACCTCCCCCTTTATAAACCGGTTTAGGAACCGGTCTCTAAAGCCACTAAAAACCGGTTTCTAAAGCCTTTTTCTATAGTAGTGAATGTATGGAAGTCAGTAAACGACCGAAGGTAGTTGTATTATGGATCGACATTATAAAAATGGAAACTTTATGAACGGACTTATCTTTTCCTTATGATTTTAAACATAAAACTTATATTCGCCTTTCGATTAACAAACGTGATTGTAACCTTGTAAAGAGGAGTCGCGAACCTTAATACTTGGTCAATAATTATCTGCGTCAAAACTATGGTTTAATTGTAACATCATGCAATCATCATAAAATGCAATGTGATTACGTGGAATCACCATGAGTATAGTACACTTCCAATCACAATGTACTTATCATGAAAACATCGCGAAGCAATTAAACTCACAATGGAAACATCGGTTAACGATTATATACATTGTGAATTACCATAGCACTTTCTGACATGGTCTGGGTTTAACTTTATTCTAAAAGCCGTCAGCATTTTAATTAGCTTAATTAGTTTATTTTAGATTAGAGTAGGTAGGCTATAGGCTAAATAACCATTCACGAAAACCTAGGGATTTGTTAATTGTATTGAGAAAGGCAAGTTTAAAATCCAATTTAAAATGATATTTTCCCTCAACCTATGAAACCTAAAGTAAGGTACGCAAGAAACCTAAACGCTTTCCCTCGCTTATCATGCTTGAGTTTCATTAATAGGAATTAATCAATTAAGTCCGAACATATTTTCTAAGTTAGTTGTTTGCTGGATTTGTAATCCTTATGGTATTAAGAACGGTTAGAGTTGTTGTGGACTTGCTACTCTGTTCCTTCGCCCATGAGCGAATGCGTTCAATAATAAGGGCCACTGACTCCCTCACAGGAGAGTGTGGAGAGTTGAGCATTGTCTGTCTAATCAGAATCACGATACCTTAGTTCCTCGTGACATATTAGTTGATAACCGACTAATAAGGAATCTATTGGTTATACCATAAGCTAACAAATCTTGTAAGCATTCCAAATTTAGTTAAATGTTTCCCTCTAAAAGTCATCATCCCATATTATGAGCTAATGAAATCACAACAAATACTACTTTCCATTATCTGATTTATTATTATATTTTATTCGCTTTATTTAATTTACTTAGTTAACTGAACCAAAACCCCCAACGCACTCTTTTAAAACCTGTTACTAGAAAAGAAAGATTGATTGGATCACCTCCGTTTCAATTCAGTTTCTCTTTAAGAACGACTCTAGGTCATACTTACCATCTACTAGCTTTTGGTTCAGTATTAGTAAGTCATACTTAGACCCCAGCAAATATATATTTAAAACACCCACCGATCGGCGTTGTGATCGCTCGTGATACCCGCATCAAGTTTTTGGCGCCGCTGCCGGGGAGACTAACTGTCCGATATAGAGGCCCAACCAATCCTGTTTTCTAGTACACCCTTAGGATAAAACCTTATAAAAAAAACACACAAAAATATTTTCTTTATTATCAGTTTTTCTTTAGTGTATGACCTGTTTCCCTAGATCTGCACTGCTTTTTAACTTTCCTGATCCAGAATTTATAATACGTACCATTCGACGAGAAAAGAAGCAATCTGCACTTAGACAAGCAGTGGTTGAACGCATCACTCTCGCTGACAACAGTAAGCCCTCTGTTGAAGGAAGAGGAGGCCCAATTCTCTACCCAGAAACCCCAGGACAATCATTCGAGCTTAAGCACCACATCATCCAACTAATCCAAAACCACTGTCAATTCCATGGATTACCAAGTGATGATCCAAACTCTCACCTCGACAAGTTCATATCTCTTTCAAACTCCTACAATGTAACACCCCCAAATTTAGTGATTTGCGGAAGCATACTTGGGTGTTACTAATCAATATACAAAGCACAAGATATACAGCAAACGACCTCTAAATGAGACGTTTTGTAAAATAGTTACATTCCATAAATTAATCGTTTGAAAACATATACTCCCTCCGTCCCGGATTAAGTGTCTTGTTTCAGATTTTGAAGTCTTTCTTTTCCAACTTTGACCTTAAATATCTTTGTTTGTGTTATATAATACTTTATGAAAATTATACCAATGTAAATACATATAAAACTCAATCTATTTATATATTTTGCGTCAAGTATTATATAGCACAAACAAAAAAAATTACGGTCAAAGTTGAAAAGGAAAGACTCAAAAAGTCAAAACAGGACCTTATTTTGGGACGGAGGGAGTAGTTTTCTTTACAAAAATATGTAAGCCTAGAGTCCGCGTATGTGGCGGGAGATTCTATTACATAACCATAGCTACAAAAGATAATGCCAAAGAATCTCCGTTAAATGCAGTTTGGAAATCATGCGACTCTAGCTAGTGATCCTGGAGTGATCCTACTCCGTAAGTGTACCTGAGAATACATGCTAAAAATGGTCAACCAAAAGGTTGGTGAATCTCACAGGTTTATCAGTAAATAATCAGTTTGAACACAAGATTTCATCAGTAGTGCCCGCAGGCGTATATCAAGTATTTGCAAATCCAGCAAAAGTAAAGTAATTAAGTTATACCGTTGCCATGAGGCTCATAATCGAAGCTTAACCCGTAAATAATCAGTTGCTCCCGTGACATGCTCGTAATTGAGCAAGCATAAGTAACGAAATAATAGTCGCCCGTTTATACAGAACGGTTCGTGGTAGCGCTACTACCCCGGGCGGGGAGGGTCATTTCCCTAATGGATCCATTAACTAGTGTTCGCGCTTAAGTCCATAACTAACGATATATGATGGAGAGACTTCTGTAAGTAGTAAACAACTCATGCAATTCCGTTTGGTATAGTAAACAGTTTTAGTACTTGTGTTCAAGAAAAGCAAGAAATGTATCTCACCCCGTATATAAACAGTAAAAGTGGGGCTGTAAGACTCACCCGAGCCTAGTAGTAAGCAGTTGAAAACTGTAAGTAGCGTGTAGGTTCTCCGAACCCGTAACCTTTAAATGCCTAAACATGTAAGGTTAAGTAAGTAGATGTCTCGCAAGACTATCTAGGCTAGTTGTCCATACAACACGTTGTCCAAATGTTGGTTCGTTATCGTTTGTAATAAAGTGTTCGGCCCGTTGGTGATTCGTTATGATTAAAGTTTTATCACTTATAACGCGATTTAGAGTGATTGCACTTGAAAAGTATGTTCTATTATGTTCGATAATTCGTATTGTATAAGTATTTGAAATTGTACAAGTTTGACACTTGGTGAGAAATGTGCTTATGGAATCTAAGTACGGGGGTCCGGGGGCAGAGCCCCTGGTTAGCGGGGTCCAAGGGGCGGCAGCCCCTGGCGGGGTCCAAGGGGCAGAGCCCCTGGCTGGGGTCGAGCTGCCAGGTCAGCTTGGAAAATTTTTATTTCGACTATATTGCATTGGTGAAAAACGCATCTGGGATCTGAATTTGGGTAAAATCGAGTGATAAATTTCGAGTCTCTACACTTAGTAAAAATCTGTGTTTTTGAGGTTCTGGTTTGTGCGACGTTGGGTGCGACGTCGCAGATCCTGACTGCGACGTTGAGCATGACGTCGCTATGTGCGACTTTCGCAATTTAATGCGACGTTGTACGTGGCGTCGCTATATGCGACGCTGTTGATTTCTGCGACGTAAGGGTTTGCGTCGCTAAGTGCGACGTTCGCAAGTCAATGCGACGTTGGGGATGACGTCGCTGTAACACCTGCATAATTAGGATAATTAATTATGCCTAATTGTTTGTAACTAGTTGTAATTAGTATGTAATAGGACTAATTACAGGCTCTATTTGTATATATATATAAGATGATTTATATATATATGTGTGTACTTACGCGATTTGGATAAATCGTACGAATTAACCGGACGGAGTCCGACACGGTTATTTGGACGTTGGTGACAGAAAATTTACTTAAATAATGGGAATGTATTTTGTTATGTAAAATACGCAACCGAACGAGCATTATTTATATATTATCGCGACGACATTTTAACTAACGCAACAAAACGTAATAAACGCGACTTAATAATTTAAATATTGCGACAGTTGTTTTTACTATTAAGTTCAAAGTATTTTTATTTAAATACTCCAGTTATATAAACGTTTTGTTAAATATTAAAAACTAGTGATTAACCGATTAGGACACGGAGTAAATACCGTGTTTTGAGGGATGTTTTCCCCTACCTTGCCCTTGGATCAGCCAACCCCAACCCCCACCCACTTCTCCCTCTTTCATTTTCATTATCACCAAAACACACACAAACCAAACCCTCTCAACCTCAATTCACACCCAAATTTCGGAGTACAAACCGACCCACAAAAATTACATATTCGGAATCACCATCACGAGTGGAGCAAGAATATCAAGATCGTTTTCACCATTTCATCCTCCATTTAGCTCGATTTGCAAAAGTAAGAAATTCCTAAAATCTTAGATCTATTCCAAATTGGTGTAATGTTTTGATGTTTTGATGTGTACACAACTTAGATATAACCTAATACATGAAGAATACACGATTTTATAGCTCAAAAATGGGTTAGATTTGCGTTTTTGGTCGAAAATTCTTGAAACCCGAAAGTTTCTGGGCTGGTGTTCATACATGCGACACAAGCCTTGTGTCGCATGCTGTGTCGCATGCTGTGTCGCATAAACCCGTTTGTGTCGCACCTTGTGTCGTACCAATCCTTTAGTGTCGTAACCTTTGCGACACAATATTGTGTCGCACTCTATGTCGCATACTATGTCGTATTTAATACGACACAACCGTTCTGTCGCTATTGAATTAGCATCGCAAGCTTTTTGCGACACAACCACTGTGTCGCAGAGCTCTTGTGTCGCACTTTATGCGACACAACCACTGTGTCGCATACCAAACTTTAGTGTCGCAGATTGTGTCGCAAAAACACAGAAAACCAGAATTTTAAAGTCAAAGTCAAATTTTACTGTAGCAGTACTGTAGCAAATCTACTGTAGCAAAGTCAACATTTTAGAATTTTTGCTACAAACCGTCACCAACGGGCCAAACATGTTTTCCAACAAACAAACAATTACAAACATACGGACAAACACTGGATATACTAGTTGTGTACATCTAAACGAAACGTCTCGTGAGACGCATACTTACATAACTTCATATGATTAGGCATTTGAAGGTTACGGGTTCAGAGAACCTACTTGCTTTACTTACTACTTGCTAATTGCAACTGATTACTACAAGACTCAGGTGAGTCTTACGGCCCCACTTTTACTGTTTTATCTTATTGGGGGAGATACATGCTACTGATTTTTCTTGAACACAAGTACTAAACTGCTTACTATACCAAACGGAATTGCATGAGTTGTTTACTATTTACAGAAGTCTCTCCATCATATATCGTTAGTTATGGACTTAAGCGCGAACACTAGTTAATGGATCCATTAGGGAAATGACCCTCCCCGCCCGGGGCAGTAGCGCTGCCACGTACTGATTTACACGTATAAACGGGTGACTACTTATTCGTTACTGATGCTTGCTCAACTACGAGCATGTCACGGGAGCAAACTTATTACTTACGGGTTAAGCTTCGATTATGAGCCTCATGGCAACGGTATAAACTTACTTACTTACATTTGCGGGATTGCAAATACTGGTTTACGATTTCTGGATTGAAATTGCTGATTTTACGCCTGCGGGCATTACTGATGAAATCTCGTGTTCAAAGCTAATATTACTTACAAACCTGTGAGATTCACCAACCTTTTGGTTGACACTTTTTAGCATGTTTTCTCAGGTACCCGGATGGAGTAGGATTACTCCAGGATTTTAGCTAGAGTCGCATGATTTCAACACAACTGCATTAACGGAGATTCTTAGCATTATCTTTTGTATATTACGATTATGTAATAGAATCTCCCGCTATACGCGTGGACTCTAGGGGAAACTACATTTTGTATACGAAAACACTAAGTTTTCAAACATTATATCTATGGAATGTAACTAATTTACAAACGTTGCATATAGATGTCGTTTGCTTTATCTTTGTGCTGTGATATTTGATTAGTAACACCCCAAACTATGCTTCCGCAAAACAGTGAATTTCGGGGGTGTTACAGTCGCTATATGCCACATTGTGAGGGTATTGCGACGTTTTTGACTACGTCGCAGAGAGCCCAGCGTCTCTACGACGTTACGGTCTGATCGGAGGTTGGTGGCCGGAAAATCGGTCGGAAAGCTTCCGTTTGGTCCAAATCTTTTACCCAACCCATTTTTGGACATTTTAAGCATATATAAACTATAAAAACGTAAAAATGAGTAAAAACGGAGAGTTTCGGGTTTTGTCGGAAACTTACGAAATGGCGAAATGAAAATCCGGAAAGATGAAGTTGTAGATCGTAACGCGGTGGTTCTTTTATTCCAAAGGAGTGGTATGATTCGGCGTCGTTTCGTGATGTTATTTTGTGATTTTGTAAGGTGGTGGTGGTTTTGTTAATTGAGAGAAAAGAAAGAGAAGAAAGAGAAAGAGATGGAGAAAATGAGAAAAAAGAAAGGAGGTGGGAGGTTTAACCTCCCATTTGCAGCCTCCGTCTCCGTGCCCCGTGCGGCGTTCGTTTTCTCCGTTGTTTAAGCGTTAAATATTTATTTTATTTTTTTCGCGTAATTATTCATTTAAAAATACTAATCTTTGTTAGATAATTTAATAACATCATTTTGTCAAATCTTTAACAGTTTGTTTATATTTGAATTTAAATTGTGCGTTTAATATTTTAATTGTGTTGACGTTTATTTGTACGATACATTACCTACTTGAAATGTATTCAAAACAATATTTGAAAAATGATCGCGTTATTAAACAAAATGTTTCACCAACGTCCGTAATGTTTGAATCGAATTACATTCGATTTAAATTGCGTACGATTTAATCAAATCGCATAATCGTATATATTCACCAATATATAATTTGTTACATTAATTAGCCTAAGACAGAACTAATTACATGTATTTACAGAGGATTAGGCACTAATTACTAGTCCTAATTTGGCGGTTGTTACATACAAACATAATGGAGTTAGCCAAGATACAATCCGCTTGTATCTTTTCATTTATTCGCTCACACATCATGCGCAAACATGGTTTGAAGGTTTAGAAACCGGTTCTATCCCTTCATGGACGGTAATGGCGACAAAGTTTCTAACCAAGTACTTTCCGCCCTCTAAACAAACCAAACTCCGAAATGACATCATGAACTTCCGACAAGCTTTTGATGAGTCATTATATACCGCATGGGAACGATTCAAAGGAGCCCTGAAGAAATGCCCCAATCACCGACTCGACAAATCCGCACAGTTGTGTACCTTCTATAATGGTTTAGACCCTAACCACCGAACCACCCTCGACGTTGCCGCACAAGGAAGCTTTATGACAAAAACAGACGAAGAAAGATGGAACCTTATAGAGAACATGACCATGCATCACCATGATTGGAACTCTGGAGATCACTCAACATCTTCAACACCTCTCGCTGCAACGAATCCAATTCCAGTTGAAGCACTTAAGGTATTAACGAAGAAAATGGACACACTTGTCAAACAGTTCGGAGAACTCAAGAAACAACAGCACCAAGTACACCAAGTACAAGCCTGTCAAAACTGCACCAACTCGCAACCACCTGGTGAATATCAAGTTGAATATGAAGAAACAGACGGCACCGTTTACTATGCTCAATTTCCTGCTCGACCACAAAATTTTCCACCCGGTTTCAACCAAAATAACAACTATAACACCCCTCGTTTTATAATCATTTAAATATAAACTAATCGGAAGCGTTATCCCAAACTTACATTAATAGTTACAACAAATAAATTTCAATAATTCTAAATCATCATTTACCAACAAGGTATTATATGAAAACAAAGGACAACACTTATTTATAAACTTTAAATATCAGAGTCACGCCATGCCGTCAAACATTCCATCCCTTCCTACTTCTTGCACTCCCGGAAATAAGTCCATAGCCTGCAAGAAGGGGTAATGTGGGGGATTAGCATAACGCTAAGTGAGCAGATAATTAATCAACAGTCTAACTTAGCTCAACAACTTTGTTTACACGAATAAACTTAACCACATTTTAGTCGACATAACAATTTGATAATTACAACTTTTTAGCAATTCAACTGGGCAACAAATCAACAAGGCAACAATTCAACTTTTCAACAAACAACAAGTCAACTATCAACAATGAGGATCGGCGGCTCTGGAGACACCATAAACTCGGGCGGCTCTAAAAGAACACTTACCCAACCATATCTGTATGGCCATAACGGACGAGACCGATAGCTAGTGGTTATCATCCTCAAACACCGGTTCTTAGCACACAACAAATGAAGCCAAAAACCATGAGTAATTCACACAATAACCAACTAGCCCAACCAACAGTTCAACAACTCGTTGACCTCATTAACAACTGATGCCCGAAGGCCAATTAAATCAAATGATCACGTAATCAACAAGTCATATATTCAACTAGTCAACCTATCAACAGTTTTATTACTAACAACCTAATCGTCAATGCAACTAATAAGGTAATAATACGTTACTCGTTGTAACCAAACTCGTTACAACCAAGTTACACCGAGGATTAAAGATCCACTCACCGACCACCTCAGGCATCCACTCAGTAGTCTAATATCACTGAGCCTTCTGCACATCTGACAATACAATAGAATAATACAAGTTAGTTACTTGTCTCAAATATATACAACATCATTCTAATAGATTAACAACAAACCCAATTTACTCAATTCATATGAATTAACATAATTACCACCATTCTCATTATTCAATCCATATTATAAATAACTATTTCAACATCATTAGTTTATCATCACTGGCAAATTATGATCATAGAATCACATTATCCCATTAATCTACCTCAATTAGAGTTAATTAACCTAATTCAACCATTAACCTCATATTTTAAGAATTCACACTTTATTTCATCCATTATTTCATTAATAACTCATGATCATCATCATGATCATCTTGCTTCAATGAATAGCTACTTCATATACTAACTCATCTTTTACCAATAACACTATAACAACCCATCTTATTATCAATCAAGATGAATTAACACCCAATCATCACACTTTTCACAAAACCCACATGAATTACAATTCACTTAACTTAGCTAATCCATTATTAGGTTAGATTAAGGCTACTAACCTTCTTATCAATACTTATTAATACCATTAACTCATCAAAATCCCATGAACTCATCAAAATCATCAAGAAGTTTAAGAACCCTAATCAAAGATATAATTTTAAGCATGAATCATGTTAGTTATCACCAACAACAAGCTTAACTAACAACAATTTCACAAAATCAAATCCTAATTTCGGATCTTACTCAAGAACACCAAAACCCCCCAAATTCTAGGGTTTATAATTCAAGAATTAGAGACTTACAAGTTGAATAGAAGGATTAGGAGATGATAATCTATCCTCTTGAAGCTTGAATTCGAATTATGCAACTCCAATTTGATGATTCCTTATAGATTTGATAATTTGATTTAGGGTTTCTTGAGTTAGGTTGGATGTATGATGCGTATCATATGTATGTATGTAGATATAAGCTAATAAACAACCGACCTAATAATTTGGGAGTATACTAGAAGTGTTTAATTTCATTCCCCGTACATTTCATTGTCTGGAACTTAAAACCATTTACGGGGAACCATTATTTTATTTTACCGTCAACTAAATAAAATTAAAACCATTGATAATTTAGTCACAATAAATTATTTGACTCTTTTACCCATTTATTTTCAACTAGCACAACAAAATTATTTTCTGACACATTTAAATAATCATTTGCAGACAGAAAATATTTAATACTACTAGACCCGAAAACTGGGTGTTATAACTTCCCCCTCCATAAAGAGATTTCGTCCTCGAAATCTGATCACACTTAATCAATTTAATGGAATAAGATCACTTACGCATATCCTTAACCATCTAAACACAAAATGCACCTATACGTCAAAATATACTTATATTAATTCATCAACTTACATGCTACCAGTGGGCATTTCAACTGAACTCACATAAACACCTAGATTGTGTTTTACCTCTACTTATTTTATTAGCACAAGAAGTTATTTTCAACACGCAGTGTAATATCATCATCTGTTTAATTATAATATATACACGCATCATATATTACTCCCTTTGAGTAACTCATAATATATATACACTTGTTTTCAATTTTTTCCACATGCACATATCCAAAATGACATGATCTTTCCTATATATTCCAATGCACAAGCATTACTCCTACATCCTGTCTCTGATAAGTTTAAATGACCACTTGCATGACCAGTCATACTTAGTCATGTAACAATTTAAAACACGTAATCACCAGTAATCAAAGTAACACATATCCATGTGAACATTTCAACTTTACACTATTCACAACAAGTGATATTGCATACCGCAACATGCACATTAACAATAAAAGTTCAGCTCAATTTACAACTAGCAATTTAGCTAACAACTTGCTAGAAATTTTCACTTTTGCAACTAGCTAATTATAACTTTACAACTTGTAATTATAAATACAACTTGATTATATGAAACTCTTATTCAAAAAGCATCACTATTCATATAATCATAATCACATATAGAATAAACAATATGCAGTATGTAGAGGTCAATTCTTATGGTTAAAACTACTATTATATAATCAACTAGCATCATATTACACCAATTTGGATGCTAAGACAACACCTGTTAATACCATGTATCATCATCAATGGTATTTCAACAACACAAGGTGTAGTCATTAATCATCTTTTCAACAATATTAACACGGTATTATTCATAATCAACCGACCTCTACTTTGCTTAAATCATCTTTATAATTCACTCTATTGGCAATACATCACCTATACATATCACTTGTACAATACAACATTAACAACAACAACAACTTAGTGGGTTACCACTCTTTCATTTTAGTCTATCCTTGACTATTTCTCAACTACAGGTCAACATATCTTACCTGTTATTTTAAAACCACTTAACTTTATATGGTACTTAGTAGCCTCAACAATTCCATGTGAAATGGCATAATATAAATACGTTGGCCAGACGTCGTCATATTATGTCAGTCACACCTCATTCTCAGGCCACTTCGTACCACAAATCTTCGAAGTTATTAATGATTACTCTTATACCTTATAACCCCGGTATCAACAATTTACACAATTTACACAACCTGTGGTAGCAAGTATATCACCGCATATTAACTCACTACCATTTTTTTATTTTTTATTTTTTTTTCAACTTATCATTCTAATTACAAACTACTTATATCATTAGGTATGTATAGTCGACATAGACATTCAACACCATTTCCAATATATTATTAACATAGGCACAATGTCTAATACACATACATCAATCAAGCTCGTTATTGCCTAATTCCATATTAAGTCACTATTTACATCTCTTACTACTTATGGTACATTGAGTACCAAACACTTCGTCAATGCTAAATGTCTTATTCAACCTATTTTCATCAATTTATACACCTTTAGTTGATTTACAAATAAGCATTTCATGTTCAACTATCTCATATATATACCAGTTCATGCACTTGTATCACAATTTTCTTAAAATACTCAATTCAAAACTTTATAATACCCTAAGTGATTCAATTTCTTTATCACATCTCAATTTATCCACATAATATAGTTCACATTATTCCATAATCAAT
This sequence comes from Helichrysum umbraculigerum, assembly GCA_949592205.1. Taxonomy (NCBI): domain Eukaryota; kingdom Viridiplantae; phylum Streptophyta; class Magnoliopsida; order Asterales; family Asteraceae; genus Helichrysum; species Helichrysum umbraculigerum. Next base: position 44,537,772 of record CATIUR010000007.1, read on the forward strand.
GTTTACTAACCCTTGTTAGTAACAATCAACAATACCATTTACTGGTATACTTTGCAGTTAAATAAACCATCTACAACCGACTCATACACAATGAACCATATAGACCTCTTAAAACAAGTTTTTAATATTGCATATAGTCACAGAATGATCTCTAGGCTCAATGAAACAAAAGCCCAATACAAAACGTAAGCTAAAAGTTCGAAATAAGATTCGAAAAATAATAAAACGCGATTTTCGGGCCCCAAACGGCCCCGAAGTGCCGAAAACTGACAGGGCTCATGGCAACGCGATGAGCTTTGACCGTTGGGCCGTTTTTGAGTGGACATGTAAATTTCGTCTTAATCTGACACCGAAATTTCTAACGGAAATTCTACGTCAAACGTTACGTCGAAAAACTTAAAAATTTTATTTATCACATAGACCAGCCAACAGCCGCTGGCTACATGATCAAGCCACCGGCTACAAGGTCAAGCCGCCGGCTACAAGATCAAGCCGCCCGCTACAGACCCCAAACAGCCGGGTCCTACACCCTAACCGCCGTGTATAGTAACTTTTTGTGTAACAGAACTAAAGTCACGTTTTAAGCAAAAAGAAGCTGCCGGCTTGGGGCATCCAGCCGCCGGCTATAACCTCCAGCCGCCGGGTCCCATGTCTGTACAGCAGACTGAACATCTTAGTGCAAAAATGTGAATTTCAAACGCGCATATCTCACAAACCGTAAAGAGTTAGGTCATGAAATTTTGCAGGCACCTACACTATGCCAAAATAAAACTTTCTCTTTTTACACTTTTTCAATTTTCACATTTTACGAGCAAACGAACGTGTGACTCATTTTAGGCCATTTCCGACCATTTTAGTGGACACGCCATACTACAAATGGCTTGGTTTCAGACTTCCACTCTTTGCCAACATGTTTCTACATATAATTAAGACGTGTGGGTATATTCATCACCTTCATACACTCGTTTTATCATGTTTTAACTAGTCGACCCATTTAGGTGTCCAATTGGACACTTTCACCAAATGTCAACCATTTTGATTACCCCAAAGCTTTCAACACACACTTTAACTATATAAGAAATAAAAATCACTTTAACATTCAACATATACGAATTAATACTCGTTTTAACAGTTTAACCTTTAAGTGACCCATTTGGGCACTTCAACAACCCGTTTGGGTTTCAACCTATGTATCAACCATTTCATTACCCATTCCACATTCGTTTGACTATTCCAAGTTAAACAAAACCATTTTCACTATTGGTGTTACACTATAACTCTAAAACACCAATTCACATAAAAATCATCATATTCACAACAATTACAACAAGTATTCAACCATGACTTTTTCACAACTTGTCAACGCATATATAGACTAGTTGACCACTTAACTCTATTTACTACACCACTTTTGTTATCTAAATCATAATTCAACCATAATCATAATCAATGTTAAACACATAGACCTTTAGCCATATTTATTACTATATAACAAAGTTATTGTCAAATTGACATGACCACATTCAATTTTGACTTTTCCAAGTCAACAACACATATTTCGACCAATAGACACTTTCTAATTTGCACACAATACGACTCCAAATCACCTCGATTGAGATATAATAACATCTCATTTAGTATCTCCTCATCACATTTACCGACAACTAACATCAAGGATTCCTCACTGAGAAATCATAGCAGTTTGATCCAATTTACTCTACTAATAATCATATCATGGCAAATCAAACAATAAAAAGCTAATTAAATACACCAAGCTTATTGGAAAGTACCTGATATATTTAGGCCCACGAGTATTGAGGAATCATTGAGAATACCAGACGGTTCCTCATGTTCCTCCGTCTCTGCAACCAAAACAACATTCTAGCATCTTGTTATAGGTTAGTACACATTTAATAGCAACTTTCCCATGCAACCACTAATCCCCACCCCTGGAATGTTTGACTTGACACAAATCTAAGTTTGGGATTGAACATCTTATAATGTACAATTCACCCAAACTTATGCTCTGATACCAACTTATAACACCCCTCGTTTTATAATCATTTAAATATAAACTAATCGGAAGCGTTATCCCAAACTTACATTAATAGTTACAACAAATAAATTTGAATAATTTTAAATCATCATTTACCAACAAGGTGTTATATGAAAACAAAGGACAACACTTATTTATAAACTTTAAATATCAGAGTCACGCCATGCCGTCAAACATTCCATCCCTTCCTACTTCTTGCCCTCCCGGAAATAAGTCCATAGCCTGCAAGAAGGGGTAATGTGGGGGATTAGCATAACGCTAAGTGAGCAGATAATTAATCAACAGTCTAACTTAGCTCAACAACTTTGTTTACACGAATAACCTTAACCACATTTTAGTCGATATAACAATTTGATAATTACAACTTTTTAGCAATTCAACTGGGCAACAAATCAACAAGGCAACAATTTAACTTTTCAACAAACAACAAGTCAACTATCAACAATGAGGATCGGCGGCTCTGGAGACAGCATAAACCCGGGCGGCTCTCCAAGAACACTTACCCAACCATATCCGTATGGCCATAACGGACGAGACCGATAGCTAGTGGTTATCATCCTCAAACACCGGTTCTTAGCACACAACAAATGAAGCCAAAAACCATGAGTAATTCACACAATAACCAACTAGCCCAACCAACAGTTCAACAACTCGTTGACCTCATTAACAACTGATGCCCGAAGGCCAATTAAATCAAATGATCACTTAATCAACAAGTCATATATTCAACTAGTCAACCTATCAACAGTATTATTACTAACAACCTAATCGTCAATGCAACTAATAAAGTAATAACACGTTACTCGTTGTAACCAAACTCTTTACAACCAAGTTACACCGAGGATTAAAGATCCACTCACCGACCACCTCAGGCATCCACTCAGTAGTCTAATATCACTGAGCCTTCTGCTCTGACAATACAATGGAATAATACAAGTTAGTTACTTGTCTCAAATATATACAACATCATTCTAATAGATTAACAACAAACCCAATTTACTCAATTCATATGAATTAACATAATTACCACCATTCTCATTATTCAATCCATATTATAAATAACTATTTCAACATCATTAGTTTATCATCACTGGCAAATTATGATCATAGAATCACATTATCCCATTAATCTACCTCAATTAGAGTTAATTAACATAATTAAACCATTAACCTCATATTTTAAGAATTCACACTTTATTTCATCCATTATTTCATTAATAACTCATGATCATCATCATGATCATCTTGCTTCAATGAATAGCTACTTCATATACTAACTCATCTTTTACCAATAACACTATAACAACCCATCTTATTATCAATCAAGATGAATTAACACCCAATCATCACACTTTTCACAAAACCCACATGAATTACAATTCACTTAACTTAGCTAATCCATTATTAGGTTAGATTAAGGCTACTAACCTTCTTATCAATACTTATTAATACCATTAACTCATCAAAATCCCATGAACTCATCAAAATCATCAAGAAGTTTAAGAACCCTAATCAAAGATATAATTTTAAGCATGAATCATGTTAGTTATCACCAACAACAAGCTTAACTAACAACAATTTCACAAAATCAAATCCTAATTTCGGATCTTACTCAAGAACACCAAAACTCCCAAATTCTAGGGTTTATAATTCAAGAATTAGAGACTTACAAGTTGAATAGAAGGATTAGGAGATGATAATCTATCCTCTTGAAGCTTGAATTCGAATTATGCAACTCCAATTTGATGATTCCTTATAGATTTGATAATTTGATTTAGGGTTTCTTGAGTTAGGTTGGATGTATGATGCATATCATATGTATGTATGTAGATATAAGCTAATAAACAACCGACCTAATAATTTGGGAGTATACTAGAAGTGTTTAATTTCATTCCCCGTACATTTCATTGTCCGGAACTTAAAACCATTTACGGGGAACCATTATTTTATTTTACCGTCAACTAAATAAAATTAAAACCATTGATAATTTATTAGTCACAATAAATTATTTGACTCTTTTACCCATTTATTTTCAACTAGCACAACAAAATTATTTTCTGACACATTTAAATAATCATTTGCAGACATAAAATATTTAATACTACTAGACCCAAAAACTGGGTGTTACAACAACCAACCTAGAGGACCTCCATTCTCACAAAGAAACAACCCACCTTACCAACCCCGATACCCACCTAGATACCTACCTTACCCACAACAACCACAACTTCCCTACAACCAACCCCTTGCACTTCCTGGACCCACTTCAGACACAAACCAAACCACTGAACAACCCAACAAGACAAATGCCCCAGCTTCAAGTTCAGATGACGCCTTCACCCAGTTCATGCAAGGCCGACACATACTCAACCAAAAGACATCCGCTAGGCAAGATCAAGCCGATCTCTTTATGAGAAATCAGTTGGCCGTGCTTAAGAACTTGGAAGCTCAAATTGGACAATTGGCACAACGTCTTGAGAACAGGCCCAGAGAAAGTTTGCCTAGCAACACGGTTCACAACCCACATGTTGAGGAAGCAAAGCAAGTTACCACCACCAAGGAAGCAGCCACTCCACCTCCTGCTGCTGTCCCAGTAAAAGAAGAACCAGAGATCAAGATACCAGTTGTGGAAACCACTCCGACCATGAACAAAGAGGTTAGAATCCCTTACCCCGCTAGACTTAATGTCCAACCTAAGAAATTATCATCCTTTAAGTTAGACTATTAATTTCCTTAATACTATGTCTAGAGTTCCCGGTCGTAATAAATATATTAGAAAATTGGTGTCCACTAAGGATAAACTTCTCGAAGTAAACAACATTCCCCTTAGTTCTGAAAGCTCATCCCTACTTAAGAATAGCCTTCCCGAAAAACTAGGAGACACCGATAGATTTACACTCCCTTATTCTATTTACCAATCCGGAGATATAAGCGCCTTAGCCGACCTAGGAGCTATCATTAACCTTATGCCCTACTCCCTGTTTAAAAGGCTAGAACTTGAAAATTTGAAACCAACTAAGATGAATGTCCAGCTAGCTGACCAGTCCGTTAGGTACCCAAAAGGAATAGCTGAGAATGTCTTAGTTCAAGTTAACAAATTCTTCTTTCCTACGGATTTCGTGGTAATGGATATCCACGAGGACATAAACATCCCGATTATCCTTGGAAGACCATTCATGAACACAGCTAGAGCAGTAATTGATGTGTATAACCACACGATTGTTCTACGATCGCATGGCGAAAGCATCACTTACAAGATCGACCAACCAGAATGCACCCCAGAACAAGAAGATTGTTATGCTATATCAACAGGCAGAATTACCTATAATAACGAATCAGAGCCCGAAGAAAAGCAACGTTTCACTCGATCGTCAGCTTTCATTTCTGACACTGAAACTGACTCAGAAGAGGAAGAGGAATATCAAGAAGCAGAGGAAGATGTAGAATCTGAAGAAGAAGAAGAATCAGAACCTGAAGAAGAAGAGGAAGAACCTGCTGAGGAAGAAGAAACTGAGGAGGAAGAAGAAGAAATGGACGAAGAGTCTGAAGAAGAAGAGGAAAGATATGAAGAAATGGAGGAAGATGAGGATTCACCACAAATGGCTGAGGTCAAAAGGATACAATGCTCCGAAAACAACAACTCATCAGACGAATCTGCTGATTATGAATCCGTTCGTCAACACTTCAGATCCACTCATCTCAAGAGAATGGAAACCATGCTTGACTCTCATCTCGACCCTTCAAAACCTTTCACCCGAACCCGACTCCTAGATATGGATACTTTTGAAGAAGAACTACGATCATCAAGTACCCAGGACATATATGCTAAACTCCTACAAAGAATTGCTGCATACAAGGCAAGTCAAACGGGTGGCTTTATTAAAGAAAACCTTCAAGATTCAATCACGGAAGTCAGGACCATCGAAGTCGACAGTTCCCATGTAACACCCCCAAATTTAACGGTTTGCGGAAGCATACATTGGGTGTTACTAATCAATATACAAAGCACAAGATTAATAGTAAACGACCTCTAAATGAGACGTTTGTAAAATAGTTACATTTCATAATTTGAATCGTTTGAAAACCCTAGGTTTTCGTATACAAAATGTAATTCCCTAGAGTCCACGCGTATAGCGGGAGATTCTATTACATCACCATAGTTACAAAAGATAATGCCAAAGAATCTCCGTTAAATGCAGTTTGTAAATCATGCGACTCTAGCTAGTAATCCTGGAGTGGTCCTACTCCGTAAGTGTACCTGAGATACAAAGCTAGAAAGTGTCAACCAAAAAGGTTGGTGAATCTCACAGGTTTAGTAATAAGTAAGTGTTATGAACCACAAGTATGTACCCGTATTGCTATCCAGCAAAGTAAGTAAATCAGTAAATCAGTACAGTGCCATGAGCTCATAAGTTGAAGCTTAACAGTGTAGTGTGAAATAAATCACGTACCCCCGTGAGTGCTATCCGCACACTCATATGTAACAAATACTAATATGTCTGTTTCTACGTGTAAATCAGTACGTGGTGGCGCTACCACCCCAGACAGGGATTGTCAGTCCCAAATGGATCCATTTACTAGTACTCGCGCTTAAGACCATAACTAACAACTTACGATAAGGAGGCTTTCAGTGGATAAAAGTAACTCATGCGTTTGTTTGTAATCAGTAATGTTTTCAGTTCAGTACATTGTGTTCATGCGTAAAACAGTTGCTAAGTATCTCACCCCAAAGTATAAAACAGTAAAAGTGGGGCTGTAAGACTCACCTGAGTCGAGCAGTGGTAAATAGCAAGTAGCAGTAAATCAAGTAGGTTCTCCGAACCCGTAACCTTCTAGTGCCTAAACACGTAAGGTTAAGTAAGTAGATGTCTCGCAAGACCATCTAGGCTAGTTGTTCATACAACCCGTTGTGTTTGAATGTTGATTTGTTCGCGTTCGTATCAAAGTATACGGCCCGTTGGTGATTTGTTATAATTAAAGTTTGTCATTTATAACGCAATTTAGAGTAATTGTAATAGGAAAGTATGTTTTATTATGTTTGTTGGGTCGTATCGCATAAGGATTTGAGGTTGTAAAAGTTCGGCACTTAGTGAAAATGTGAGTTTTCAAAGTTCTGGTTTGTGCGACGTAGCATGCGACGTAGGCATGCGACGTAAGGTGCGACGTAGGGTGCGACGTCGGGTGCGACGTCAGGTGCGACGTGGGCATGTACGTCGCATGATGCGACCTTCGCAAATCAATGCGACGTAGGAGGCAGCGTCGCTAATGCGACGTTGAGGTTTTTGTGCGACGTAGGCCGCGACGTCGCAGAGGCCCCTGGCCAGATGCGACGTAGCGGTCTGATGGCCGGAATTTGTGCCGAAAACGAGTTTTCCGGTCTCCGTTCGGTCCAAATCTTTTACCCAACCCTTATATGAACATATTAAGCCTATTTAAGCCGTAAACCAGTAAAAATGATCAAAAACGAGAGATGTCGGGATTTGTCGGAAACTTACAAAGTGTCGGATTGAAAATCCGAAAAGATAGGATGATAGATCGTGTGATGGTGAACGTTTTCTTCTAAAGATGGGGTATGATCCGGCGTCGTTTGATGGTAGTATTTTGCGATTTTGTGGGATTTGTGGTGATGAAACTTTGAAAGAAAAGAGAGGAGGGAGTAGTAAGAGAGAGAGTGAGTGGAGAGAAATGAGAAGGAAAAGAAGGGAAGTTGGGGGTTTAACCTCCAACTTTCAGTCTCCGCTCCCCGTGCGGTGTTCGTTTGCTCCGTCGTTTAAACGTTAAATATTTATTTCACGCGTTTAATTATATTTATGAAATCACAAATTTTGCTAAATAATTTACTTAAATTATTTCCTTAAATCTTTAATAGTTTAAATTATATTTAGTTACTTTTGTTATTAAATCGTATAAGTTTTAATTGTGTAATACGAGGCAGTTACTAATTGTTATAAAATAGCATTTCGGTCATAGTTGCGTTATTTTAGTTTAAAAACACTTGTTCACCAACGTCCGTATTAACCGAATAGAATTTCATTCTATTTAAGTTGCGTACGATTTAATCAAATCGCAAGGTTGCATATATATTTACCAACATATAATCCGATACATAAATTAGCCTAATACATAACTAATTACATGTATTAACAAAGAATTAGGCGCTAATACTAGCCCTAATTTGGCGGTTGTTACATTCTCCCCTTGTTAAAAGAATTTCGTCCCGAAATTAGTTCGATTGCACGGTCGGTGCGTTGTCAGGGAAGAGATGTGGGTATTTCAGTCGCATTTGGTCCTCCCGTTCCCAGGTGAATTCAGGACCACGTCTAGAATTCCACCTGACTTTTACGATGGGAATACGACTCTGTTTTAGTTGTTTGACCTCGCGGTCCATTATTTCCATAGGTTCCTCGACAAAATGAAGTTTATCATCGATCTGAATTTCGTCGAGCGGTATAATCAGTGTCTCGTCAGACAGACATTTCTTCAGATTAGAAATGTGGAATGTGTTGTGAACGCTGCTAAGTTCAGCAGGAAGTTGCAGGCGGTATGCCACTGGGCCAATCCTTTCAAGGATTTCGAATGGTCCGATGTATCTAGGATTTAGTTTGCCTCGTTTTCCGAATCGAATGACACCTTTCCACGGTGCCACCTTGAGAAGTACCTTGTCCCCTACTTGGAACTCAAGGTGTTTGCGTCTCACGTCAGCATAGCTTTTCTGACGATCACGCGCGGCTTTTAGTCGGTTTTGTATGCCGACAATCTTTTCAGTTGTTTCATGTATGATTTCTGGACCGGTGAGTTGGGTATCCCCCACCTCAGTCCAACAGATAGGTGACCGGCACTTACGACCGTACAGTGCTTCGAAGGGTGCAGCCTTTATGCTGGTGTGGTAACTGTTGTTGTACGAGAACTCGCACAACGGCAAGTGATTTTCCCAGTTTTTACCGAAGTCAACTACGCAGGCTCGTAGCATGTCTTCTAGTGTTTGAATGGTTCGTTCGCTCTGGCCATCGGTTTGAGGATGGTAAGCCGTACTCATATCCAGTCGAGTACCGAGAGATTTTTGCAGTGATTGCCAGAAGCGAGAAGTAAATCGAGCATCTCGGTCGGAGATGATTGAGATGGGTACGCCGTGTCTTGACACAATTTCTTTCAGGTAGATCCGTGTCAAACGTTCCATCTTGTCGGTTTCTTTGATGGCTAGGAAATGAGCAGATTTAGTGAGTCGGTCGACGATCACCCAAATGGTATCGCAACCGTTAGAAGTTTTCGGGAGTTTAGTAATGAAATCCATGGTGATCTGCTCCCATTTCCATTGTGGTATTTCGGGTTGTTGTAGCAAACCGGAAGGTTTCTGGTGTTCAGCTTTAACTTTGGAACAAGTAAGACACTTGCCAACATAGGTTGCAATGTCAGATTTCATGTTGGGCCACCAGTACATTACCTTGATGTCGTGGTACATTTTGTCGGCACCGGGGTGTATAGAGTATTTAGACTTGTGAGCTTCATCCATCACTAAGTCTCGCAGGTTCCCAAAACTTGGTAACCAGATTCGATTTGAGAAGTATTTGGCCCCGTTAGGTTTGGTTTCAAATTGTTTGTCCATGCCCCGCAAGGCCTCGTTTATCAAGTTCTCTGGTTTGAGTGCTTTGAGTTGAGCGGTGAGAGCTTGATTGATGAGATCGTTGTGAATGGTCATACCGAGAGCTCGAACTCGAAGTGGTTTCACTCGTTCCTTTCGGCTTAAGGCATCGGCGACAACATTCGCCTTACCTGGATGATAGCGAATTTCGCAATCGTAATCAGTAAGCAACTCGACCCATCGGCGTTGCCTCATGTTGAGATCCTTTTGATCGAAGATATGTTGGAGACTTTTATGGTCAGTAAAGATTGTACACTTGGTACCGTAAAGATAGTGTCTCCAGATTTTCAGAGCGAAAACAACAGCCCCCAACTCTAGGTCATGAGTTGTGTAATTCTTTTCGTGGACCTTGAGTTGTCGAGAGGCGTAAGCGATGACCTTGTCTCGTTGCATCAACACGCAACCAAGACCTTGGTGCGAAGCATCACAGTATACCACGAAGTCATCGTTGCCTTCGGGTAAGGATAAGATAGGTGCACTGCAGAGTTTCTGTTTTAGTAGCTGAAAAGCTGACTCCTGTTTGTCAGTCCAATCGAACTTCTTTTCTTTTTGAGTCAGTGCAGTGAGAGGTAGGGCTATTTTCGAAAAATTCTCAATGAACCGCCTGTAGTATCCGGCGAGTCCTAAGAATTGGCGTACCTCGGTTGGTGTTGTAGGTGCTTGCCAACACTTGATAGCCTCGATTTTCGAAGGATCGACATGAATTCCTTGATTATCAATGACGTGTCCAAGGAATTGAACGGTTTGCATCCAGAACTCACACTTAGAGAATTTGGCGTATAACTCTTCGTGTTTGAGCAGCTCTAGGATAGTTTTCAGGTGTTGCGCGTGTTCTTGTTCAGTGCGCGAGTAAATCAAGATGTCATCGATAAAGACGATAACAAACTTGTCAAGGTAAGGTTTGCACACCCGATTCATAAGGTCCATGAATACAGCTGGTGCGTTTGTTAAGCCGAAGGGCATCACTTGGAATTCATAATGCCCGTAGCGAGTTCGGAAAGCAGTTTTTGGAATGTCATCGTCACGAACTCGGAGTTGATGATAACCTGACCGTAGATCGATCTTTGAATAAAAACTCGATCCCTGAAGTTGGTCAAACAGGTCATCAATGCGAGGAAGTGGGTAACGGTTCTTGACAGTTAATTTGTTGAGTTCACGGTAGTCGATGCACATGCGGAAAGAACCGTCTTTCTTTTTCACAAACAGGACCGGAGCTCCCCAAGGTGAGGAACTTGGTCGAATAAATCCCTTGTCCAGGAGTTCCTGTAACTGAGTAGACAACTCCTAAAGTTCGGATGGGGCTAATCGGTAAGGGGCTCGTGCCACGGGTGCAGCACCGGGCACAAGGTCAATAGAAAATTCGACTTGTCTAGGTGGCGGAAGGCCAGGCAAGTCTTCAGGAAAGACCTCTGGGAAGTCTCGAACGATAGGCACATCCTCAAGTCGCTTTTCCACCGACTTTTTCTCCATAACGTGTGCGAGGATTGCCTGGTACCCTTTTCTCAAGTGTTTTCGGGTTTTCATGCAAGAAATGATGTTTATTCTCGTCCCACCGGTCTCCCCTTGTATGCTCAAAGTTCCACCGGTGACGAGAGGAATGCGTACAATTTTCTCGAAACAAACGATTTCGGCTCGGTGTTTGGACAACCAATCCATACCGATGATGATGTCAAAGCTGCCGATTTCGACAGGTATCAAGTCAATGGAAAAGAGCTCGTTAGCTAAGTTCAGAGTGCAATTAGGTACCACACTGTCGGCCTCAATAAGTTTTCCGTTTGCCAATTCTATTGTGTACTTAGAATCTAAGGAAATAGGTGTAGTGTCAAGTAGTGGATAAAATTCGTCGGAAATAAAGCTCTTATCAGCACCAGTATCAAATAATACAGATGCAGTCAAGTTGTTGAGAAAAAACGTACCCGTGACCACATTCGGGTCTTGACGGGCTTCCCCAGATTTCAGTACAAAAGCTCTTCCTCGAGCATTGTTGTTGTTCCTGTTGTTGTTGTTGTTCAGCTTCGGGCAGTCTTTCTTGAAATGCCCCGTACCGTTGCACCCATAACAAGTCTTTGGTGCCGAGGTGTTGATGTCAGTGGTGTTTGATCTACAGTCCCTAGCCAAGTGTCCAAATCTTTTACACTTGCTGCAGGGACACGAACCATGGTGGTGTCGTTGACACTTTGAGCAATAGGGCTTGGTTCCCTTGTATGCCCCCTTGTCATCAGAACTGGAGATGTAGGCTTTAATGGTTTCAGGTTTCTTGTTTTGGTGGTTGTTGTGATTGTCGGACCATTTTCTTTTGTTGCTGTTGGAGGATGGAGTGGGTGGTTCTGGGTCCTCGTTCATAGCTAGAAGTTCATGGGCCAACCGAATGGCACCATGAAGAGTGGTTTGTTTTGATGAGGCGACATTTCCCCGGACGGGTTCCGGAAGGCCGCGGATATACTTCTTGATCTTTTCGGGTTCAGTACCCGCCATGGTTGGGCGAAGGACGGTGAGTTGTTGGAATCGGGTGGTGTATCCAACGATATCAGTTCCTTGCACTTTCAAGTTCCAGAACTCTTCATCCAGCTTGTATAGTTGTTCGGCCGGGCAATACTCATCAGTGAGCATTTTCTTTAGATCCTCCCAAGGGAGTAGATAAGCTGTATCAATACCCACAGACTGGGTATAGGAATTCCACCACGAGAGGGCACCATCTTCGAGGGTGCAGGTGGAGAACTTGACTTTGTCGTCCTCCGCACATTTGCTGATGCGGAAAACGGATTCCATCTTTTCGAACCATCTGATAAGTCCGATGGCTCCTTCGGTCCCCTTGAAGCTCAAGGGTTTGCAGTTTTGGAAATCCTTGTATGAACAAGGTTTAGCAGCAGAGGTTTCAGCGGCATCGCTGTTTCTTGTGGAACCTGGTGGAGTATTCCGAGCTAAGGCCTCAGTAACAGCCTGGGTTATGAGTGACGTGATCTGAGCATCAGTGTATGGTCTTGACTTTGGCGGCATGACTCTTCAATAAAAGAAATGAAGATACATGAGATTTTGTAAGAAATTGTATTTATTTCAGATGTACATGTATATAGGTGGTAATACATAACATCATAATGAAAAGAATTATGGCAATTAACATGAGTCGAAACAGCAAGGAATTTTTAATAGGTAATACGAGTTCAAAGGTTACATCCTACAGATGCGTTACAAAAGATGTCGGGAATTGTTACATCCGACTGGAACATAGAGTAGTGCTTAGATAGTTACTAGATTACAGGATAGTTTACAAAACAAAGACTAAGCTAGTCTTAACGTAGGTTAATCCGCTCCATCATTTCGACGAGCCGATCCACAGTATTTGCAAGTCTACTGGCTTGTCGAGCATTGTCTTCAGCTAATGCTAGTCGCTGTACCAATCCGCGGGTATATTCTTCCGTTTCCCGTGAGCGTTGTTCACACTCTTCAAGTCTGTGTTTCAAAAGAGTGGTTTCCACGCTTATCTCCACCACTCTGTTGAGAAGAATGTCTACATTTGTAATGGTGGTTTCGTGATTCTCAGAGACTTGTTCGATGCGCTCAAGTGCTGTAAGTCTCCAGTTTTCGTTTGTTTCCTGCAACACGACATCCATGGTGCGAAGTCGTTGCTCGTGTTGGTTCACCCTAGCAGCTAAGGCCGGCAAGGTGAAGTGAGTGGAGTACGGGCCAGCTCGAGGCAACCTGTTGTTCCTCCTTGCTACCCTTGGGTTCTGCGACCCGGATTGAGAACGAGATAAATCGGATGGGATGTTTGCCATTTCTGAGACAAAGCGTTAGTAAGATTGAGGCCTATATTCATATAGTCCCTATATAATATAGCCTATTGAGTGTCTAGCATAAACATGTTTAAGTCTCGGTTCTCTCGAAGTCAGAGTCTTCTATTGTACCCTGTTCAGCCATAACCCCTTTCAGATCTTACACCATCTTTGCTTAATTGTACATAGTTGATCAGGCTATGTTAAATTAAACTCGTATGATGTAATCACTGAACCGGTTATACCTAATAAGGGATACTGCCTAATGGTCATAGTCTAGGCTCACTAAATGCAACCTAGTTCACTACAACCTTAGGCTCTGATACCAATCTGTAACACCCCCAAATTTAACGGTTTGCGGAAGCATACATTGGGTGTTACTAATCAATATACAAAGCACAAGATTAATAGTAAACGACCTCTAAATGAGACGTTTGTAAAATAGTTACATTTCATAATTTGAATCGTTTGAAAACCCTAGGTTTTCGTATACAAAATGTAATTCCCTAGAGTCCACGCGTATAGCGGGAGATTCTATTACATCACCATAGTTACAAAAGATAATGCCAAAGAATCTCCGTTAAATGCAGTTTGTAAATCATGCGACTCTAGCTAGTAATCCTGGAGTGGTCCTACTCCGTAAGTGTACCTGAGATACAAAGCTAGAAAGTGTCAACCAAAAAGGTTGGTGAATCTCACAGGTTTAGTAATAAGTAAGTGTTATGAACCACAAGTATGTACCCGTATTGCTATCCAGCAAAGTAAGTAAATCAGTAAATCAGTACAGTGCCATGAGCTCATAAGTTGAAGCTTAACAGTGTAGTGTGAAATAAATCACGTACCCCCGTGAGTGCTATCCGCACACTCATATGTAACAAATACTAATATGTCTGTTTCTACGTGTAAATCAGTACGTGGTGGCGCTACCACCCCAGACAGGGATTGTCAGTCCCAAATGGATCCATTTACTAGTACTCGCGCTTAAGACCATAACTAACAACTTACGATAAGGAGGCTTTCAGTGGATAAAAGTAACTCATGCGTTTGTTTGTAATCAGTAATGTTTTCAGTTCAGTACATTGTGTTCATGCGTAAAACAGTTGCTAAGTATCTCACCCCAAAGTATAAAACAGTAAAAGTGGGGCTGTAAGACTCACCTGAGTCGAGCAGTGGTAAATAGCAAGTAGCAGTAAATCAAGTAGGTTCTCCGAACCCGTAACCTTCTAGTGCCTAAACACGTAAGGTTAAGTAAGTAGATGTCTCGCAAGACCATCTAGGCTAGTTGTTCATACAACCCGTTGTGTTTGAATGTTGATTTGTTCGCGTTCGTATCAAAGTATACGGCCCGTTGGTGATTTGTTATAATTAAAGTTTGTCATTTATAACGCAATTTAGAGTAATTGTAATAGGAAAGTATGTTTTATTATGTTTGTTGGGTCGTATCGCATAAGGATTTGAGGTTGTAAAAGTTCGGCACTTAGTGAAAATGTGAGTTTTCAAAGTTCTGGTTTGTGCGACGTAGCATGCGACGTAGGCATGCGACGTAAGGTGCGACGTAGGGTGCGACGTCGGGTGCGACGTCAGGTGCGACGTGGGCATGTACGTCGCATGATGCGACCTTCGCAAATCAATGCGACGTAGGAGGCAGCGTCGCTAATGCGACGTTGAGGTTTTTGTGCGACGTAGGCCGCGACGTCGCAGAGGCCCCTGGCCAGATGCGACGTAGCGGTCTGATGGCCGGAATTTGTGCCGAAAACGAGTTTTCCGGTCTCCGTTCGGTCCAAATCTTTTACCCAACCCTTATATGAACATATTAAGCCTATTTAAGCCGTAAACCAGTAAAAATGATCAAAAACGAGAGATGTCGGGATTTGTCGGAAACTTACAAAGTGTCGGATTGAAAATCCGAAAAGATAGGATGATAGATCGTGTGATGGTGAACGTTTTCTTCTAAAGATGGGGTATGATCCGGCGTCGTTTGATGGTAGTATTTTGCGGTTTTGTGGGATTTGTGGTGATGAAACTTTGAAAGAAAAGAGAGGAGGGAGTAGTAAGAGAGAGAGTGAGTGGAGAGAAATGAGAAGGAAAAGAAGGGAAGTTGGGGGTTTAACCTCCAACTTTCAGTCTCCGCTCCCCGTGCGGTGTTCGTTTGCTCCGTCGTTTAAACGTTAAATATTTATTTCACGCGTTTAATTATATTTATGAAATCACAAATTTTGCTAAATAATTTACTTAAATTATTTCCTTAAATCTTTAATAGTTTAAATTATATTTAGTTACTTTTGTTATTAAATCGTATAAGTTTTAATTGTGTAATACGAGGCAGTTACTAATTGTTATAAAATAGCATTTCGGTCATAGTTGCGTTATTTTAGTTTAAAAACACTTGTTCACCAACGTCCGTATTAACCGAATAGAATTTCATTCTATTTAAGTTGCGTACGATTTAATCAAATCGCAAGGTTGCATATATATTTACCAACATATAATCCGATACATAAATTAGCCTAATACATAACTAATTACATGTATTAACAAAGAATTAGGCGCTAATACTAGCCCTAATTTGGCGGTTGTTACATCCCAACCTTTCAATAACGCACCCTCAGATGAAGAATTCCACCAATTTCCAGATTCGCGTGACGTAGACTCTGAAAACGAAAGTGAGTATGACGACGATTATATCGACGTCATTGTTGATCAACGCTCTATTCCACAAACTCCCCCTGCTCCAGTAAATTCTCCAACCTCCTCAACTGAGATAATACGAGTCCCCCTCATAGATACCCACCAAGAGTTGATTGACTTGATTGATGAATACAACGATGTCCGCATCATCGTAGAGGCTATCAGAGAATCAACAAATGACTACACCACCGGCCAGAGACACCTGATAAGAGAGATTGAACGAGAATACGATTCATACATCGCCAGCTTTGGAGTGCAGGAATCTCGCACTCTACGCAGGCATATCCAAGAGTTATCAGATTCCCTTCAAGATCAAATTACAAGAGAAGCTCAACAGCCAGAAAGACCCCACTACCCGATGGGAGAAGTCGAATTCTGCAGCAACCAGAGGCAAATATACCAAAAAGTATATTGTACCCTAGCCGGATCAGCTTTGCCATACTCATCGAGTCAGAAGGCTACACTAGCATCAATGAGAACTCATCTGGAAAGAGCTACTGGAAACCCGCAGAATTATGCTGATATCATAATGGTAGGAGATCTTAGAACCCTTCTAGATCTCATCGAGACTGGAGAACACCTCACAGCCTCAGAAAACTACAGGATAGTCATTCATTCTACCATCGGTCATCATGTTGAGCTGATAATTGATGAACTAAACCACTCAGTATACGAAGAAGAAACCCGTGAAGTACCAAGATTCATTCCACACTTGTCACAAATCAACCTGGCGACTTACGTGACAACTTGACTACGCGGAATGTACACTGAAGAAGATATAGAAATTAATGTTTACCACAATGGATATCGCGAGATATTCAGCAAACTAATCTACATCTTCACAGACTCGGACTTTCCCTTCAACCACGAGCAACATAAACTCATCAGGCAAGTATGCCAAGCAACCAGATCCTTTGGAGGAGACCCTTTGGCTAGTGACTTTGAAGAAGTAAAAACACAGTTCATGGCCCTAATTGCTTCAACAGGTCGAAACCACCCCCAGCGTTCGAACTCACACCTGCACCAGAATTGACCCTAACGGACCAGTCACACGGTCAGTTAGATACATCAGCTACGGGATGATAATTCTTGACCGATTGGCCACTGATCACTTCAAAAGCTTCAGGATGGAATCCACCAACCCACCAACCCTAATTGCCAACATGATAGAGCAATTCCTCCGATACTTTCCTCCACAATACGTCCTACCTAGGAGACACGGTAACCACTCCAGCACCCAGGACGCATCCAGCACCATCATCTGAAGAAAGGACTGAGTCGAGCTCTCGACTTTAAAAGAGCGCCTCACGGGAGGCAACCCGTGTTTTACATTTCTGCAAAATTTTACTTTCCAAGAAGTGATAATATCTCCGACTATCTTTCACACTCGAACGTACAAAGAATACCTCCTTATTCAAGGAAGTATAAGCATCTTATATCCGACGTGTTCACACCTACGAGACCAATCATAAGAAGACTTGATCAAGAGTGCACCCAGCAAGACGAAGTCCGGCAGATGCAACTACCGGGGAGTACTTCTAAACCAGCCTCTTTAATTCGTTATAAATATACCATATCCAATATGCTTATCACTAAGTGTGGGATTCAGACCCAACACACACTGCTAAAAGAATACGTCTTAGATGTTTCAAATCCTAAGTGTGGGATTTTACCCCAATCAGAGCTTAGAATAACATCAAGGATGATGTTCCTTTAAGTGTGGGATAGACGTAGTCATACTACTGTAAAATGGATAATGGTATATACTTGATTCTAAGCTCGCTGCTCTTCAGACCATCCTTCTCCAAAAAGTAAACAAAATTTTCAAAATTGAGTTAAAAATATATTGAAAATGAAATTTTTAGACAAAGAATGATTTACTTTGGGGAAGAAGGATAAATAAAATATGAATTCTGTTGAAAAATTAGTTAAGCAATCCCATAAAGAGCATCGCATGACTAGGCACACAACAACCCAACTTTCGATTTGTGAGGTATCTTGAGCCATATAAAGCATTCATTTTTAATGCTTCACTTCTTCGATTCTTGAGTGTGCCGATGTATACGTTTAGAATCAGAACTTGCTCTTGATATGCATTTCGAATCCGAACTGGTGAGTCAAAAAGGAGATCGAATCACATCATTCTTAAACCCATCCATACACCCAAAAATGAAAATACGCTATCCCTACCCTCTCAAAAGCATCCCTCAAACTCCATAGAAAGTTCCAAAGATGAATGAAGAGAAGCTACAAGGATATGACGTCAAAAAAAAATCAAAAGAAAAGAATTCGAAGAAAAGAAAGTCAAATGGAGAAAAAGACTCCTTCCAAAAAAAATCATGAGAAGAGGGCATCAATCCTCCCCAAAATTCCAGCTTTCCTCTTCACAAAAACAAATATATAAACCTATGAAAAACCAACACAACCCCCTCTCATATCACCAACACCCCACTCCAAAATCCCTACAGCACTTCTCCTAGAATGATTGTGGCTAGATCGACTTCGCGCTCACTTAAAAGGTAACGATTTGATTCTCGATCAAGCCTATGACGATAAACGATACATGACTGGCGTTCTGAGTGATTGATATATTAGAATAGGTAACCCTAAACACTTTGAGTGAATGGAGTGACTACCTTGAGAGGATCGCCTAATCATGTATCCAAGATCAAAGATCAAAAGCATGCTCCTAAAGATTACAACCTTACTTTCTCAAAAGCACGAATATTTTATTTTTCCAAAACCCCCTCAGTAAAAAGTTCCACTCTAAAATATTTCACTATCTACTTATTTTTAACCATGCTTGAAATTCGAGTTTGCTTGAGGACAAGCAAAGTTCTAAGTGTGGGATACTTGATATCGCGTAAAAAGTCATGTTTTTACTACCGATATCTCTCTCATTCTGGAACAATACTTAGCATTCGGACTCAAATAATGCACAAATCAGTGAAACTTTGCCAAGACGGTCAAAATGAAGTTGCACGAGAAAAATCAAGCAAAACGGACTAGAAACGATGATTCCACACACCGTTGAAGATTCAAAGACATCCGAGACAAGATTTGAAGTAAAGTGCCCACCACCATGATCTATCTTATCCAATATGTTCTTTTTCAAATTAAGAATCCAACAGAAGAAGAATCAGCAAAAACGAATGAAGAATGAAGATTCTAAGCATGCCGGAAGATTCAAATGATTCGTACGAGACATCCAAAGATCAGAGACATATTTTTGGGATTTCTTTTCATCAAAGTCTTCGTTTTTGAAAAATGAATCCAACGCAAAAAGAATCAACGCAAACAGATGCATAACGAAGAAAACACGTGCGAATCAACAAACGAAGCAAAAGACGGCGAACCGGGGCGGCAGCACGCCGGCCGCCGCCGGCCACCACCACACCACCGCGGGCTGCCTTTCCCCCATCCCCCGGCCTCTTTTTCGTCCTTGCTCGTACTTGCCTAGTACACGTGCTAGACCTTTACGCGCTTTATGGTACATGTGCTAGCAACTTTTCCACCTTTTGCTAACGTGTGCCCCAAGTTGCTAACATGAGCCGAATTTCACCTATAAATAGAGCCTTCTTGGTTCATTTGGAAGACACACCTTGGAAATACACCTTCCATATCTTTCTCATTTCTCTAGCTTCTAGCTTTACTTTCTTATTTTATTTTCTTACTTTAAATTAGTATTAGGCTAGTTTAGGAAGCTTGTTAGAATATAACGAAAGCAGGGAACGTGCTTGTAATCTTTGGTGTAAGCTTGGAGCTACTCTTATTAATTCAAGTCTATTCCATCTCGCATATTAATCTCGGTTATTTCTATCCTTATCTATCTTAATTAAATATGTATGCTTTAATTATGCTAGAGATAGTTTGTGTCATGCTTAGCGAGTAGATTACTATTGTATTTGTTGTGATGTAGTTAGCATAAATAATTATGGGATGACCTTAAATATGTCGTGAAATAATATGACGGCCCCTATTCAACTGTTTACTTGATATAGTACTAGAAACGCTTTTGAGCGGAGTACAAATGTATGGAAGTCAGTAAACGACCGAAGGTAGTTGTATTATGGATCGACATTATAAAAATGAAAACTTTATGAACGGACTTATCTTTTCCTTATAATTTTAAACATAAAACTTATATTCGCCTTTCGATTAACAAACGTGATTGTAACCTTGTAAAGAGGAGTCGCGAACCTTAATACTTGTTCAATAATTATCTGCTTCAAAACTATGGTTTAATTGTAACGTCATGCAATCATCATAAAATGCAATGTGATTACGTGGAATCACCATGAGTATAGTACACTTCCAATCACAATGTACTTATCATGAAAACATCGCGAAGCAATTAAACTCACAATGGAAACATCGGTTAACGATTAAATACATTGTGAATTACCATAGCACTTTCTGACATGGTCTGGATTTAATTTTATGCTAAAAGCCGTCAGTATTTTAATTAGCTTAATTAGTTTAGATTAGATTAGAGTAGGTAGGCTATAAGCTAAATAACCATTCACGAAAACCTAGGGATTTGTTAATTGTATTGAGAAAGGAAAGTTTAAAATCCAATTTAAAATGATATTTTCCCTCAACCTATGAAACCTAATGTAAGGTACGCAAGAAACCTAAACGCTTTCCCTCGCTTATCATGCTTGAGTTTCATTAATAGGAATTAATCAATTAAGTCCGAACATATTTTCTAAGTTAGTTGTTTGCTGGATTTGTAATCCTTATGGTATTAAGAACGGTTAGACTTGTTGTGGACTTGCTACTCTGTTCCTTCGCCCATGAGCGAATGCGTTCAATATTAAGGGCCACTGACTCCCTCACAGGAGAGTGTAGAGAGTTGAGCATTGTCCGTCTGATCAGAATCACGACACCTTAGTTCCTCGTGACATATTAGTTGATAACTGACTAATAAGGAATCTATTGGTTATACCATAAACTAACAAATCTAGTAAGCATTCCAAATTTAGTTAAATGTTTCCCCCTCAAAGTCATCATCCCATATTACGAGCTAATGAAATCACAACAAATACTACTTTCCATTATCTGATTTATTATTATATTTTATTCGGTTTATTTAATTTACTTAGTTAACTGAACCAAAACCCCCAACGCACTCTTTTAAAACCTGTTACTAGAAAAGAAAGATTGATTGGATCACCTCCGTTTCAATTCAGTTTCTCTTTAAGAATGACTCTAGGTCATACTTACCATCTACTAGCCTTAGGTTCAGTATTAGTAAGTCATACTTAAACCCCAGCAAATATAAATTTAAAACACCCACCGATCGGCGTTGTGATCGCTCGTGACGCCCGCATCAACCCTCAAAGACCAATAGTCTCAACATGAAGATCTGGAGCAAAAGCTGCCAAATCGGGTATGTTGTGATGCAGAATCTCGAGTAGATCATGAATTGTGATCTCACAGTCCCCATGATCTATCTAACAAACTCCCCAAAAATGTAATCACAAAAACTGTATGGTTTATTATAAACCAGTGATAGTACAGCTGATAGTAGAGAAGGGCTCAACTCGTCATAACCACCCTTCTTGGGACCAAAAATCGTGACAATGACATGCCATAGAAATCTCCATTGTTGAAACACAAGCGCTTTGAGGAACTGACGTCCTCTCATGGGTCCTACATATCCCATACGGTCCAAAGCTCCCTCAATAAAATCAGAAGGAAATACTATTGGGCCAGCTTCCTGCTCTACAGTGCCCAAATGTAGAATCTCACGTAGATCTGTGGCGGAAAAGACAACATGCCTATTGTTGACCCTCGTACGAATCACCGGAGGGTTGACAACCGTATCATACTCTATATGTTCCCAAAACTGGGATAATAGCGCCTGTGAAAGAGGTGGTGACTCGGTGATGGCATATTGGATACGTGATCGTTCCAAAAATGTGAGTACCTGTGCCACCCGTGATGCACCACGTGCAGTGCCATCTAAATCAACTAACACGTTGTGAGTCGGTGCAAGCTGTCTAGCCATATCTGTAATTAAATAAAGTCACACAAATAGTAAACAGTTAGTATAACTTATCAAACAGTCATCAATTTTAAACTATTATGTTTTGTAAATCATAAAGATCACCAAACATCTTAGTTTCAAATTTATGTAACTTATATAATCTACAAATCTTAATTGACCTATTAAGTAAACATAATTAACAATTATAGTCATTAATTATATATATAACGTCGATAAGTCTGACATGATTTAATTTGTTATAAAAGTCTATTATATATATATATATATATATATATATATATATATATATATATATATATATATATATATATATATATATATATAAAACTTATTACCAAATGTCTTAAGTCATATATATATAAAACTTATGTTTTTACATGTAAACATGAAAGTTCTCGTCTCTAAACTTATAGTATATTAACTTATAACTGACAAATTACTTATTAATCAAAAGTCCTTAAGTTGAAAAACATTTTATACTTATAACTTAAAAAGTCGTAATTATAAAAATGTCTAAGTCCTTGACTCGCAAAAGATCTCAAGTCGCAGAACTAGTCAACTCGCAACTCACTTCGCAAAGGAAGTCAACTCTCTAACCAAGTCATTTCGCAGGTCAACTTGCAAGTCAATCCGCAATCAAACTCGGCACAAGTCAACAAGGTTCAACTCACAAGGTCAAACGAGTCAAAGGTGTGGATTTCAACTCGTAATCCAGATCTGCGAATTGAGTTTTAAACTCAACTCGCAGTATGAACTACGTTGCAGGTCGAAATTCAAAATCAATTCATTAACTCGATTAAATGCAATCTATCGATGTATTCATGTTATTTATCACTCGATTAACATAAACCCTAAGGATTCTTGTTATTTGAATCAATATATCATCATTATTTGATCGTTTTTGTAAACCGAAACCCTCAAATGTAAAATAATCGATTTCGCGATAAATACACGGTGAAATCCGTTGATTTATACCTCAAAATGTTCACAATCCAAAGATGTATAAAGTTCACGGAGTCAAAAATCTTTCCTTGTCCTATAAATGTCAAAAATAAAACGGAAACCGAAGTCGGTTCGTATCGCAGAAGTCGTCTCGCAAGAGAAATGGATTCGGCTCGTAGGAATGTGAGTTTGACTTGTCAACCCGCAGCCTTTTATATCGTTGACTCGATTCGCAATTTTGACTGGTCAACTCGCAAGTTTGACCAAAAATGCGAATTTAGCACTTAGTAAAAATTAAAAATCATCTATTTCATAAAAGTCTAAAATAAAAGTATTTTTCACTTGTGTTTGTTACGATTGTTCAACACAGATGAAAATATCACAGTATAATTTACTTTCAAAGGGTAACACTTAGAAAAATAAAAATAATAATAAAAATAAAACAAAGTAAAAATAAACAAACAGTGGTATCTTGTACCATTTTATTAATCACTTAAACAAAGGAAAAAAAATACATATATCAACTGAATAAGAATTTATCTGCTTAGGGATCATATTAGATAGAACTAGCTATTGATTAGGTATCTTTAAAAGTCTAAGCCGATTTTTAGTATTCATACCTCATGAAATCCAAATAAATTACAATAAAATTACAACTAATTTTATCATTTATCTACTTATATTTATAAAATTATATCTTAGATACCTTTATCCACATAGTATAATTTAGAAAACATATTATCCACAATAGTGAATAGATTTTTTTATTATAAACAGTTCAAGATAATTACCGATATTATGTACCACATAAACAAATTATACTTGAATTTTTAGGCAAACGTATTATTGTTAGTATGAATATTATCTAGTGTTTTCTATTATACGACATACTGAAGAATTCAAGTAAAACATATAACACTGTTTTTAGAGACAAGGTAGAGGTTAAACAAACATACACTTGAATTTGAATTTAAACAAATATCAAACATACATTGAAGATACTAGTGGCCCAGGTCTGTACTTAGTAATAAACAAAATATATTTGAGAATATTAGCCTAACTAATGGCTTCAGATCTGTACTTAGTACAACAAAGTCACCAGTAGTTAAGCTAATACCCATATTACTACTATTTGTCCTTTTTATAACTTTATGAATATAGTGTATATTAATACTATCATTCAACAATTAAGACTTATGTCATACACCATATAATAGTCACACCAGATGATAAACAAGTATATTAAGACTTCTTAAATGCTTAGAAATTTTTATATAATTTGCCTACCAGTACATCATGTGATGAAGCTGCCTCGATTTAGATAAAAATAGCAAATTATAACCTATGGAAAAAGGTGTATAATAAAATAAATATAAATGAATACCTGATAAAACAGTTGTAGTCTAAATGTAGCTTTAAATGAACCTACTAACACATCAAACTTAGGACCTAAGCTTATTATTATTAAGCTTATTCTCCTAATGTACTATCATTTCCCCATTTTAGCAGACAAAAACTTAAACATTTTTGAGCTTATATTTTTGTATTTTTAATAAAGGCGATTCCCCTTAGGTAACAAGCAAATGAATGCCATACGTCCTCACGTTTTTTTTTAATACATAAATGAAAATCTACTAACTATTACATAATACCCTTGGAAGACTAATCACTCTGGATTTCTCATTCCATTCAGTTGAACCAACGTCTCAAATCGAGCCCTGTTGAACGCCTTGGTGTAAAGGTCTGCTAAGTTATCCGTAGAGGGAACCTTAACTAACCGAATAAGCTGTTTCTCAGCACAGTCTCTAATGAAATGATGTCTAATATCAATGTGCTTCGTCTTGCTGTGCTTCACCGGATTATTAGTTATCGACATTGTTGATTCATTGTCAATCATCATAGGAGTGTTGGTTATGTTTCACCTGTAATCTCTCAGTTGCTGTTGTATCCATAAGACTTGAGAACAACAGCTGCCAGCTGCAACATACTCAGCTTCACACGTGGAAATGGCTACCGAGTTTTGCTTCTTGCACTGCCAAGACACGAGTCGACCTCCTAAGAATTGACATCCTCCGTTTGTAGACTTCCTGTTCTGGTTGCATCCTCCATAATCAGAATCCGTGTAAGCAACAAAATATAAGTCTCCATCAGTCAGATACCAAAGTCCCAGCTTCGGCTTCCCTTTGAGGTAACGAAAGATTCGTTTAACAGCTTGCATATGAGACTCTTTAGGAGTAGCCTGATATCTTGCACAGACACATACATCGAACATTATATTAGGTCTTGATGCAGTAAGATACATTAGTGATCCGATCATGGCCCTATAGAGAGTAGGGTCCACATCTTTTTCACTCGATGTATCCGGACCAAGTCCATGATTTTCTGGAATAGGAGTATGATAGATTATGGTTTCATCCATCTTGAATCGCTCTAATAGTTCAGAAGTGTATTTTGTTTGATGAATAAAGAATCCATCCTTCTTTTAATCAACTTGTAATCCTAAGAAGAAATTCAACTCCCCCATCGCAGACATATATCTCGAACTTGCTCGTCATGACTTGTTCAAAATCACAACATATCCTTTCGTCAGATGACCCAAAGATGATATCATCAACATACACTTGAACAAGTAGAAAGTCTTTCTTCTTCCATTTAACAAACAGTGTACTATCAATCTTTCCTCTTGTAAAACCATTCTCAAGAAGATGTGTTGATAGTGTTTCATACCATGCCCTAGGTGCCTGATGTAATCCATAGAGAGCCTTATCTAAACGATATACTCTATCAGGATAGCTTGGATCAGTAAACCCTAGAGGTTGAGCAACATACACCAATTCCTTGACTTTGCCATACAAGAAGGCACTCTTAACATCCAACTAATAAACCTTCATTTCTTTGAATGATGCAAATGCTAAGAATATCCGAATAGCCTCAAGCCTATCTACTGGTGCAAACACTTCGTTGTAGTCAATACCTTGTGGTTGATTAAAACCTTGAACAACCAGACGAGCTTTATTGCAAGTCACAATTCCCCGATCGTCTCTCTTGCACTTAAACACCCATCTAGTTCCAATTGGATATTCTTCCTTTGGAAGGTCAACCAACTCTTAAACTTGTAATTTGGAGAACTGAGTTAACTCCTCTTGCATTGCTTCCACCCACGAACTATCTTTCAGAGCCATTTGAACATTCTTAGGCTCTACTTGTGAGATAAAGCATGAATAAAGACATTGATTTGTGATCCCAGTCTCTTTCATTGCAACATACAAGCTGGAGTACTCAGAGGTACTAGCCTTAGCTTGACTTCTAGTCAACATAGGAATTTCTGGATCACCGATTATATTTTCTACTAGATGATTCTTTTTAGTTCGTGTCACAGTTATTTGATCAATCGGTATATTGGTATCCAGATTGGTTGGAATCTCCTCATTAGTACTATATTCCTATTGATAATATTATCCAATACTGGTGCTCTCTCTTTCGAAGGATTCAGATTATCAGAAATTATTAAGATAGATTCTCTAATCTTCTTTGTAGGAGTATACTCATAATCCAATGTCCTATGTGTAGCATTTGGCGTTTCATCTCCCCCCTTGAGATTTGTTCACGGGAGATTCTTGTGAAGCACTGGTCGATGCTCCATTAGGATCCACAGTAGACTTGTCTTTTGAATTTGGATCATTCGATGTTGGAGTATGGCCAGTATCCTCACCTCCATACAATAAATGATCTGGAACTTCAGAATTGACTGTATAGTCACTTATCGGGACTTTAAATGACTTAAAGAGATCCGAATAGTCAAATTGCCAATCTATTCCCTTGTGTGTGTCAGGTGTGTAGCTCGTAACCTCAATATTATAAACTATTTCCATACATCCCGTGACCTTATTGAAGACACGTTTATTTGGTAAATTAGGCACATAACCTAGGAAGTATCATTCGTCAGTCTTCTCACCAAATTTTGGTTGATTACTAGTCTTCAGAAGAGTGCATGAAACTCCAAAGGTTTCAAATCCCTTCAAGTTAGGTTTCTTGTTTTTCAAAAGTTTATAACAAGTCTTGTTATGCTTTTAAACAGTCAGATTCCTATTTAGAATATGACATGCTGTATTCACTGCTTCTGCCCAAAAGACGACTGGAAGCTTTGAATCTGCAAGCATTGTTCTAGCTGCTTCAATCAACGTTCTATTTTTCCTTTCAGCAACACCATTCTGTTGAGGTTCATAAGGTGCACTGAATTGATGTTGAATTCCTTTGCTTAAGCAATAGACATTGAACGTTGAGTTCTTGAACTCTGTTCCATTGTCACTACGAATACGTTTAACTCGTGTTCTATAAGTATTCTCTACTAAATCTAAGAACTCCATAAGTAATCTTCGAGTTTCATCCTTAGATCCCAAAAAGAATACCCAAGAGAATCTAGAGTAATCATCTGTGACAACTAAACAGTACCACTTGCCACCTATGCTTCTCTTGCTAATTGGGCCAAAAAGATCCATATGTAGCAATTCAAATGGTGAGGAGATAGAGTTTTCAGTTTTAGACCTGTGTGGCTTTTTATGCTGCTTTCCTTTCATGCAAGGAACACACTTATCTTCAAACTCGAAACGTTTTTGAGGAACACCCAAAACTAAACCATTCTTGGTTATAAAATTCATTTTCCGATAGCTCAAGTGTGCCATTCTCCTATGCCATAATAACAAATCTGTTTCAGAAGCCTTGGATAATAAACATTTAGACACCATTGAAGAGATAGGAACACCCATGTTTATGGCATAGATATCCTTCTTCCTTGGAGCCCTCATCAATATCCATTCTTCGGGAATTAGAAATCCCGGCTTCAGGACTAAAGCCTCATTTTCATTAAAATGAACGGGATGACCTTTATCACAAACTTGGGAAACACTCACTAGGTTGTGAGTTAGTTGTTTAACATAATTCATATCCTCAAGAGTCAAAGCTCCATTTGAAACTTTTTCTTTCCCAGTAATTATTCCTCCTTTGTCACCAGCGAAATTAACTCGCTGTTTCATTCCACCTTTAAAGTCCTTCAGTAGACTTCTTTCTCCTGTCATATGTCTTGAGCAACCACTGTCTACGTACCACCAACTGTCTTCGTTCACAGTCTGCTCCTGCACATTACAAGTTTTACACAATTAGTTCTCAAGAGGGACCCAAGCCATTACGGTCTTGGATTCTCCCTTATAATCAACAATCTTCACCTCTTTAAAGTAACCATAACTGTTCTCATCAGGATTTTTGGATACTTTCAAAGTAGTTTCAGGTTGTTGACGATTAGCAGTCTTAAGAGGAGAATTGGAGGAAAACCTCCTAGACACAGAACTTTGGGTTCTATTTCCTAAATGTTGGTTATTATTATTCCCAGAATTAAACCCATGTACGTGTACGAGAAGTAGAATCATTCTCATATTGACTATGATATCTACTTGGAGTTCTAAACCTCGACGGTGTCTTATCTCTAGGTTTATTGAAAGTATTGTCATTCTGAGTATAAGGCCATTTAGGTTTAGGTGGTGAGACACTATGATTACCGTCTCTTTTAAGAATTTTTACAGGTTTACTACCCAATCCCGGTTTGGTACCTAACCTATCTACACTCGAACTAGAGACATTCAGTTTCTTATCGTTATTCACAAGCTTATGTGATGCTTCCAACTTCTTGTTAGGACAACAAGAAGCCACATGACCCTTTTGGTGGCACTTGAAGCAGGACATCTGATTACGTGACTTAACAACTTTTGCGTTATTAATATGAGTTTTAGACACTAAAGGATTATTATCTCGTTCCTTAATAATCTCATTATTTATATTCGTATCAACCATCATTCCACTCGAGACAAACTGTACTTTAGGAAATGATGTATTCTTACTAACATCAGATGATGAATCTTTATGAACATCCTTCTCTGTCTCAGACACTTCAGATTTTTCAGCTACTTTTTCATCAGGCTTAGGAGTCACTTCAGACATTTCTAAGTCAACAGAATTACTAGTGTAATTAGAATTAAAAGGAGGAGGTACGTCACTGTAACCTAAACCAGTCACATCATTTACACTACGTTGAGAACCAATTATATGTTCTAAAGTCAAAGAAGATGTTCTATAACTTTCAAACTTATGATTCATCTCAACTAATTTCAACTTAGACTCAGCCAAATCCTTGTCTTTGCTAGCAATATTTTGATTTAAGTCTCTTAAGTTCAAATACAAACCATCTATAGTTACAGATTGTTCATTAATAGTATCTCTAAGAGAGGTCTTATCTGCCATATTAGACTTAATCTTTTCTTTAAGATCTATCTTATCTTCACTTAACCTACGTACATCACTTTTAGCTATTTCTAGTTTAGATGTCAAAGTCCTATGGGATTCAGCAAAAACACTAACCTGAGATTGTAAATCAGTAACTAAATAACAGACATCAGCAAGAGTAAGAATATCAAGACATACCCTTTTCTTGTTAGTTTGAACTTCAGCCATTTGTGCTACAAAATCAGTTGGACTCAAATCCTCAGTCGAGTCTATATACAGCACATCATCATCACTTGCTTTTTGAACCTCGGGCACCTTCATTTGAAAATTATAAGCAGTCGGCATGTAACATGAAGATTCAGTAGTCTTCTCTTGTTCATTTATCTCAGCCATCAGTGCCTCTTCAGATTGAGCAGTCCAATCATAAGATCCATCAAGTTGTTAGACAACCAAGGCTTTGGAAGCTAAAGTACTTCCCGAGCCTTGTTTACCAAAACTTGTATCAACCTTTGCTCGTTGACATTCCCTAGCAAAATGTCCATAACCTTGACAGTTAAAACATTTCACTTTGGACTTATCGAACCCAGGTTTGTTGACTACTACCTTCCTACCAGTACACTTTAAAAATTTTTTAACTCTCCTTGACACCATTGCTAGTTGCCACTGGAGATCCATTTCTTCTAGGTCATCATAATCAATTTGATCATAATCAGCATCAAAAGTTGCCGGATCATTGATCTTTCCTTGAATATAATTTTCATAATAAGCGATAAACGAAGCAAGCACTGAAAGTTGTTCTTCAGCGGATTTCACACTCATAGGCATCTTATGATGCTCTTGAGTTGACTTCCCGGCAGTAGTACTCTTGCTTCGATCTTCACTTCCAGATGAAGTTAGAAAACACAAATCCTCAGTTATTATTTCACTATTTTCAACAGTATCACCAACTAATAAAGCAGTGGTCGAACTAGATGAAGAATTTGAGAGAGTAGATTTTCCATGATATAGACAAGGATTCTGTACCTGATCAGAACCTGTATCTCTACTCTTCTTTGTGAAATCATAACCTCGGAGCTTGTCTATAGCCCGCTCCAGAGTCATTGTGGCATAACCCTCATCATTTTCCTTGAGCAAAACCCCATGCATTTCCCATTTAAAAGGAAGACCCTCAATAAACTTGTCGATCTTCTCCGCATCAGTATAAAGAATCTCATGGTCATCTAGCTCACTTAGTAGATGGTAGTATCTAGTGGTATAAGCATCAAGATCTTCTCCTTTCAAAGCCTTAAACACAGTAAACTACTTCTTTAGGAGATTCTTCTTGCCAGCTGTTGAGTCACTGGTCGCTGACCATGATGAAGTCGTTGGTCGCTGACCAACTCAACTGTTCACTACTCAATGAAGAAATGGATTGTATCGAATCTGCTGTTGCTGATGATAGGTTTCGCTGAGCATCATTCATTCTGCTTGATATGCTGAGGAAGATTAAAGCTCAACTTGGTGTGTCGCTTATCAACGTCAGCGAGAGCTTTACTTCTTCATATCAATAAAGGCAAAAGTCACTGCCAGAATAACAGCTAGTCACTGAAGATCTCTAGTTCAAGTTATTCTACAAGAGCATGTTAGCTCGCAGTGAGTGAGGAGGATTACTGCATCTTCAGGGACTATTCAATAAAGCCTCTCAATCATCAAGTACAAAAGGTACTGTACTTATCTATACATCAGCAAGAGTGTTCCAGCTTGAAATATGTCCGAAAGATTACGTGGCAGCGAATGATTGGTTTTAAGGTAACGAGATATTTACGGTAACAGAATTGGGACCCGTAGAATTTCGGTTCATCAGAGTTCAAGCCAATCAAGCAGCAACACGTGTCATTCCAAGATCCTATTTTATAGGCGATATTTTAGGAACTTTTGTAGTATAAATAGTTCAGTGTTTTGTACTGTAGAGGCTAGTCGTTCAATCGTACTTATCACTTGTGTGTCAGTGATCAGTTTGTCTAAAAGTACGTATTAACGATCCAGCGAGTGAACAGTCAGCGTGTTTGTCCACTGCTGTTCATCTCATTTGTAATTGATTAGCTAAGTGTTTGAATTGGATTAACTTTGGTTAATCCATTCCGCATTCAACACTTGTGAATTGTATGATCAATATAATTCATCATTTTAGCTATCATTACTTTGTTACTTTGATATTGTCATATCTATAATCTGCTATACTCTGTTGCTATTGTTTATACTCTGTTTCTGTGAATCAATTTAAAACTCATCAATTAACTACGCTAAAATCTGAAATAGTTTTAAATTGTATTCAACCCCCCCTTCTACAATTAAACTTTACACTTTGCGATTCCAATTCACTAAACAATAGTGAATTACGGGACTCTCAATTGATATCAGAGCAGAGTTGGTTTAAATTCAATTAACCAGGTCTGCAATGGAATCAGTAAAGTACAGTTGTGTTGACTCTGATTATCAGAAGGGAAATGGTTCTACAACCAAACCTCCAGCTTTTGATCCATCAAGGATTGAAACTTGGATGTCCCAAATGATGATGTTTTTAGACCTAATTGACGACCGTCTCTGTAATACAATAACCAATGGTCCCCACATTCCAACCACAATTGTTCCTGCTGTCATGGCTACAGCTACTACTCCTGCTATACCAGAAATGGTTGTGCCCAAAAGAGAGGAACAATGGTCGGATGAGGATAGACGATTGGTTAGATTGGATAAACAAGCTAAAATCTACATAGGCATGGCACTTCCTGATGAAGTGTTCGAATCTATCAGGCTTTGTAGAACTACTAAAGACATGTGGGATACCCTTAGGAATATATCTATTGAAACTCCTGATATTATTCGCTGCAGGGAAGTCAATCTCACTCGCCAGTATGAGCTGTTTGCAATGGAACCAAATGAATCTTTGTCTTCTACTTACACCAGATACCAGTCATTGATGAACAAAATGGAAAAGGCTGGTATAGGTAAGGAACAGAGATTTGTTGTTGAGAAGTTTCTTGAGTTGCTGCCAAGGAAAATCTGGGGAACCATTGCCACGTGTACCAGACAAAGGAATGATTATTCAGTTCTTAATCTCACTCAAGTCTATGGTATTTTGCTCAACCGGGAGCAGTCAGAAAAGCAAGCTGATCAGAGTGAGCATATTCGTGCTACTCTTGGAAGTCAGAAGATATCCAATGCCCTTGTAGTAGAGCTTGATGAAATCGATCAGAGACAGAAGTCAAAAGTGTCTAAGAAAAGCTCGAAGTCACTGATAGCTGAAGAAGAAGGTGGTCAAGATGAAGAACAGTCAGAGTACGAGTATGATGAAGGACTGGAGAAGCTTGAAAAAGATATGGCCACGATGGTTGCTAATTTCAGAAGGAACACCAGATCAAAAAGATTCGCTGGTGCTCCATCATCTGATAAATTTCAATCCAAAGGTGAATGCTACAAGTGTGGCAAACCTGGTCATTTTGCAGCTGAATGTAGATCAAAGTCAGTAAACCAAGTCCCTGAACCAGTGCCAGACTTCATAAATGATAAGTATAACAAGTACAAGGCAAAGTACAAGAAACTGAAGGCATTGGCTAAATCTGGAAAGAAGAAGGGAAAAGGTTTCGTCGCTAAAGAAGGTTCATTCAGTGGCTCTGACTCCTCATCATCAGATAAAGAAGAAGCAATGATTTGTTTAGATAAGGAGTACTGTCTGATGGCTGATGACGCTGAACTTCTTGAAGACATCAAAGAAGTCACTCCTAAGTGTTCAGCATCTGAATGGGATCCTGAAACTCTTTACAAGGTGCATTGTTTTAAATCATACACAGCTGCTGAAAAAGATAATGTCTTTGAGTCTTTGATAGTTGACTTATCAAATGCTCATGATATTCAAAGAGGGCAAAAACATAAAATCAATGACTTACAATCCAAACTTAATGACCAAAATGAAAATGAGTCAAAAATGAAGAAATTAAAACTGGATCTTGATGCACAAACTTATGCAAATCAAGTATGTGTTCAAGAAAAGGTAAAATTTGAGACACAATTTCAACAACTTAAAAAGGTCATGGAATTTTGGTGTAAGTCAAACAATAAGGTCAATCAATGTGTAAACAATCAAATTCCAAAACAAGTTAAAGCTATTTTGGGAGGAGATTATGATTACGCTGCATCCCTCGCTGACTCAACAATGGTTGATCCTGTTTTTGATCCCAAGGGTAATTTTTCAGAAGCCGTATTTGAACCTATCTCCATCTTCAGTGAGCCACGACCAAACTATTTTACTAAAAGCAAGTTGGTCACTGAAGATACTGATGTCTTAAATGGTAATGATGAGATGAATGTTTTGAAAACTGTCAAATCATCAGTAACTTCACATCTCATCAAAACCATTGCTGATAATCAAATAATGATCAGCAACTTCACTGACACTGTGTCTGTCACTGAAACAACATCAATCAGTGACCTTAAGTCAAAGATGCAGGAAGTAAAAATCAGCAAGAAAAGTTGTTTGATTGTGTCAGATCAGCAACTTAAAACAAGGAAAGTCAAACAGGCCAGTCGTGTTAACAAAAAATGTTACAAATGTGGTGAAAGACAGCACTTGTCTTCTGAATGCTCTGTTCTACCTATTTCAAAACATCAAACCATCAGTGAGCATTCACAAACAATTTATCCCAATCAGTGGAAGCCTAATCCCAGGCTTGGCCATTATGAACCCATCTCCGAATGGGTTCATCGTTTAAACTAAACCTATGTCTCTCTCTAGATGAGTATTCATTATGTTTTCTTATTATGTTTTATATCATTGATTTATCCTTTCTTTAAACTGATCTTGTTAGTATTCTAAGTTGTAACTCGACCAGTGAAAGACAAGCTAATGATATGATATTTCAACATATATACAACATAATTTGTACTCATTTTTTTAAAAAAAATAATAATAAATATGATGCTTGTGAAAGCGCGTCTTGTTTTATTATTTAGAAATGGAAATACCTTATTAATACCTTTCACACAACCAGGCAAGAATACCTGATCGAATGTCAGTATAGACTTGGTAAGTCCGAGTCGAACACGAGGAACGGATGTCAATTACAAATAAACTGGAAATTGTTACACAAATAAAGTAATACAGATAGAAGGGGGACGTTTTAATTCCGATCGAACAATTGGCTAACAATTATGTAATATAGTTGTAAATTAAAACTGAAATGAAATAAATAATAATAAAGAAAACAATTAATCAAATAGAGATACTTGATTCAAATGGTAAGAAAGATGCATTTGTTTGGACTACTTTCCTTAGAATC
Organism: Helichrysum umbraculigerum; assembly: GCA_949592205.1. NCBI lineage: Eukaryota > Viridiplantae > Streptophyta > Magnoliopsida > Asterales > Asteraceae > Helichrysum > Helichrysum umbraculigerum. The sequence continues at coordinate 44,572,471 of CATIUR010000007.1, forward strand.
CGATTATCACTTTATTGAATTGCTAACATACGGATTTTATTGTGATATGACAATTGTACCAACCCTCCTTACAAGATAAGTTGATTAAACCCAATTTAGAAAGACACAAGGTTGTTTTCAACACGCTAACAGTTCAATTTAACGTTGCCCACCAAATTGTATTCTGAATTAAACCAACACCATTTATGTGATCTATTCTCTTGACTTGAATCAACAAAGTCTATAACTAATTAAAGTTATCTTGTTCATCAATGATTATTACCAATTATTAATCCTAACCTGTCAAACTCAATATATTCAGCAATAATCGCCAATTAAATCAACAACTACCAATAATTCTATAATAAAAAAGAACTCAATCTTAATTAATCATAAAATCACGTTAGGTAATCACTAATAATCAATCAATAACCAAGGATCTTTAAATAAACACATAAACATTCATAAAATCCGATATAATCTACAATCCAATAATCAAATTATCATCTAAGTATCATTATCCAAACAAATGCATAAAAAGTTTAGCCAATCATGTTATTACAGAAAATCAGAATTGAAAACGAAACTGAAATCATAATCAAATGAGATAGAATAACGATTTCGAACCAATAAACCGAAGAATTGATTGACCAATTGAAAGAACTTTGATTCCTCTTGCTTTCTACCTTCAAAAGTGCTCTCAAATGGAGGAAAAACCTCCTCTGGTCGCCTGCTATTCGTCTTAGGATTTTGTGATGATAATCTCAAGTGAAAACCCTAAAATCTCACTTAAATGGCTGGAAAAGTCATCCATACGGCGTATGGATGCAAAAGCCCATAAGTCCAGCCCGCGAAATCTTGATTCGGCCCAGTTTTCAATCCATACGGCGTATGGACATCCATACGCCGTATGGATGCATTTTCAGAAAAAGTGCCAAAAACGAAAGTTGTAGCCCTCTGAGTTAGCTAAATTCTCCAAGTTGAATCACCTCAATCGGAGTTCGTATGAAGAAGTTATGGCCAAAATACTAACGCATAGCCGAAAACTCAGCTTTTACATTCTTCCTCCATTTTCAGCTCATCTTTCATTCTTTTTCCGATTCGAGCTTCATTTACACTTAAATCCAATCCAATCTTGCATATCTTCACTCTCTTAGCTTCTTTTCTTTGATCCAATCTTCTATTGTCCAATGTTTTATTCTTTTAGCAACTTTTCTTCCAAATAAACTCGTTTTCCGTTACTTTTCAATCCAAGCTCCCAATAAACTCCTAAATGCAAATATGAACGAAATAAGTATCTTATTCACACAAAATGCATTAGAAACCTATTAAACGAATGGGTAATTAGTACTATAATTTAGTACATTTTGACGTTTATCAAACATCCCCCACTTGAATCCTACTTGTCCTCAAGTAGACTATCAGTTAAAATCATGAACAGGCAAAATATCAAAACATAGGGACTTACAAACTAGCCATCATTTCACAACCCAAATTTTTACTCTTAAAACTAATTTTTCATTAAATCTAGCAATCAAGAAACTCTATCAGGAAACCAAATTCTTCACTAATTATTATTCGGCATAAAAGATAAATCACACGGATTACCGATATTGTTGTCCACCTAAACAATCTATATTACAGCCATTGAGCTTAACTCTTATTATTCTAGCAGGCTTTACCTTCGAATCCCAATAGCAAGATATCCTCATACAACTAACGCACCACAACTTTCCTCAATAAAGAAAATCTAAATTAAATCAATCATTTTTCAGGCCAAGACATTGGTGACAGGTCTGTACCTTAGTACAACAAAGAGACTTAACTTGGCCTTGGTTTATTCATTTATTCATTTTTTATTTTTTATTATTTTTTAATTTTTCAAATAAATATACTGACGGAAACCAGGTCTGTACTTTCATACAACAGAGGAGACAACACCCAGTATATTCCCAAATGATGACCATTAAGATTTCAGAATTGAGGGCTATAACACGCTACCATATAAGAATTAAGGCAACAGCCATACCTTACTAAAGATCCTCTCAGGCAAACCTACTTACTACATTAATTTATTCAATGGCTCAATAACTTTCATATAGATTGCCTATCGATACATCACATTATGAACTATCTCATATTTGCAATTTAAGATTTATTCATTCATTTGAATTCCCCAATTTTGTTACAAAATTAGCTAAACTTAAGAAAAATTAAAATTTTAAAAGAAAAATTTAGACTGAAAAATGACTAATACAGAATGCCCTTGAAAATGATATCTACCATTAAATGCAATTTGATAACTTAGGACAAGTGAACTTCTTTTCCCCATCCCCCACTTTAAAATATGCAATGTACTCATTGCAAAAAGAAACATAATATTAGGGAATAGAAAAGAAGTGAAACAGAAAAACTCCCCTGATTAAGAAGAAAAATTTATGAATGAACTGGTTCTGAAATAAAATACAACAGCACACTTCCGTAGGCATCACGGTTGCATTTAGCGTATGCAACAAGCCTTTAAACCTCTCAGCATCCTGAGTTGACGAGTTGTAGTCTCGCGAGGGTTTCCAAGGAACACACCCACAAAGTTCAAACCTGCAAACAAAAACAACAAAACAAAATAACAAAATGACAGAATAACGGGCTGTCTCCCGAAAGCGCTTTTGTTTATCACGTCGGTAAGCTCGACATCTTGCTCCACAACTTAACTCAATTTCATCTCCAAATCACGCTTGGATTCCCTTGCATCACCATAGTATCTCTTCAAACGACTTCCATTAACCTTAAAAGTTTTTCCAGAATGACCTTGCAGATCAACAGCAACAAAAGGATAAACTTTCTCTACCACAAAAGGTCCTATCCAGCGTGTCTTCAACCTACCAGGAAGCAAATGCATACGAGAACTGTATAGGAGAAACTTACCACCTTTTTCAAATAAACTCTTTGATTTAAAACGTGAATCATGCCATTTCTTGGTGCGCTCCATATATAATCGGGCGTTAACATAAGCATTCATTCCTAACACTTTCTCCAATTGTGCATTCGTAAGATGCGATTCAATATCACTGATCCAAACCTTCGGCATTCCAAATCGTGAAAACAATCGCTTACGGAACTTCACCACAACCCGTGCATCATTTATAGGTAATGCCTTCGCTTTCAACATCTTTCGTGAAGGGTAATTAGGTCCCTTATGCCCTCTAGTAGGACCATTGTGACAATGACTTAGAATTCGCGTCTCCGTTTTGATCGAGATTCCATTTGTCAAGATTGACTCTTTACTCTCCTTTAGCTTAATGCCTTCATTTTCTAAATCTTTCTCGCACGTTGTCTCGATCTCCACAGGCAATTTATCGAACTTGTCGATGTCACGGATTGTCGCGAGGCTTCCCTTCCATCCTTCAAGAATCATTGGGTCTAAATCTACGTCATCCTTTAAACTTTGCAAACTCTCGTCATCCTCAGATAATTCTCTCATGCTAGCAAAGTAACAAGTCTCATCCACTGATTCTGGATATTGCATAGATTGATTCACATTAAATACAACCTTCTCATCCCCCAATCTCATGGTTATTTTCCTATCAAAAACATCGATCAATGCTCTGGAAGTGGCAAGGAAGGGTCTACCTAGAATAATCGGCACCTTGGGATCTTCTACCATGTCAAGAATCACAAAGTCACAGGGAAACACAAACTTATCAACCTTGACTAAAACATTCTCAACCATCCCTCTGGGGTATTAAACAGAGTGATCAGCCAACTCGATGCACATTTGGATGGATTTAGGTTCTCCTAGCCCAAGTCTAGCGTACATAGTATAAGGCATAATAGATATGCTAGCCCCAAGATCCGCTAGTGCATTCGCAATGTCCAAATTACCAATTCGACAGGGTATAGTGATACTTCCTGGATCCTTCATTTTTGGTGGCAACTTGTTTTGCATCATGGCTGAGCATTGCTCATTCATCATTACTGTGGTTGCTTCTGCCAACTTGCTCTTATTAGTCAAGAGCTCCTTTAAGTATTTCACATACTTAGGCATTTGGGCAACGGCTTCCACAAACGGAATGTTGATATGAAGTTGCTTCAGATTCTCTAGAAATTGGTGATAATGAGCTTCATCTTTTCCTCTCCTCAAAGCTTCCGGGTAAGGTGGAAGTGGCGCATGATCCTTCGCATATTGTTTATCCCTATCAATTTGATCATCTTTTGTGTCTACCCTTAACTTTTTGGCAACCTCAGCTTCCTTATCCTTTTCAGGCAAAAGCTTCGACACATGATTCTTTTGAAACTTAGGGTTTTCATGAACCTTTCCACTTCTGGTAGTCACAACCTTTGCGTGATCTCGTGGGTTGGTTTCGGTGCATCCTGGTAAAGTTCCCGGGACTCTCTGTTGGAGAACCTTAGCTATGTTGGAAATGGTTCCCTCAATTTGCTTGATCGCCTCTCCTTGATTCCGAACTAATGCTTCAATGGAGTCCATCCGCTGTCCAGACTTAGCAATAAACTTCTCGTTAGCAGTCAAAAACTTCCCCATCATTTCTTCCAAATTGGATTTCTTCTCGGGGGAGGTTGCTGAGGGTTGTTCCTTAGTGAAAAGACCTGGCTGAGTCTGGCGGAACTGGCGACCTCCTTCCTGGTATGGTCTTAGGAAAAATTCCCCACTACCTTGGCAGTAAGCTCCATGAGTTTCCACACATTTAACTTCCTCTCTCACTTCTACAGAATTCATTTCGGGGCAATCCTTGACTAAATGCGTTCCTCCACAATTGTCACACCCTACTTGGATTGCATAGACAGTCTCAGTCACCTTTTTTATGTCTCTTCCCATGCTGTCCAGCTTAGCAGTTATGACGGCTAGTCCATCGTCATTGCTAATTGACCTCTTTCTCCTAGAGGAACCATCATCCCATAACCGAGAATGCTTTGCTTGGTCGCGAATAGCTGCTAAGGCGTCCCTAGGAATCTTCTTCGGGATATGTCCTTGAGCATCTAATTGCTGTCTTGTAGCACGATCCACTCCCCTGTAGAATATCATTATAATTTGCTGGTCGTTTAGGTCGTGCTGTGGACATTTATGCATCAAGTCCTGGTACCTTTCCCACGCTTGGTGCAGTGACTCGTCAAAGTCTTGCTTGAAGTTTCGAATCTCGTTGATCATCTTCGACGTTTTGGATGGCGGGTAGTACATCATTAGAAACTTTGTGCGGAGATCTTCCCACGTGGTGATGGATCCAGCTGGTTCATTAGTAATCCATCTTTTCGCGGCTCCCTTGAGTGTTCTTGGGAATATTCGGAGCATGACTTGATCGCATGTAACGTTAGGAATGCTGAACATATCCGCGATCTCCACTATTCTCTCCACGTGCTCGTTAGCATCTTCATTCTCATCTCCTTGAAACGGGTTTTCCCTAAGCTCCTTTAGGAATTGTCCCTTTATCTCGAACTCAACATTTTCTGCAATTGCGGGCCTCACAACTCCTGGGCCAAGGTCGCTACGCCTTCTGCTTGAATATTCCTCGAGAGTCATATTGGCAATGTCGTCTGCCATTTCTAAATCTGGTTCCGATTGATCGATGGGTGGTTCAAAGAGAGCTCGTAAATATTCTCCGAAATCGTCCTCTAAATACGAAGGGTAGAACAAGACTCTTAAATACAAAACAACTAAACAATTAATCCCTAAACACAAAATAATACAAATAGACAGGTAAACAAAATTAAATTAAAACTAATAATTTACAGGTAACAAATTCCAATTTATCAAATTGAATCAAACCGCTCCCCGGCAGCGGCGCCAAAAACTTGATGTTTGTGAAAGCGCGTCTTGTTTTATTATTTAGAAATGGAAATACCTTATTAATACCTTTCACACAACCAGGCAAGAATACCTGTTCGAATGTCAGTATAGACTTGGTAAGTCCGAGTCGAACACGAGGAACGGATGTCAATTACAAATAAATTGGAAATTGTTACACAAATAAAGTAATACAGATAGAAGGGGGACGTTTTAATTCCGATCGAACAATTGGCTAACAATTATGTAATATAGTTGTAAATTAAAACTGAAATGAAATAAATAATAATAAAGAAAACAATTAATCAAATAGAGATACTTGATTCAAATGGTAAGAAAGATGCATTTGTTTGGACTACTTTCCTTAGAATCCGATTATCACTTTATTGAATTGCTAACATACGGATTTTATTGTGATATGACAATTGTACCAACCCTCCTTACAAGATAAGTTGATTAAACCCAATTTAGAAAGACACAAGGTTGTTTTCAACACGCTAACAGTTCAATTTAACGTTGCCCACCAAATTGTATTTTGAATTAAACCAACACCGTTTATGTGATCTATTCTCTTGACTTGAATCAACAAAGTCTATAACTAATTAAAGTTATCTTGTTCATCAATGATTATTACCAATTATTAATCCTAACCTGTCAAACTCAATATATTCAGCAATAATCGCCAATTAAATCAACAACTACCAATAATTCTATAATAAAAAAGAACTCAATCTTAATTAATCATAAAATCACGTTAGGTAATCACTAATAATCAATCAATAACCAAGGATCTTTAAATAAACACATAAACATTCATAAAATCCGATATAATCTACAATCCAATAATCAAATTATCATCTAAGTATCATTATCCAAACAAATGCAAAAAAAGTTTAGCCAATCATGTTATTACAGAAAATCAGGATTGAAAACGAAACTGAAATCATAATCAAATGAGATAGAATAACGATTTCGAACCAATAAACCGAAGAATTGATTGACCAATTGAAAGAATTTTGATTCCTCTTGCTTTCTACCTTCAAAAGTGCTCTCAAATGGAGGAAAAACCTCCTCTGGTCGCCTGCTATTCGTCTTAGGATTTTGTGATGATAATCTCAAGTGAAAACCCTAAAATCGCACTTAAATGGCTGGAAAAGTCATCCATACGGCGTATGGATTTCCATACGGCGTATGGATGCAAAAGCCCATAAGTCCAGCCCGCGAAACCTTGATTCGGCCCGGTTTTCAATCCATACGGCGTATGGACATCCATACGCCGTATGGATGCATTTTCAGAAAAAGTGCCAAAAACGAAAGTTGTAGCCCTCTGAGTTAGCTAAATTCTCCAAGTTGAATCACCTCAATCGGAGTTCGTATGAAGAAGTTATGGCCAAAATACTAACGCATAGCCGAAAACTCAACTTTTACATTCTTCCTCCATTTTCAGCTCATCTTTCATTCTTTTTCCGATTCGAGCTTCATTTACACTTAAATCCAATCCAATCTTGCATATCTTCACTCTCTTAGCTTCTTTTCTTTGATCCAATCTTCTATTGTCCAATGTTTTATTCTTTTAGCAACTTTTCTTCCAAATAAACTCGTTTTCCGTTACTTTTCAATCCAAGCTCCCAATAAACTCCTAAATGCAAATATGAACGAAATAAGTATCTTATTCACACAAAATGCATTAGAAACCTATTAAACGAAGGGGTAATTAGTACTATAATTTAGTACATTTTGGCGTTTATCAAAATATAAATAAATAAAATAATATAAGTATTTCTGAATAATAACCTTGGTTCATATCTAGGTCACGACCACATCTCTCTGATTTATTCAGTATTCTAAGTTGTATCTAAATCAGGGAGACAAAATCTCAACCAGATAGAAAATCATTCTTATTTTCTCTTAATACTTATGTTTCATTTTTGGTGGGTAATCAATTTATTGATTAAATACATCAGCGACTCCCTGATGTATCATTTAATGGTGGTATATCAAATCGACAAACATTCGTTACAATTAATACTTTTTGTATTTAATTTAACGGATTTCAAATTAAATATTTGTTGGTATAACGAAAATATCGCGCGCTTCTGACATTCTCTCTCTTACGTCAGCACACTTTTCCGGCACACCACTCCCATCACCATTAATGCCACCATTCTCTACCATCATAACCCCCTATGCCTCTACCACTTCCACCACGACCATCCACGTCGCCATAGTTTCGTTCACACGATCATTAGCAAAGCGTACTCTATTTAAACTCACAAATCAGTGACTTGTCACTTTTACGCTTTCCTAATTTTCAAAAACCCCCTGTTTTCAAAAACCCTAAAATCGAAGGCGAAAACAAGTTTTTTTTTTTTTCAAAGGATCTATAATTTCTAAATCAAAATTTTTCAATAATACATACACAGCTTCTCCAGAGATTAAAGCTCTTCGAGCCTCTGCAGTAAGTGAAGATTCTGTCATTACAGTTCCAAAATCAAACTATTTGGGTAATTTCTCTTGCCCTAAACCTGAGTATGCAGAAGTAATAAGCTTTTTGAAAAACCACTTTATTCTCCCTGCTCTCACGTTATCACCTGAAGAAATGAATCCGGAATGGTTAAGTGAGTTCTGGTATACCTGCACTCACTCATTCGTTAATAGTACCTCACAACTCAAGGGTTTCATCGATAACGGAGGTCAAGAAATAATTATCTCTGCACACACCATCCGTACCATTTTACAACTCCCTGAGCATGATACTTACGACCCACTGCCTGACAAGGAAGATGTCAAATGAGGCATAGTGAATCTCACTGGGATTGACTGCAAATATACTACTGATAGCAGTGGAAATCGTAAGTACTCTACTGTTCATAAATCTAAAATGGATGGTGTGTGGAATGCCCTGTTTTCAAACTTTATTCATTCTTTGGGCACAAAAACAGGGAGTTATGATCAATTCAACTCCCTAGAAGCACAGATAAGTTGGTCACTGGTCAACTCCTTAAAAGTTGACTATGCAAGTGTGATCTTTGATGATATTGTTTTAAGAATCAGTGAACCTACCAGAGCAAAATATGTTTCCTATCCTAGGTTTCTCTCACTGGTTTTTAAAGATCAGTTCAAAGCCTATGATAGGGTTTCTTTTAAAGGTTTTGAATCCACTCTGATAGGGAAACAAATTTTTAGTAAAGCTGCAACTGTGCTTCTCCCTGATTTCATGAAACCAAAGGGGATACTTGCACCCCAGCCTTTACAAGCTGTACATCCGTCTGCTTCTGCCCCCCCCCCCCCCCCCCATCGATCACGTCACTGATCACACCCCCAGTGACTACTGCTGATCAACCACCAAAACAAAAACCACCAACTGCTCCAAAGAAAATCAAGTTAAAGTCCCTGACATTAAAGGATCAGGGATAGAGTCAGAAAAAGACGTCTAAGGACGCCAAGAGTGAAGCAGCGACTGAACGTTCAGTCCCTGCGGGCACTCTTGATCAACCTGAGCCTAAAGCTGCTTCACTGGACTCACGAAAGTCCAGTGACTCTAAAAAGGGAAACCTACATACAACTGCAATGGCTCAACCCATTGTTAGTAGTGATTCGGGTGCAACCCACACCCTCTTATCAAGTCAGCCCATCAGCCACTTATTATCCTCACAAAAGGATAATGTTTCAGTCAAAGGGCAAGTGCCATCAGTGGGTGATGGCATCTTCTATTGTGGACTATATCATTCATACTGACAAAGTTATGAAAGAAATTCCAATGATGGTCGGCAATCAAGAAAGAACCATCAAAGGCTTAGAAACTATGCATGCTGATCATAAGAAAATCTGTAATCGACTTGCTGAGATTATCAATTTCGTTCATGAGGCAGAGGGGGAGAATAAAGATGATGATGAAAGTGATGAAAATGATGATGCTGAAAATAAAAGTGATGATGAGAGTGATGATGCTGAGAATAATATGGATATCACTGATGATATTGATGAAGAAAATAATGATGCGGTTGCTTTCCCTGAGTTCCATATAGATGAACAAAGGTTGTATGATTATAAAGTTAGAGAGTGGGCAGCTGATGAGAATGCACAGGTTATGGGGGAGTCAGCAAGCTTTGATCTGATAAGGTGGGAATGGATGAACAGACAACAAGAAGATGGTGTTGTCAATATGGATGAAGGAGATGATGATGATGATGATGATGATGATGATGATGATGATGATGATGATGATGGTAATGATGGAAACAACGATGATGAAAAGAAGGATGATGGAAATGGCAATGAGAAAGAAAGTAAGGATGATGAGACTGATAATAAAGACACTGGCATTAAGGAGAAGAAAAAAGAAGGGGACGCTGATGACAAGAAAGAAGAAGATACTGATGATCAGATGGAAGATCAGCAACCAATCTCTTCTGTTCTGAATAAACGAAAAAGGACCAGCAAGTCTCCCACATCAGAGTCCATTCCTTCCAAAAAGATAATCTTTTCTGAGGAAGAAATATCAGCCACTGTAACACCCTCAAATTTCGGGTCGCGGAAGCAGTCGGGTCGGGTGTTACTAAATCAAATATCACAAGCACAAAGATATATAATGAACGACTCTAAATGAGACGTTGAAAATAGTTATACATTTACCAAATAAAACGTTTACAAAGTTAATAGTGGTTTTCAATTACATAAATTGAAATACAAAAGTAAATGCAGAGTTGTCCCAAAGTTTGAAAACATGCGACTCGAGCTAGCATAGCTTGTAGTGGTCCTAATCCTGCTGGCCACCTGAGAATACATACTAAAACAGGTCAGCTATAAAGCTGGTGAGTTCACAGAGTGTTTAATATGAAATCGTGTGATAATACCATCCGTATTGTAAAAAGCGGTTATCCACCGTGTATTTAGATCAAATGAGTTTGCAAAGACATTGCAAAAGTTATATATATCGGGGTGTAGGTTACCCTAACCATAGGGTTTAGCTAGATACAGGGGTTTAGTATGCATCGTCTACTAGTCTTTACATGGAGGTGCGGGTCCCTAGTATCCGGTCATCTACCAATGTAGGAACCACAACCTATGTTGATTGTTTAATAAGTATCCCGAGTCCCAATAATCCATCGGATTATCCTGTAAGTATATGAGAAATGAAAGTAGCACTACGTGCATACTTTATGTTCAAGAGCACCACGTGCTTAAACTGGATAAACAAATGAAGTAACCCGTGCTTAAGGTCAAATGTAGCGAGGCACTCCGTGCCTGATGTGTGTAATAGGTATGCATAAGTACGAAGCACCACGTGCTTAGCAATGTAGTAATGTAGTGAGGCACTCCGTACCTGATGTACGTAATATGTATGCATAGATATGAAGCACCACGTGCTTAGTAAAGTAGTAGTATGTATACATCAACATGTATAGGTAATCGGTAATAGCACCACGTGCCAAGTAGTGGTTCAGCGAACCCGGAAGTAGCACAACGTGCCCGGAAGTAGCGCAACGCGCCCAGTGATGGCCCTACAGGCTCGGCAGTAGCATAACATGCCTACTGTGTGATCAAATGAAGCATTACATGCTTGTTTAACGTTAATGAAGCACTACGTGCTTAATGGTGTAAATAGGGCGTGTACATATATGTATATATATAAGCGAAGCACAGCGTGCTTGTTAGTGTAAGCGGGTGTACATCATCATGTACATGTAATCGGAAGTAGCACCACGTGCCAAGTAGTGGTTCAACGAACCCGGAAGTAGCACAACGTGCCCGGAAGTAGCGCAACGCGCCCAGTGATGGCCTTACAGGCTCGGTAGTAGCACAACGTGCTAAACAGTTTATGTATGCATAAATTAGTGTAAGCTATCTATAGATAAACACTACACTCAATTTATGTGTGTTTATTACCCTACGGTAATGTTGAAGGTGTAATCTAACAATCTACACCTATGATTAAAGTTTAGTGTTTACAATGCATCTAAGTGTGACTAATCACCACCTAGATGATGGGCGTAGCATGTCATGTCTAGATGCGTATAAATGTCACCTAGTTATTCGGAGTAGTACATAATGCCTAAGTGTGTCATCATATCACTTAGTTGTCGAAAAGTACCTACAGCACTTAAATGATGGATACTATCAATCGGTTCTATAAATCGTGACTTGATTAGTCAGTGTGGTCTCTAGGTTATGTTTCACGAGTAAACTAGCCAAATCTAGTAACACTGAATCGCCGATGTGACGAAGTGTTTAAATGTTGTTCCTTGTATAAATCTAGTTGTTGTCTTGCTAAGGCACACTTAGCTTGCATATGATGTACGGTTGTCTCAAGGGTGTTGGAGTCTAACATGTCATTTGCAAACATTTGTAAAGCAATTGTAAGTTCGTTTGTCAACGAAAAGTAGTAAATCATGAGTATGTATCTCCCCCAAAATCAGTGAAAACAGTAAAAAGGAGGGGCTATGAACTCACCTGGAGAGCTAGCAACCCTTAAGTTACGCGCGAGTGAGATGAAGACCTCCTAGTGTCCTAAACACGTGAGGTTCTGTATAAGTATATAGACATAGATTATCCAATTCGTTTGCTTAATCGATTAAATCGTACTCAATGTGTTTGACATGCGTTTACGTTTCAAAGTTTGTAAGAAAGTTCGGTTCGTTCGCGGCGCATTGGAATTATATTTTGAAAATATAATTATAGTGTTTTTCGTATAAATAACCTCGTTTAAACGCGTTTCGGTTCGTATATAATTGCGTATATGTTTCCGGATAAGTTTGACATTTTAAAAGTGAGTTTTTAGTTCAAAAACTGATAATAGCGACACTTCATGCGTCACTAAGGGGTTTATAGCGTCACTAGGCTAGTGACTCAGAAGTTATGAAAATTCAGCATTTTAGCGACACTTAATTAGTGCCGCTATAGGTTAGTGACGCATATAGCGTCACTTCGTTAGTGTCGTTGTTGGTTTAGTGACGCCATTCGTTTCTACCGAAAGTTGTGGTTTCTGCTGAAGATAGCGACACTTGAGAAGTGTCGCATGTTTCTGCCGAAGGTTATAGTTTCTGCCGAAGGTTATAGTTTCTGCCGAAGGTTATAGTTTCTGCCGAAGGTTATAGTTTCTGCGGAAGGTTATAATTTCTGCCGAAGGTTATAGTTTCTGCCGAAGGTTATAGTTTCTGCCGAAGGTTATAATTTCTGCCGAAGGTTATAATTTCTGCCGAAGGTTATAATTTCTGCCGAAGGTTATAATCGTTTTAGTGAGGTCATTTTTCTGGTCAGAAAAGCTGTTAACATATATGTGTTACAAAAACGTATTTTAAGCTTTGTTTTTGGACATTTTATTGTTAGATGAGCTACTAAGCATGTTATATATCAATAAGCAAGTATTTCTAGGGAGATAAAAGGATGTGTTCTTACAAGAAATGATGATCTAAAGGTGAAGATGGGGAAATGCTACTCGGTTTGCTTCCGTGCTCCGTTTCCTTGCTTCAATCTTTGAAAACCGATGGTGGATGATGGAGATGAGTATGGTGGCTTGTGGTGGATGATGGTGAAAACGAAGGAGATGATGAAGATGGTGATGATGATTTCGTGATGATGGTGGCGGTGGTGTCGGGTTGTGTGAGCCGAGAGAGAGAGAGGAAGAGTAAGGGTGTGTTGGTGGAATGATTTCCAAAAATGGAAAATGGGGAGGGGGTAAAGAGTATGGCCGGCCATCTCCAATAATTGGAGGTGGTTGGCCCCGGTTCGTCCCGTCTCGTGGTATTTTGACCCGTGTTTTGGTATCCGTTCGTAAAACAAATAATGTTTTTAAATTCGTAATATTTATTCGTATAATTGAAAATGGTTTCGAGTTGGAACATTTTATAAAAATAAAATGTTTAAGTTTAAGTCGTACGAATCGTTTTAGTTTTCTAATATATCATTTTTAAATGATACGAAAGTATTTAAGTTTTTATCTAATTAAAACACGTTTTAAGCAGAACGATTTATGTACTAAAATAGTTTAATATTTCCCGTGTAAATAACGTGTATTAAAAATAATAACACATTATTTAAAAGTAATACGTACTAAATACGATTGTTTAAAGTTTAAAATAGGCGCGAAAATTGGCCTTTTTGACCGGGTGTTACAGCCACCATGTACAATCTCAAAACCATCATGGAGCAACCTAAATCTTTATCAAAAATGCCTCATACAGATACTGTCATATCTGAGGCATCACCAGAAACAGCAATCATACCACCAACAACAATTCCACCAGCAACAATCCAACCAACAACAACAACACAACCATCAATAACACAACCATCAACAACACAACCATCAATAACACAACCAGCAATAGCAATCACAACAACAACTTCACCAGCTACCACAATCACAACTCCACCAACAACAATTCCAACAACAACAACTCCACCAGTTACCACAACCACAACAGTAACAACACAGATCACCCTCTCAATCCCCACAGTCATTACACCAACAGAAGCAACAACCACAACAACTTATCACCACTCACAACCAGAGATCACAGATCCAGATTCTTCTATTCCTGCTCATCTTTTGTCATCAGATTCAACTTCAGAAAGTCCTCATCCTGAAGAAATTGAAAAGCAGCGAATAGAAAGAAAAATAAGAGAAAGACAGAAGCATGAGAGGGAGATGCTCTTAAAATTTCAAGTTGAGCAAGATGCAAAAGAAGAAGAAGAGAGGAAAAGAAAGTTGAAAGAACAATCTGATTCTGACAGAGCTTATCTGTTGAAACTGAGTGGAGATGAAGCCATACAAAGAGAAAGAGAAATCTTCTTAAAGAAACAGCAAGAAGATGAAGATTTTAGGCTGTCTAAACTCCTTCAAGATGTTGAAGAATCTGATCTTCAACAAGAGCTTTGTGCAGATAAAAAGGGCAGCAAGTTGAAAAAGAAAGGGGGAGCAAAGACAACAGCAGATAAAATGTTGGATTAAATTGACAGGAAGAAATATGCTGTCAGAATGACTGGAAGATCAAATCCTGCTCCTATCACCAAAGTCAACTTGAAAAAGCCTAAGAACAAATCCTAAGCTCAGCTACTTATCCACAGAGGAATGGAGACTCAAGCAATTAATCTACTAAGATTGACAGGCTGTTCAAGAAAATGGTGGATCTGCAGCTACTGAGACCAGAAGACACTATCATATTTGGTGAGAAGATAGTCCAGCCACCAAGTCCAAGATATAGGTCAGGTACCCACAGAATCATCAGAGTTCCAAATACCAGAACTCTAAATCTATCCATTCCTGATGGAGTGCCAAGAATTGAAGGCACTGAGGTTACTGAAGGAGAGAAAGGAATTGTCTACAGAGACTTCAATGGAAAGTTGTGTTTCCAAAGAGAATCAGAACTTGAAAAGATAGACCATGAGCAACTTGTACATCTCATCAGAATAGTCAGTGTGCTTCCCAAAGATTCAGTGATGAGAAAGGCAATTCTAGAAGAAGGGCTTGCTAGAAAGTACAGATACCTGCCATCCAGTGAAAAATATGAATTGCAGAATGAGCTGGGCATCGTAAAAGAAGAAGAAGTTTGGGGCTGCTTAAATTGAAGCTTGTAATAGATTAGGTTTATTGTAACTAAAATTACTTTATGTTTACAGTTCAATGAAATCTAATTTTTCTTTTGAGAAAACCAAAGTGCAAAACTCAGATCATATCAAAAGAATCCAAAAAGAAAATTGAATGGATCAAAGTATAAGTCACTGAATGTTTAAAATCTTAAACACTGACTATAAACTTTTCTCCGCAACTAGTTTGTCTAGGGAGCTTCAATCACAATCATTTAGGGGGAGATTGTTGAGTCACTGGTCGCTGACCATGATGAAGTCGCTGGTCGTTGACCAACTCAACTGTTCACTACTCGATGAAGAAATGGATTGTATCGAAGCTGCTGTTGCTGATGATAGGTTTCGCTGAGCGTCATTCATTCTGCTTGATATGCTGAGGAAGATTAAAGCTCAACTTGGTGTGTCGCTTATCAACGTCAGCGAGAGTTTTACTTCTTCATATCAATAAAGGCAAAAGTCACTACCAGAATAACAGCTAGTCACTGAAGATCTCTAGTTCAAGTCATTCTACAAGAGCATGTTAGCTCGCAGTGAGTGAGGAGGATTACTGCATCTTCAGGGACTATTCAATAAAGCCTCTCAATCATCAAGTACAAAAGGTACTGTACTTATCTATACATCAGCAAGAGTGTTCCAGCTTGAAGTATGTCCGAAAGATTACGTGGCAGCGAATGATTGGTTTTAAGGTAACGAGATATTTACGGTAACAGAATTGGGACCCGCAGAATTTCGGTTCATCAGAGTTCAAGCCAATCAAGCAGCGACACGTGTCATTCCAAGATCCTATTTTATAGGCGATATTTTAGGAACTTTTGTAGTATAAATAGTTCAGTGTTTTGTACTGTAGAGGCTAGTCGTTCAATCGTACTTATCACTATTGTGTCAGTGATCAGTTTGTCTAAAAGTACGTATTAATGATCTAGCGAGTAATCAGTCAGCGTGTTTGTCCACTGCTGTTCATCTCATTTGTAATTGATTAGCTAAGTGTTTGAATTGGATTAACTTTGGTTAATCCATTCCGCATTCAACACTTGTGAATTGTATGATCAATATAATTCATCATTTTAGCTATCATTACTTTGTTACTTTGATATTGTCATATCTATAATCTGCTATACTTTGTTGCTATTGTTTATACTCTGTTTCTGTGAATCAATTTAAAACTCATCAATTAACTACGCTAAAATCTGAAATAGTTTTAAATTGTATTCAACCCCCCCCCCCCCCCTTCTACAATTAAACTTTACACTTTGCGATTCCAATTCACTAAACAATAGTGAATTACGGGACTCTCACCAGCCTTAACTTGCGGACTTCCCTCACATCTTTTCTCAAGAGCTACCCATAGTGCTCTAGCTGTATGAAACGATTTTAACTGATGATTGATCTCTCTTGGATGACTCATCTTAATCGAAGAATGAGATTTGTTTTCAACCTCATAGTCATTTTTCTGTTGATCATTCATCCGGTTATAGGGCATAGCCACAGTTACATTTTCAACAACTTGGGTAGGTGCAATATAACCATTCTTAATGCACATCCAAATTGACAGATCATGGAACCGACAGTATGATTCAAACCTATCTTTCCATCCATAGTAATCCTCAAGTCTGAGCAATTTAGGTGGAACATTAAATTTTCCAACCTCGTGTTTCATCTCAATCATCTTACTTAAGTCAGACATTTTTGCAAATCAGAAAGTCAGAATGTTCAATTCGCAGAAACTCAGTTCGTAAAAACTCGGTTCGCAAAAACTAGATTCAGTTCGCAGATCTCAGCTCGGTTCGCAAATCTCAGTTCGCAAGCCTCAGTTCGGATCGCAATCTATCTCCGTTCGCAAGTGATCTCGGTTCGCAAAGTCAGCTGAAACCCTATTCTCAACTCGTGAAACGGCTGAAAAACCTGAAAATGAAAATTTTAGGTATTTTTACGATTAAAACAAGAGATTTCGATCATAAACAAACCCAAAAGTGTCCAGAGATTGATTTTTTGATCGTTTTAACACACTAATGCACGTCAAAACAATCCTAAATCAAACGTTATTATCCTAATAACCTCGAACTTACACGTATTTAGCCCGAAAGCTTCGATACCAACTTACACGTTATTATCTCATTTCAAGCTAGATCTGTTGTCACAAAACATGTCCCAACAGAAAAGGAACAAATCTTACATTGACGATGAAATCATGCAATATTTCAGGCATCAAAATGGGAGTAAAAAAAGTTAACAAATTCATAACTAAAAATTTCACGATCACAAAATGGGTATAAATAATACAAATGCTTTACACTGAATATAATTCTCACGCATTCCAGTAATATTCAAAATCATCAATATAAACGATAATTAAAAAAGAACACAAGCATTTAGTTTTGATCGACGCAAAAGGACTCACGTGAGGGAAAATATGATTATGAAGAAAATGGGGATATATAAACCTTGATGATGTTTATATGCTTATAGAGATAGAGAAATCAGTAATTAAATGATCCATCTTGATCTTAAAAATTGTGATGGAGGCTACGATAATAAAATTGTCAGAAGTTTTGCCGATTTTAGAGTGACAAGGGTAGAATTGTCTAGCTTTTTTTTCGGGGGTAATATTTAGGGATTTAAGGATTTTAATTATGATTAAATTAGTTATTTGTATAAATATGATAGATTTTGAATTTAAGTTGGGTATATATGATAATATGATATTTAGTTTGGTAAATTTGATATTATAGTGTTTATATTGGGTATATATGAAATTATCCCTAAAAGAAAAAAGAAGACAAATAGCTCTTTAAGTACGATCCGTGGGAGCTACAAGTATAATATAGCAACTTAGCAAGGACCAAGTCGTTACGGTCTATTATTTCTTGTTGTCATGTTTCTAGTACTCGTCACACATGACCAAATATCCATAAATACTCGATCGTATATCTTAACAATTAATTAAATAAAATTAAATCGCTTCAAATGAAACCTCTACTATACATGAGGTTATGTCTCAATTCCACATGATTTTGTCGGCACGCTTTGCCACAAAACTTATATATTTATTGGTTGGTACGTATTTATTTCTGTTTAACTCTACGATGATGCTTACCTGCTTATTTTTCATAGGCAGACCTTTTTTATTTATATTCGATGGAATAAATATATAAAGATTTACTTGTAATTACATTACATTCATATCATTTTTCTTTGAATTAATAAAGGTGACATATTAAAAGATTCTATTATCTTCAATACATTTTTAGTGACTTCTAACGTGTTTCCATTCTAGTACGCTATATATGTTAGTGATCATGATTACTCCGTGTAGGTAGTTTGTTTGAGATTAATTGCAACTCAAAATAACTCTTAATTCTTAAGGTTGAATGCATTAAAATGTACGAGACTAATGTCTGAGAGGCATACATTATATGTAAGACAAGTGTCAAAACGGTCCGTCACTTTTACCGAATACCATTGGCAGCAAGACGTTAGTTTGGCGTCAGTTTACCGAAGTTGGACAGGTGTTTTGGTGTGGGGCCACGTGATTAAATAAATTTTTTTTTTTTTTTGGTTTTTTTATTTGTTTATGTATATAGATAAAGATATATTGATAATGTGGGGTTCGAAAAAACTTAGTGATGCATTTACCATGGTTGGTAGTGTTATGTCAGTCTTGAAAAGTGCTGACATAGCGCTCCTATGACACAAATTGATGCGTCAGTTTGTGTCACATTTGGGAATAGCCTAATAAGTTTGTTATCTTTGACTATTTTTGTGTAATTTTTTTATATGTCAATTTGTTAGGATGTAACGTGGTAGATTATATAGATGAAATGTTAGTCAAATTACGTATAATTAATTGACAATAATTAAAAGTTTCTTATACAAATGTCAATTTTTGCCTCAAATCTGCATGCATGTATATAACTAGTCCTTTTTATTTTGAGTATGTAAAACTATAATCATCCCTCAAATTATATATGTTATGCATTCAACATTCCAAATCAAAGTAGAAAATAAAGCAAATAGTGTGAAGTATTTTCTTGTGTTGATCATAAATAAGAAATTTAATTAAGAACATGGCGGGGTCTCAAAGAGCCCATGCATGCCAGCTTAAAAGCCATATATATGTCACATTCACGTACGTATATGGTATTCTTTTGATCATTAATTCAATTCAATTCTTTACGGATGGAAGCTTCTTTTAATTTTCATGCAAACAATAATTAACAACCGTCATTTGTCCCTCTGGCCGGGTTGACACTTTCTACATGCAAAGAAGCCTGTAAAGACGTTCTAAAGTCTTATAAAATTAAAAGCTACCATTTAATCTAGCATATATGCATCTTTCTCATTAATTACTTATTCAATTCAGAGAGATATGTATACTCGATAGCTAGAGTCATGATCGAGGGGGCCAAATCTGCATATATATGGGTGGGCTGGATAGCTCCAAGTCAGTGCCGTTTCATTAATTTTAGTTGCCTGAGCCACAAAATGACAATAGGCCCTTTACAAATTAGAGGAGAATTTGAAAAATAGTCTTATTCCCAAAACCAGACATGTAACCACACGTACTCCATTGAAACACATACCTAAAAAACTTGATTTTTTTGTGTTACATTCAATAATTATCATATTTAGCGTCATAAAACTTCGTTTAATGATATATAAAAGTACAAAAATCACTCTACTTACGGCCTAAAACTTGATAATTAGGAACCAAGAAAAATCGAGATCATGTGCAATAGCGCACCTTGCGCACCCTCTCCGCCTCTGGCTCCAACGAGTTACAATTAAGTATAGTTTAATTGAGAATTTTTTAGTTATATATTTTTCTTTTAAAAGAGATTTGAACCATAATAATAATAATAATAATAATAATATATAGTTAAGTATTTGAAAATGTATCCAATCAATTTTATTTAAAATTCTATTGTACGTATTCAACTAATGAAGAGTTCCATACCATCAAACTTTCAGTAATATATATTGTATGTATATATATATATATATATATATATATATATATATATATATATATATATATATATAGGGTAGTGATCAAGAGGGAAGTGCCTTTTTGGAGGGAAGGGGGGAAGCGTTAGTATGCATCAAGAAGCATATTACAATTATCAATCAAAACGTCAACAAAAAATTATTTTTATTGGTAAATAGTAATCAAAATCGATGCTATAAAGAATATTTTAACGAATGAATTTCATTTTTAAGTCATGACATTAATTGATGAATATTTATTTAATAAATTGTTAATATGCAATGTGATGCATATTAACTAATATGCATCGCGATGCATATTAAAACTTCACATTATTTGAAAAATATTTTTATTGTTAATATGCATCACAATGCATATTAACTAATATGCACCGCGATGCATATTAACGGATTTGGATATAATATTCATAAATCGATGCTATAACTTTAAGAAAGAATTTATCAAGGAAGCTTAACATTCATAACATCGATTTTGATTAACATTTACTAAATTTCAGTTTGCTTTTTTCGAGATTTGTATGGGTGAAGGTAATATGCTTCCTGATGCATACTAACGCTTCCCCCCTTCCCCCAAAAAATGCACTTCCCTCTGGATCATTCCACTATATATATATATATATATATATATATATATATATATATATATATATATATATATCCGATCTATTATCATGGGCGGAGCTAGAATTTTTTGTTTGAAAATTTAAGGGGTCAAAATATCAATTTGTCACTAATACCTATATAAAAAAAAAAGGTTATGCCCCTCATTCTTCGAGAATCAAATAGATCATTTTCAAGCTTGAATTTGTTAATTTGAAATTTGAGTTATTCTACTTTAATTTACGAAATTTTAGGAAATTTTGTGGGGGCGATTGTCCTCATTCTAGTTCTACCCCCACCTATTATAACTTGTAATTTGTAAACATAACAAGACGAGTTATATGGTTGTCATGTTAGTATTACATTACATGATAAATAAGACGGATAAATTTAAACATTGAATTGAAGTTTTCAAATTTAATACACACGAGTACACGACAGAGTTTTGGATATAATTTGATACATATATATTTTCACATTTATAGATAATACAGTATATACTTTCTCTAAATCGTGGCATGTATTAATTGGCAAATCAAGTCAACGCCTGTAGCCACATGCAATTAATTATATGCATTTAATTTAATCAAGATATATACATTTACAATATGCATTTTCTTAAAGCAATTAAGGTCTGGTTTGAAGCTAGCAACTTGATTGACTCTTTTCTTTTTACCCAATTGGGAAGAAGAGTTGAAGATCCTTAACGGCACATTCAGCATCCTGTGAGCTCAAAATTGCTTTATCTTGCAAAAAGGCGCAAATTATGCTTAGATTTATACTATTTAATTAATATAACGTGTATGTTAAGGCAATATCTGTCAAAACTATAAATGAACAAAAGTCCACATATAATACATAACATATATTTATAATATAATATATCTATATTAGAAGAAGAAGTGTTCATTTTGAAAATGTACAAAACTTATGAAATGTGAATACTTTACCACTTAACTCTGCACCATTTTGATTGGTTATACATCAAATTTGATACATATTTAGTTATTTTCGAACAACCCACAATGAAAAATGAGATGCAGGTCTAAGAATAGACATAAAAATGTAACTGGATAGTATGATAAAAAAGCTAGGTGGGGATTAAAAGAGATAAAATGTATATGTGATGTTTTAAATGATGAATAAAGTACGTCAATTTTAGATCTATATTTTTTAAATCTATTTATCATTTCCATCCAAAATAGTAATATTGACACCTCGTGTGGGACGGATGGAGTATTATATACTACAACGTTTAATTTGGATCATCAGTCGACCCACATACAGCGTTCAAGTATATTATTGGTTGATAAGTTGGGGTTGATTTCGAGTTAATTAGAGTGTTGATTTCATATCAAATTGGTCAATATTGGTGGATTAACAGGTTGATTTCTGGTTGGAGGTAATTAGTTTCTAGATAAACAGGTCAAATTCAAAAGGGTTTGTTTTGAGGTCATAAAGATTTCTTTTTAGTGATTTCGGGTTCAGCTCCATCATAGAAGTTGGTAGGTACGTAAGAGCTAATAGTCCTTCAATTCATCACGTTACTATCATGGAATTATTATCACATTTATTAACAATATATAGCCTTTTTACTCTAAGACCTTCACATTATTTGTTTTAAGTTCTTATAAGGTAGTACAAAGTATTTCAAAACATCAACTATTTGTCGGTCTTAATAAATGTAGTTCATTATTTTCTCTTTTCATTTTTCTTTTCTTCTTATTATTATTATTTTATATATATATATATCAATCATATCAAAAAACCATATTAATGATGTAATCGAGAATACATGAAATTTGCATCGTAATTATGGATCAAGGTCTCCGTTATCTCCAAATTAGTACACGTTTGATTTCGTAGATTCTACTGCATATATGTTGAAATGATGACGTGAAGTTTGATATATAATGTTCATATAACGATATAATTAACATGCATTATTATCAAGCATACGTTGACAACATATATCATACTCACTTCCAGTATGATGTGGCATGCAGATTAACTGAAACGTGCCATTTAATTAGAGAAGCTATATATGTAACTAGAATAATAAATTAAATGTTTAAAAATTATAAAAATTGTATAAAATGAAAATTAAATATAATAATTATACAAGTTGTATTGAGTATTATACGTACAGGTAAGCAGCCCCTTGATGATCAAGTGACAACAATCAGTTACAGCCTAGAGGTGAAGGTTTCGAGCCGAAGAACTCCTTCAAAAAAATTTCTATCTAAATTAAGAGCTTATAGAGATTATTATTAGTATTATTATTATTATTTTTTTTTTTGCTTAAATAAGCCTAAGTTGTATTTGATTGCTAAATATATACTGAGTTATCCTTTTTTATAAGTTTGAGCTTTTAAAAACTGTAAGCTCCTGTAATCTTTAAGAATTTCACTGGCAAATACTCCCCATACAAGACTTTATCACCTTTTAAATTCAAAATCACTTTATCATTATAAAAAATATGAATTTTATGAAATGTTAAGATCGATTTAATCTGTATGACTGAAATTGGCAAAGCTTTTCATGTACTTTTAAGCTTAATATGACTGGTAACATCTGGTTATTAATGTATACCATCCATTTTTCCGGTTCATAAATATCACTAAATTTATTCTAATTATTTATATTTTCACAATAAAGTAAACACACTTTAGTACTAGAAGACACTTGCTGGTCAGAATTTTAATTAAGTTTAGCTACAAATTAATTAAACTTGTGTAAAAATGAAGATAGATAATTAGATATATAGTTAAATTATAATATAGATATGATGATGGCTATATAACTATTAGTTAATATTATAATAAGCATTAATTGCTTCAATAATTTTCATAAATTACAAAGACCATATTAAAACACTTAGATTTAAACATGATTAATGCAACAAACATTATAAACAAACTCTAATTTTCATTTATACCCACCTTTGTACAGGAGCTACACATTGTTTCCTCCTAAAAAGGTGATTGTGAGTAGCATTATTACTCTCTATGCACACATATATATAGATCTTATTACTATCCTAATTACTACTTAAAATTTACACTTCTTTTCAACTAATTCTAGAAAGCAAAAAAAAAAAAAAAAAAAAAAAAAAACCCCATAAAAACATGAAAAAAGCTCCCACAAACATTTACTAAACCTCTCAAAAACATGCATAAAAGTAAGAAAAGAAGTTATTAGAAGAAGTCATCACTTTCTTCTAAAGACATATTCATAAGGTCTCCTTGAGTTGCAGCCTCATCAAAAAGCCATTTCTCTAAAAGACTAAGAGGGGGCAATTGATCTTCAATGTTTGGTTTACTCTCATGATCTAGGAACATACTTCTTTCTGGAGAAACCGACTGCGAAACATCCGAATTGCAATAATTCGAGTAGTAACTGCTCTTTTGATTGTTGTGATTTAGGTTACTATTGTTGTAGCCAAATTGAAGTGAGGTATCATAACCTTCACTTGGAGGACTTGGGATCACTTGTTGGTTAATCAAAGAACTTCGAGTTTGTGTCGTTTCAACGCTTTCGGAGCTCGTTTGGGATGATTTCTTGGAACTATTCATCCAAATTGGGAGCAACCTTGCGATGTTTTCGGCACTTGAAGCATAAGAGGATGTAGTTTGATTCGATGGTGGTAATTCGGGTAGATTGATTGATTTGTTGTCAAGAGATAAGGCATCACAAAGGGCTTGTTTGGCCATATGGATATCGGTTTGAAGCCTTCTTTCCCATTGACCTTTAGATATGGCGGTATCACATGATGATGATGAGTGACACCCTTTTGAATTACCATGACGATGATTATGATGATGATGGTGATGGTTTTCATCATCCGAGTTTTCATTAAGCTTTTCAAGCTTTTTCTTTAGATGAGTATTCCAGTAATTCTTGATATCGTTATCAGTTCTTTGTGGAAGATATGAAGCTATTGCTGCCCATCTGATATAAAAAAAGATGAATAAAATTAATTGCTTGCGACTTAAAAATTGTGAGTCATTTGTATGCGGACACTTATTTTGAGACGGATGAAGTTGAGATTTATAATTTCCTAGACAATTTTTTTTTTACCTATTGCCAAGAAGGGCTTGAAGATGGATAATCATCTTCTCTTCTTGCTCGGTGAAGTTGCCACGTTTGATACCGGGTCGAAGATAATTAGTCCAACGCAGTCTGCAACTCTTACTACATCGAAGCAAACCTGAAATTACAAAAATATGTAAATTAATTAATATCACAATAATAAATAACCATAGAAAAAGTTAAAACTTTTGAATGAAGAATGATATATGCAGGAAACAATAAATACCATAATTTAATGATCTAACCAACCCACCTCCAAAAGCAAAAAAATTAAACCAAAATTAAATCAAACAAATGAAGAAAACCGATTAGTTGAAGTAAGAACTAGTTATATATATACCAGTATTGGCAGGAACTGATCTCCAATTGCCAGGACCATTTTGTTGAATATAAGAGACTAACATGATATCTTCTTCTGGTGTCCATGGCCCTTTTTTCACACCTATCTTTTCGCAACAAGGTGGTCTTCCCATTGATATGATCCAGCCAGTTGATTGATGAAAATTCAAGATTATGATTCAAGATGAAACCTTTTCAGTTTTCACACTCACTGTGTGTATCACTATGTGTTTTTAGTGTATGTAGTATATATTGTTGTTGTACTACTATATCAGATGTGATTTTTAAGTGTGTGTTTCAACTCAAGAGAAAAGTGGTAAGACAATAGTCTTTGGGTTAAGATTACCCCTCAATTTTGTAGACTATATATAGATATGAATAAAGAGATAAGAGAGAGATATGTGAAGTAATAAAGCTGCAGGAATTGAGTTGAAAAAAGGCAAAAAGAAACGGTCATTCTCTCTCATGAAAACCTCAGCAAAGAGTCAAAAGAAGACAGCAAGGTGCATTTACTTCGGTTTGCAAAAAGTCAGCTGTATGCTTCATGTAGATTAAGAGAGAATGATAATGACAGCATTATAATTATGCATTACACTAGCTCTGTAATTAGGCAGTTAATTCATCTATAATTATGTTTGTTTTTTAGTAGTTAATGTACTGTCAGATAACACGGTTCTATTATATACAGGGTATTTATTATTAGAACGGTGTTATTTGACAATAAATTAACTACGAGTCTATATATAATGAATCAAGGATGTATTTATATACCCGTGTGAACCCTGTGATCTAGTTGAATAATCGAAATTACGATCATATAAGGTTGGGAAGTTAGCTCATTGAATAAAGTTAGATTTAGCTATAAGTAATATTGCATTTGTCTTGATAATCGATTTTGTTGTTGCCGTATAGTCGTTATCTTCTTACTTAGCTTCTTTCACTTTAAGGTACCGTTGTATAGTTTGACTCATGTGAATTTGAACATAGATCATTATCACAATCAACTTAAAGACATGCATATCCAAATGTGAGCGAAGTTAGAATTCTAAATCTCATCTCCGAATGTAAACACGAAGCACTTGAGAACATCTTTTAATAGCTTTATATCGGCACCCTTTATATTGGTGTACGTAAGCAATGAGAAAAAAGAGGCCGAAGTCATACGACATGATAGAAGTAGTCAACGAACATAGAAATTGTATTTACATGAAGACTATTTTCAGAAAAAGAAGTGCCAAGAGAGAACCGATCGAAGCATTATTAGATTTGATTAATGGTTCATTTACCAAATTAAATGTTGCATTTTTGTAAACCAAGTTTGGTAGTTTAAGTCAATTTGAAATCAATACTTGTATCGAAAAGGTATGGGAAGAGAACAACAACTAGCAGATACGAGATCGATCTATCAACGAATACAATTCCAACCTGCAACCATCGAAATTCAAATGTAGGTACCATAACTGGCTGGCCCCAACTAATTTATAACTGGACAATCACGTTCATCATATCCAATCTAGAAATGAATCGAAATGCACGTCGTACGTTAATGGGTTAATACACAGATTAGTTAATGTATTGAGTTTTGATTGATTATATTAGTTTTTCAACTAATCACTCATATCTTTTACCAAAAACTCATAATGATCGATCAAATTAACACCTTGATTTAGTTTTTCAACTAAATCACTCGTATCTCATCTCCATACTCCCGTATTTATTTGGCCCCTACCTTATGTTCATTAAATTGTTGACTTATTTTCCAAGTAGAAATTAAATGATGAATTCTCTCCCTTGACATTTGAACTCTCTATTAATTTTAATCTTCTCAATGTAACATCGACTCACAAGAACGCTTAAATACTAGAGTACACTTAACTGTAGAGTTTGCATAGAAGAAGTTGTTGCATGCTTCTGACCCCAAACATGCTCTGTTTGATAAGGCCAAAAGCTCGAAACTTAGTTATATATTAATTGCCTTTAGTGTTTTGAAACCCTGAGTAATGTCAGTCAACGATTGAATCGATCATATTAAGTTGGAATAATATATACGTACTCCGTGATATATTTAGAGCACGTGGAGTGGTGACGTTGTATTCACAGTGTTCTCGTGAGAACACTGATGCTCAAAATTCCAGTGTTTTCAATTTTTATTCAATGTTTTCTCAATTAGTGTATGTGTGTGGGGAAACCAAAAAAAGAAAAGAAAAAATTAAAATTTAACAGTGTCCGGCTCCGAACGCAGCTCCAGAACATCATTGCGGAGTGAGAGAACGTTGTCGGACGTCGTACTCGACGTAAAACGACTACGGGAACAACTCCACTCCGCATGCTATTATGATCATTTATAGGCCTTTGAATACTACGTGCCATGAAAATATTACCGACTGGTTTTAATTGTTTGGTTCTGCAAAACAATAAAAAGTCAACAAAATCTGGCAGATGAACAGGGTAATGGGAGTGACAACATTCCCTGCAAACATGATCAATTCAGTCAAACATCATCATCATTAATCACGGACAAGTTTTCCCATACAATCTCTTATCTAAATCTAATATTGGTCAAAATGTTCAAACGGTAAAAATACAGACATTATGTGCCATGTTTTAACAGTAAAACACCGGAGCATATGTCATACTCGATTTATGTGTTTATTAATAGAAGTACGCACGTATGTCATGGTTTGACAAGTCCAAATCCTTCCCTCTCTTAATTACATAAACTATAAACTATTTCATCTTACAAAATTGTACTCCCTCCGTCCCAATTTAATTGTCCCCAGACAAAAAACACGCAGTTTAAGAAAACATTAACTTCTCTCTTACTTTTTGATAAGATTACAGTTTTACCCTTTACTTTTTACCTACTTTTTTGTCCTACATATATAAAGTAAGGGTGAAAAAGGATTTTATCTCATCATTTTTATCCATTTATGGAAGTGGACAATTAATTTGGGACAGCCCAAAATGGAATACTGGACTATTAATATGGGACGGAGGGAGTATTAATCAAAGATACTTTGCTACAAAAGTAAAAAAGATATAATACAAATCATTTACCTTGAACAAGTTCAAGGTGGCATGTTTAAAAAGGTGACTATATATGGTGAATTTTGGATCTACCGTTCGATTAGAATTATTTGCTACTCCGATTACAAACTTCAAGTAGGTACGTAGTATTACTCCAACAAGGCATTTGGTTCGTAAGAGGTGGATTGCTTCACTTGCAACGCTTGGCATTTGTTGCACGTAAGCACATACGCCCGCATATCACTGATGTCGCAGAGTGTTGAACATTAAATTCTAGAGCCTTTGTTTATCACTGTATGTCGTAGAGTGTTGAAATCGTCAAAAGACATTGTGTGTCAATCTTGAAACATTCAAGTTTAAAAATTGTCTATGGTATGTTTTTTTGCAAGTTTTTGACTATATAAATTAGGGTTAATTGTTTGGTTATGTATTTAACTTTGCACATTTTACTATTGTGTGTAATAAACTTTCAAAACATCTATGGTATGTAATAAACTTGTAAAAAATGTTTTTGTATGTAACAAACTTTCAAAACATCTATTGTATGCAATAAACTTGTAAAAAATCGCTATCGTATGGTGCGGTAGTCAATGATCTGCTCAAGTTTGCTCGTGCCGCCACAAACCAATGTTAAAGAGCCATTTTGAGTTTGGCATGTACACATGGTAACCCGCTACATACAATAGGGTTTTTTTACAAGTTCATTGCATACAATAGATGTTTTGAAAGTTTGGTACATACAATAGCATTTTTTACAAGTTTATTACATACAATAGATGTTTTGAAAGTTAGTTACATACAATAGTAAAAAAGACAAAGTTAGATACATAACCAAATAATTAACCCTATAAACTAAATTGATGTGTTTTTGGTTTTTAAATTTTAGACATACGATAGTAAATAAAATGAATACAAAAGTCGAATTTAAAACTTGAAAACATACGATAGATGGTTTAGAGCTAGAATACATACAATTATAAAGGTGTAAAGTTAAATACATTACGAAAAGATAAACCTTAATTATGATCAGTCTAGGTGGTTTGACTGTGTAGCATGAAATTGTGTTGTTTGATATAAGACATGCATGACCGAGTCTTGTTTTGGGAGAAAACCAAGTCTAATTTGGTTATCTTTTGAAAAATAAGTCAACAGACGTAATTAATAATTAATGTCTTCTAATTGTTCGATCCTTGTATGATGTAATACAAACTATACAGTCACAGTCAATCGCTTAAATTAGACACATCCTTCCTTACTAACGGGTAGAGAAAAACTAAACTAAAAAGCCATGAACTTAAAATATTCATAAAAAAAAAAAAAACATGAGGAGGATGGGATTTGTACTGCATTATTAGGGCACTCCCAACGGGCAAACTAATTGCCAACCAGTTTGCCAACTGATTTGAGTTTGGTGCGATCCGTTCAATCACTTTCAAACCGGTTGGGACTCCAATCGGTTAATCGAGTTGTAATCGGTTGGAAAAAGTAGGTGGCCCGTGTGATTTTTTTTATTTTGTTTTTTGTTTAGTGTATAAAAATTGTGGCATATTAGTAAATATGGGGTCAAGAAAAATGAAGTGGTTAGTCATTGATGATAGTGGGTATAGGTTGTGAATCAGTTGTGAAAATCTGACGTGGTGCTGAGGTGACGAAAGTGATTTGGAAGTAGTTCAACCACGGTTGGAAGTGGTCTTATGTCAACATAAACTCGGTTTAACACGTTTGCTTAATACCGTGTTCTAACTTACTCTCTTGTTTGTGAAACAACATAGAATACATATTTTAGTTACCAATCATTTTCACATAATTTCAACTAATCAAACTTTTATTAAAAATTTATGTCTATATTTTTAGGCATACAGACTTATTCTTCTTTTATTAGTTTATATGGGGATGGTTAGTTATACAAGCTTCCTGTTTAGATAAGCATTAATTTATGGCATCAAGAAATATAAGGTATCATACAAATATACAATTCTTAAAAAATATAAGTTTTTAACTTATAAAGAATTTATATTCGAGATGATTCAAATCCATATCATTTGACAGATTAAAGCCATGACACGGTATATCGAACTAAAAAGATATCCCAAAAAAAATTAAAGCCGACATAAATATAGTTGGTGTTGTTAACATCGAACAAATTGTGTGTTGTTGACCAATTAACTTCAATTTGATTGTATTATTACTATCAACTGAGAAAAGTTCATTGCAGTCCATCATTTTTAAAAAGTATGGGAGGATACATTATAGCCATTGGATCATCAAAATCAATGGTACCAATTATTTCAACTTTTTAATAAAAAAACACTAACATGTACGCTCATTTTTGGGCGGAGGGTTAATTTTGTCATTTCAACAAAGTGAAAGGAAGCCATCAGAGAGGGGTAATCATGTTCATTCTCATTCAATCACTTCTCTCCTTTTCTTCTATCAAATAAACCCTAACCCTTACTGGAAAAAAATCACCAATTCGTTGTTTAATCTTCTGATTTCATCGAATAAGAATCTGATAAAAGTGTCTTCGTATTCTTGCGGTTGTTTTCATCCGTGTAATTCCATTTTTAGTCTACTTGCTACCTTAAATCGAAGTTAATCATGGATATTAAGGGTGAAAGAGCTTTGTGATACGATGCTAGGTCACCTGTTCTAGCGACTCCATTGCTATCTATTCTCATTGGTAGGACGATGCTTTATCTGTAGCTACGAATTATTTTGATTTGAATTCTTGATTAAATTTATGAATAATATTAAAGCATATTTACTTGATTTTCCTTAAATAGTATTATGTTAGTGGATTGTATGCCTTTCACATGATCTTAATTTGTTAATGTTGATTTGTTGTTTCTATGTATGTGTATATGATACTTGTTGCTATCAGGTAATTACAACCTAGTGAAAGTGTGTTTTGTTGTTTTTCATTTGTTATGCACTCTATGTGTTTGATTATATGTCAAGCTGAATTTTGACACCAATTTTAGAAAGAAAAAAAAAGGCTGCAGGATAATGAAAAAAATGACATCATTCAAGCCTTCATGTTTTATAAGCTCTTTGTTCCAAACACAATCCTTACGGAGCATATTTCGTAAACTAATGCTTATTGACAAAGTTATCATTTTATATTATAGGCTATTGTATTGATGCTATAAATATTACAGTACTGTCCTAATAGTATTAATATTTATTTAATACTATTTGGTTGTTAAGACTATTTATTGTTTGAATGTTCTAAAATTCTTAAATTATCTTAGTTTTAACAAATACACATTGTAACCAAAACTGAACACTCCAGCCCACTATTAGCAACCTCAACTGTCAAAACAATCCACCGCGGCACCGCAGCTGTGACAACTCTCCAAATTAGGTATTAATTAACATTTAAGCATGTGCATTCTTACGCTAATTTCCTGATTAAGTTTTAACAAAACTTCTTGATGTGATGTAAGTCTAGCAAGCCCGGTACTTTTAAACAAAAAGTAATACATAATACGTAAGTATTTAAAATTACGTACAAATATATCGGAACAAACCCGACAAAAATAAATAACAAAAGTTTCGTGATACAAACTTTATTAATAACTCAATTATTAATTACGAGTATTTATATATCTATAACAAATAGATACAAAGGTCTAATTATGCGTTTAACATAAAATGTATTAATAACGAACAGAAACAATTCTAAAACGCGCATACGAAGTCAAATCCTAAAAATTCCAATTTTGTGATTCATTTGAAAGTGATTAGAACATTACCTCAAAATATGAAATCCTAAATTTACTGAAATTTGGCGCTTAATTAACTGCGCGCAGTAAAATGTACAAAATTGTACATCTCTTTAAAATAATGATAACATCATTATACTGACTATAAATTACGAACCAGGAGAACACCTACATAATAGAAATATAAATTGTTGATTTTTATATTGCTATAATTATACCCGTACTCGAAATTGAGGTACCCAAAATGGGCACCTAACTCAAATAATTGAGGAAGCAGGCTATTTGAAGCCATACTCCCTCCCATCTCTCTCTGTGATCCATCGACATACTCACACACACCTCCAATAATTCTTTCAACAAAAATCTCACCTTCAATCTCCTTCTTCTTTGATCATCTTGACAACAACAACAACATCAGGAATCAAGGGCATCACCAAGATCATCATCTTCATCATCATCCGTTCATCATCATCTCCACCATTTTCGTTTGTAAGAAAAACTACAAACCTTTGATTTCTTTACTTTAAATTCGTGTTCTAACATGTTTATATAACTTAATCTATGCATATAACATATATATATGAAGGATTGAAGGTTTGATCATGAAAATGTTTACAAAACCCAAAACTATAAATCTAAAATCAATACGTGAAAACGTGTTATAATGATGTAATAAGTGGTTAAAATGATATATGTGGACTGTATAAACGATTTGGTTAAACAATGTAAAGAATTTGGAACCAAAATTTTCGAGCCTATGATTGCTCTGTTACGAACAGGTTCTGTGAACAGAATGAATCCGGCGGATTCATGATGAATCCGGCGGATTCCCCCACGAAACTCGCACACCCCGTAATCGGTTTACACCTTGTGAACGAGTAAAAGACACGATCGAATCCGGCGGATTCACCTAAATCCGGCGGATTCCCAAAGCTTCACATGAACGTTTTGTGAACACAAAAGAATCCGGCGGATTCAATTAAATCCGGCGGATTCACCTATTCTTGACCCGACCCGGCGGCTTGAACCAAAGATCCGGCAACACCTTTTCATTTAATCAGAATCCGGCGGATTCAATTAGAATCCGGCGGATTCCCCATCTGGTCAACAACTTGACTTTTATTTTTAAATACAAACGATTTCGTTAACGATTAAAATTATTAGTAGACATTTACGAGACATTGTAAACTATTGATAATACATTAATGTGGTATATCCGAGACACGGACTCTGGACTTATTTATTTCGTACGAACTAACGATATATGAATAAATACATATATGACATATATATGAATACGAACTTTGTAAATTATACGATTTGAATACGATTACACAATCGGGACATTTAAACTTTTTAACACTTATTAAACAAACGTAACAATATTAAAGGCAAATGATATTTATTAAACGGAATAAATATATTATCAAGTTTTATATAACAAATAAAACTCGACACGTTTTAAATCCGAAACAACGTATTACAATATATATACATATATTCAAGGACACACGATATATATAGACACAAACGTATACGTTTTCTTAAACAAATGGAAACTTATATATATTTTAATATACGAAAACAACGTATTGATTAAATAAATATATACGACACTTAAGGAATATATATTCACAAATATATATATGTACACAATAAACTACACGTTTAACCAACGTATAATCTAATAATATACAACAAGTATATTACTTAAGTAGACATATATAAAACAAATATATGTACTTACAATGATTTTTGAATAACATACGTACGACTGTAAACAAAGTATATGTACAAATGAAACAAAACGACCTTCCGTTAAATAGACAATTACATATTGGTTTATATACTTAACCAAGTATACGATGAAAGAAATAATAACAATATTTCAACGCAATGTCATTAATAAAGTCAACAACTTATATTACTAAGAAATCAACCACTTCTTCAAACAAACAAACTGTTAACATAAGTGATTAAAACAAATCAAAAGTACTTATGTTAATATATTTATTGTATAGGTTAACATACCTTGGGCTGTTATCTGTTTGGCTGCTAGCTTTCCTACCGAGCAAAACTACTGTGAGTTCACAGCCCCTACTTTACAAATGTTTTCTGTTTTAAACATAGGGGTGTAAACATAGAAACTGCATGCAAACATATGCAGCAAATTATATAAATGCTTTATTGCTTTATACAACTGTTTGATATGAAATAACATTTTCACAACTGTTTTGGGAATTAGACAACAAATCCTAGTACGGACCAGACTTGAGTTGTGTGCATGAAAGACCTTATGTCATGCAGACTATAACCATTAGCTAGGTGACTCTAGCCACTGAGTATACGAATAGTACTATTGCCGTGACGACCCTCCTATGGATGGAGCGTATACTTAACTGTCCTTCAGGCAAGAAACATAAGATTTGGTTGTGGTTTGGTTATAGGGTTAGGTCGCGTTACTTTAACTTGCGAGGTTTAGCTCACCTTTCAGGGGATTATAGTCTAAGTATTCCCACACATATTATTTAGGATAAACATATCCTACAACTGTTTTATGTCAGTATACTTACTGATTATATTCATATACTGGTAAACAACCAGACATACAACTTGGGTAACAACCCACATAAAACTATACTTTAGGGTAATTATCCCTAACATCTTACAAATTGCAAAACCTGCAAACATTTATTTATTGAATAACATTTCAATAACTTTAACATAAATTGGTTAACATACCACATATTTATACAAACCTGTGAATTCACTCAACATATTTGTTGACGACTTTCTTTCTATGTTTTACAGGAAATTAGCTATGTAAGTAAGGATCGCATGCATTCAGGATGACAACCCTGGACTACTTAGGATGCCATACTTTATGGGACAGCTTTTGAGGATTTCCTCTGTATTACTGCAGACATTGCAGTTATACACATGAAATCTTATTTTAACATATGTATTGTAAAACTTGAATGTTTTAAACTTTATTACTACTGTACGACTTACACAGTCGTACTACTTTTGTAATAACTATTTGACTGGCATCCTTAATATATTATGTTCTGTATGATCATATGCTCTGATACGATGAATGCACAATTGTAACGTCATCACCCCCGTTGTTAAACTGTTGAAACAAGATGCTTCCGCTAAATCTTAACTTGCTTCCGCTAAACATTAAATAAACACAATTACCGATTTTGGGGGTGTGACAGACTTGGTATCAGAGCCATTGGTTATAGCGAACTAGAAGTCTTTAGGTGACTGAAAACCTTAGAGACCTAGACTATAGCCTTGGCTAGAACATTCATGCATTCATACATACATACGTGTGCATATATCTAACATACGACTGACACGTCACACACAAATTCTTTTGTCACAGTATGTCTAGTCAATCACTCATTCATGTTTATGCTTCGGATGAGGAGCCGACAGAGGCTACATTTGAGGGTCCCGCGATCACTGTAGGGGATGAGTCATCTGTTCATTTGAGAGACATGTCAGATGACACTAGTGACGCTTACATTGCGCCACCACCGACAGCACCTGAGGTTATCCCTACTACTACAGGTATTCACCATCAGGCCGGTGAGACTTCTCGCAGGCCTGTATATAGGAGGACACCGAGGATGTGTGTCCGAGATTTTCCTATAGGTCCGTTAGCACCAGCGGACGAATCTGTTGAGTCTCCACAGAGGGCACCCAGGTTTGCTCATCTAGAGTGGATGACTCCTATGTTGAGGCACTGGAGGTCATTAGAGGGTTTTCCCTCCACCTTTGAGACAGGAGAGTCCTCACGACCCCCAGCACCACTGTCTACCACTGGAGAGCCGATAGAGCAGACTCTCCCTACATTAGTTGCTGTTATGCGTACATTGTTTTGTATTACTTCTAGCAGGGGTTCTCACCTTGGACAGGTACAGGATGAGATCTCTCGTCTGTATGGGGACATGGCTGGTATGCATGAGCATCATCACTTTTTGTTGAACCATGTGTTTACTGCCCAGGAGATAGCTGAGTCCGCACGTGCTCGTGTGAGGACACTTGAGAGACATGTTAGGATTGCAGGGCTTGTGGTTGGTGCTTGTGTGGTGATGGCTGTGTTGAGGACAGCCGT
This sequence comes from Helichrysum umbraculigerum, assembly GCA_949592205.1. Taxonomy (NCBI): domain Eukaryota; kingdom Viridiplantae; phylum Streptophyta; class Magnoliopsida; order Asterales; family Asteraceae; genus Helichrysum; species Helichrysum umbraculigerum. Next base: position 44,608,748 of record CATIUR010000007.1, read on the forward strand.
GGGATCATTTCTACCGTACTTCCGTTAGACCTATGTATGGCGGGATGTGCCTACTTAGGATTGTATATATACTATGTATTAGACTTGGAACTTTGGTTCGACGGGTATAGACAGACCTGTCATGTTTTGTAAATCATTTGGATCGACGGTGTGTAGACAGACCCGTCATGCTTTGATTAGTCTTTGGATCGATGGATATCTAGGATAGATCCATCATGTTTTGTATAAAAACTTGTGAACTAACTATAATCAATTATATGATATGACGTATGTATTTGGTTTATTATTATTGTTTATATTACTGTGCGTTGTGATTGGATTATATATTGACAATATAGACTACATAACTGTGGATACTGAAATATGTCTTTGTAACCTATAGATCTCTTGAAACTGGAAAAATGGCAGAACCTGTCATAAGTGAATATTCATCAGATGATGACATAACCATCGACGAGCAGATACAATATGAATATGTCGATACAGAAACAATTCCGATAGTGGAACTGGTGGAAGAAGAGATTGAGAACCACCACTTTGGATTGATTGACATAGAGGAATATGAGAGAGTCAGAGACCAAGCTGAAGAGCTAGATGGTCAAAACTGGGAACTTGCATCTAAATGCAAGAACTATGAAACTGAGTTGAGAATCCTAAAGAGGCCTATGTCTGTCCGAGTTAGGGATAGAATTCGCTTCTGGAAGAAAGTAGCTAGTGATCGTAAGAAGAGAGTCAAGACTTGGATTAAACGTCTGAGCAAATGCTCAACTGAGAATGATCTGGACTATTATCCAACTCTACGATACAAGACTATGCTAGAAAGGCATTACTCCTCTCCTAACCTGGACCAGGAGTGAAAGAAAAAGAACTGCACTACGACGGAGAACATAGCTAAAGATAGCTTAATAAAGAACTAATGAAGAACTGTCGTAGGAATATAATCGTTTTGTTAGGATCTAAGTATAGCTAAGTTTAGTTTAATTAGTACTGTAGCAACTCGTGTAGTATTGGAAATCACTCTTGATGGATATAGGAGATATCATCAATTTTTGTAATGAAACGATGTAAGAACGTTCTAGTTAATGTATAATATAACTTAGGTTCGATTCGAAATTTCGTGCGAATTATATTCATCTCCATATACAAGTGATAGAAAAGTTATCACGTAATAATTGTTGAAACCATTTCTTGCAAACTTTGAAAACCTACCCTACTATGAATTATTTATCTTATCTTGAATTCCATAAAACATTGATTGCACTTAAACGATGATGAAAAGAAATATGTATTTGGCATTATATAATGACGCCTGGCCAACGTGATTATATTGTACAAAGTACATATGGGTGTTTCAAAGTCGTGCGATATACAATGTGAAACATTATTCTCTCAAATTCTCCATACTATTCATTTGATAGACAATGTGAAATCTTGTTCATCACATTCATTATCTTGGCATTGACTTCTGCATTTTATTCATCGCAGAACTGAACTATGCCGCCAAAACGACGAATTACTAGGAACAGTCAGAAAACAACTGTACCTCCTACATCTGAAACCATTCCACCACCTAACACTGAGGAAACTACTGAGCAGTTAATAGCTAGACGCATAGCTGAAGGTATTGCCGAGTATGAGGCAAGCCGAAACCGTGAGACTGGGATTAATAACAGTGGATCGACCCCTGTTATTGCTGAGACTGTTGTGAATAACCGCAAAGGGTGTTCATATAAGACATTTCAGGCATGTAAACCACCATCTTTCTGTGGCACCGAAGGTGCTATTGGTATTATACACTGGATAGAAAAGATGGATTCTGTGTTGGACATCAGTGATTGTCTACCAGACACTGCAGTGAAGTATGTTGCCTGCACACTAGCTGATAAAGCTTTGACTTGGTGGAACAGTCAAGTTCAGTCGATGGGACGACCAGCTGCTTATTCCATGACATGGGAAACATTGAAGAGTATAATGATGGAAGAATTCTGCCCTCGCAGTGAGATGCAGAAAATTGAGACTGAGCTGTGGAACATTGCTATGATTGGTGCTGATATCACTGGTTACACAACTAGGTTCCAAGAACTAGCTCGTCTTGTGCCACATATGGTAACGCCTGAGTATAAGCGTATTGAACGCTATGTGTATGGACTGGCACCACAGATCAGGAGTTTAGTTACGTCCTCCAAACCTGACACTTTCAGGAGCGCTGTTACCTTAGCGCAGAGTTTGACTGATGAAGCAGTTAGAATGGGGACACTGACCAAGAAGACTGTGTCGGTTAAGGTTGAGCAGAGCAGTGCTGAAGCTGGTAGTTCTGGAGGTAAGAAGCGTAAGTGGAATGACCGTCAGGGTCAATCCAACAAGAAAGGATCTGGAAATCCAAAGTCTTACGCTGCCACCATTGTGGAATCGAAGCCATACTTGGGTAACAAACCTAAGTGTGATAAGTGTAGCAAACACCACGAGGGTGAGTGTTGGTTTTGCGACAGCTGTAAGGGATGGGGTCACAAAACCCAAAACTGTAAGGTAAACCCTGCCCCTAAGGGAAACACTGCTCGCCAGAACCAAGGATGTTTTGAGTGTGGCGACACGAGGCACTATCGAAACCGATGCCCTCGACTCAATAACCAAAACCGTAACGCCAACAACGCTCGTAACCGCAACAACAATGGAAACAACCGCGGTAACAACAACAACCGAACCAACAACAACAATGCTAACAACAACAACAATCAGCCAGCTCGTGGACGCGTGTTCATGTTAGGAGCACCAGAGGCACGTCAGGATCCTAACACAGTCACTGGTACGTTTCTTGTAAACAACCATTTTGCTTCTGTGTTATTTGATTCTGGTGCTGATTTAAGCTTTGTGTCCACTGAGTTTAGACCACTATTAGAGATCGAATCCCTTAAGCTAGATAACAAATACACAGTAGAGCTAGCTGATGGTAAGTTGATTGAATCAGGAGAAATAGTACCAGGATGTTCCTTAACTTTAGAAGGTCATTCTTTCAAAATAGACTTACTACCGGTAGAATTAGGGAGCTTCGATATAGTGGTTGGCATGGATTGGTTATCACTGAACCGCGCAGAGATCATCTGTCATGAGAAGATTGTACGGTTACCTCTACCGTCAGGAGAAATGTTGATGGTTCAAGGAGAAAAGAGTAATCGTGTGGTGAAAACGATTACATGCATGAAGGCAAATAAGTATCTACGAAAAGGGTACCAAGCATTTTTGGTACATGTTGTGAATAAGAAACCCGAGGAGCGACGCATAGACGACGTGGCCGTAGTACGCGAATACCCAGGAGTATTTCCTGACGAGCTACCAGGGTTACCACCTCCACGGCAGGTTGAATTTCATATCGACCTAGTGCCGGGAGCTGCACCGATTGCTCGTGCGCCTTACCGTTTAGCTCCATCAGAAATGCAGGAACTGTCTGCACAGTTACAAGAACTGTTGGATTTAGGATTCATCCGACCGAGCTTTTCACCGTGGGGAGCTCCGGTGTTGTTCGTCAAAAAGAAGGATGGATCAATGCGGATGTGTATCGATTATCGAGAACTGAACAAAGTGACGATTAAGAACCGATACCCATTGCCACGCATCGACGATTTGTTTGACCAGCTACAAGGGTCAAGTTATTACTCAAAGATCGACTTGAAATCGGGTTACCATCAACTGAAGGTACGGGATGAAGATATCCCTAAGACTGCGTTTAGGACTCGATATGGTCATTACGAGTTCCTGGTTATGCCGTTTGGGCTAACGAATGCGCCAGCAGTGTTCATGGATCTAATGAATAGAGTATGTAAACCTTACCTTGATAAGTTCGTCATCGTGTTCATTGACGATATCTTGATATACTCACGAACGAAGGAAGACCATGAACGACATCTGAGGCTGATTCTTGAATTACTGGAGAAAGAGAAGCTTTATGCAAAGTTCTCTAAATGCGAGTTTTGGATGCGTGAGGTTCATTTCCTTGGTCATGTGATCAATAGCAAAGGAATTCACGTGGACCCATCCAAAATTGAGGCGATTAAGAATTGGGAAGCCCCAAAAACCCCAACTGAAATACGACAATTCCTTGGGCTAGCCGGTTACTACCGAAGATTCATCGAGAATTTCTCGAAGATAGCTCAACCAATTACTGCCCTAACGCAAAAAGACAAGAAGTTTGATTGGGGCGAGAAGCAAGAGAATGCTTTTCAACAACTGAAAGAGAAATTGAGCACCGCACCTATCCTATCCTTACCAGAAGGAGTAGAAAATTTTGTTGTCTACTGTGATGCTTCACATCAAGGATTAGGTTGCGTGTTGATGCAAAACGACAAGGTCATTGCATATGCGTCTCGTCAATTGAAGATTCATGAGAAGAACTATACGACGCATGACTTAGAGCTGGGAGCAGTCGTTTTTGCACTTAAGATTTGGAGACACTATCTATACGGTACAAAGTGTATGATCTTTACCGATCACAAAAGTCTCCAACATATATTTGATCAGAAAGAACTCAACATGAGACAGAGACGTTGGGTTGAACTGCTAAATGATTACGACTGTGAAATCAAGTACCATCCAGGCAAAGCTAATGTAGTAGCGGATGCCTTGAGTCGTAAGGAAAGAGTAAAACCTCGGAGAGTTCGAGCCTTAGGACTGACAATCCACTTGGATCTAATTAACCAAATTCGTGATGCTCAACAAACAGCCTTTACTCCAGAACGCATGAAGGACGAATCCCTCAAAGGGATGGAGAAACAACTGGAGTCTAAGGAAAATGGAGTATTATACTTTATGAATCGAATTTGGATTCCTTGTGTTGATGAGCTACGTAGCCTGGTATTGGACGAAGCTCATAAGTCCAATTACTCGATACATCCTGGTGCAGATAAGATGTACCACGATCTAAAAGGATTTTTCTGGTGGCCTGGCATGAAAAGAGACATTGCCACCTATGTCAGTAGATGTCTGACTTGTGCAAAAGTTAAGACTGAGTACCAAAAGCCATCCGGACTTTTGCAACAACCTGAGTTGCCCAAATGGAAATGGGAACACATCACGATGGATTTCATCACAAAGCTACCGAAAACATCATCTGGAATGGACTCCATATGGGTGATTGTCGACCGACTGACAAAATCATCTCACTTTCTAGCCATCAAAGAGACAGATAAGATGGAGAAACTGGCTAGAACCTACATAAAAGAAGTTGTTTCTAGACATGGAGTACCATTGTCCATCATCTCTGATAGAGATGCACGTTTCACCTCTCGCTTCTGGCAAACACTGCAACAAGCTTTAGGCACTAGACTCGACATGAGTACCGCCTACCATCCACAAACCGATGGTCAAAGCGAGCGAACGATACAAACGCTTGAGGACTTGCTACGAGCATGCGTGATTGATTTTGGAGGAAACTGGGATGTTCATCTTCCTTTAGCCGAATTCTCGTACAACAATAGTTATCATACGAGTATACAGATGGCACCTTTTGAGGCGTTGTACGGACGCAAGTGCCGATCCCCACTTTGTTGGGCAGATATGGATGACAGACAGTTATCAGGTCCTGAGATAGTCCAAGAGACAACGGACAAAATATCTCAAGTGATTAATCGATTAAAAACGGCACGAGACCGACAAAAGAGTTATGCAGACAATAGACGGAAACCTTTAGAGTTTCAAGTAGGTGACAGAGTCCTACTCAAGGTATCTCCTTGGAAAGGAGTTGTGCGATTTGGAAAACGCGGCAAACTAAACCCACGTTACATCGGACCTTTTGAGATCCTAGAAAGGATTGGTCCTGTAGCTTATAAGCTTAAACTGCCGCAAGAACTTAGTAATATTCACGACACGTTTCACGTGAGTAATCTTAAGAAGTGTCTATCTGACGAAGCGTTAATCATACCTCCCGACGAAATCTACGTCGACGCAAAACTCAACTTCGTGGAGGAACCGCTTGAAGTAATGGATACGAAAACGCAGAAACTCCGAAACAGTCGGATCAAACTTGTCAAAATTCGATGGAACTCGAAAAGAGGCCCAGAGTTCACCTGGGAACGTGAGGACGAGATGCGCAAGAAGTATCCCCACCTATTTGAAACCGTGACCACGAATCACGACACAAATTAAATCTCGGGACGAGATTTCCCTAACGGGGGGAGAATGTGACAACTCTCCAAATTAGGTATTAATTAACATTTAAGCATGTGCATTCTTACGCTAATTTCCTGATTAAGTTTTAACAAAACTTCTTGATGTGATGTAAGTCTAGCAAGCCCGGTACTTTTAAACAAAAAGTAATACATAATACGTAAGTATTTAAAATTACGTACAAATATATCGGAACAAACCCGACAAAAATAAATAACAAAAGTTTCGTGATACAAACTTTATTAATAACTCAATTATTAATTACGAGTATTTATATATCTATAACAAATAGATACAAAGGTCTAATTATGCGTTTAACATAAAATGTATTAATAACGAACAGAAACAATTCTAAAACGCGCATACGAAGTCAAATCCTAAAAATTCCAATTTTGTGATTCATTTGAAAGTGATTAGAACATTACCTCAAAATATGAAATCCTAAATTTACTGAAATTTGGCGCTTAATTAACTGCGCGCAGTAAAATGTACAAAATTGTACATCTCTTTAAAATAATGATAACATCATTATACTGACTATAAATTACGAACCAGGAGAACACCTACATAATAGAAATATAAATTGTTGATTTTTATATTGCTATAATTATACCCGTACTCGAAATTGAGGTACCCAAAATGGGCACCTAACTCAAATAATTGAGGAAGCAGGCTATTTGAAGCCATACTCCCTCCCATTTCTCTCTGTGATCCATCGACATACTCACACACACCTCCAATAATTCTTTCAACAAAAATCTCACCTTCAATCTCCTTCTTCTTTGATCATCTTGACAACAACAACAACATCAGGAATCAAGGGCATCACCAAGATCATCATCTTCATCATCATCCGTTCATCATCATCTCCACCATTTTCGTTTGTAAGAAAAACTACAAACCTTTGATTTCTTTACTTTAAATTCGTGTTCTAACATGTTTATATAACTTAATCTATGCATATAACATATATATATGAAGGATTGAAGGTTTGATCATGAAAATGTTTACAAAACCCAAAACTATAAATCTAAAATCAATACGTGAAAACGTGTTATAATGATGTAATAAGTGGTTAAAATGATATATGTGGACTGTATAAACGATTTGGTTAAACAATGTAAAGAATTTGGAACCAAAATTTTCGAGCCTATGATTGCTCTGTTACGAACAGGTTCTGTGAACAGAATGAATCCGGCGGATTCATGATGAATCCGGCGGATTCCCCCACGAAACTCGCACACCCCGTAATCGGTTTACACCTTGTGAACGAGTAAAAGACACGATCGAATCCGGCGGATTCACCTAAATCCGGCGGATTCCCAAAGCTTCACATGAACGTTTTGTGAACACAAAAGAATCCGGCGGATTCAATTAAATCCGGCGGATTCACCTATTCTTGACCCGACCCGGCGGCTTGAACCAAAGATCCGGCAACACCTTTTCATTTAATCAGAATCCGGCGGATTCAATTAGAATCCGGCGGATTCCCCATCTGGTCAACAACTTGACTTTTATTTTTAAATACAAACGATTTCGTTAACGATTAAAATTATTAGTAGACATTTACGAGACATTGTAAACTATTGATAATACATTAATGTGGTATATCCGAGACACGGACTCTGGACTTATTTATTTCGTACGAACTAACGATATATGAATAAATACATATATGACATATATATGAATACGAACTTTGTAAATTATACGATTTGAATACGATTACACAATCGGGACATTTAAACTTTTTAACACTTATTAAACAAACGTAACAATATTAAAGGCAAATGATATTTATTAAACGGAATAAATATATTATCAAGTTTTATATAACAAATAAAACTCGACACGTTTTAAATCCGAAACAACGTATTACAATATATATACATATATTCAAGGACACACGATATATATAGACACAAACGTATACGTTTTCTTAAACAAATGGAAACTTATATATATTTTAATATACGAAAACAACGTATTGATTAAATAAATATATACGACACTTAAGGAATATATATTCACAAATATATATATGTACACAATAAACTACACGTTTAACCAACGTATAATCTAATAATATACAACAAGTATATTACTTAAGTAGACATATATAAAACAAATATATGTACTTACAATGATTTTTGAATAACATACGTACGACTGTAAACAAAGTATATGTACAAATGAAACAAAACGACCTTCCGTTAAATAGACAATTACATATTGGTTTATATACTTAACCAAGTATACGATGAAAGAAATAATAACAATATTTCAACGCAATGTCATTAATAAAGTCAACAACTTATATTACTAAGAAATCAACCACTTCTTCAAACAAACAAACTGTTAACATAAGTGATTAAAACAAATCAAAAGTACTTATGTTAATATATTTATTGTATAGGTTAACATACCTTGGGCTGTTATCTGTTTGGCTGCTAGCTTTCCTACCGAGCAAAACTACTGTGAGTTCACAGCCCCTACTTTACAAATGTTTTCTGTTTTAAACATAGGGGTGTAAACATAGAAACTGCATGCAAACATATGCAGCAAATTATATAAATGCTTTATTGCTTTATACAACTGTTTGATATGAAATAACATTTTCACAACTGTTTTGGGAATTAGACAACAAATCCTAGTACGGACCAGACTTGAGTTGTGTGCATGAAAGACCTTATGTCATGCAGACTATAACCATTAGCTAGGTGACTCTAGCCACTGAGTATACGAATAGTACTATTGCCGTGACGACCCTCCTATGGATGGAGCGTATACTTAACTGTCCTTCAGGCAAGAAACATAAGATTTGGTTGTGGTTTGGTTATAGGGTTAGGTCGCGTTACTTTAACTTGCGAGGTTTAGCTCACCTTTCAGGGGATTATAGTCTAAGTATTCCCACACATATTATTTAGGATAAACATATCCTACAACTGTTTTATGTCAGTATACTTACTGATTATATTCATATACTGGTAAACAACCAGACATACAACTTGGGTAACAACCCACATAAAACTATACTTTAGGGTAATTATCCCTAACATCTTACAAATTGCAAAACCTGCAAACATTTATTTATTGAATAACATTTCAATAACTTTAACATAAATTGGTTAACATACCACATATTTATACAAACCTGTGAATTCACTCAACATATTTGTTGACGACTTTCTTTCTATGTTGTGACATCCTTCACCAAAACTCTATTCATAGGTTCGTTCTCATAACCGTTTCTCATTTTCATTTACATGAGTGGAATTATTTGAGAAATTAATCAAGTACTTCATATTCGAAACTATGTGAGAAATTAAATTCTCGTATAGTGTTCAAAAACTCGAATCAATACTCGTATGCGATTAAATTAAAAGTTATAATAATAATAATAATAATAATAATAATAATAATAATAATAATAATAATAATAATAATAATAATAATAATAAGGATGATCGTTGGCATCAAACATTCACAATCAAAATAATATTAAAATAATAATTAATAATATAATAATACAAATCATTATGATGTAAATAGTTAGAGTACATGAATATTGTTGAGGTTATAAAATCGTTAGTCAACTTCTAAGAGGGATACTATTGTCAACTAAAGAACTAAAGGCAAATTAATTAAGGGAATACGTGTATCAAGTTTGGAAAGGATTTGATCTCAATATGAAATGATAATAACTCGGAGATTTTCGCTAACAAACTCAGTGAATAAATATTGATAATCATCTCATTGTCTCATTCGCAATATTTAACCAAAAAGTCAGAAAATACTCGTATTCAAAGCATAGAAATTATTTGACGAGGATTAACGAAAGAAACAACAATTGGCAAAGTATATTTAGTTTCGAGTTCGGTAACGATTCAAGGTAATTCTCGTTTTAGCTATCGAATTTAGTTAATGTTTTGGTAGTTGAAGCATGTTAAAGTCGATTGGTTAGGTTTTTGTGATTTCCTCGATATGTATTCAAACCGTGGATCGAGTCTTTGTTATCGATATCAAAACTTGTTTTTCTTAAGTTAGTTACAAACCTGTTTTCGTGAGGCACAACATGGTACAAAACAGAAAACATAGGACTATATTACGTACTTGTTAAACGTTAACATGAAACAATCGATTTATCTACTGTATGAGATCATGGCTGAGTATGTTTTCTTTGAAGAAGATACAATGATTTTATTTACTCATGTAATCGTTTTATTAAAGACCATAAACTGTAGATTTTCTTGTCTAAATGCTGTATATAAATAAGTGGTGGCTTATGGTTATTGATTAATAAATAAAGTTGCTTTTTGTTTAGAAAGTGGCTTGGCCTATGATCATATGTTTGTATTCCTAGTTAACCTGTAATTTATCGATGACACTTAAGGGATCAATAGGGCTTTTTCAATTATTATACTAATATACCTATATAAAAGAAACGTTTTAGTAGACATTGGTTGTCCAGTTCGACGACCGTTTTGACCAACTTGCAATCGTTTTCAGGCTTCGGCCAAAACACGAAAGTTGTAGATCTCGAAATTTTACATAAGATCGCGAGGTTTCAGCCTCTGAAACGCAACGTACGATTTTATAAAAATTATTTCGTAAACTGCAGTTAGGAGTGACGAAATTTGAGAAAAACTTTTATAAACTTAGTTCGGTTTGACCAAATTGTTTTCTAATATTTTGGGAGTTGTAAAGGATGTTTAAGAATAAACTTTTTCTGTAAACAAATCACATTTATAAAATTTTAAGAATTTAATGTATATATTTGAATTAAAAAGAATGAATAATGTAAAATGATTATTAACAAGTATTATACTTTATTTATATGAGCATAACGCTAGTGATATATTGATGTCAATAAAATCCACTTAAACAAAGTACTCCACATACCACTTTTATGTGAAGTCGGATTTCATGGGATTATTAAAACAACTAGGATATAAGAAAAAGTATAGTTTTGCCTAGGTTATTAATATATATGAATTTATTTGTAGATTGAAGAACTGTTTAGTGGACTTGTTTGGGAGCGTAATTTACTTTGTTAATCAAGGTGAGTTTTCGTGGCCCCATTTTCCTTTACATATTTTTAAATTGGGGGAAAAGTATGCTCCATGTTTTATCAATTATTTTTCATGCTGTGAACTTGTTTACTATTATTTTTCGGACATATGCTTGAAATGTGTTACATTATGTGGAATTATGTGCATTACTTGGAAACATTGTTGGGGCTATTAGTCTTACTCCTTTGTGGGTATTGACAACACGCCAGTTGGATACATTGACATCTTTGAGGCTATTCGTCTTACTCCTTGGGGGTATTGACAACACGCCGACTTATATGCTATTCGTCTTACTCTGCGGGAGTAATGACAACACGCATGATTGATTGGTTGAGATTTGTTCACTTACACTAATTTCATTTATATGTACCATTTCTATATGCATTGTCCTAACTTATCATTATCACAGCAAAAATATTTTATTGTGGTGTTTGGTTTCAAACCTACGAAACTCACCAACATTATTGTTGACGTTTTTGAGCATAACTTTTCAGGTAATTCTAGTGGACTGAAGATAGAAGACAAGAAAGCTTAGTGGACCTCTAGGTTGCATTTAAGCTAAACTTTGAAACTACCGCTTGAGGTGGAACTTTTGCATTTTTAATAATTTGGAAAGGCGTGTTTTGCCTTAACCTCTATTTTGTGGAATCATTGTTGGAATGAATGCATGACATGAACCGTTTTTCATGTTAATGACATCATGACACATTGATTATTTTATTTCATTTAGTATTTCTTTATAATAATGTGTTGTGATCCTATCATTGTTGTACTCCGTTGTTTCCGCTTTAGACGGGGTATGACAGATTGGTATCAAAGCCATTGTTTATAGAGATCTAGGTGGATTGACCTAGACTATAAATAAGGAACCCTCATATAGAACATGAAATAGGAAACTATCTGTGCATATTTCAACATGAAACGAATCCTTATTTTTCTAAAGTTTGTTGCACAATACAGTCATGTCAAATAGCAACGCACCCATCGTTATCTCATCAACTTCCGACAACAAATCCGTGTCCACTTCGAAAGCCATCAATGTTCCTGTTCCGTATAAACCCCTACGAAGGTCTCGTGGGATCTCGTGGTTGAGACAGATGAAGAAAGCAAAACCTCAACGAATAAGAATGGTTATAGAGGAAATTCCCTTGACTAAAGAAGAGCCAAAGGAAGAAGAAATGGAAGAGGAGGAAGAACCGATGGAAGAGGAGCCGGAGGAGGACGAAGAAGAACCCCTTGAGGAGCATGAGGAAAGGAAGCTTGAAGATGCATTGTGGGCAAGAGACCCAAAACCCACGACCTCGGGAGATAGCATATGTAGTCGAGTGGGTCCCGAACCAAAAGCTGCATCTCCTCTTCCTCGTATACATAGGGATGAACCATTTCAAGCCAACTGCACTTGGAGCCCATGATTGTCCATGAGATGTGCCACATTTATTATCGTACTTCCGTATTTCGTCATTGTGACCTTGTTTCTGTTTGGATTATGACAATTGTTACATTGGGAAAATTTTTGAATTATATGAAATGAACTTTTTCTTTACTTCTTAATTGTGATCTATTTGACATGTGTTGTGCATATTCATTGTTCTATTGTTAATTTATGCCCTTTGCACTAGTATATTGTGTTACGAGAACTTGGAGGATAGCTATGTGAGTGAAAGAACACTTTTACGATTATGGCGGCCGACGTAATTGAAGAAGGTGTTCCGACACATACATATCTATCTAACGGTTTTGAGTATACTATATGCTACCTGTAAAGGAGTACAAGGGATGAGTTGGAATTCAAATGCTTCTTATATCCTTTCATATTGTGAAACCTTGCTCTTACATGCATGAAAGGTTTACTATTCGATAGGTGAACTCATACGTGCATAAACTCTATCTTTATCCTTCAATTGTGCTAAATCCTGATATGTTTTCCATTGTAGTGATCATGCCACCTAGACGTTCTGCGCGTGTTGCAAATAGGGGTAGTGGTACTAGAGGTGGAGGCCGAACAGGCGGCCGTACTGGAAGGGGTGGTGGCCGTACTGGCGGTCGAACAGGCGGAGGTGAAGAAGGTACTGGGGGTGAGGCACCCAATGTAGCCGCTATGATAGCGGAACAGCTGCAGGCATTATTGCCTAATATTGTTGCACAGGTTACTCAGGGCGTATTGCAGGGTACAGGAACAGGTGGTGGCGGAGAAGAAGAGGAAAATCTTAATGGGGAACCTGATGGTGATGATGGAACTGTTAATGGAGCGGCTGCTAGAGGATGTACTTATAAGGAGTTTAAAGCATGCAAACCACGAGATTTTGATGGCAAAGGGGGAGCGATTGCCTGCTCTAGATGGATCGAGAAGATGGAGTCGGTGTTGGATATTAGTAATTGCGCCGAAGAGCGTATGGTCAGATATGCATCTACTGAGTTGTCGGGTAAAGCATTGACCTGGTGGAATGTACAGATTCAGGCCAGGGGTAGGTCTGCTGCTATGGGTATGACATGGGAAGAGTTTAAGGCACTGTTAGTGGAGGAGTACTGTTCTACTAATGAAATGGACAAGTTAGAGAAAGAGTTTTTGGAGCATAAGATGGTGGGGGCTAATCATGCAGCGTACACTGATCGTTTCCATGAATTAGCCAAGTTGATTCCGAGTATGGTAACACCTGAGTCGAGAAGGATTAAAAAGTATTTAGGGGGATTGGTGCCAGAAATTAAGGGGATGGTGGAGGTGACCGAACCAGCCACTATTCAGAGTGCGATCTTGAAAGCGGGGACTCTTACGGAAGAGATGGTGAGAAATGGTACGTTAAAAAGGGGAAATGAGAAGGGTAGAGAGACTGTTGAATCTAGTAAGGCTAAGGCTAGTGAACCGGGTAGCAAGAAACCTCGAGTAGGTAAGACATATGTTGCTGCTAGTGTGGATAGGAATATGTATGGTGGCACTCATCCCTTATGTTCGGGTTGTAAATACCATCATTCACCGTCGGTGGGTTGTCGTTATTGCAACAAGTGCAACCGTTGGGGTCATTTACCAGATTACTGTCGATCGTCTGCACGTGCTGTCGCGCCAGTAAATGCTGTGAGGGGTTCTAATGGGTGTTTCGAATGTGGGGCGTTGGACCATTTCGTTAATGTATGCCCTAGGTTGGCTAGGACAGTAAGAGCTATTGGAAATAATAATAATTCTCGGGTTTTGACTGCTGGTGGAAATCAGAACAGGGGACGTGCTGCAAACACTGCTCCAGGGAGGTCTTTTGTTATGAATGCTAGTGAGGCACGACAGGCACCCAATATTGTGACCGGTACGTTTCTGTTAAATGATCATTTTGCTACGGTTTTATTTGACAGTGGTGCCGATTTTAGCTTTATATCTGTGGAATTTGTGCCTATACTTGATATTATACCTAGTAAGATGGACGTTGTGTATGAAATTGAAATTGCGGATGGGAAACGGGTAGACTTAAATGAGGTTATTAAAAATTGTGCACTCGTACTGGAGGATCATACTTTCAGTATTGACCTAATACCTTTTGGGATCGGTAGTTTCGATGTTATAGTAGGTATGGATTGGATGTCGAAATATAGGGCCGAAATTGTGTGCTTCGAAAAGGTGGTCCGTATACCTATGCCAGATGGCAGTATGTTGGAAGTTTCTGGGGAACAACCGGAGACTAAATGTGTTAAGCTGATGAGTATAAATTCCGAGGAATCAAAACTTGAAAATGTCCTTATTGTTCGTGATTTTCCTAATGTTTTTCCGGATGATCTGCCGGGATTACCTCCTCTTCGATCTGTTGAGTTTCGCATTGATCTTATTCCCGGAGCGACCCCAGTTGCTAAAGCTCCATATCGTTTAGCTCCTTCTGAAATGCAAGAGTTGTCCGCCCAACTTCAGGAGCTCCAAGACAAGGGATTTATTCGCCCTAGTCACTCCCCTTGGGGAGCACCTGTTCTGTTCGTTAAAAAGAAAGATGGTTCGTTTCGTATGTGTATTGATTATCGTGAACTTAATAAGCTTACGGTCAAGAATCGTTATCCTCTCCCAAGGATAGATGATTTATTTGATCAACTCCAGGGTGCTCAATGGTTTTCAAAAATTGATCTTCGTTCTGGTTATCATCAGTTGAGAGTACATGAGTCGGATATACCAAAGACTGCATTCAGGACTCGTTATGGGCACTTCGAATTTCTCGTTATGCCTTTTGGTCTTACTAATGCTCCTGCGGTATTCATGGATCTAATGAATCGTGTTTGTAAGCCGTATCTTGACAAATTCGTTATCGTCTTCATTGACGACATCTTGATCTATTCAAAATCTAAGGAGGATCATAAGCTACATCTGAAGCTTATTCTTGAACTTCTCCTAAGAGAACAGCTCTATGCAAAGTTTTCAAAATGTGAATTCTGGTTGCGTGAGGTACATTTTCTGGGTCATGTGGTAAACGAGGTGGGTATTCATGTGGATCCAAGTAAGATTGAGGCGGTGAAAGCCTGGAGGACTCCACAAACTCCTTCTGAAATTCGTCAGTTCTTGGGTTTGGCTGGATACTATCGGCGTTTTATTGAGAATTTTTCTAGGATTGCTCAACCGCTTACACTGTTAACGCAAAAGGAAAGGAAATTTATCTGGGGTGAGAAACAGGAGGAAGCATTTCAAACTCTGAAGAATGCTTTGTGTGAGGCACCGATTCTGGCATTACCTGATGGCTCGGATGATTTTGTGGTTTATTGCGACGCGTCTAACCAAGGGTTGGGATGTGTTTTGATGCAGCGAGGGAAGGTGATAGCTTATGCATCTAGGCAACTTAAGGTGCACGAGAAAAACTACACTACTCACGATTTGGAATTGGGTGCGGTGGTCTTTGCACTCAAGTGTTGGAGGCATTATCTGTATGGGACAAAGAGTGTGATTTATACTGATCATAAGAGCTTGCAGCATATCTTTGATCAGAAGGAATTGAATATGAGGCAAAGGAGATGGTTGGAGTTATTTAGTGACTATGATTGTGAAATTCGCTACCATCCGGGAAAGGCGAATGTGGTGGCTGATGCTTTGAGCAGAAAGGAAAGGGTTAAGCCAAGGAGAGTGAGAGCGATGAGGTTAACCATTCATTCGGGTATTAAGGAGAAGTTGGTTGAGGCTCAGTTGGAAGCACTACTGGGTCCCAATGTTGAAGGAGAGTCGTTGCGAGGGTTAGATGGACAGTTGGAGCGTAAGGATGATGGATTGTATTACTTCATTGATAGACTGTGGATTCCGTTACTAGCCGGCCTGAGGACGCTGGTGATGGATGAGACTCATAAGTCTAAGTATTCGATTCATCCGGGGGCAGATAAGATGTATCATGATATGAAAGATTTGTATTGGTGGCCAGGTATGAAGAAGGATATTGCATTGTATGTTAGCCAATGTATGACTTGTTTGAAGGTTAAGGCTGAACATCAAAGACCTTCTGGGTTGCTACAACAACCGGAGATTCCCGAGTGGAAGTGGGAGAACATTGCTATGGATTTCATTACGAAACTACCTAGGACCAGTAGTGGTCATGATTCGATCTGGGTTATCGTGGATAGAATGACTAAGTCTGCTCATTTCTTAGCTATTAGTGAGGATTATAAAATGGAGAAATTGGCGAGATTGTATATAAATGAGATTGTAGCGAGACATGGAGTGCCGGTATCGATTATATCTGATCGTGATGGTCGTTTTACTTCCCGATTTTGGCAAACGCTACAGAAGGCGTTAGGGACGAGATTGGATATGAGTACGGCTTACCATCCTCAAACTGATGGGCAAAGTGAGCGTACTATCCAGACGTTGGAAGATATGTTGAGGGCTTGTGTTATTGACTTTGGAGGAAACTGGGATACTCACTTACCATTGGTGGAGTTTTCGTATAATAACAGCTACCATTCGAGTATTCAGTGTGCACCATTTGAAGCACTCTATGGGCGAAAGTGCCGTTCGCCTATAATGTGGGCTGAGGTAGGAGAAAGTCAGTTGATTGGGCCGGAAATAGTCCAAGAAACTACTGATAAGATTGTGCAAATCAAGGAGAGATTGAAAGTGGCTCGTGACAGGCAAAAGAGTTATGCTGACAAACGTCGTAAGCCATTGGAATTTGCGGTTGGTGATTATGTGTTGTTAAAAGTGTCACCGTGGAAGGGGGTTGTTCGTTTTGGTAAAAAGGGGAAACTTGCACCGAGGTTTGTTGGACCATTTGAAATTACCGAGCGTGTTGGTCCAGTTGCTTATAGATTGAAATTACCCCAAGAGCTTAGTGGGGTTCACGATGTGTTTCATGTGGCGAATTTGAGAAAGTGTCTAGCTGATTCGACTTTGCAAGTGCCGTTGGAGGAGGTTCAGGTTGATCCTAAACTTCATTTTGTTGAAGAACCGGTTGAAATCTTGGATCGTGAGGTTAAGAAGCTAAAACGTAGCAAGATTCCGATTGTCAAAGTTCGTTGGAATGCCAAGAGAGGTCCCGAGTTTACTTGGGAGCGTGAAGATCAAATGAGACTGAAATATCCGCATCTTTTCGATAATCATGTTTGCAGTACTAGCTCTGGTTGAATTTCGGGACGAAATTCCTTCAACTGGGGGATACTGTGACATCCTTCACCAAAACTCTATTCATAGGTTCGTTCTCATAACCGTTTCTCATTTTCATTTACATGAGTGGAATTATTTGAGAAATTAATCAAGTACTTCATATTCGAAACTATGTGAGAAATTAAATTCTCGTATAGTGTTCAAAAACTCGAATCAATACTCGTATGCGATTAAATTAAAAGTTATAATAATAATAATAATAATAATAATAATAATAATAATAATAATAATAATAATAATAATAATAATAATAATAATAATAAGGATGATCGTTGGCATCAAACATTCACAATCAAAATAATATTAAAATAATAATTAATAATATAATAATACAAATCATTATGATGTAAATAGTTAGAGTACATGAATATTGTTGAGGTTATAAAATCGTTAGTCAACTTCTAAGAGGGATACTATTGTCAACTAAAGAACTAAAGGCAAATTAATTAAGGGAATACGTGTATCAAGTTTGGAAAGGATTTGATCTCAATATGAAATGATAATAACTCGGAGATTTTCGCTAACAAACTCAGTGAATAAATATTGATAATCATCTCATTGTCTCATTCGCAATATTTAACCAAAAAGTCAGAAAATACTCGTATTCAAAGCATAGAAATTATTTGACGAGGATTAACGAAAGAAACAACAATTGGCAAAGTATATTTAGTTTCGAGTTCGGTAACGATTCAAGGTAATTCTCGTTTTAGCTATCGAATTTAGTTAATGTTTTGGTAGTTGAAGCATGTTAAAGTCGATTGGTTAGGTTTTTGTGATTTCCTCGATATGTATTCAAACCGTGGATCGAGTCTTTGTTATCGATATCAAAACTTGTTTTTCTTAAGTTAGTTACAAACCTGTTTTCGTGAGGCACAACATGGTACAAAACAGAAAACATAGGACTATATTACGTACTTGTTAAACGTTAACATGAAACAATCGATTTATCTACTGTATGAGATCATGGCTGAGTATGTTTTCTTTGAAGAAGATACAATGATTTTATTTACTCATGTAATCGTTTTATTAAAGACCATAAACTGTAGATTTTCTTGTCTAAATGCTGTATATAAATAAGTGGTGGCTTATGGTTATTGATTAATAAATAAAGTTGCTTTTTGTTTAGAAAGTGGCTTGGCCTATGATCATATGTTTGTATTCCTAGTTAACCTGTAATTTATCGATGACACTTAAGGGATCAATAGGGCTTTTTCAATTATTATACTAATATACCTATATAAAAGAAACGTTTTAGTAGACATTGGTTGTCCAGTTCGACGACCGTTTTGACCAACTTGCAATCGTTTTCAGGCTTCGGCCAAAACACGAAAGTTGTAGATCTCGAAATTTTACATAAGATCGCGAGGTTTCAGCCTCTGAAACGCAACGTACGATTTTATAAAAATTATTTCGTAAACTGCAGTTAGGAGTGACGAAATTTGAGAAAAACTTTTATAAACTTAGTTCGGTTTGACCAAATTGTTTTCTAATATTTTGGGAGTTGTAAAGGATGTTTAAGAATAAACTTTTTCTGTAAACAAATCACATTTATAAAATTTTAAGAATTTAATGTATATATTTGAATTAAAAAGAATGAATAATGTAAAATGATTATTAACAAGTATTATACTTTATTTATATGAGCATAACGCTAGTGATATATTGATGTCAATAAAATCCACTTAAACAAAGTACTCCACATACCACTTTTATGTGAAGTCGGATTTCATGGGATTATTAAAACAACTAGGATATAAGAAAAAGTATAGTTTTGCCTAGGTTATTAATATATATGAATTTATTTGTAGATTGAAGAACTGTTTAGTGGACTTGTTTGGGAGCGTAATTTACTTTGTTAATCAAGGTGAGTTTTCGTGGCCCCATTTTCCTTTACATATTTTTAAATTGGGGGAAAAGTATGCTCCATGTTTTATCAATTATTTTTCATGCTGTGAACTTGTTTACTATTATTTTTCGGACATATGCTTGAAATGTGTTACATTATGTGGAATTATGTGCATTACTTGGAAACATTGTTGGGGCTATTAGTCTTACTCCTTTGTGGGTATTGACAACACGCCAGTTGGATACATTGACATCTTTGAGGCTATTCGTCTTACTCCTTGGGGGTATTGACAACACGCCGACTTATATGCTATTCGTCTTACTCTGCGGGAGTAATGACAACACGCATGATTGATTGGTTGAGATTTGTTCACTTACACTAATTTCATTTATATGTACCATTTCTATATGCATTGTCCTAACTTATCATTATCACAGCAAAAATATTTTATTGTGGTGTTTGGTTTCAAACCTACGAAACTCACCAACATTATTGTTGACGTTTTTGAGCATAACTTTTCAGGTAATTCTAGTGGACTGAAGATAGAAGACAAGAAAGCTTAGTGGACCTCTAGGTTGCATTTAAGCTAAACTTTGAAACTACCGCTTGAGGTGGAACTTTTGCATTTTTAATAATTTGGAAAGGCGTGTTTTGCCTTAACCTCTATTTTGTGGAATCATTGTTGGAATGAATGCATGACATGAACCGTTTTTCATGTTAATGACATCATGACACATTGATTATTTTATTTCATTTAGTATTTCTTTATAATAATGTGTTGTGATCCTATCATTGTTGTACTCCGTTGTTTCCGCTTTAGACGGGGTATGACATATGTTTTACAGGAAATTAGCTATGTAAGTAAGGATCGCATGCATTCAGGATGACAACCCTGGACTACTTAGGATGCCATACTTTATGGGACAGCTTTTGAGGATTTCCTCTGTATTACTGCAGACATTGCAGTTATACACATGAAATCTTATTTTAACATATGTATTGTAAAACTTGAATGTTTTAAACTTTATTACTACTGTACGACTTACACAGTCGTACTACTTTTGTAATAACTATTTGACTGGCATCCTTAATATATTATGTTCTGTATGATCATATGCTCTGATACGATGAATGCACAATTGTAACGTCATCACCCCCGTTGTTAAACTGTTGAAACAAGATGCTTCCGCTAAATCTTAACTTGCTTCCGCTAAACATTAAATAAACACAATTACCGATTTTGGGGGTGTGACAGCAGCAACATCTTTTTACGGTCATCGGTGTCGGTTCTTGTTCTCCTACTGGCTATCTCCGTAACAGGTAAGCTGTTTCAAATAATATGCTTTCAGTATGTCCATAGTCCTACTTTTTGACATTACACTTCAACGTATGGATTCTTTTGGTTCATTTTTAAAATTCTTTATGATTAGCTAAGAACATTATGATGAACATTAGTTTGTTGCGATTGATATAGTGTTTATTTATAATGCACTTTTGAGTGAAGTTAATGAAGTTATTCTTAACCTTAGCTTTAGAGTAAATTATGTACATATGCTGAGTCGTATGTTTTGAATGACGACTCCTTTTCATTGGGTGTCAATAGGCATGGTGTGCTCAGTGATTAAGTAACCCCACACGAGCTGAGCTTTACACTTTGTGCTTAAGCAGTTTAGTATGTAAACCAACTCGCCAGATAATTTATATAACTAACATGATGTAATCATATTTTTGTGTAGTTTGAATGCAACGTATGATAATTTTCTTGGGAGAAACAAGTCATTTCCAAGGCCCATTCCTCTACCGGTAAGTCTTCTTTATGTGTTGTATATTCCACTGCTCCTTTAAATAAATCCGTTGGAATCAAGGGAGTAAATTCATACTCACTTATTTATTGGTTTCTGATTTACTCTAGGAAATGGTGAATTTTCTTGTGGATGTTTGTGAAGAAGAGGGGTTGAATTACTGAGTCATTGCAAAATCGAAGACAAAACAAAATGAGTCGATGTTTTTTGTCAAGTGTTACATGATTATTTAGTTGATATCATTGTGCAGAGTTTGTGTATGTTTCAGCTGGTTTGAACCTATGAACCATGTTTTAATCTTCGGGATCTCTGTTTAAGATATAACTCGTCCAAGCTGAGAATATGTAGTCAGTGATGCACAAAGTTTACATTGTTTGCAGTTTATAATAGTTTGTTTAGTTTTATTGATTATATAACTTCTAGCTTTTTATGATCGTTTTTCACATTTGTGTACAGAGAATTTACACAAACACATGTGTTACCAACCATAACATTTGTGTTACCAACCACTGACACATGTGTTACAAAACCAGTAGCACATGTGTTACAGAACACTAACAATTGTGTTAACATACAATGTACTCAAGTACATTGATCATAACAGTATGGTTTTAGGTTTCATTAATTTCATTTTTATTAATTTTGAATGTTATCGAACAGATGTGTTACCAAACCGCTAACACATGTGTTACCAAACCGCTAACAAATGTGTTACGGAACATTAACACATGTGTTTCAGAACATTAACACATGTGTTACCAACCACTAATAATTGTGTTAACATATGATTTACTCAAGTACATTTGTTCATAATAGTATGGTTTTATATTCCATTAATTTCATTTTTTACTGCTGTTATATGTTATAGAACACATGTGATAACAAATTACTAACGCGTGTGTTACAAACCACTAAAATATGTGTTACAGAACACTAACACATGTTACCAAGCAGTAACACACAGTCACTAACACATGTGTTATCAGTCACTAACACATGTGTTACCAAGTAGTATTATATGTGTTACCATTCACTAACACATGTGTTATCAGTCACTAACACATGTGTTACGAAGCCGTAACACATGTGTTACCGAGCAGTAACATATGTGTTACAAGCCACTAACATATGTGTTACAAAGCAGTAACACATGTGTTATCAGTCACTAACACATGTGTTACCCAGCAGTAGCACATGTTATACGACATATGCTATATTTTAAAAGTATCAAATCAATTTGAGTATATAAAGTTTTTGGAAAAAGAAATATTATCCAGCAAACACAATCTTTTATGGTCATACGCAATCATGTGTTGTTGCCTAACACTTGTGATATTAAACAATAGCACAAATGATAGAAATTTACTAACATACATGATACTTTAAAGAAGTATCATATTAACACAAATACAACAATGCATAAACAAGTATTGCATGCCACATATTAAAAGAAACATATTTTTGATAGTGACAGTAACACATGTTTTATTAAACTAGTAACACATGTGTTATTAAACTAGTAACACATGTGTTACTAACCACTAACACATATAGTACTAACCACTAACACATGTGTTAGCAATGAGTAGCACATGTGGTACTAACTGGTAACACATGTGGTACTAACTGAATCATATGCATTCACTAACAACCGATCTTCATGTAATACTATTATCACATATAATACAACACGAGTTTTATAGTGATTCAATTTCACAGAGTTTCATGATCGACATCATAATTTATTTTTTTGTTAGAATTCAGTAGAATCAAATTACTACAAGTCTACAAATGCAACACAATAATATACTATTATAAAACAATTTTATTGAATAGTTTTTATATATCACATGTGATTCAATAACATAACACATGTGTTTACAATGACTTAACACATGTGTTACAACGACTTACCACATGTGATACCCTAACTTAATATGATATAGATGTGGAATCAAATGTGAAATGTGTTACAATGACATAACACACGTGTTACAATAGTTTAACTCATGTGATACATTAGATGTAATCAAATGTGTAATAACTTGTGACTGTCTAGATTGATCTCCTTTTAGGTATTTGAACATTAAAAGCTTTTTCCGGTAGCGTTAGGCGTCTATCTACATTGTTGAAATTCCATTGATATCATTTGCAGCAACATATCGATTATTTTCATCCTTTAAATTCGTAAAGTTTCTGTTTTGTGCTGATGTTCCAAAGTTGAAGTGAACCGTCCTGACTTCCAAGCATAACCTGTTTATGTGATTTCATTCAGTTAACGCAACACATGATTGAATAGTAAAATGTGTCTTTGGTTGAAACTAAACAGATACCTTGTTTAAATAAGTATCCAGGTGCATAATACAACTTGGAGTAAATTCACTATCTAGCAAAATATGTCCAACTGGAGAAAGATTCTCTTCAATTCCTTTAAAGGCCCATATGAAAATGGTCCCTTCAACATCAACACTAAAGATGTGTTCTCCAAACAGAAGTAACAAGTTGACCTTAGCATTATGTCTACTCCATGTAGCCACCTATTCACAAAAGCAATATCTTTCATCTCAATTTGCATAAAGAACATTATAACAACAAAGAACCCTCTAATATATCGATTTTTTAAACAAAAATACATAATAGTTAGTCTTGCTACACTTAAGTTAAAAGGTTGACATGGTATGTTCAATCCATATTATAAAGAGGCGGCATATTAGAAAGAAATCAAAATGAATAAAAACGTTTAAAAACATTATTGATCAGACATTAGAGCTTTGAATAAGCAAAACAAAGGAAATGTATAAGAACTTACAAGTCACATTAATAAAATTTCTACTTGCATAATTTTGCAACTGCAATGTGCCAACATAAAATGCAAAACTTAAATATATAGACTGCCCTATGTAAAACAAACCACGTACTTAAAAACTTCAACTCAACTAAGTAACAATGTAAACACAAACCTGGTGAGCACGCTTAAATACACCAATATCATTCCCATATGCAGCAAATGTATAATCACGATACGATGCTAGCGCTCGAATCTTCTTTGCAAGTTGAGGACCAATAAAACAACTTCCAAAACATGATATGTGTTATACATATGTTTTTGCCTTTAACATGTCTTTCTTCTGTCGATTAAATCGTACAGCATCAAATGACATCTCATGTATTCTTCCAGATTAACTAAAGTTTGATGATTAATGAATCAATTGTTTCAAAAAGCTACTCGTTATAAATAAATATCTCATTTATAAAAATATTAAATATCAATTAGCAACATCAAAAATGAAGAATTAATCTGTAATCAGTGTTTCAGTTAGATGAATTCGCAACATCAATTACGTGAAACTCATAGTAGATTTCAATTACTAACATCAAATATCATTCATAAAAAATGAAACAAACTCACATATGATGAATCCATTCGTGATCGCATCTTCAATTGGAGGAATTCAAAACATAAATTACTTGAAATTCACAGCAAATATCAATAAGCAACATCATGTGTTATTCAAAGAAAAAGTTGAGGAAAATCACGTACGATAAATCGGTTCCGAATCGCATCTTCAATTAGATGAATTTGCATCGTCAATTACTTGAAATTCGCAGCAGATATCAATTATTACGATTGTTTAATTGCAGGTTGCAGGGATTTGAAGTTAAAACCCTAATTTCTTCAATCGCTCTGCTGCTACAATTTTGGGCGTATTTTCTGTTTCTAATGATTTCCTTTTCTTTTTTAATTTTATCAGGGTAATTTGCTAATGACTGAAATACCCTTCCTCCTTTAATGATAATGGAGCATTCTCATTGGTTCTCTCATTCTCTCCAAAAATCTCATACTCTCTTGATCCCATCTCTACTATCAACTTTACATTATCTTATATCTTACACTATTAAGAATTGAAGGAATTGGCTGAACGCTTACATATATAAAGATTGAAAATTACAAATTTACCCCTATTAATTGGTTGTGACCTTAGGAAGAAAAGTTAGTGTTTCTTAAATTTATAGATGTGTACCAAAACTATTTATGCAATCTACTAAATAAATTATATTTTTAAGATACAATGTTTGTGAACTTTGTAGTTTTTATTAGATAAACATATGAGAAAACCCAAGGACAGAGAAAGGACAGAGGTTAATAGGGGAGGGCTGTGGCTAGGGCTGTAAACAGCTCGAGTTCGGCTCGTTTAAAATTCAGTGAGCTCGAGCTTGGCTCGTTTCGAGCCTGGTATAAAAAGCTCGAGCTCAACTCGTTTGATATTATACAAGTTTGAGCTCGACTCGGGCTCATCGTTTATCCCATAATAATATTTTTTAATTATTATTTTATTAATATATAATATTTATTTAATTTTTTTTCCTAATTTTTAGCTATGTATAATACAATTTGTCAATATTATATTAATTCTTATGAAGGTATATTAGTAGTATTATATAATTATATATTAAAATTACATATAAAAAATTATATATGTATGTAAATGAAAAAGCTCGTTTAGGCTCGCGAGCTTGTTCGAGCTCAATATAAGAAACTCGAGCTCGTTTAGGCTCGGCTCGAATCGAGCTTTTATTCTTTTAACGGGTCGAGTTCGAGTAGCTCGCGAGTTGACTCGACTCATTTACACCAAACCACCCCCCCCCCCCCCCCCCCCCCCCCCCCCCCAAAAAAAAAAAAAAAAAAAAAAAAAAGCCTGAAACGTTATCGATATATATTTATTATTTGAAGAATTTTTTTCAGTAGTTCACTTAGTTGAGTTGGTTACTTTTGCTTGCTAATACTTTTATCTTTCTGTCAGTTTATTAATTATAACACTAACTATTAATTAGTAGTAGTACTTCTCACGCACTCATATTTTGTAATGTGATTTTTATAGTGAAGAATAAAACTTCATAATTTTGGTACTCGTACTTGAATAGCACCGTTAACGTCAAGCGATATCTCATCTCTTCACTGTAGTCTCACCTTCTCGCTATTATCGATCACTCATGTACAGCACCACCTTCTTCTCTTTTTGGTACCACTGCGCGCGGTTACTTTACTAGTATATGGATTATGTCCCTATTGTTTCCCAACACTAACCTAAAGCGTGACTCGACTGAATTTTCTTTAAAAATACTCCTGTAAAGTCGGTAGAGTTTTATTGGGCCACGATTGCCTCTAGTGATAGCAATAATTTCCACATCAACCCATACAAGATTGACATCGAATTAATAGTTAACGTGTGTCACCAGATCAATCAAAACTCACCACGTGTCAGGTAGACACCTGTGCCGTAAAGAATGAGTTCAAGATCCTAAATCCTAACGTATTTCCATAATTCCATATACACATACATAGTTATTGGGCCTTCACATATTACATGGGCCCACTTACCATTTTAAAAAGCTATTTTTTATTTTTAATAGGCTGGATGTTGTCGGGCCTGGTCCACCAAAATTGAATTGGGCTTTTAATACCGTCAATTTGATTGGATGTAAAATAGACACCTGGCAAATATCACGTGTATTGGTGACACGTATTGGGTCCACTTGTGGTCCATACCATCGTGATTTAAAATTTGTTGTTGACTTTTTTATGTGAGGGGCTAGTTTATAATTAGGGTAAATTGCATTTTTTGTCCCTGTGGTTGTCCATTTTCACCAATTTTGTCCTCAAACTTTTTTTCCCGCAATTTGCATCCTTGAATTCGTCCAATTTCGCAATTTTTGTCCTTTTGACTAACATCAGTTAAATTCCTTTGTTACTTTTGACAAAATTACCAAAATACCCTCATCTTCTTAAAAAAAACTCTGTAAATTTCAGCCCTAAATTGTTGCAGATCCTAGTATCCTACAATCCCAATCCATCTCACCAATTTCAGTAATTACTCTAACCTACAATTTAGACACTCTACAATAAAATTTGAAAAGTAAAGATGGTGAGGGTAAACCATTCTAAAATCTCATCAGATTGTCTAAACCATTCTAAGAGATTTAATTCCTCAAAATCAATATATGCCAATAAATTACTCCGTATAAATAGACCACCTGCTATTAAACCATTATATATGAATATTTATCACATTCACACAAATACATATACATATATGCACGTACACATATACAACTTGAGATTTAACACCAACAACAAACACGAGCCGATCGTCACTTCCGGCACCACCATCAACCTTTTCAACTCTGGTTGTCACTTCCGGCCATCCGATCGGAGAGACATAGCTGGCCGGCTGTGGGGGAGAAAGAATCCGGCAGGGAGAAAGAATCCGGCAGGGACGATGGCTACACCACAACCGAGACTCGCCACAGGGACGATGGCCAAAGCATAACCGATAATCGGTGGATCTGGTGGTGATTTTGTGGACTCATGAATCGTCTAATTAGGTATGTTCGTGTTGATTACGGTCAGAAATCGTAGATTTTGTGGTGATGGTGTTGACAACTACCAGATCTAGTTGTAGTAAATGAGAAAGTAGCCTTAAAATTTCTGGGCATCGGTGGCGCCATCTCCGGCCATGCCGGAATTTTGCAAAACCTGCATTCACACCATCTCCGGCCATGTAGGTTACCATGGGTGTGTTTTATTTTTTTGTTAGATTTGGAATAAATTGGAAGACACCGATATAGAATTAGTGTTTTGGATTTTAAGTTGAAGTCAGGTGCAAAAGAAATAAGGAAAAAATATATTTAAAATTCATATAAATAAAAGGTAAGGGTGTTCTGGTCATTTTACTTGTACTAACGGAAAAATGTAACTAGCGTTAGTCAAAAGGACAAAAATTGCGAAATTGGACAAATTCAGGGATGCAAATTGCGGGAAAAAAAGTTTGAGGACAAAATCGGTGAAAATGGACAACCACAAGGACAAAAAACGCAATTTACCCTTATAATTATTGGGGCCAATTAAATTGAGAAAAAGTCAAACCAAGTGAGGATGGTACTCATATCACATATGTTTATTTTGTAGTTTGTACTTTGTGGTATGATTGGGTTGAGCTTTTTCTTGTTCATATCATTTTTATCCGTATTTGGATAAATTTGAACATAAGAGTTTGATTTTTCACATATATGTACAAAAAGGCGTCAATCTCGTGTAACATTAACTTTCTGATTGGAACTTTTTTTCTCTCTCTTAATCTTATCCAATCAATTTTTCAAACCCACCAATCACATCTTTAGGTCTAAATTTAGTCCTATAGATTTAGGCCTACCAATCATTTTCTTTGTTCGTAAGTATAACATTGCTCTTTGAACACATTTTAGAATTTTCAATATTCTTAGAGAATTCTCTGAAAAATATGAGGAGTTTTTTATAAAATTAACTCACTAGTATTGTATTTTTTTTAGTTACACACAAAACATATATACGTATATATACTGAGGTAGGGAACGGTATTGCAAATGCGTTGTCATCATATTTTGCTGAAGTTGACTTCGGTGGTGGAATTCGATGAAATTCGTACGGTTGATGAAAAACGGCGAAACAAGCAATACTTATGTATTGCCATGAGCCCGGTCGGACTTTATCATTCTGGACCAAAACGGCGAAACAAGCAATACTTATGCTTTGCCATGAGCCCGGTCGGACTTTATCATTCTGGACCGTTTATGAGTTGAAAATGGCATTTTTCTATTTCGAACTTCATTTATTAATTTGGGTTTTGTTTCCTTATTTTCCTAGACTTTAAGCTACGTTTTTTCCAGGGTTTATGCAAACTTGATTATTGCTTATTACGGCTAATAAAGAAATACCCGATATCAAGAATTCAGTTATCTTTATTCTTGTTAATGTGTGTTTCGTCATCGATCCGACATTATATACATATAGGCTTCACGCCGATTTCTATTCAGAGTTCAAATGGTTGTTGTCTAGCATAACCTAAAAAAGCTTAGGTGTTCAAACTTTAATCCATACATGTTAACAATATACAAATTTGTTATTATTGTACCGTGTGAGGTATAATAATACTCCGTAATATATAACATTAGACTATATCAGTTTATTACAAGTGTACGCAATTCGTACACTACCAAACGTTTAGCCATACACCCATAATTATGCTTTAAAGTGTTATACACTTCAAAATAATTATGCATAATTAGTGGTGTATGACTAAATATGATGATATTGAAAGATTATGTGCTTAATATTATCGTAAATTAATATCAAATCCAGCTTCATATGAACACCGCAGGGTCACACCGATGAGCACAACCGAACAAGTAGTGTGATACTATAATTAGATATTTGATATCGTTCATTTAATTGAAATGAATTATTTAGTCGAATGTATAAATAATTAAATGTAATTATTTATTAAAGGGATTTATTTATAATTTGTTTTGTAAATAAATTTACTAACTTAATTATTATTTAAACTACAAGGTTTCAATTGAAAATTGTTAACTTTGGGATTAGTTTAATGAGTAATTAAATTAGAGGGACCGTAGGTGTTAATTTGATTAACTTGGAAAACAAGTTGGACTAAACCTATAAATAGAGGCCTAAGGGTTTCATTTGTGAGTTGATAATACCCTAACAACTTTCTCCTCTCCTCCCTCTCTTGCCCATCGTCGACCGGCCCCACTAAGGAGACCAAGCCGATTTTCGGCCAACCCTTATTTAGGGTTATTGGTTTCGCGATTTGATCGTATCGTTGGTTCGGGCATTTAGTATACACTTTAGAATACTACCGTTCGTTCAACCGTGAATTATCGGTGGATACCTAACGTATCCAAGTAGTAGCCGAAATCAAGAAAGAAGACCAAGATAAGTCCACTCGTACTTTGGCAACGAGTAGAAGATTAAAAGTTCTTGCCGAGCACTCAATGTAAGAACGTTTTTCTTTCTATTTAATTATATGTAACAAAATATTACTACATGTTTTATTATTGAAAATTATAGATCTTGGCTAAGGGTTTATTTAATATGATTAAATTTATTTTATAAACTTCCGCACTTATTAATTGTATTAATAGTTAAAAAGATTGAATTTTGTAACGTACAACTCTATTAAAAACCCTTCAGTGGTATCAGAGCCATATAATTTTCTAATAAAACTGTGATTAGTTTTCTTGTATGCTTCTTTCAATTATGTTTTAATTTTTGTTCTCTTCTTCTACCTTTCTTTCTAATCGGTATTAACCGTATAATTTTGTTGAATATTTAAGCAACGCGTGTAAATGAGTTATTCGCGGTTGATCCAAAATATGGTGTGATTTGGTTGTACCAAAATTGCTCCAAGGTTTATGAGAAATCTTGTTGATCGATTTTTGGTATATGGTGTTTAACACCATAACCGAAATCACATACTGTTTTGTTGATTAAATTGTTTAAATTATTTAACTCGAGAACTTACGGTTAATTCTTCTTGTTTAAAGTTAATATTGATTGTATTATTATGACTTATGCAAAAACGTTTTAGGGTTCTCAAAACCCCCTTGGAAAATCGATTTTTGCATAAGTGTTAGGTATTTGATATCCTAACTAAATCTAGTACAATTAATGATTAACTTAACAAATAAGAAATTGATATAAGGATTTAATTGAAGTCCTTATGTTGGCCGATTTTTAAAGGGTTTTATGAAACCTAGAAAATCAATTTATCAATCCATTGATTTGATCAACTAAGGTTTATGAAACTCTTAGTATAAATTGATTCTTGCCTAAGGTACGAGACCTTTAGTAAAGTCAATTTAGGGTTTTAAATAAACCTATGGATTACTTGACTTTTGGCTAGGATATTATTATCTTTTAGCAAAAGTCAAGATTAGGGTTATTAAACCTAAAGATATTGATTTTTGGAATAATACAAGAATTGTTAAAAGAATGGAGATAGGGTCCGTAAAACATGTGATTAATCAAAATCTAGGGTTTATGAAACTTCATGAAACTTGGATGTTTTGATTAATGAAATTATACAAATTAGGTTTTATGTGAAATTCTAGTTTTGTATAAATTAATGTTTTAAGAAAACCTAATTAAAACTAATGTCATCAAAACGAGTTAGTAATTTTTGAAATCACTAAAGTAATGGTTTTAGAATGTTTAAATAAAATTGACATGTTTTTTAAATTAATATTGTTTAAAAGGTGTGTTTTAAAAGAAAGTGTAATTTTCGGTCAAACATGTTAATTCTATTTAAAAGTTAAGTCAAAGAAGCAATAAATCAAGAAACTAATTAAAAGATAATTGTTAGTTTATAATTCAATGGAATTGTAAATAGACAATTGTTAATTGTTGTATGTGATACAAAGATAATGTGTATGTAATGGAACTCGTAGTTTGTGTGTCTTGAATAGGTGCGTTTATTAGATAATGCATGTATCCAATAAAACGCCCTAAGCAAACTATAGTTTAAGATTCCATTATAATTTTATAATTGTGATTATAATTGTTGTATGAATTGTGACCATAGCCGAGCCAAATTTGACCTGATATATGAACTGCATGGTTGTGTTTATTTTGATTGTACTGTAATATTTTCTTTTGGTATGAGGGGAGACCTGCGTGTCACTTACAACCCCATTTATTTTGTAATTTTATGTAAAAGGTAGTTTTAGTTTTATGTAAAATATATTTTTCAAATTTTATTTGTAAAATGTAATACAAAAGAATGATGGAGTCCAAAAGAAGAGGAGCAGTCAAAAGGAGTATTTGCATTCCATGGTGTCACGAGGAGTCGTTGAAGCTAGTGGGAGCATGAAGATCAAGTTGCCAACCATGTGTCATGTTTGTCCCTTAGGTTGACCCTTGGTTTCCATGTTGGCTCATGGAAACCAAATATAGATTATGGTAAGGCTATGGCACCATATTTTGTGTGTTTTATTTTATGTTTATGCATGTCTAGTTATTTGAATAATTGGTGAATTGTTAGGATAAATAATTAGAACATAAATAAAACGTTAGGTAATGTGTTTTATCGAGTGAACACATTTATGAAATGTTGATTCCTCTAGGAAGAACACATTATTAGAAACTTAATAAAACACTTGTTTTAATAAAAACTAGGAAATGGTTTAAACTTGATGATTTCCTAAGGGTCGTGTTTTATTAAAAGCATTGTATGTAAACTCATGCATAGTTTATATACATATTTTAAAAGTAATTTTTAAAATTAGTTTAAAATTAAAAAAAATACCGAAGTAGGTTTAATTAGAGAATTAAGACCTAAAACCCTATTTAATCTAAGACCGTAAGCACCCTCCATTTGTGGACATTCATACCGAACCCGACTTCGTGTCCTTTGCCGCCTCCGCGGGTGGGCATGGTTGCACTCGATTAGGGTGAAGTGAAAGGGCCGCGATATCCACTTGAGAAGATGGCCGGTTCCCCACAGTTAGCAAATGGTTTGGTCTATTGGTGATTCCAAGTGAGACTTGGCCCAAGGTGTAAGTTGAGATTAAATATACCTAAACATTAAAATTTAGAGTCTCAAGAGTCTAGGAGTTGTATATATGATGCAATTGATAGAGATCTACCTAAAAAGCTATCGTGTGTCATTGCAGCCTTCGTTGAGGGCACACTTTAGTGTGAATGTCGGATCCTAGCTTAATAGTTCTATTAAGGTTTATGAATTATTAAGAGTTTAAAATGGAATAACTAAGTTTGTTTGTTTTACTGTAGATGGCTAATAACAACGTTAACGCTAATAATACTATGAACTTGTCGCTTCGTTCTATCCTTGAGAAGGATAAGTTGACCGGGCCTAACTTTCGTAATTGGGAAAGGAATCTTCAGATTGTCCTTCGTCATGAACGAAAGTGGTATGTGCTCGAGACGCCTCTTGGTCCCGCGCCAGCAAACGATGCCGCTGAGGACGTTAGAAATGCTTACTCTAAGCATGAGAACGATCTTCTCGACGTGCAATGTTTGATGCTTGCTACTATGTCTCCCGAACTCCAAGTTAACTACATGGAGACAACGGCGTATGATTTGATTCGTCGTTTGAGAGAAACTTTTCAATCCACTGCTAGAACCGAAAGGTTCGACGCCACTAAGGATTTGAATAGTTGCAAGATGGCCGAGGGATCTGATGTGAGTGCCCATGTTGTGAAAATGATAGGACATCTTAATCGTCTTGAAAGACTTGGTCATGCCTTTCCGCAAGAATTAGCTATTGATATGATTCTTGGTTCATTGAGTAAGGAGTACAAGCAATTTGTGCTCAATTACAATATGAACAATACGGAAAGGACGATCCATGAGTTGCATCAAATGTTGAAAACTGCTCAACGGGATATGGAACCCGTCAAGACTAAAGATGTGCTTTTGATTCGTGATGGGGGCATAAAGAAGAAGCGTAAGTTCCGTGGCAATAAAGGAAAGAAGAAGAATGGTGATTCAACTTCAAAGCCAGCACCTAAAGTCAAAGTGTCCAAAGCTGAGCATGACTGCTTTCATTGTGGTAAGCGTGGACATTGGAGGAGGAACTATCCCGATTATCTTGCTGATAAGAGGAATGGTGTTGAGAGTTCTGGTTAGTATTGATATCCTATAAAGGATTGTTTATTTACTTCACATGACTATATTAGATGGTTGATCTAATGTGTACAATTTTTATTGTAGGGGTCAAGAAGTGATGAAGCACTTGAAGTGAAGCTATAGAGATGGCGTTATTGATTCAAGAAGCTTGGATGTGGAAGAATACACATTAGTTCATTTTTAATATTTTGGGATATTATTTCATACATTGGTTTTCACATTATGGTTTGCTCGTTTTGAGCTTGAATATTTGTTTTTGAATATTTAAATATTTTTTGATTATTTAATATTAAAGTTTGGTTTGTGAAATAATGTTTGAAATGTGTTTTAAAGTTTTAAAATGTTGTTTATCTAAAAACTTGTGTTTAAATCCCAAAATGAGATTCACATATAACAATCTTATTGTATGACTCATTTAGAACTTATCTTTATAAAGATATAAGTTCATGAGTAATACATATTATTTATTGATATCTATATAATTGTGAATTATTGAATACGTAAGTTGCCATATATATGAATGTTTGATTTATATAGAACTAAACACTAAATAATAATACTTCAAGATTGTTGAATCTTATAGATTATTGAATCTATTATGTGCATGAAGGATGTATGAATAAGTTGGCTAAACTTATTAGATACAATTAATTGAATTGTCAATTAATTATGGAATAAACTTATTGTGGTTTGATTTATTCTTGTCTATGAGAAATAAATTGATAATGTGTTTTCTATAAACACATCAAGAAACCAAAGACATTAGTTTACTTAAATAATGCATAAAATGAATTATTTCTAAAATGAATCATGAAATTTGTTTTGTAGAAATTGAATTCATAAGTATTGTTGATTTAGTGGGAGCGTTAAATGGAAATTTTAATATTTCACAAGAACATTAATTCGTTAATATTATTGTTGAAAAATTAAAATTTATTGTTGAATTGACTTAAAATGTTTGATGATTGTTTAAAAGAAATTTTAAAATCCAAGTATTTGGAAACATCAAATTTATTGAAGTTAATTTCATTAAGTTGAATTAATGGTTAGTCATAGTGAATGCTTTGTATAAATGATATCATGATCTAATATGTTTTACTTCGGTGTACATATTAAACGATCATTGGATAACATTAATAAAGATTCGTATTATAGCTATAACAAATAAAGTCTAAAATCTTTATATTTATTAGATTAGTGGGTAGATATTTGTTAAGATATATTTGGAGAAATACATCTTAATAAATATAGTTGATATGAATTGATTAAAATTAGTTCTGATTATATTCATATACGACGACCTGATTCCGAAACCATGAACGGTAGCATGTTAAGGTTGGATGACTCATTGAGATATGACGAGGCCTTCATGTTGTTCATATTTAGTATATTTTAGTATCCATGAATGAATGCAAGTTTATTCTAAAGTGTATGAGACACATATCCATAACCGCTTACTGTCGTGGGAACTACAATAGGGCGATCGGTTATAGTGAAAGATGGTATGTTACAGCTTTAAGTAGCAACTTGTCCTGCAGATAAGGTACAGTCACTGTTAATTTGTGATGCCTGATCACTAGCACTTAATGCGATTAAATGTTGGATTGACCCACACATTGAGTGAATACTTCGTGGACCATTGTCATGGGTATTCTCAATCGTGGCGCACTATCCTCTGACCTGAGCAGGCTAGATTTTCGCATGTGAACCTAGTTGGTTTCTAATGAGACCTAACGGTGTTCGTAAATGAGCATCCATAACGGTTATTCGTTGGCTGACGAAGAACACATGTTGTGATTTCTAGTTTAACTCGCAAGATGGGACTTTGCAACTCTTGTGTAAAAACAAGAGAGATATTTCCTAGGCCGTCGATGATTTGGACTGAAGAAATGTATGGCCATACTCGAGTGATAAGTCACTTGCTTAGTCGGTACAAATCTGTAATCGAAAATAGGAATTGAGTATTAGAAGGTTGATACGGTCCATGCCTTATACTCTAAAATATCTTAAGAAAGTGCAAAAGGATAATAGCCACACCCTCACCGTTTGAATTTTATTTCAGCTTGGCTGTATAGCTACGAGGAGTGATTGCTTCATTGATCTGGTTAACCTAAGTGTCCTGGTAGGGGCCGCCTTAGGTACATGATATTTACCGATGCTAATATTTCGCATAAGTGGGAGTCTGAAAGATTATGTGCTTAATATTATCGTAAATTAATATCAAATCCAGCTTCATATGAACACCGCAGGGTCACACCGATGAGCACAACCGAACAAGTAGTGTGATACTATAATTAGATATTTGATATCGTTCATTTAATTGAAATGAATTATTTAGTCGAATGTATAAATAATTAAATGTAATTATTTATTAAAGGGATTTATTTATAATTTGTTTTGTAAATAAATTTACTAACTTAATTATTATTTAAACTACAAGGTTTCAATTGAAAATTGTTAACTTTGGGATTAGTTTAATGAGTAATTAAATTAGAGGGACCGTAGGTGTTAATTCGATTAACTTGGAAAACAAGTTGGACTAAACCTATAAATAGAGGCGTAAGGGTTTCATTTGTGAGTTGATAATACCCTAACAACTTTCTCCTCTCCTCCCTCTCTTGCCCATCGTCGACCGGCCCCACTAAGGAGACCAAGCCGATTTTCGGCCAACCCTTATTTAGGGTTATTGGTTTCGCGATTTGATCGTATCGTTGGTTCGGGCATTTAGTATACACTTTAGAATACTACCGTTCGTTCAACCGTGAATTATCGGTGGATACCTAACGTATCCAAGTAGTAGCCGAAATCAAGAAAGAAGACCAAGATAAGTCCACTCGTACTTTGGCAACGAGTAGAAGATTAAAAGTTCTTGCCGAGCACTCAATGTAAGAACGTTTTTCTTTCTATTTAATTATATGTAACAAAATATTACTACATGTTTTATTATTGAAAATTATAGATCTTGGCTAAGGGTTTATTTAATATGATTAAATTTATTTTATAAACTTCCGCACTTATTAATTGTATTAATAGTTAAAAAGATTGAATTTTGTAACGTACAACTCTATTAAAAACCCTTCAGATATATAAATCATCACTCGTTAATCTTACTATTAGTTAATCTTTGAGGATAAAATAGATGCGGTCAAAACTTAATTATATTAGAGGACAAGGAGTCGTTGTCGAATTATTTAGTGTTCACTCGCTGTTCAATTGAACATTGGAGTTTAGAGTCGGGTACAATTTTTAGGGGAGTGGTTCAATGTTCAATTTTATGTTCAAATGGACCCACAAATATGAATTTAACCAATCAAATAAAATGAAATGAAAAAAAATGTTGAAAGCGACATTTAGTTTTAAACATTGACATTGAACACTGAAGGGGAGTAGCGAACGCCGACTCTTGACGTTCAAGATGCTTACAATTGAACACGTACATCTTTTAATTTTAAACACTGACATTAAACACTGACAATTGAACGCTGAAAATTTTCCGACCCGCAAACTACTAATTAAAAATTTGATCATGTCATGTAAGAACGTGATACCTAAACATGTTTTATTCCACTTGAAAGTTGATCGTGAGAACATGTACGTAGAGTATAAAGTGGACATATTGTATGTTTGGGCAAAATCAAGCAAAGCAAGGACATTACGTATTGTCACTATTAGACTATACATCTATCACTACTATAATACATTAATACAAATACAATTAATAGATGGGTCTCCTAGTTCACATTATGCATGTATATATCGATGCCATCATACACGACAATCTTAATTATATGCGTAATTTCCGCCCATAAAGATCTTTATATGAAACTGCAAAAGTTAAGATGTGTATGCACAATAGTTTGTACAAATACCTAATAATGAAATCGATAATTCTATACGAAAAGATTTAAAATGTGACATACATAAACAACACCCCCCGTTGATTATTCGTTTGAAATTCATTTCGAACACGCTTTTAGTCTGTTATCTAATCTAAGGATAAGGATATATATATATATATATATATATATATATATATATATATATATATATATAACATAACATGTAATAAAGTGTGCGTAAATGATTTCATACCCAGCTAGCTAGATTATACGTTTTCGTTGTATTTTTTTAATTTAATTTTGTTGCGGTGTCCATTTAGGTTTTTGTTGTTTTGTGGTGTAGGCTTCGGGAAGCAACGCATCTTAAATTGTTTGGTTCGTGTCTTTCACAATCATTGCTACTCCCACAAGATAATTTTTTAAAAAAATTTAATATATGTATATATATATACTAGCATAATACCCGCGATATGCATCGGAATATGATGTACTGCTGTAAATAATGACTTGACGATAGTTATATATATTGTTCGTTCTTCACGGATTATCCATGATGACTGCTCAATAACCGTAATTTATTCAGTATATGGTAGTAGTGAAAATGATAATAGTTATATTAAATGAAAATTTACATATATTAATTTTAGAAATGTTGAGTCTTAATTTTAAAAATTACTATATATAACACACCAACATGCTTTATATATATATATATATATATATATATATACTAGCCTAGTACCCGTGCAATGCAGCGGGGAATTTCATTCAACAATATACTTGTCTCTGAAAATACTTTCATTCGACAATACATCCATATTAGAGAATACGGTAGGGTACCCGCACTTTGCGACCCGCACTTTGTGACGGTACCTTTAAAGAAGTAAGTAGCAATAGTTAAGACAGTAGGCAACCGTAGCGAGGGTGAATGGGATGGGAAGAGGAGGGGTATCAGGAGAATAATGGTTGCATCAATTATGATTTTATTTGGCAACAATCTTCACCATAGTTACATAACGTTCAAGTTTATTGTTGACTTAGAGACAACGCATATGGCACTTAAAGAATAATATGGATGGTTTCAATTAGAGGAGTAAACTTATTTGAACTTAATCAATTATATAAAAAATGATGATCTATCCATATCCATATCTAACTTTATCGATAAACTGTTACATTTATACATTACAATTTTCATCAAAATAATCACAAACTGGATCGGCTAGACATAAACGACTACAAATAGTAAATATTGTAACACACTACCTTTTGTTGTGAAAACTGCACCACACGCTTGTTTGGCGTCCATCACCATCATTGTACTTGTAATTCTTTTTTTCTTAATATTTTCTTGAACTTGGATCTTCTATTATGCCAAAAAAAAAATAAAAAACGATTACCTTAGTGACAATCCCAATACATTCGACTAATAAAACACATACCTTTCTAAATAATAATATGAAGATATCATATCACCATCATAATATGAAGATATCATATCACCATCCCAAATTAAGCTTTGGGGATACAGAAAGCCATATATAAATGTGATTGACCAATTAACCACAATTTTCCAATGGCGGTGTCCCTCTGTCATCAAAAGTCGAACCCATATTCTCGTCTAAGATAAATCACACGTTTCATTAACCATCAAGTTAAAATGGTGAGACATTATATGCAACACATCAATTTGTATCAGCTTACCCATTCTTTATGTATAAAAGACTTCTACAATGTACTTGTTTGAAAATTATATAGCCATCGAACTCACCACATATATTCACCTTTGGTATCAGTAGCGCCACAACATCCATCAAAGCTAGTTACATCACCTCCAATGAAACAAACCAACAAACATACCATAAGGATTCATCTAGCACAACATAAAAAATATCATTTATCATTAACCAACTAACAGGAAAAAATATTA
Organism: Helichrysum umbraculigerum; assembly: GCA_949592205.1. Lineage (NCBI taxonomy): Eukaryota > Viridiplantae > Streptophyta > Magnoliopsida > Asterales > Asteraceae > Helichrysum > Helichrysum umbraculigerum. Next base: position 44,648,481 of record CATIUR010000007.1, read on the forward strand.
CATATCTAGATTTCAAAACAAAAAGTAAACTGAAACTGGGTTTGTAGTGTGGATATGTCAAATGGTGGTTGCTACGAGTACAAAACAGAATGTAAACTGAACTGTAAGGTAACTACGGGTCATAATAAACACGTACACATACCTAATTTATGCGGCCAGTAGAAATTGTGAGCAAGAAAAGGAAGGAATAACGTTGCCTTTGTACTCTTAGCAACAACGACCATTTGGCATGTCTGCACTACAAACCCAATTTTACACATATAGATAACAATTGAAGATCGAACATTCTATTAGAATACAAATATAACAGACCAGAATTTCATGTGATCCATGTTTTCAATTTGCTTTAAAAAAAATTAAAATGTTCGTCTTCTCATCCAAATCTGCAAGATGTGCTCAACAAATAAAATAATTCCATATTGTCAATAATAACCAATAAAACTATGTGATTTACCTTTATCTAGCTGGTTTACCATCATGCAATGTCTGAAAACCATCATATAACTACGATTTATCGTCATACACTGTCATTTTGAACCACAAGTATGAATTTAGCTTTATCTAGCTGATTATTGTTGTGGTTCCCTTGTTGAGTTATCATGAATGTAGGCTCCTAATTATTTGCGTCGTTTCGTATTGCAATCATTCTTGTAGTTCTTTCTCAAACAACAAAAAAGCAACTTGATTAAAAAGTAACCACGTAGCTAGAAAGTAAAGGTACGATTAACGACTTACCCATAAACCAATACAACACATACATTACGGTGATCGGCTACGATAAGCAAATCGTCTAACCCTTGACTCAGACAATCAAATTGAAAACTCCATTTATCCAACGTTTGATGATTGATGTAACAAAAAGACCTAAACGATATAGCAAGAAATAAGCATGTAATAAGCCACAATATTAAATATTACCTCCTTTGTATTAAGACAGGAATATAACATACAATATATAAGCACACTTTATACAAATCATGATTATGAATTTTACCTAATTTTCTCTCAAATCATCTCTTTAAAGCATTGCATCAAATAGCTGGAAGGCGTTATTAAGCCAACGAACACACAAATATAAATACCCTAAATTGATTAATTATGAAGAAAAACATGACCTAAAATGACCTGTAAATGAACACATATAGTTTTTTCAATAACCCTAACCTTAAATGAAATCAAATTCAGAGACGGCGGAAAGTTACGGTAGTCGTCGGTTGGCTTCTTGAGAGTAGGAAGGCGGCATATGGGATTGAGCATCTGGCGGAGGCAAGTATGATGGAGGAAGAGAGACGGCGACAGCGTTGATGACTGATGGCATCCTATAGGGTTAAAGAGCTGGCGGCCAAGGATGTTCTTTCTGAATCGAATGAGGCTTTTGATCGATTAGGTAGGTAGAAGGGTAGATGCGTAATTTCCGATATCTCCTTTCTAAACTTTCAGCCAAAGTACTTAAACGCTTTATAAGGGGTATTAGATATATATATATATATATATATATATATATATATATATATATATAGGGGAAAGTTCAAATGAGAACCACTTTAAAGTTGAGAACTGTGAGAACCACAACGAATACGTGTTTGTTCACATGTGATTAACTTCAATCATATGTGAATATTGATGTACGTTTAAGTGAAAAAGAAAAAAGAAAAAAAAATCTTAAAATCATACCGAAAAACGCAAAAAACAAATACATGTTCACATGTGAACGATAATGTGAACAAATCGGTTAAAATGTGTTTTAAGACGTAAATTTATGATTTTTTTTTACTTTTTTCTTTTTCAATTAAACCTACATCAATGTTCACATATGATTGAAGTTAATCACATGTGAACAAACATGTATTCGTTGTGGTTCTCACAGTTCTCAACTTTAAAGTGGTTCTCATTTGAACCTCCCACTATATATATATATAGGGTAGTGATCAAGAGGGAAGTGTCTTTTTGGGGGGAAGGGGGAAGCGTTAGTACGCATCAGGAATCATTTTACAATTATCAATCAAAACGTCAACAAAAAATTATTTTTATCGGTAAATAGTAATCAAAATCGATGCTATAAAGAATATTTTAACGAATGAATTTCATTTTTAAGTCATAACATTAATTGATGAATATTTATTTAATTAATTGTTAAGATGCAGTGTGATGCATATTAACTAAGATGCATCGCGAAGCATCATAAAACTTCACATTATTTGAAAAATATTTTTATTGTTAAGATGCATCACAATGCAGATTAACTAATATGCACCGCGATGCATCTTAACGGATTTGGATCAAATATTCATAAATCGATACTATAACTTGAAGAAAAATTTTATCAAGGAAGCTTAACATTTATAACATCGATTCTGATTAACATTTACTAAATTTCAGTTTGCTTTTTTCGAGATTAGTATAGGTGAAGGTAATATGCTTCCTGATGCGTACTAACGCTTCCCCCTTCCCTCAAAAAATGGACGTCCCTCTGGATCATGCCACTATATATATATATATATATATATATATATATATATATACTAGCAGAATCCCGCACAATGCAGCGGAAAAAAATTGTTTATTATGTTCACTCGATATAAGATATTTAAATCAAAACTAAAATTTATATGAAGGTACATTAATACATTAAAATGTCATTGTGAACTCGATGATCCGGTTGCAAGTGTCACGTCCATTTATTTTTAAACACTAACCATTTAAAGGATATGTTAGCTAAAAAGTAACTAATAACCACAAAGCATAAAAAAGTAAGATCTCCTCTACAATTCAAGCAACATTAATCCACAATAATAATTTCAACGTATAATTGTTATTATATGTAGTTATTTTCAAAGTGTTCATCAGACCTGTGAACTGATCAAAACCCAGCACTCGAATTTAATCCCAAATTAACATAACTCAGGTTCTAACCCATTAAACATGGTAAACATCATCGATAGTCATCATATAGCATCAACTAACACCTTTACCACTCTCAATTTCATATCAAGATCATGTATCAACTCCAATTCAATCAAAATCATCATTTTAGTAAAATACAAAAAAATTTAAACCTCACTTACAATTAATAGGTAGGAACAAGATGATGATGATGATGATCTAAGGTTGTTGAATTTAAATCCGATTCACAAGCTCAATGTTTCATCAATTTTGTGTTTAGTTTGTGAAAATGAAAAAGAATGAGAAAGGAGGAATATTGAAGGAAATTTAAAAGAAACATAAGTCGGTAACACCAACCGACCCAATTTTAGTCGGTCTAATTTAACTCCCCTCTTAGACCTATTGTCTGGAACCTAAAAACCATTTGCGATTCTAACTATTTTATTTTACCGTCAACTATTTAAAGTTAAAACAATCAATAGTTTACTAGTCACAATAAGTCATTTGACTTTTTGACTAATTATTCACAATAAACTTAATAAAATAAGCAATTAAATTTCCTAACTCATTAAACAATTAATTTAAAGTCAGGATTTTACTCTAATGCCACTAGACTCTTAAAGTGGGTGTTACAGCAGTGGTTATGGTAGTGATTCCGGCCGGCGCTGGTTTCGACGGTGACTCCGGCAGGTGGTGGATGAAGGTGGTGGTGGTGTTGTGCTGGTATCTTCTTGTGAAGAGAAAGGGACGGAGAGAAAGTTATGAGTGTCGGTGTGTGTTTTGAGAAATGAAAAAAGAGAGCGAGCCCTATTCTTATTTTTTAGAAATTGCAAACTAGTCCCTTGCCCTTTTAAATGGTCATTCCTCTCTGATCCTAAATATATTTTTTTAATGGTTTTATTTTATCTATAATTTTTTATCTTTAAGAGCCTTCATGTGTAATTCTTTAGTAGGTTTTCACTGTATTATTACATATTGAATTATAGATAGATATATTACAACACTATTAAGTTATTTTGTATATAAACCATTTATGTTATTTGGAATATATATGCTTAAAAAGGCATACATATCATGTTGGGTGCAAACTCAAGTCTTATATTGAAAAATTAGTAGAATATAATGTCTACATTTAAGTTTATGTAGGCTACTCCCTTTTATTTTTAATTAATTTTAGAGTAGAAATTAAGTGGATTCATATATTCCACCTGTTATTATTATTGAGGTAAGTTTCAGTCCTAACATACCGAATTACCGATCATGTGAAAATAAAATATCTCGGCATTCTAAAAGATTATACTATATGTACTTCACCAATTATTATCGGCTAGTGATAAATACAACACATCTTTTGATTCATACATCACTTTTTACCCATTCTAAAGTAGTTGTACAACACTCCAATGCAAGATTTTGGTGTATGAATATAAAAAAATGTGGTATATATCAACACCCATTATTATTCGAATAATATTTCATTTTGTGTAATCCTTTGAAAAACTCTTAACAAGTAAGCTCAAACACACGCCTCGTTTTTTCTTTGGGCCAAGACATATATAATCAGTGATGCAGCCCAATAGTATCATCAGTATTCAGGACACAAACTATCACGTGAAGTTTCGATTACATATGACTAAATTAGTGAATTTAGCTTCACTATAAAATGTTAAGTACTACGGAGTACAACTTTTACTATCTTCATACAAAAGGAAAGGGGCGTGGTACGATAAAAATGTGTGGGGTGAAAATAACATTAAAATTAGGTGAATTGCGTAACTTGTGATTAAAGTAATATGAATAAAATTACATGATTAATATTTCACATTTAAGTTGCATGTCTCCGACCACTAATGTCTCCGACCACTACATAAAAAGTATTTGATTATATAGTCCTAAATTTTTATTCAAATAAGTGAAATTGCTATAATACCCTCATATAATTATCTATGTATAAGTAGTTAGTATACTTCAAAAACATAACAATTGAAAGTTAAATCGATAAATTTAATCTAATAAGTTGTAATTAATTAAAAATTGAATATTTCCATTTACAAACATCAAATTTAATATATAATTAAGTTTACCAGGTAATTCCCTTTTATCCAAGAAAAATTAATATATAATTATTTTAATTTCTAATATTTCAATAAGCACGAGATACATGTGACGCTAATTGAGTCACCACGAAACCATAAATCCAAACAGAACATTATCCATAAATCCAAACAGAACATTATCTATATCTTCTACATCTTCATTACATATAATGATATAATGCATTTTCACCGTATCTTAATTTGGTACTCAATACATGAAAAAGACAATATTACTCTTGACTTATTTATAACATTTTCATTAATACCCCTATCCCATTATATATTATCTATTCTCCACTAACTACACTTTCATTAATGCTCATATCTCATTATCTATTAATTTTAATTATTATTTATTCTCAACTAACTACACTTTTCATCCATCAAATATTAAATCTATCTACTAAAGTCTTTTGATTGGTTAAATATCAAAGTAGACACATATAATGGGACATTCCAAAATAGTAATGTGGACATTTTAAATGGGACGGACGAAGTATAATATGTTTTTAAATAACATTTCACTCGCACCTCTATCCACCGTCACCACTTTCATCGCTGCATTGTGCAGGTATTGTGTTATTATAGTTAAAGAAAACGAAGAACAAAATAGTAATGATAGAGATGAATCTCAGCCGTTGAGTAAAAGTAATATGAGCCGTCAGATGTAGGGCATTTGCAGATACGAAAAGGGGTTTAAGTTTCTTCCCCGTACCAAACCCTAAATCCCCTTTTTCGGCAAAAAAAGAAAAGAAAGATAGCTGCGATTCAAAAATGGTGCAGCGTCTAACGTATCGAAAACGCCACAGCTATGCGACCAAATCCAATCAACACCGGGTCGTCAAAACCCCTGGTAATTTCCATCACCGAGTTTTTATTATATTTAATCTTTTATATGTATCATGGTTACGTAATTGAATTAAATCTGGTTATTATGTTTGATCGAATTGTGTTACTGTTAATTATAGGTGGAAAGTTGGTTTATCAGACCACAAAGAAGAGAGCTAGTGGACCTAAGTGCCCTGTTACCGGCAAGAGAATTCAAGGGGTAATTACGTCATTTACTTATTTATTACAGTTACTTCAGTGGTTTTATATACGAGTACTTGATTATAGTTAGTTTTGATGAGTTATCTGTTAAGTTGACTTTGTTCATGATATGATAATTTGAATGGTTATTATGGTTGAAATATATATAAAATGGTGTCTTGGAATGTTAAAAGATTATAAAGTGTGACCTCATTGGCGAATGCGAGTGCCTGTTGTTGCTGTTGCAACTGAATTACTTTGCTGACTGTTGAGAAGAGAGAAGAGGGACATATAGTTTAGATTTAGGAGGAGAAACATGTTTCCGGCCGGGTGAAATGTGCATTTGCTAGCTCACTTAGCTGGTTGTTATGCAAGTTTTTTGTTTCGTTTTGGTTGTTGTTGATTTATGTGATAAACTGATACTAATTGAAATGTTTATTGTAATTAGGTATTATAGAAGCTCTGAATTGAATTATCTAATATAGTATAAATATGATAGGTGTGTAACAAAAAACGGTAAAGTAAATATCTGTTGTTGGAGGATTCTGGACTTTGCTACAAAACAGTGAGTATTGGGTGAGTACCTAAGATATTATACAACGTGCTTTGAGGAGATAATTTAGTTGTATGCTTAGATCATCAAGTATTCGCTAAACCAGTAGTTACAATTGTCTGCTATAGATAAAGAAGCAAATAAACAAAACTATTTACTCCTTATTTCAAAGCATTAGTTCTACACGGGGTGGTTTTGAGAGTTGAAATAATTAGTTGTATGATGAAACCATAATTTTAATAAGAATTATTTATCAGATGAGTACGGTAATTATGGGTGAAATGGGAAATGTGTTAGCAGATTAGGCTTTGTGGTAGTCTGTTAGAATGTTAGATATCATTGAATTGGAGTCTTTATGCACACATGGAACATAATCGGTCAAATACTTTAAGTAATCAAGAAAGCTGAAGCTTGAGCGGTGATAAATGAAATTGAAGTTAAGCTTTTTTGGTTGATGTTCGATCATGAACTTGAAGGTACATTTTGATGTGATCTTGTAGTGCATGATAGTACTCAGTCTATCCTTAATGTATATACGTTAACATGTTTCAATTTAAATGAACATCGTATCTTCAAAATCCTTGTCAATTTCAACTTAAATGTGCAGCTATGACTTTTGCTTAGTTGCTTAAACCTCAGCAATCTTTGGTTAGGCTCAAAGATCTGATATATAGTGTATCATGTATATAGAGTCCTATTCGATGAAGTATACCAAATTAAAGTTGAATTGGTTATTAGATGTCATTTATGTTGTCCATGTTTATATCAATGCTAGTGTACATTTTCTTTTCACTGTAGTAAATCATTTATTAATTTTTTTTTTGTTTCTTAAAGAATTTTGTCTCTACGTGTAATGAAACAATAATTTTAAAGTACTGTATATTACGGCCTCACTCTTCCTTTGAAATAAGATGTTCCAGAAAGTCTTTTCTGTTTTTTGATTTTTTGTAAAAAAAAAAAAAAGACTTACGTCTTATTTTCTGTTCAAGATTGGTCATCTAAATTCATTTTTGGTTGCATGATTAGATTGATAAAAAGGAAACATGAACCATGAGTTATAGAAATAGATGATACTTTCGTTGCAGGAAGGTTCAGTTTGTTACTGATTGCTGTCTTCACAAGTATGATAAAGGATGTAAATTCGGATCACCTATCGACTTGGATATACTAGACTGCAGACCTGTAGGAAATACTGTTTGGGGATGTTCAGATCATCTCATTCTTTCCATTAATGATGTCATTTTCATAAATGTAACATTTTGCTTACAAGTTGCAAGTTTATATGCTTCCCAGATTGCAAATAGGCCGTAGACTATAAGCCATGGGCTTATCTTACTGAATCAATTGTCCTAGGCTGAGGTTGCAGGTTCTCATTTTATTTCAAGTAATATATATGTTGCAGATTTTGTATTAGGGAAGTTATATTACCGTAAGTTCCTTTTTAGCATCTAAATGATCAAGGGTTTTTTTTCTTTCTTTCAGATTCCTCACTTGAGGCCGGCTGAATACAAAAGGTCTAGGCTATCTAGGAACAGGAGGACAGTTAACCGCGCATATGGTGGTGTATTGTCTGCTGGTGCTGTGAGGGAGAGGTTGGTGAAATATTTTGCTTTGACAGGGTTATAATTTTTGCAAGTATATATTTGTTTTGTTATTTAGTCATGAACACTGGATTACTGATTGCTGCAGGATTATCCGAGCTTTCTTGGTTGAAGAACAGAAGATTGTGAAGAAGGTCTTGAAAATCCAGAAAACAAAAGAAAAGCAAGCCGGAAAAAGTTAAAACACACAGGGTTTATCATGAATCAAATTTTGATTAGGTAGTGTGTTTAAGAAACTTACGGTAAAACGATGGTTACAAGTTGCAAACTTTTGCATATTTTTTGTTGTAGGGATGGATTGAGTTTTAATCCCAATGAATTTTTTTTTTATTTTGATTCGATTTACTTTTTAAGTTAACATATTTGATCTTTATTGTGGTTATGTGACTTAATGTTGTTATGTTCAAACTTCAATGGTCTTATACATTATCAGTGTCTAGAATTAGATAGCCCAATTTGATATGAAGCTAATAAACGACGAATTAGTTTAATGTTTTTGTTGGTTCTTTATCTTCGTATGGGTAGTGCGTGGTGCTCCTACAAGAAAGGCAAAGAAAATTGGCCTTGGGTTTCAAACTATGCATAGAAGGTACAAGTGAAGGTCTATACTCTATACGATGATGTACACCTGCATACCTGACGACTGCATGTCGTGTTAAATATGAAATCTTTATGGTTTCTGTGTAATTATAATACGATAGTGATAGTGGACTAGTGGGTACCTTATGAAAGAAGTGTGACTACCCTATTCCAAAAGTACCACATAATGTGGCGAGATTAAGAGACTTCGAACCAAAGCAAGTCACTAGCTGTATGTACTATGTAGAAATAATGTCCGAGGTTACATAATTAGTGATTATTTATGAAAAACTAGTAACATAGATCAAGTTCTTGGTACATTTCAGCTTCAATGTTCGAACTGTGAGGTTTCGACCTGTGTCACTGTCAATTAGAGTACCAAAAATTATCTTCATGCATGTTGTCATTTGCTGGCTCGCCTAGAATTTACAGCACCTTTTAATATTTTGGATGATGACAAAATTATCAAAGGCCGAGATTCCTTATTTCGATTCAACAACGTACGAATAGTTCCTTGATTTGGATTAAGGGAATTCTTGAATCCTTGCCTTGGAATTTGAATAAATGGAATAAAATGGATTGACATTAGCGCGATCTAATCCATTCTCAGAGATCAATCTTGAACCCGATAGATCGTTCCTTTTTCCGGTATACGCGAATAGGTGACTGTGCTAAGTCGATTCTTCGAAAATCTCTAAACAAACCATCTGTCCTTATTTCAACAAAGGAAGGACAAGCCCTTTCAATCTTTTTGTCTTGGTCCCAAATTAACACTACAAGTTCGAACAAAGACCATCCATAATGCATGTTTATAGAGGAGTCCATGGTGACATGTAACATGATGTGGACTTGTGGAGTCTATACTTTACAATTTCCATTATTTCATCAAGCCCATGTAAAAGTCCAAAGAGAAAGTCCATGGCTTATGGCTATAGACAATGGGGAGGAGTCCATAAATAAGTCACACGTAATTTTTTACACTACACTCACATATATACAACTTGATAAAATGAAAAGTGGGACCTGGTTATGGACTTTGTTAAGTTTATAGGAGTAGAAGAGTAAATTTATAGAAGTTGTGAATTTGTAAAAAACTGATGTGGCATGACGTAGTATTGCTCTATACGTGACAAAGTCCATAACATTATGGATGCTTTAATTGAATACTTTAGTCCCAAATTCCTAAGAATTGTGTTGTAAGCCTCTCTCTCTATTGCTGTACTTGGAAGATGGAGGTTAAAGATAAATAAAGAGCATTGAAAGATACATTACTTATTTACATTTGAATTTAATTATTACCCACCTTAGTAAATTGATTATTGACTTTTAAAAAAGATTGATCCAAGTATTCTATACTCCGTACAATTGTACACTATATAATAATATATATATTAATTAATATCTAATTTATGGTTGTAGATTTATAAGTATTAAATTCATTATTTAAAGGTGATCACAAGTTATTTGATCCATACATAACATTTTTATATGAATAGACCATTTTATCCAATTCATTTCATTTTCATTCGTTTTTTCTTAAATTTATTTTTATTACATTTACAAATTACAATATTTATTTCTAGTGGTAAAAGATTTCTCTATAGATGACAACCTGACATCCAGACATGTAGTAACATATCCATATTCCAGTTGATTCATATGTTAAAATGGATTGGTTGAGTAGTTAGTCCCTAAATCGTATGATGATTGCAATCGCTACCTATGAGCTCTTTGAGCAAGCCTTTGAGGTTCGACTATTTATAGTTATAGTCTTGTCTTAAGCGGGCAACTCATTATATTATACTAAAGAGACCGTTGATCCATAAGAGTTTAAAAGGTCATTAACCCTTGTAAGTTGTAACAAGAACATTTGTCATATAATATCATATAAAAATTTGGTTTGTTTGCAACACCTATATAACACAAGAAAAATGATGAGTATGTCTAACTAGGTACCTAAAACCATTGCTAAACATATGATTGGCGTATATCTTAAAATAAATAGTTGAAACAAAGAGAATAAATGTAAAACATGTGTCAAATGATGTATTATTATTATACATATTTCTAAGTTACATGTATGTTTGACAAAAGTAGTTGATGACTGAAACTTATATTTTTAGTTAGAAGTTGAAGCTTATTTTTATAAGCGTTTGGTAAATTAGCTTGAACTTATTAATGTAAATTGATATAAAAGAACAAGAAAAATATGATATGATATACAATGATATAAGTGGTATATATGTAATTTTCTATTTCATAAACTTTGAGTTTATTTTTATAAGCTACTTCAAGTAACTTATTTACTCAGAGTTTAATTCAAGTTTTGTCTACCTAACAAGACTATAAGCTTGAGCATACAGAAAACTTAAGCTTAAATTATCGTAAGCTCCAATAAGCGTGTGTGCCAAACACACCCTAAGTAAGATTTATATAACATTGCTCATAATACAAATACATGACTTGAATTACAATTTAAGATATCTCTAATTTTAATTTGACCAAGTAATAAGACGTCATGGTAACTTTTTTCTCATTGATAATCTTTTGATTTTTCATCATCATTTTATTCTTCTTCTACAAAAGGCCTATGATCTAGCGGCATGTGAGAATTTATCAACATAGTGGTTGGGGTTCAAGTCTTGTGGGAGGCAATTTGTAAATATTTGTGGTGGTTGTATATACAATTCGTGAGATAGATAGTGTAAGGTTTGCAGTCTAAATATATAATAATAACTAAATCATGACAATATGATAAAAGTCATAAGACCAGGCAATCATAAGATGAGATAAAATTGTTGATCTTAAAATAGATTTTTTTACACTGTTCGTCCCTGTGGTTTGTCTAGAATTTCACTCGTCGTCCTTGTACTTTTTTTTGGCACTGGTCGTCCCTGTGGTTGCTAATTCTTGCACTCATAGTCCTTATCACTAACGGCCGTTAGTTTTCTTCGTTAAAGGACCATCCGTGTAAATTTTTTTTCAAATTTAAAGTTTATTTAAATTTGATATTATTTTTAATTGTACTTAGCTAATTTATTTTTCGAATAATCTAATCAATTTAATTTAATTATTTTAATCAGTTTTTTCGTGACAATTAATTTATTCTATTTTTTAGTGTCCCGATCTATATAAACCCACTAAAAATATAAATAGTTTAAAAATATAATAGTTTTGTATATTATGAACGTACTCAAATTGCATATTATCAACATGTAACATTTGTTTTTTAGTTAATTGAAGAAAAAATTGTGAAATACTAAATTGCAATAACTACGTAACGTATAGTATTATTAACTCCGTATGTTGAATATTATGTATTTTTTCTTTCAAATAACCGACACATATTAAATTATGTAAATTAGTAGAAATATTATACGGATAGTACCTGATAATTTTTTACATTTTTTTTTTGTTTTTAATAAAAATTATGGTATTCTTAAAGGGTCGATGTAGATTATGACACTTACAAAAATTAGAATAAGAAAATATTTAAATTAATCAATTTAATTGTCAAAAATAAAATAACTATTACTAAAAAGAAAATTAACTAAATACAGTTATTTAATACTATACGCTACGTAGTTATTGCAATTTAGTATTTTACAATTTTTTCTTCAATCAACTCAAAAACAAATGTTACATGTTGATAATGTGCAATTTGAGTACGTTTATAATATACAAAACTATTAGCAATATATATGTAGGCGTGTAGAATTGTCTATGCGGAGTCATGAAATCGACGATGATATGTAAAATTAAGAATATAAACTATTTAAAAAACTTTTATATTTTTAGTGGATTTATATAGATCGGGACACTTAAAAAATAGAATAAAATTAATCATCACGAAAAAAAATTGATTAAAATAATTAAATTTAATTGATTAGATTATTCAAAAAATAAATTAGCTAAGTACAATTAAATATTATATTAAATTTAAATAAACTTAAAATTTGAAAAAAAATAACATAGATGGTCCTTTAACGAAGAAAACTAACGACCGTTAGTGACAAGGACTGCGAGTGCAAGAATTAGCAACCACAAGGATGACCAGTGCAAAAAAAAAAAGTACAAGGACGACGAGTGAAATTCTAGACAAACCACAAGGACGAACCGTGTAAAAAAGTTCTTAAAATATTAGTAGAATGAAGACATATGATTATATTATTTCTCATTATAGTAATATGACCTTGTTATAACTTTCAACAAACGTTTTGACCTCAGCATTGTATCCTACATAAAATCAGGGATTAAACAAAAATACAAAAATACCTAGTAAAAGTGGAAAAGAGAAAAATATTGGTGACCAATAAATAAGTGTGTTTAGAATCCAAGAAAAGGTAGACCAGACCAGACCACTAGACCAGACCAGACCAAACCAAACCCATCTCGTATTCTCATCACTTCCATAATAATCATCATCATCAAATCAAATACCCAAATATCACTTCATTTACTCCTAAACAGTGACCACAAATATCCCCCCTTTAATACCCCACCAAAAATCTCCCTATAACAATCGCTAACCATATGTCACACGAAACCAAAATGTTTTGATCCAAATCATCAAGATCCCCTTCCCGGCTTCAAGATCCGTAAGATTCTTCATCACGTCGATCTGCTTTTGCTTATCATCATCTGTATTCACTTCTCTAACTGGATTTAACTAGTTTTTCAGCTTAATTGAATCTGATCTTGTACCTTTTATCTACTTCAAGATCTTACATGGATCTTTTGTTTATGTGTTTACTACTAAAATGTTTAAAAGTTTGCAACTTGATCAACTTCTTGACTGCCCAGAGTTCAAAGATCTTGCCTTTTGAATACTCCTTTTTGTTTTAACATGCTTACAAGGTGTTCGATGAAATGCTCAGTGTTAGATTGCTCATCATTTTATCAATTCTATAGAGTTATAGACATTGTTTGGTATGTACATGTAAGGGATTTAGGAAACAGATGAGTACATGAAATGATTAAGTGTCTGAAAATGAATCAAAGTTGCCCTGAATTTTATTTTCCAAGCCGAACTAGAAAAGTTTCTATTATATTGAACTTGTTATTATTGCTATTGCTGTTGCTATTGTACTGGTTTGGATGTCATAATGGATTATGTGGCAACTTGGATAGTTGCCACATTAGCAAAATATATCGGTTAGTTGATCAATAACGCATCGGATACATATAATAATAAAAATAATAGAAAGTTTATTACATACAATAGAACATTGGTAAAGTTTGATACATTTTCAAACGGTTTACTCTAGATAAAGCTGTAACCAACTACATTTTGATTCTTTTCGTCAAATATTGCAGGTTAATTAGTTATGGCAACTAAAGGGAATCCAGGAGATAATAGAACCAGGAGATCCTTTTCGATATTTATAGTCGTTGGTTTATGTTGCTTCTTTTATTTACTTGGTGCGTGGCAAAAGAGCGGGTTTGGGAAAGGAGACAGTATAGCTCAAGAGGTTACAAAAAGTGCTGATTGTAGTGTTCTTTCAAATCTGAATGTCGAGACTCACCATGGTAACGAAATGAAAAAAAGTAACAATATGCAAGCTGTAAGTAAGGTTTTCCAGCCTTGTGAAGATAAATATGTTGATTATACACCGTGTCATGATCAAATGCGTGCCATGACTTTCCCTAGAGAAAACATGAATTACAGGGAGAGACATTGTCCTCCTGAAAATGAGAAGTTGCATTGTCTTATTCCTGCCCCAAAAGGGTACGTGACCCCGTTTCCGTGGCCTAAAAGTAGGGATTTTGTACCTTTTGCTAATGCACCTTACAAGAGCTTGACAGTCGAAAAGGCGATCCAGAATTGGATCCAATATGAAGGCAACGTTTTTAGGTTTCCTGGTGGTGGAACACAGTTTCCTCATGGAGCGGATGCCTATATTGATCAATTGGCTTCTGTTATCCCTATAGCCAATGGCATGGTTAGAACTGCATTAGACACCGGCTGTGGTGTAAGTAGAACTTTTATTATATAGCTCCATATTCAACCTGCATTTATTTTAATATTTTTATCTATGTTATTGATTATTTTTGCAATTTGGTGGTTGGATTGCTTAGGTTGCAAGTTGGGGAGCGTATTTATTCAAAAGAAATGTGATAGCAATGTCATTTGCACCACGAGACTCGCATGAAGCACAAGTTCAATTTGCTCTTGAAAGAGGTGTTCCAGCAATCATTGGTGTTCTTGGAACTATAAAGCTTCCATATCCCTCGAGATCCTTTGACATGGCTCATTGTTCTCGGTGCTTGATTCCATGGGGCGGAGATAGTAACCTCATAAACTCTAATCTTTATTCTTAATACTGGTATTAAAGTTTCTAATAATTGAAAAGTTTTTTAAAATAATTGTTAGGTAGAAAGTACATGATGGAAGTTGATCGAGTCCTGAGGCCCGGTGGCTACTGGGTTCTTTCTGGTCCACCAATAAATTGGAAAATCAACTTTAGATCATGGCAGCGTCCTAGAGAAGATCTTGAAAAAGAACAAAAGAACATTGAGGATACGGCTAAACTTCTTTGTTGGGAGAAGAAGTATGAAAAGGGTGAAACCGCAATTTGGAGGAAAAGAGTCAATAAATCGTATTGTCAAGAACGAAACTCTCGTGTTACCATGTGTCAATCCACCAATCCGGATGATGTCTGGTATACAATTTACAAAAATTCCTGTGCTTTGACTTTCCAGGACACAAAAAAGAAATATGGTTTTAATGATCAGATGTTCATGTTTGTGTGTATAGGTACAAGGAGATGGAGGAGTGTGTAACAGCTTATCCCGAGACAAATGGTACAGATGATGTTTCGGGTGGTGAATTGAAACCGTTTCCCGAGAGGCTTAATGATGTTCCTCCACGGATCAGTAGCGGGTCGGTTCCTGGAATTTCTGTTGAGAAATTCCAAGAGGACAACAAATTGTGGCAAAAGCATTTGAATGCTTACAAGAGAGTGAATAAGATCATTGACTCAGGTCGGTATCGTAATATTATGGATATGAATGCGGGTCTTGGTAGTTTTGCTGCTGCAATTGAGTCCCCCAAGTCATGGGTTATGAACGTGATGCCAACGATAGCTAAGAAAGACACTCTTGGTGTGGTTTTTGAGCGAGGTCTTATCGGCATCTACCATGACTGGTAACAATTAAAGCCTCTATACTTTCTATATTGCATAAAACGGTAAATGGACTTTGTTCTGATTTCTATGTTGGCCAACACATTTTCTTATGAGTTTCACCTATAGAAAAACTCAAACTGCCGAAAATCTTGGTTAAAAACCTTAAACTTTCAGAACGTTGATTAAGGGTAATCTGACATGGTTAATCACATAACAGCTGATGTGGCATTGAAGTTGAGCTGCTAATAAAGTTATAAAACCTTAAACTTTGATCATGTTGACTTATTTCTGATGTGACATTGAAGTCGAGTTTGAAAACTGATTAACATATAAGATTACCCTGTATGAAAGCTTTTTGGAGTTTTGGGCCTTTATATGATTGCAAACAAAGTGTGTTAACTTATAATAACATCAGACCAAAGTTGGCTATCCGATTATGCAATTTGTCTTTCCCAACTATATTCAAGTGAATGTCCTTTTAATTCATCGTTCATTTTATCCATTAAACCTACCAAACAAAATTTATTGTTTTGTAAGAACTAATGTTGGACAAAAAGGACAGGTAAAAATCTTTGTATTTGAATGTACGGTGTTCTTGCAAACCATAGCGTTTCTTGATTAATAATTATGAAATAAATTAAGTATATAAGAAATTACTCTTCTTTTTGTATGTGTGGTCTTTCTCATCATACACTATTCTGTACCCCTTTTTATAGGTGTGAAGCATTTTCGACTTACCCAAGGACATATGACCTAATTCATGCCAACGGTCTTTTCAGCTTGTACAAAGACAAGTAAGTTGTTTAAGCATCAGGATTCACTAAGCAACACTCAATGAGTCAATGGTTCCGATTTAAATCTAATATAAACTGGTTTTTCATGATGGGCATACTTGTAGGTGTAGCTACGAGGACATTCTTCTAGAAATGGACAGAATTTTACGGCCTGAAGGTACTGTGATAGTACGTGACATTGAAAAAGAAGTGCTCAAGGTGAAAAATATTGTATCTGGCATGAGATGGAACACAAAGATGGTGGATCATGAAGATGGGCCTCTCGTTCCAGAGAAGATATTGTTTGCTGTTAAACAATATTGGGTTGCAGGTGAAAACAACTCAACATCTTCTAGATGATGCATGAAGAATTGAAGATGACGTAGGATCCAAAGTTTTCATGATATTATTCGTTTCTGTTACTGAAACCAGCAACCACAAGTTTCGATCTTAATTAGTTTGTACCATGAATTTAGTGACGAGTTTAGGTTAGAGTTAATTTAAATAGTTTTTGGAAACTATTGGCAGCCTGATGTTTTTTATTCTCTTGCATGCATTCCCTTGAATAGTTTTGGATTCTACTTATAATAATCTGTAGCAATGTTAACCTTTAATGGTATTTTTTGGTTCGATTTTTGTTCAAACCATGAATAGTACTTTGTCTTCGTTTCAAGTTTTCTCGGTCTAAAAGCCTTTCATATAGAAGTACACAGAACCAGCCAAATAAAGTATTGTTTAGTGCGGTGTACTTCGTGTGGTTTGGTATGGTTTGGTTTGATGAACTCGATGGACGTCAATTCGTGTTCCAATTATTGAACCTAAAAATGGCTATAGAGAACATGTAGGACCGTACACCCAAAAATGAACCCATTATTCATTGATCCACACTGTACAAACATGAAACATATATACTTATGATTATGAAGTGAGGTTTCTTGAATTATGCAGTAGGTTATAAAGATGAAGTTACTTACCTTTATCATAAGTAAATGATACGAGTAGTTCAGGGCGGAGCCACGTTAAATGTATAGATAGCAGTAGAATTGAGTTTATTCAGTGTAAAATTCTTATAAAAATTGTATTTTTTGTTACTTTTTTTGTTTGTGCTGTAGATTTACAAAAATTAAAAGAGCGCTGCTACATGTCATCATAGATCCACCACATATCTTGAATCCTGAAAAAAAAAAAAAAAAAAAAAATGGATCATATACAACTTTGATATTTAATATACCAATAACTTTCAATCATCAATCAACCAATAAATTATAACTTGATAACCACTAATCAACTAGACCTACATTCTCGGCTACACTTATTCCTCGTGGTCCTTTCAAATACCTCGAGCCATAAATCCTTGATTGAACCACTTGTGTTCTAACCATGCCCACTGGCACCTTTCATTTCATCCTCCGATGAGAATATATTTAATTCCCAACATCATCACATTTATAACATATCCACTTTTTTAATTCTTTCCACATAATGGAACTCAAACCACAAATATGATCATACCAGCACTAATGCATCTGACCCCTCAACACTCTTTTTTCCTTTATAAGAAAAACAATCAAACACTCTACTCCAGATTGTAAGCTTTAGTATTCAACTCTCTTTATAAACCTCTTTCAAATGGAAACCGAAAACAACCCGAATGAGCTTCGTGCAGCTTCGTTTTCTTGTTACCTTAAACCCATTGAAGGCGTAGTTAACATGTTCGATGCTAATGAAAAGTTTCCTGACATGTCGGTTTTTGATCTTCACAAACTGAAACCAAGTATGTTCACACCACGAACACCAAGTATGTCATCAACGGGTACAACCACTTTTAGCAACAACCAAGGGGCGTTGCTACAACGAAAACTGAGCAGTAAAGCATTCGTTAAGAGATGGTTTCATGGTTTTGTAGCTCCTTGTTCAACAAGAAATGATGTTTTTGGCCAACAAAGTGTGAAACAACAAGATCAATTTGCATTCCCAGTTTTGAGAAACGATGAACAAAAAGTCGAAGAGTTGCCAAGGTTTTCGATCGAGGTTTTTGGGTCTGGAACCCTAACAAAAGGTGATATAGCGAGAAACTTGGTGAGAAAAATGTCGATTTTGACTTGGGACGCAATTCCAAAGAGCAAAGAGAGTGTGATCACTTGTGATGATGTGGCAAGTGAAGCAAGCTCGGATTTGTTTGAGATAGAGAATATCTCGAGAACCGAATGGAAAGAGTGTGAATCGAGTGTCATGAGCCCCTCTACTCAATATGCACCTAGTGAAGCTAGTATCGAATGGAGTGTTGTGACCGCGAGTGCAGCTGAATTTTCATCTGTTCATTCCGGCTATGATGAAAAACATACTGTTTACAACACTCGAACTAATGCAAAATCCAAGAACGGGCCAACGAAGAAAACACAAACACCACGGGCTAATGGGTTGTTGGGATGCAAGGGTTACGCATCAATCAATGTAGCCGAACCCATTTGTAGAAACATCGATAAAACGAAACATTAGCTATAGCTAGTTGATCATATCGTATGTATGCTTGTTTACATATTTTGTATTTTGTATTATCCATGTATCTTTGTAATAAATTAAGTTGTGTTTTTTAATCGATTATAGTATGTTCTTTGTTTAGATTATTGGCCATTCGTGTCTATAAAATATCCAAATGATGGCTCATTTTATTTGGTGCTTACTACTTTTTACATAAGAAAATTTTTGATCATTTGAAGTATATAAAGGGCCTACAACCATGGATTAATGTTTCACAAAGTCACGACAAATTGAAAATCTTATGTCTTGATGTCTTTTTATGTTTGATGTTGGTTTTGGTGTTTGCTGTTTGTCGAAATTTAAAATTCTTGGAAAAACAGGGGTTTGTCCGTGGGCTTTATTGCAAACGGGCTGGGTTTGATCTTAGAAGATCAAGCCACGGGCCTAAATGGGTCGGGACATTAAGTATTAAGTATAACGTATTATTGAACGATTATTATATACTAGCATTAACCCGCGCAATGCAAAGGAAATTTTTTAGGCGATATACGTAAGTAGGTCGTATACCAAACTATTAGTAAAACAATATCGTTAAACCAAAAAAAGTTGGTAGTATCTATTAGCAGCTATGAGTTTAAAGGAATGAGGAAGAAAAATATATCCACACTCCAATATGTTTTCATGAATTTATACGGTTAAGAAAATTAATTAGGTTTGATTTAATTTGTATTTACGATAAGAAATAATTTTCTAAAAAAATATAGCTAAACATTTTTTTCTAATTCAATATCTAATTGCCAATTAGTTAGAGTTACCATATTAGTTGAGTCAACAAAGGGCAAATATGACTTTTCACATCTTTAAAATTCTAGGTTATAAAGTAAATGGTCTAAACTCTTTATAAGGTGTGTAGATAGGCATATAGCGCACATGAAAGATGATAAACTTTGCACCCGTTACCCGTAGACTGTCCATAAAATAAAGCGTGAGCCCACTCCACTAAACCCATCTCGAGTTTATGGTTACTATTTTTTTTTTCTTTCAAGTGATATGATAAATCAAACCAAATTTATGTCAATAGAAATTGAACTGAAAATGGATTCAATTTGGTTTTAGTTTCAACGAAAAAAACCCCATATTGGAGTTTAATAATTATTAAAAACGTTAAAAACGTTTCGAGACTTAGAGATTTTATATGTGTTCTTTTTGTGTTTAGGCCGTGGGCTTTTATTAAGCCTGACTAGAACGTAAGGGCATTCTCAGTGGTCTTGTTAGTTGAATGTCGGTTTCAACCGACAGAGCCGACGCAAATGCCACGGCCCGTCAATTTGGTTCCGTCGGTTCAACCCGTCACATATCTAACTCTCCGTCTCTTTGTTTGTGTGCCCCCTCCCCCCACCCCCCCCCCCCCCCCCCCCCCCCCCCAAAAAAAAAAATTAAACTTTTTTTTTTAATGTATAGAAATTAAGGTAAATTGGTAAATGTGGGTCTCAGAAAAATAACGTGATCTGTCACTGATGGTGGAGGTCAGTCAGTTTTGAGAAAAACTAACGTGACGCTGATGTGCTACAAACTGACAAGTCGGTTTTCAGTCACAGTTAGAAATGGTCTAATGGGCCTTTAATGGTTCATCTTCTTCCTTGTATAGGTCATAAGATAAAACTATAATTAATATATTGGACTACTAGCAGTTGCCCGCGCATAGCAGCGGGTGCCGGTGACGATCAAAATATTGATTGTACTGGGTAAAGTTTATTTTAAACGATATTACGTATATAATTAAGGATATATATAGTGTATAATTATCTTTCTACTTATTAATTGATTGTTAAGTATTTCTATAATTATATATCTCTATTTATGGATTATATTTAGATATTATTGGTTATTTTTAAGTTTATAAATGTTGTCTAATTTAGTTAGGGATAGTTTTGTCTTTTTCATTTTAGGTAGGGCTAGTTTCGTCATTTGCATTCTTTAAAGTTGTAAGATTATAAAGAAAAGTGGTAAACAATTTATAAGGTGTATAGATATAGATATAGATAAATGAACATTACTGAATATCGAATACAGTAATTGGTTAGGAAAACATCTCGTTTCCTTTTATCATATGATGTTACAACAATACAACTTGTAACTTAATTATAACGTTTGCGATACCATAACTAGAATCAGTTGTCTCTTTCAATAACGTGACTTCAAAAAGGTGTAAAAATGATTGTAGTTTTATTTGCTTTAATAATGACGAAGGTGCATTATGAAAAAGCATTGTTTCTTAATGATCATAACGTGATGATTAATGAAAGAGGTTAATCGACTACTTTATTCAGCATGACTTGTAAGAAGAAACAATCTAAAGGTTAAATTGTTTGTACATGTGCAAAACATATTGTGAGTTTTTGATCAACAAATAATGTTGATAAAACAAAAAAGATTGCGAGTTATCAACGTTTTGCTAGAAAATTCAAACCAGTATTTTTCTAAGCATAAAAAGCCTAATAACTTAAGAGTATCAATGTAATATGAAATTATGAGTTCAAATTTCGATGAATTATTGCATTTCTAAGAGAAAAATAACTTTTTCTAAATAAAATTTCAGTTTTTATTAAAAGTCTTGAATATTGGTTTTATTTTTTTCCCCATAAACTTCTTAATTAATGCATTTTCTTTTTAGGGGTTTGTACTCATATGGTTACTATTGTTGTAATATTTTTTGTTATACAAAGTTTCAGTTTTATAGTATAAAATCACCTTCAAATTATAAATCAAACCAATAATTTTTGTTTTTGATTTTAATAATGATAATAATAATAATAATAATAATAATAATAATAATAATAATAATTAATAATAATAATAATAATAATAACAATAATATTAATTTTAATTTTAATTTTAATTTTAATAATTATCTCCGATCAAACTACAAATGAAATGAAATGTGGGGGTTTTATTGGAGTAAAATTTAATGTATTTTGGTCCCCAAAACAAAACCCTAAACCCTAAACAACACCAACACACTGGTTCTCTCTATTTTTCTCCAACCATAATTGCTGACAAAATGGGAGCTGATAAGGGCAAGAAACCCAAAATTGCTGACAAAATCGATGAAGAAAACATCGAGCAAATCGACGCTGAACTTGTTCTATCCATCGAAAAATTGCAAGAGATCCAAGATGAGCTTGAAAAGGTATTTCTTTTTTATAATAAATATCTATTTATCAATCTTTATTATAGTTTTTTAAATACCCATTTGATAATTTGTAAAAAAAAAAATCTAATACTTCCTACTAATGATTACTGTGTAAGAAACTTTTGACCTTTTTGCATTAATTTGTTACATTTGCAGTTGAAATTTGGCTCTGATGTTGTTTTGTGAATTGGGTTTATAGGAAAGATATGTAATATTTAGATTGTGATGGAATTCATAGTGAAATATATTTTGTGTGTTTTTGTTTGTTTGTTACTTGTTTGGGATCTAGATCAATGAGAAAGCAAGTGAAGAAGTGTTGGAAGTGGAGCAGAGGTACAACGAGGTTCGAAAGCCTGTGTACGATAAACGTGGTGATCTCATCAAATCGATTCCCGATTTCTGGCTGACTGCCGTGAGTGAACTATTTGATCTGTTATAAAATATGATGTTGTTCTTTAATCATTCGATTCTGATCTGTGCTTGTTGATGCAGTTCATGTGTCACCCTGTTCTTTCCGATCTTCTTAATGAAGAAGATCAAAAGGTTGGTTGTTTACGCTAATTAGTTTGGTGATTTTGTTTGCTTATATTAAACTTAGCTAGTTATTTACTATACCTGAATGCTACTACGCTGAATGACCATTTTGTTACGTGTTTTATGATAGATGTTTAAGCATTTAACCTCTTTAGAAGTTGAAGATTTCAAAGATATGAAGTCTGGTTATTCAATCACATTTGTGAGTAATTCTTCTATATATATATATATATATATATATATATATATATATATATATATACATATATGGTTACTATATTTGAATCGAAGTTTTCTATTAATTTTTGCAATTTTTTTACTTTGTTCAGAACTTCAGTCCTAATTCATATTTCGAAGACTCAAAACTCACAAAGACTTTTGCCTTCCTTGAGGAGGGAACAACCAAAATCACTGCTACTCCTATCAAGTGGAAAGAAGGAATGGTAAAGAAAATTACTGATACATTTTGCAATGAATAGTTGTATTGCATGAACCTGACTTCATTCTTTTTTTTGAAGGGTGTTACTAATGGAGTTGCACATGAGAAAAATGGAAATAAGCGGCCTCACGAAGAGGACAGGTTCTTCCTTTACTTTCTCTTTTTGTTAAAGTTCCATTAATGTTGACATAAAGATACGATCTTTCTGCATTATTTTGGTTTTTTCGGTAATAAATGGTAATTTCAATTAATATATTCATGCAGCTTTTTTAGCTGGTTCAGCGAAACACCACAGAAAGACGACGTGGATGAACTTCAAGACGAGGTACCATTTTCTTGGGGTTACACATACTCTGCAAGTATCGGTAAAATTTTATTAGCACTACAACTTACAACGATGAACCTCATTTTGCAGGTTGCTGAAATAATCAAGGAAGATTTATGGACTAATCCACTTATGTACTTCAACAATGTAATACTCTTTAATACATTTGACATTCTTTTTCTTACGAGTCGTGATCCATGTTTGTGTGTTTTATGTGCTGATTTATCTTCTTACCGATTTCCTGTTGTGCAATTTCGTCGTTAAAGGATGCTGATGAAGAAGATATTGATGGTGATGAAGAGGTAAATTGCTTGGATTTCAGTTAAAAGTGGTTTTATTGCGTTTTCTAGCCTTGAGGGGTGCTGGGTAATGGCTAACAAAGTACTATGAAATTTGCAAATATCTCCATTTTGGTTGAGTTTCCATGTTTAATAGTGCATATATGCCTAATATTAGCATCACACGAAAATCAAGTGTAAACGGATATTTATTGATTTGAATCTACTAGATATCAAACTTAGGGTTCAGCATCTATACTTGTACAGGTAAATGGCAGCGAAGACGATGAAGCAGGTGAAGAAGATGAGGAAGGGAACTGATTGGGCTCAACCCGTGTAAAGCGTTTCCATAAATGTTGTTAACGGGTTAAGCTTTAGGAATATGCCGGCTATCCTTAATCGGTGCATCCTTATCCGTTAATAGGTCTATATTTAGTTCCGCCTTTTTTTTGTTCTGAAGATGTATCCGAACTTCAATTTTGGTGTTTGATGGCATTTTAAGAATGAAAAGCGTAGATTTTTATGGACCAAAATGGGTAAAAAGGCAGTTCTAGGTTATTTATTCTGGGCTGCTGCTTCGTTTGCATTATATCTTTTTCATCCACATGGTTTAACAGTTAATTTGTTCGATTCAATTGCAAGAAACTGGATCAGTTAGGGCATCGGGTCAACGGATGCCATTTTTACTAATGCGATAACTCACCCTCTCGGGGCTTCTGATGGAAAGACGAATAGGTGATGTTTATGAATTATGACATTGTTTTCAAGTCGCACATCATAATTTCACATAAACAAAGAGGGTGTTTGGGGAGCTTATTTTCTGGGCTTATTTGCTTATTGTGATAGAATAAGCTTCAAATTTTATGTTTGGATAGGCTTATTTGGTTAGCTTATTTGCTTATTTGTGAGGGATAATTAATAAGCTCAAATAAGCTATGATTTTGGGGCTTATTTGTTTATAAGCAATAAGCAAATAAGCTACAAAATAAGCTCCCCAAACACCCCCAAAGAAGTCAGAAACTTAACCGTAAATGTTATATTTCTATTTCATCTGAGACCATATCTTTATTCTTCTTTTTCAACATATGACGTAAGGAAAATAATTCTTACCAAATTATAGATTTTACATATATGGTACGACATATCACACTTAATTAAAATTAATATTTACTTCACTATAGTTAATATTTCCCCTTCTTCACTTTTTGTGTAAATAATGACTCTTTCCGTCTCATATTTATAACGTTTAAAATTAATTGTCCACTTTCAAAATTAAATAGTTGGATATAATTAACTTAACTTCTTATAATACCCATACTTTATATGTATTACTCGTATGTTATAAATAGGTAGGTAAAAAGTAATGGTAAAACTGTTACAGTAGACAGAGGTACAGTATAATAATTTTGTTTTCTTAAACATCATATCTTTTGTTGGTGGACAATACCGTTTTTTGAAACTTTGTATTTTTTTTTTCTCTGAACTACAAATTTGGAACCGGAGAAGTAACAGAGAGTATATGTTTTTGTGTAAAGCTATAGATGATGCATTATTGTCTTAGAATATGAAACTAACCTTATCGCATACCACATGATAACATAAATTATAACGATAAATACAATAAATATATAACACATAAATATAGATTAATAAAGATAAAGATGTTAATATATGTTTTTTCTTTGAATGGTGATTTGAACACTAACATATTTTATTTATATAATATTAATAATGAGTGAGTTTCAAATGAAAATGAAATTTTTTTGTGAGAATGGAGAAATCAACTTGAACGCGTTACGTGTCACAAAACCTACTTTCATCCACGTTTTTTAAACTTATATATCTCTCAAACGGTAAGTCGAAAAATAATAAAAATTGCACCATAAAAATCAGCATTTTTTTCTCGTCGATTTTCCATCTCACAAGGTATAATTTCGACGACTTTTTTTTTATTTTACAAATTGTACAAAATTTGTAACACATGTGTTATTAGCTGCTATCACATGTGTTACTAATATGTATCACATGTGTTACTCGTTTAAAAAACCCACCAAAAAACGAAAAAAAAAGTTCATCGAAAGTATATCTTGTCACATCTCTAATCGCAGAGAATAAAACGCTGATTTTTACGGTGCAGTTTTTGTGATTTTTCGACTTACCGTTCGGGAGATATTTAATTTATAAAAACGTGGGGAAGTAAGTTAAGTGACACGTGATGCGTTCCTATTGGTTCATTCATTTTCACAAAGTTGCCACGATAAATTGCATTCAATTAGCTCGATGTTCATCAAAAGATTGAGTATATGGGTGTGTTTGACAACAACGGGTTGAAGCTGGAGTTGGAGTTTGTGGTCAGAGTTGGGGTTTGAGCTTCTATTTAAAAGCTACTTCAAAAAACTTCTTTGTTTTGGGGTTTATAGGGGATTATTTTTTCAAAAAGTCTCGAGGTTTATAGGTTGGGACTTAATAAAAGTAAAAACTCAAGCCCCTAAAATCCCCAGAAACCATGTGCGAAACACACCCTATATGTAAATATTTCACTCCTTAATTCAAGCTGACATATTTTATCTTCTAATTAGAAGTATTGAATTTATTTATCATATGCCCCAATCACATATACATTTTAGCAAAAACTCATCCCTTAATATCATTGTTGTTCAAAGTTCAAAAATTCATGTATACGAGAAATGAAATGGCATCGACATTTAATTTCCCCAAAGAAAGAATTTCCCTTATCTATGGCTCCAGCGTAGTGAAAACC
Source organism: Helichrysum umbraculigerum (assembly GCA_949592205.1). Taxonomy (NCBI): domain Eukaryota; kingdom Viridiplantae; phylum Streptophyta; class Magnoliopsida; order Asterales; family Asteraceae; genus Helichrysum; species Helichrysum umbraculigerum. Next base: position 44,675,133 of record CATIUR010000007.1, read on the forward strand.
GCTTGGAACCGTCATGGCGGTTATTTTTTCCATTGACTTCACTTCTACACCGTTCGATTGCGTTGACTTCAAATCCTGGCCTTCCTTTATTCAATCTTTTCCGTTATTTTGCGCCAGAATGGAAGTTATGCCAGGATGGAGGTTACACTATGCCAATATAGTTTTCGCCAGGATGCACTATGCCAGGATGAAATCGCAGGATCAAAACAAAAACGCCAGGACGGAAGTTAAGCCAGGATGGAGGTTACGGATAAAATCAAAAACGCCATGATTCCAAAAACGCCAGGATGAAATCAAGGTTACGCCAGGAAGAAATCAAGGTTACACAGGATGGACATTATACCAAAAACGCCAGGATGAAATCCCGAGGATCAAATATAGGTTTACTAGAACAATATGCAGGATGGCAAATTGGCAGGCCCAATAAAAACAATGCAGGCCCAATTCAAAATAGTAGGCCCAATTTGTGTTGTGCTCTTCGTATTGTATTCTTGTATGGTTATCATATCATAATGGTTCATAATAATAAAATTATAAATCTCATCACTAATTCTTTTTTTGGTGACATACGCAAATCAAGATGAAAGGAGGGTATGGTCATACTCTTTTTGTGGTGACCAACTTTCTGTTATTAGAATAAAGAAAGTTAATATGTTATTCACCTATTTTATGATTCACACCACTTTTGTAGCTTATCTAAAACCATGTGATGGTTGGAAATTTTATGGTATGGAGGCCATAACAGTTTGGAGATGTTCATGTTAGCTTATCATAATCAAGCCTACCCGTATCTCCAGCCATTCAAGTACATACCGTATTTAATACTAATTTAAACAAACGCCAGGATGGAGGTTACATTTGCAGATGCTACTTAAAATCCCAGGAAGCTAATTAAACAAACGCCAGAATGCTATATTTCAGGCCCAATAAAAGAATGGCAGGCCCAATCAAGGAAACTCTAATTGATCAATTTTTTATTATTTATATAGCTAATTTAAAGTAACTATATCATTATTTAATTAGCTAATATTAGGAAACTTGCCACCCTCAACAGGATGCTAATTAAGTAGCATTTGTATATGTACAATGATATATGTATATGTACAACGACATACATATGTACAACGATGTACGTATATGTATAATATATATATATATATATATATATATATATATATATATATATATATATATATATATATATAAAGTTATGCTTATACGTAACAGTGTGTTGTATGAAACAATTTTGTTGTTGTATGTATCAACCTATCAAAAAATTTTCTTTACATTGAAAAGCTATATCTACTTCAGCTTTACGATAATTTTATTTGTTCTATGGCACCATTTTACCTGGGCAACGCCCGGATTATGTACTAGTTCTTAAATGATGCGGAAATGTAAGATCTAGATATCAAATTCAATTATTTTTTCTTTCTCGTACCTTTTTTTTTTCTCACATAAGTACGAGTCTTTTTATAAATTTCATTTTTTACAATTGAAAATTTTGGGTGGATGTAGGATTTGAATTTTTAAGTCACATGCCACTTACCATTATTGTTTTATAAAAAGTTAGCCTCGTGTAAAGCAAGATGAAGGCGTGGAAGGCCATTTGCTAATTAATTACAATTAATTTTGCCCTTATATTTAGAGCAAGTTTGATTGAAATTTCGTAACAATTAAATGATGGAGATTAATAAATAAGGATAAAATAAAGAGTTTAACGATATTTAGTTGTTATTTTTTACAAGTGAATAATCTTTTTGGGACGAATATAAATAGTAACGTGGACATTTATTTTGGTACGGGAGTATGTATTATTATCATTAAGTGAATATATTAAAGGAACGGATCAAAGATAGAGCCAACTTACAAAAAAACAACATGCCAGCACCAACTATTCCGACAGTCGATCTATCAGCTTTTTTCACCGCCGGAGACGAGTCTGGCCGGGAAAAGGCCAAGGAGATCATAGCCGAAGCATGCGAGAATTACGGGTTCTTTCAAATCGTGAACCACGGTGTCCCACTTGATCTCATGAACCAAGCAATGGAGCTGTCCAAGACCTTTTTTAGCTACTCAGATGAGGCGAAACGTGAGTCTAGTTCGAGCCCAGATGCACCACTTCCTGCAGGTTACAATAAGCAGCCGGATCACTCACCGGATAAAAACGAGTATGTGCTTATGTTTCCACCGGAATCACCCTTTAATGTCCTCCCTCCTAATCCGCCCGATTTCAGGTAAATTTTAAATCTTTGATTACTTCATTTTCCTATTTGAGGTATTTTTAGATTATGGATTTCGTCAACGACAACTATAAGAGTTTCGTTCCTAAACATATTCATGATTTGAATGATGTTAATTACAGTATTAATCAACAACAAACGGTCAAAATCTATGTACAATCTTCTTATATAACCATAAAAAAAAACATTTCAATCTTCAGTTCTTAGAGATGTCATTATCATCTATTTTAAGTCATAAATAGATATCAACAACTTAATTAATTATAATCATGTTTAGAAACAGAAAAACCATTGAGTAGATAGAGTCGAAGAATTTGAGCAAGCTAGTACAGACAGCGTAGGCAAGGCGATAACTCAACTAGTTTCAAAATGAAGGTGATATTTACATTAAAAAATTAATTTGTACTTACCATTAAATTAAGGTGCAAGTACCAACTACCTTAAAAAATGTTACTTTGTGAGAGTCCTTCATCATGCATATCCATAACAAATTTATCAATTTTTAGTGATCTTTCTATTAGATCTGACTATGCAAATAGATAAATTCAAAATAGGGTGAGCATGAGTATGAGTCAATTAAGAGAAAAAATTAATTATAATTGACTAGTAATTGGTTAATGTTAAATTTATCGGTTAACCAACTAGCGTTTAAGCGGTTAACCCGTCGGTGATGAGTTGGTTAACAGTTAACCATAAGTTTTATTAAATTATAAAAGGACAAAAAATACACAACGGTGAAAGAAAAAAAAACCTTATAAAGTAAATGAAACACATCAATTTGCTTGTAACACATCTCCCGTTATCTATTGTTAATATTGACATTTATGAAAGTCGTTAAACGATACTTTATGTGTATGTGTGAAACGTCAAAGCAAAAAATGAATGATTAGGCCGCTAAGGCTTGACATTAAAAAAATATATATAATTGAGCGGTTCGGCTAATGTCGGTTAATTTGGATTGGTTATGGTTGGTAACCAAAACCGACCAGAATTAGTCGGTTAATTGAAAATTCAAAATCGAACCATCAGTTATTAGTTTTGGTTGGTTAATTAGATTCGTTTAGTTGGTTACGGATTGGTGAACTGTTAATTTTTCTCACCCCTACCGGAAAGTAACCGATTCTATTATTATTATTATTATCATTATTATTATTATTATTATTATTATCCCCCTCCGTCCAATGATAAGTGTTTACATTTATAATTTTATTTGTGTCAAAAAAAATTTTTACTTTATATTTCAATTAATAAAATGAGACTTTAATGAGTAGTGATGATATTTGATTGGTGAACATTGTAATCAGTAAAGTTTTTTCAAACTGTGTGTATAATCAAAGGAGATGATAAATACAATAAAAAAGTGATTTATACACCAAAAGTATGCTATAGTGCATTTATACAGTAAGCAAAAACTATTGTACAGGATGGTGTGAAACACTTTTTTTTTTGTTGTATTTATGAACTCTCAAATCAAAATGAACATTTTTACCGAGACGGAGGGATTATTATTTGTGAATAATGTCTACATATTTAAAACTCGAGGAGTTGACTAACCTAAAAGTTAACCGAGGGATGATGTTTATGATCTTTGTAACTTCATCGGATCTCCTAGAACCGATGGATGTTTTGATAGAAGCACTTTAACCATGGTTATCGTGGCTACCAAGAAAGGTTTGGGCAGATGCCTTAATTAACCCGTGACGAATTCAATGACAATAACAGGCAACGATACAAGAACAGTGCATGCTATTTTGATAAAAGATTCCACTACTAAGATATAATCAGACAGGTGTAAGTTATGCAGTATATATTGATGGTTTTGTGGAGCAAAAGTATATAGTAAAATTTTTCAAATACCTAGTAATATCTGGAAATTGCTACATCCGTCTTATGACAAGTGTACACGATCAATTAATACAAAGTTTAAAAAATTAAATTGTCTGGTATTGAAGATTATATAATTACTCTTGATTTTTGCAAGAACTTCCATGGATCATTTTTGTATAAAAAGTATATTGAGGTTAAAATGTTAAAGTATATTGAGACTCCCATGTTACTTTCGAAAGTGAACACATATTTTGGGACAAACTAAGATGAAAATATATACACTTATCTCATAATGGAGGGAGTAGTTAAAGAAAATCTTTGATTAAGGTGCATATTTGGTTTTTGGTATAATGAGGCCAAAATGTAATGAGTTTGATATGTGCCAACTCTAATCCGCTTACATGAAGATGTGTCATTTAAGAGTTACATATAGATGTGTCATAATTTAAGAGTTATATATGTTTTTAAATCCATCATGCGAATGTACAAAGTTTAAAGAAAAATGATTGATATGTCTAAATAGTACGTATGTAGATTTGATCTCTGGCACTGAAAAATGATTGGTGCATATTAAATGGTTTATTGGTTTCAAAAGAGGAAAGATAATATTATTAGAATGTTACCACGAGGCCTATGGTTTAGCTGTATGTGAGTAACTTATCACTCTAGTAGTTGGAGGTTCAAGCCACGTGTTGTCTCAGACTGGAGGGAGTAGGTAAAGAGAATCTTTAATTAAGGTGCGTATTTGGTTTTTGGTATAATGCGGCCAAAATGTAATGAGTTTGATATGTGTCAACTCTAATCCGCTTACACGAAGATGTGTCATTTAAGGGATATATATAGATGTGTCATTTAAGAGTTATATATATGTTTTTAAACCCATCATGCGAATGTATAAAGTTTAAAGAAAAATTATTGATATTGATGACTAAATAATAGATTTGATCTCTCTTTCTGAAATGTGATTGGCGCAAATTAAATGGTTTATTGGTTCCAAAAGAGGAAGAGTAAACTCCATAAATGGTCCATGTGGTTTACATTGATTTACGAAAACAGTCAATGTACTTTTTTTTCAACGTTTTCGGTTCAATAACTTTGGTTTTGCTCGCAAATGGTCCCTTACCATTTGCGAGCAAATTCAAAGTTAGACGGATGGACAATTTGCTAGCAAAAATCCAAAGTTAAGGGACGGTTTGCGAGAAAATCAAAAGTTATTGGACCGAAAACGTTGAAAAAAAAAGTACATGGACTGTTTTCATAAATCAATGTAAACCACAAGAATCATTTATGAAATTTACTCAAAGAGGAAAGATAATATTATTAGAATGTTACCATAGGGCCTATGACTTAACGGTATCTGAGTAACTTGTGACTCTAGTGGTTGGAGGTTCAAGCCACGTGGAAGGCAATTTATAAATGTTCGTGACGACAACTCGTAAGATATATAGTGTAGTGATGACTTTTTAAAAAAGTATTATTAGAATGTTAGGTGAAAATTAAGATGTAATTATCATGTGTTAAATATTAAGTTAAATTAAATGGAAGTGATATAAAAGAAAAGGGTCAAGCACTCAAGCGTGCCAAAAGTTGATCAATAACCGCAAATCAATCATCCTATCCGGAATAAAAAACATTCTCAACGGTGTACGGAGTACCATTTTTTATCACATCTAATAAATTAAATAATTTCATTTCAATTAATTAATTACTTCATTAATATCCATGTCACTTAACTTCACAATAGAGGTCTTGACTTGTTCAAACACGGTCAACTCTCCACTCCTTCACACTTGATGTTCATAATTTCGAGTAGAGTAGCAGACACTAATCTAAATATCTAATTTAGTAAATTAGTTAAATGCATTTAAATTTATTTAAGTTACAGAGTTAACTATATCGAATTTCGTTTACTTGTTTATTTTTTTGCTTCTATTTGATTTAAGTAGTAGAATCTGACATATAAGTCAAGCGCGGATTCAAGCTTATACTTAGGCGTGAACAAAAACCCGAACCCGAAAAAAAAAACCCGAAATCGGTTTTTAGAAAAACCGGGTTTTTTGAACCCGGTTCGGGTTTTGAGAGTACCCGGGTTGGGTTTTTTAGACTTCAAAACGGGTTGGACCCGGGTTGATACCGGGTCAGGTTTGAAAACCGGTCAAAAACCCGGTTGAAAATCCGAAACCCCTGAAAAAACCGGTTTTAACCCGGTTAAATAATTTAAAAAATCCGGATCGGGTTGGTCAAATACCTGGTTTCAATTATGTTGACTAGAACTTGGTTCGGGTTTGGCCCAACCCGGTTTTTGTTCACGGCTACTTATACTACATGGGTCATTTGACCCACCTTAAACTTTCATTTTTATAGCAAATGATTATATAATTCCAATCAGGTTAAAAAATCAAAACGACCTACCTTGACCCATGAACAACCCAAGTACTACTATTTTTAGCCCAAGAATCCCAAATACTCGGTATCCTATCCGCCTATCCTTGAAGTTAATTTACTTTGCCTAGTTTGAAGCTAATTTATTTTAATTCTATATGCATATAAATTATATGGTAAAATATTAATTGCTATGCATATTGAAAGGAGGTTTCCAGGTTGTCTTGGATAGCAACTCACTACTCATGTCATTAACTATTTTTTATAAATATCTCATACATATTGAAACATTTGTAAAAATTGGTTACGAGGGAGTTAGATAAAAAAAACTGCCTCATTTTTAAACCTTGGATGCAGCGACATTATATGCTCAATATGCAATTTATGATAAGTTAACGGCTAACAAATTGGTATGTTTCAATCACAAGTTAGCATCTCACACCATTATCAAGTTTATGTATTTTATTCGGTGATATTTTGAAAAAGAAGTATTAATCGTTTTCGAGGTATGAAACCTCGAAGAGATCAACAATTTTAACAACATTCACTTTCTAATATTATTAATGAATTTATGTTTTACGTTTTCGTTTTAACAATCCGACATGTTTATTTTGTCAATATTATTTTGTCGCCACAACCAAGTAACACGGTCAAAAACTCAAGGTATTAATGAACCATGTGAATTTATGTTCTAGATCCGCCAGTGCATATAACAAACTTGTATGTTATCGAATAAGTCATCAATCAGATTGTAATGTACATAAAATTTGAGTTGAATACTACGGAGTAATATTTACGCCTTCTAATAATGTTTCATTAATCTGTAGGAAAGCATTAGAAGAGATGTTCACATATTTTGTGAAGACGGGCCAAATATTGGAAGGCATAGTTAGCGAGTGTTTAGGCCTCCCTTCGAATTTTCTCAAGGAGTACAACGACGACCGAAGCTGGGACTTTATGGTGACAATGCGATATCTTCCTGGAACTGAAACAGATAGAAATGGCATAATTGAACATGAAGATGGAAACTTGATCACCATCGTCCTCCAAGAAGACGTTGGAGGTTTAGAGGTATGTAAAGATGGAGAATGGATTCCTGTGATACCCTCAAAAGGCACATTGGTTGTTAACATAAGCGATGTTATTCAGGTAACGAAGTCACCCTTTTCTAATTACACTAATGCAAAATATATATACTCTCTGTTTTCAATTTTATAGTCCATAACTCCCCTTCTGTACGTGGTGATTATGTTTTATTGAATTGTATGCTTTTTGTCCGTAGACAGTAAAATTAGGACGGAGAGTGTATGTGTAAATAACACATCTACATCATTCATACCATGACACGTTATTTATTAAGTTTCTCTTCTATATCTCCGGCTTTTGTTTTAACATGTATCTCAAAATCTTAACGTTAGACATACTATTTAGAAATATCAATCATTTTTCTTAAACCCTACGATCAAATACTTACCATCATACTAATATAGGTTTGTAATCGCGATATTTACAGGTATTGAGCAATAAGAAATTCAAAAGCGCAACGCATAGAGTTGTGAGGCCAAATGGAAGAAGCCGGCATTCGTTTGTATTTTTCTACAACTTGCAAGGAGACAAATGGGTCGAGCCATTGCCTCAATTTACTCAAGACATAGGAATCAAACCCAAGTACAAAGGATTTTTGTTCAAGGATTATCAGGCTTTGAGGATGAGAAACAAGACTCATCCACCATCAAAACCCGAAGATATCGTACGAATCACTAACTATGAAATTTAGCAGTCCAGGAAATTTCATTAATAAGTTGGCTTGTTTTCTTGTTTGCGGTGTTTGTAATTGTCGAATTATTTACTGTTGTTGAATTTTATTAAGTTGTACCGTAATAAATATCTTAGAATAAGAATGAGTACATTATCATTTTTGTCGCACCCCAAATTATGATGCGGAAGCGATTCGGGTCGGGGCGCGACTAATACAGTAATCAACAGCACAAAGATATATAATGAACGACTCTATATGCGTCGTTTAACAAAATACATTGATACATTAAATATTTACATCAACTGAAGCTATTCCATAGCCCGCGTTCTGAATATGAGAGATTTCAATATATAATTACTTTTACAGACACTACAACAAAAGTGTCAATTCTCCACGCTTTTTTCTTCATGCTTTTATAAAAGGAGATGATATTTCCACCATTGAATTTGATAAATCTACCTTAACTGTGCATCATTTGTGTGTACAGTACAAGTACTTGATACATAGATGTTGTGGATTTATTAAATTTAATGGTGGAAATATCACCACCCTTTTATAAAGTGTTAACTTATTTGCTAAGTTATTCACACTTATAAGTGTGTACAAAATGTTCACGCTTTTAAGTGTGAACAAATTGAACTAATAATAATATATACCACAATGTTGACGCTTACAAGCGTAAAAAAATGTTAGATTTGCAACACTTTAAAGCGTGAAGATTATTTCTTTACACCCAAATTCTTCGTGCTTAAAAAGCGTGAACAAATTGAGTGTTAACAATAATCTTCATATAACACCCGTCTCGAAATACAAGGACATTTTTTTTTTAAAACATATCGGAAGCGCATGATTAATAGAAATCACTAGATTGCATACATACATTTCAAATAGCAATCCACTTACATACAAACCTTTAAAACTAGATTATTCTAATTATTACATACATTAAGTTTAGGTGTTATAGAAATCCAAATATGTTGTTAAATCATTAACGTATTATCCATTTCAGAGTGAGCTTGTCAAACATTCCATTCCATATGTACTTCTTGCCCACCCACATAAAAAGTAAACCTGCAAGAAGAAATGAGGGGTTAGCACGAAGCTAAGTGAATAGATCCCAAGCTATCAATCTAACTCAGCTTAACACATGCCTATAACCAAGCAATGCACAAACAACATAGAAGGATCGGTGGTCCTTGAGGTACCCTCATGCCGCGGATGGTTCCTCAAGTAACACTTAAAACCAACTGACGGCCAAATCAGAGGTTAAACCGATAGTTTGGTACTATTACTACACACGACGCAATTTCAGTGTCCAACACTTGTACAAGGCACTTACGAAGTCCTAGTAATAGTATCCAAACCCAACACATTAGTTGACCCCCACCAAATCAAATAGTCCACAACTATCATAGTATACGGACGCCAATAATCAATCAAGATTTAGCCATCATGCCAATATAATATTAATGCAATCATTGCAATAAACCAAGTTTACCCGTTGTAACCATGTTGTTACAACTAACTTAGACTGAAAGTCCAAGATCCACTCACCGACAATCATAGTCGCCCACTCAGTAGTCTAATGTCACTGAGTCTTCTCCACATCTGAGAATACAATAACACAACACAAGTTAGTCACTTGGTACTTGCCTCAATATTGATATAATATCATACAATTGTAATTATATCAAACCATTTATCATTAACTTGTATTAATCCAACATTCATCTCCATCATTGTTAACTAATATAATGAAACCATTAACAAGATTACTAACTTTCAACATCAATTATTCATCAAAACATCAATATTTGATCTAATGAATACTTAACCAACTAATTTCACACCGTCCTCTTTAATTATCAATTAAGGGTTCTTATTAGCAAATCATACTACTTTCTTCATATAAACCATCAAACTCATCATGATCATCATAATTCTCATGAACACTTAACCAATTTCACAACTCTTAGCATAATCAATGTAAATCATCATCTTTAATCAACACTTATCAATCATACATCATTATTCTAAACATAGAAGCCCCAATTCTTGAATTATCAACTAAACACATAAACTTTATTAGTGATCATATATCATTTTCTTCATTTCAAGGTTAGGCTTAGATTTTAATAATCATTTAAACATCAACTAACAATTTTATCATCATTCCAAGCTTCTATTTCATGAATATCCTACCCATTAAGCAACTACTCAAAACCCCCAATTTCTAGGGTTATCTCAAACATGAAATTAACACATATAACATGATTAAGATGATGCTAGAATGATTAATACTTGTTATTGAAGCTTAACTAACATCAATTTACACTTTTGAAACCCTAACTTCGGATTTTGCTCAAGAATACTAAAACCCCTAATTTCTAGGTTTTAGAAAATGAAGAACACAAGATTATACCTTGATCTTGATGATTATGAAAGCTTGAATTCATGCTTAGAAGCTCCAATTTGATGATTCTTCATGATTTTGTGAATTGATTTAAGGTTGGTGTGTGTGTGTGTGTGTGTATTCATACGTATGTATGTATGTGTGGAGGGAAATAAAAACCGACCCATCCACATAATATACCATATAAGTGTTAGTTTTCATTCCCCGTATTTATTATTGTCTGGAACTTAAAAACCATTTGCGGGGAAATACAATTTTATTTTACCGTCAACTAAATAAATTTAAAACAAACAATATTTCACTAACCACAATATTTTCTGAGGCTTATTGACCTATTAAATTTACAATCAAACACATATAACAAATTTAAATCGCATTTAAATTTACAAGAAATACCTATTACTCCTAGGCCCAATTTGAGGATGTTACACTTCACGCTTTTAGGTGTGGACTTTGTTCTATTTTTCCACACTTATAAGTGTGAACATTGTGATAGAGATTGTTATTAGTTCAATTTCTTCACGCTTAAAAGCGTGAACATTTTGTACACACTTATAAGTGTGAACAACTTAGCAAATAAGTTAGCACTTTATAAAAGTGTCAAGAAAAAAGCGTGGAGAATTGACATTTTTTTTTTTTGTAGTGAGAATATAATAATGCAAGAAAATCTCTGATGTTTGCATGATGACTCGAGCTAAAAGTATCTTGATGGGCAGTCCAACCTACTGCTGAGTACCTGTGATACATGCTAAAAATGGTCAGCTAAAAGTTTGTGAGCTCACAGGTTTGTATGTCAAAACATATCGTATGAACCGCAAGATTTAATGTAATGATTTGCAACCAAGCATATAAATGATGTATATACAGCCATGAGCACATAGTCTGTGCTTAACTAAGGTGTTAGAATCCACATTCAAGGACCTGATCGAGGGTGCCTCCCCACGAGTGCCTAATCTACACTCACCTGAACAAATGCTAATGTGTCCGTTTGACCAGTTAGTGCTTGCTAACCCGGACGAGGATTTTCAATCCTATATGGTACCATACACTAACATTCACGCTACAGAAGTATTACCAAACTATGTTGTGGAGGACTTTAAAATGATTAGTTGTGAGAAACTCATGTAGTATAAAGTGTTGTTTTGTAATTGCGTTCACATGTATATAAAACGAGCAATGAATCACACCCCTGAGTGAAAAACAGTAAAATAGGGGCTATGAGACTCACCTGAGTCTGAGGCGTTTATCTCAATAAACGTACGTTGCTTAGCCAAACAATGATGTCCGAAGACTGTAACATGAGGGCGTCCAAGACGCGCGTTGGTTAATAAGAGTAGGTATCTCAAAAGATCACCTATGCTAGTTGATCACACAACTAGTAATGTCAAAATACATTTGGTTTGTTTGTTCGTGTTTTGAAAACGTGTACGGCCCGTTGGTGGTGATTTGTAATAATAATCTCAAGCATTATTATTGTGATGTTATGACGTTGTGCTTACAAGCACGTTCCATGCGTTATTGAGTTGTATCGTATAAATATAAATGTTCAGTTGTCGTGATTATTCAACACTTAGTGAAATTGTGAGTTTTCAACATTCTGTAAGTTGCGACACTGGGTGTGTTGCACCCCCAAATTCATGATTAGCGGAAGCATACAACGGATGCGACTAATCAAGGTAATCACAGCACAAAGATATATAGCAAACGACTCTATATGCGTCGTTTTAATAAAATATATTGATATGAGAAATGTTTACAACATTTGAAGCTATACATAGCTCGTGTTCTGAAAATGAGAGATTTCAATACATAAACACTTTTACAAAATATATTAATGCAAGGAAATCTCTAATATCTGCATGCTGACTCGAGATACGGTAATCCTGAGGGCAGTCCAACCTACTGCTGAGTACCTGTGATACATGCTAAAATGAGTCAGCTAACGCTGGTGAGCTCACAGGTTTGAATATCAAATATCGTATGTGTAACACCTGCCTAATTAGGATAATTAATTATGCCTAATTGTTTGTAACTAGTTGTAATTAGTATGTAATAGGACTAATTACAGGCTCTATTTGTATATATATATAAGGTGATTTATATATATATGAGTGTACTTATGCGATTTGGATGAATCGTACGAATTAACCGGACGGAGTCCGACACAGTTATTTGGACGTTGGTGACAGAAATTAACTTAAATAATAAGAACGTATTTTTGTTATATAAAATACGCAACTGAACGGACATTTTTTACATATTATCACGACGACATTTTAAATAATACAACAAAACGTAATAAACACGACTTAAACACAAAATACATAATTCATTTAAAGATTTGACAAAATAATTCGATAAAATTTATTTAACAAAACTTGTAATTAAAAATGGATAATTAATGTGCAAAATAAATATTTAACGTTTAAATGACGGAGAAAACGAACACCACACGGAGCCCGATCGCGGGGACTGAAAAATGGGAGGATAAACCTCCCCATTTTCCTTTTTCTTTCTCATTCTCCACTTCCCTCTTCTCTCTCTTTCTTTCTTTCTCTCTAAAAAGAAAACCCACCACCACCATTCAAAATTGCATAATACTACCACTAAACCCACTCGGATTTCCTCGCCCCTTTGGAATAAAAGCACCACCGCAACACGATCTACCATCCTATCTTTTCGGATTTTCAATCCGACACTTTGTAAGTTTCCGACAAATCCCGACATCTCTCGTTTTTGATCATTTTTACTTGTTTATGGTTTATAATGGCTTGTTATGTCCATTTTTGGGTTGGGTAAAAGATTTGGACCCAACGGAAACCGGAAAACTCGTTTTCGACTAAATTTCCGGCCATCAGACCGCAACGTCGCACCTGGCCAGGGGCCTCTGCGACGTCGCGACCTACGTCGCACAAAAAGCTCAACGTCGCACTAGCGACGCAGCCCATTACGTCGCATTAACTTGCGGATGTCGCACGTAGCGACGTAGACTTTAACGTCGCAAACCGAACTAACGTCGCACTTAGCGACGCAACACCCTACGTCGCATTGAATTGCGAAGGTCGCATAATGCGACGCACACGTCCACGTCGCACCTTACGTCGCTAGCGACGTCGCACCCAACGTCGCATAAAACAGAACCCTGAAAACTCAGATTTTACTAAGTGTCGGAACCAGGATTTTACCACCTAATTTTACTCCAAATCCAGATTTCTGATACGTTTTCACTAAAGGAAAGTGGTAGGAATAAAAATTTTCCAAGCTGACCTGGCAGCTCGACCCCAGCCAGGGGCTCTGCCCCTTGGACCCTGCCAGGGGCTGCCGCCCCTTGGACCCCGCTACCAGGGGCGCTGCCCCCGGACCCCCGTGTTTAGATGTCGTAAATACTTTTCACACTAAGTGTCGAACACTTACAAATAACGAAACCTGATTCAACGATACATATAATGATAACACTTTGAATCCTTATTACAAACCGTCACCAACGGGCCATACTTGTTTTCAAACTACAAACGGATTACTAAACAAACACTTGGACATAACGAGTTGTGTAGACAACTAGACTAGATGGTCTTGCGAGACATCTACTTACTTGACTTTATATGTTTAGGCATTTAAAGGTTACGGGTTCGGAGAACCTACTCACTACTTACTGAATTCCACCGCTTACTACTCGACTCAGGTGAGTCTTACGGCCCCACTTTTACTGTTTTATCTTATTGGGGGAGAAACATGCTACTACTTTTCCTTGAACACAAGTACTAAACTGTTTACTATACCAAACGGAATTGCATGAGTTTACTTACAAACAGAAGTCTCTCCATCATATATCGTTAGTTATGGACTTAAGCGCGAACACTAGTTAATGGATCCATTAGGGAAATGACCCTCCCCACCCGGGGCAGTAGCGCTGCCACGTACTGATTTACACGTAGAAACGGGTGACTACTTATTCGTTACTGATGCTTGCTCAATTACGAGCATGTGACGGGAGCAAACTTAATACTTACGGGTTAAGCTTCGATTATGAGCCTCATGGAAACGGTATAAACTTATTTAATTACATTTGCTGGATTGCAAATACCGGTTTTACGATTGCTGGATTGCAATTGCTGATTTTACGCCTACGGGCATTACTAATGAAATCTCGTGTTCAAAGCTGATATTACTTACAAACCTGTGAGATTCACCAACCTTTTGGTTGACACTTTTTAGCATGTTTTCTCAGGTACCCAGATGGAGTAGGATTACTCCAGGATTTAGCTAGAGTCGCATGATTTCAACACAACTGCATTAACGGAGATTCTTAGCATTATCTTTTGTATATTACGATTATGTAATAGAATCTCCCGCTATACGCGTGGACTCTAGGGGAAACTACATTTTGTATACGAAAACACTAAGTTTTCAAACATTATATCTATGGAATGTAACTAATTTACAAACGTTGCATATAGATGTCGTTTGCTTTATCTTTGTGCTGTGATATTTGATTAGTAACACCCCAAACTATGCTTCCGCAAATCATCAAATTTGGGGGTGTTACAGATTGGTATCAGAGCCTAAGGTTATAGTGAACTAGGTTGCATTTAGTGGGCCTAGACTATGACCGTTAGGCAGTATTCTTTTATTAGACATGACTGGTTCAGGAATTACAGCATACGACTTTAATTTAACATAGCCTGATCAACTATGTACAATTAAGGAAAGATGATGTAAGGTCTGAAATAATTATGTTGAACGGGGATACGTTAGTTGACTCTGACCACGAGAGAACCGGACCATTACTTGATACGTGCTAGACACTAGGCTGAATATTATATACTTACATATATTCGCCTCGTCTTACTTACACTCTGCCACAGGAATGGCAAACACACCACCTAATCCGTCACACTCTCACTCACATGGGTCACAAAACCCACGAGTAGCCAGGAGGAACATGAGGTCATCTCGAACCAGCCCCTATCCTGCTCATAACTCTCAAAACCCGGCACATCTCACGATGCCGGTATTGACTACCCAATTCCGCCGTCAGGAACAAAGGCTCGAAAGTCTTGAACGGGAACAACACCGAATGACCTACTTGCTTCGCCGAGCACTTGATCACATATCCCAACTCCAGCGAGAACAAGAGGATACCAACCTCTCTGTAAGCATAATTCAGGATTCCATGACCGCCGAATTAGGTGCGGATGAACTTGTAAGAAACCGACTAGAGGAATGTGAACAGCGTTCACAGGAGACTGAGGATCACTCTCGAGCACTAACACAACGACTGGCCTTGGTGGAAGACAATGCCAGGCAAACCAACAGACTAGCAGAAACCGTAGACCGCCTTGTCGCGCTGATGGAACAAATTAATCTACAGGAAGACTAGTGTAGTCCTTGTCTTGTAATCTATCTAGTAATCTTTTGACTACCTAGCACTACTCTATAAACTAGTCGGATGTAACAATTCCCGACACCTTTTGTAATATCTCTGTAGGATGTAACCTTTGAACTCGCATTATCCATCAAATATTCCTTGTTATTTCAACTCATATAAATTGTCATTTTCCATATGATGTTATGTATTACTGCTTTTATACATGTACATCTGTGACAATTACAAGTTCCTACAAAATCTCATGTATTTTCATTTATTTTATTGAAGAATCATGCCGCCAAAGACAAGACCATACACAGATGCCCAGATTACCTCCCTTATAACCCAGGCTGTTACTGAAGCCTTGGCTCGGAATACTCCACCAAGTTCCACGAGGAACAGCGATGCCGCTGAAACCCCTGCTGCTAAACCTTGTTCTTACAAGGACTTCCAGAACTGCAAACCCCTAAACTTTGCAGGTACTGAGGGAGCTATCGGTCTAGTACGCTGGATCGAGAAAGTTGAGTCTGTATTTCTGATCTGCAACTGTGCGGAGGGAGACAAAGTTAAGTTCTCCGTTAGTACTTTTACTGACACCGCACTCACCTGGTGGAACACATATGCCCAGACTGTGGGTGTTGCTAATGCTTACAAACTCCCGTGGGAGGAGTTGAAGAAGATGTTGAGGGGCGAGTATTGCCCCAGGGATGAATTGAAACAACTAGAAGTGGAATTCTGGAACCACAAGATGCAGGGTGATGACATCACCGGATACACAAACCGTTTCCACCAACTGGCACTTCTGTGCCCCACCATGGTCGATCCTGAGTACAAGAGGATCGAGAAATTTGTTGATGGTCTTCCTGAGAGACTCCAAGACCTGGTAACTTCTTCCAAACCGGGTACTATTCAGAGCGCCATCCGTATGGCCCATGAACTAACGGCAAATTCTGTCCGCCGTGGCACAACTTCAACCCCATCTGCAAACAACAAACGCAAGTGGGAAGGAAACCTCAACTCATCCAACCAAACCTCCAACAAAAAGCGTGAGTACATTAAGGCTTATTCATCTGGAACTTCGGAGAAGAAAGGGTACAGCGGGAGCAGACCCTACTGTCCTAAATGCAACCGCCACCATGACGGTTCTTGCCCTTGCTCCAACTGCAAACGGTTCGGGCATCTAGCCAAGGATTGCCGAACGAACATTCCTACTCCCAACACCAATGCACCAAAGGCCTGCTTTGGGTGCGGAAATACAGGGCATTTCAAGAAAGATTGCCCAAAGCTGAAAAACAACAACAACAACCCTGCTCGCGGCAGATCATTCGTTATCAAGGCTGGGGAAGCCAGACAAGACCCGAACGTCATGACGGGTACGTTCCTTCTCAACGACCTTACTGCTTCTGTGTTATTTGATACCGGTGCCGATAGAAGCTTCATTTCTGAGAAGTTTAGCCCTTTACTTGATATTACTCCCACTGCCTTAGATGCTAAATACATTGTAGAATTAGCTAACGGCAAACTGATTGAGACTGATAGCATCATACACAACTGTACACTTAACCTCACGAACGAAACGTTTCCCATTGATTTAATCCCTGTCGAGATCGGCAGCTTCGATATTATTGTCGGTATGGATTGGTTATCCAAGCACCGAGCTGAAATCATCTGTCATGACAAACTCGTCCGCATACCTCTTGTCTCCGGTGGAACCTTAGTCCTACAAGGGGAGACCGGCAGACGGAATCTGAATATTGTATCCTGCCTCAAAACTAGAAAATATCTACGAAAAGGGTATCAAGCCATCCTCGCACATGTAACGGAGAAGAAGTCGGAGGAGAAGCGACTTGAAGATGTTCCAATCGTGCGGGATTTCCCGGAAGTCTTTCCTGAAGACTTGCCCGGACTTCCGCCACCTAGACAAGTTGAATTTCAAATCGAACTTGTGCCCGGAGCTGCACCCGTGGCACGAGCCCCTTACCGTTTAGCACCATCCGAAATGCAGGAGTTGTCTAACCAACTACAGGAACTCCTGGACAGAGGATTCATTCGACCAAGTTCCTCGCCTTGGGGAGCTCCGGTCTTATTCGTGAAAAAGAAAGATGGATCTTTCCGCATGTGTATTGATTACCGAGAGCTGAATAAGCTAACCATAAAGAATCGATATCCGCTTCCTAGAATCGATGACCTATTCGACCAACTCCAGGGATCAAGTGTTTACTCAAAGATTGATCTACGGTCAGGTTATCATCAACTCCGAGTCCGTGACAATGATATCCCAAAGACAGCTTTCCGAACTCGTTATGGGCATTACGAATTCCAAGTGATGCCATTCGGTTTAACCAACGCACCGGCCGTATTCATGGACCTTATGAATCGGGTGTGCAAACCATATCTTTACAAATTCGTCATTGTGTTCATCGACGATATTCTGATTTACTCTCGCAACGAGCAGGAACATGCTCAACATCTGAAAACCATTCTAGGACTTCTGAAACACGAAGAGTTATATGCCAAATTCTCTAAGTGTGAGTTCTGGATTCGAACCGTTCAATTCCTCGGGCACGTGATTGACAGCCAAGGAATTCATATTGATCCCGCCAAGATTGAAGCAATCAAGGGCTGGGAGTCACCGACCACTCCAACCGAAGTGAGACAATTCTTAGGTCTTGCTGGTTATTACCGCCGATTCATCGAAAACTTTTCAAGAATAGCTGTTCCCCTAACCACGCTGACTCAGAAAGATAAGAAGTTCGATTGGACTGATAAACAAGAGTCAGCCTTCCAGCTATTGAAAAACAAACTTTGCAGTGTACCAATCTTGTCCTTACCCGAAGGCACCGACGATTTCGTAGTTTACTGCGACGCCTCACACCAAGGACTAGGTTGTGTGCTAATGCAACGGGAAAAAGTCATTGCCTATGCCTCACGACAACTGAAAATCCACGAGAAAAACTATACGACCCACGACCTTGAGTTAGGTGCTGTGGTCTTCGCATTGAAAATCTGGAGACATTATCTCTAAGGCACGAAAAGCACTATCTTTACCGATCACAAAAGTCTCCAACACATATTCGATCAGAAAGATCTAAACATGAGGCAACGTCGCTGGGTCGAGTTACTTAGTGACTACGACTGCGAGATCAAATACCATCCGGGCAAGGCTAACGTAGTTGTCGATGCCTTAAGCCGAAAAGAACGAGTGAAACCCCTTCGAGTCCGAGCACTTTCTATGACAATTCGTAACGAGCTTCCTGCTCAAATCCTTACCGCTCAACTCGAAGCAATCAACGATTAAAACTTGAAAAATGAAGCCTTGCGAGGCTTGGATAAACAATTCGAAATCAAACCCGATGGAACTCGATACTTCTCTAACCGGGTGTGGTTACCCAAATTCGGAAACTTGCGAGATTTGGTGATGGCTGAAGCTCACAAATCTCGATACTCTATACATCCTGGTTCTGACAAGATGTATCACGACGTCAAAGGGTTGTATTGGTGGCCTAACATGAAAGCTGACATCGCCTTGTACGTCAGTAAATGCCTAACCTGTTCCAAAGTCAAGGCCGAACACCAAAGACCCTCGGGGTTGCTCCAACAACCTGAAATTCCTCAATGGAAATGGGAACAGATTTCCATGGACTTCATTACCAAACTACCGAAAACTTCGAGTGGTTGCGATACCATTTGGGTGATCGTGGACCGTCTCACGAAATCTGCTCATTTTCTGGCCATCAAGGAAACCAACAAGATGGAGCGTCTGACTCGCATCTATGTCAAAGAAATCATCTCGCGACACGGTGTACCTATCTCGATCATCTCGGATAGGGACAGCCGTTTTACTTCTAACTTTTGGCAATCACTACAGAAATCTCTTGGTACTCGTCTGGATATGAGTACTGCTTATCACCCGCAAACAGATGGCCAAAGCGAGCGAACTATTCAAACACTGGAGGATATGTTACGAGCCTGCGTAGTTGACTTCGGTACTTCTTGGGAAAATCACTTACCGTTGTGCGAATTCTCGTACAATAACAGTTACCATACCAGCATAAAGGCTGCACCCTTCGAGGCACTTTACGGGCGTAAGTGCCGATCACCTGTCTGTTGGACTGAGTTAGGAGATTCCCAACTCACGGGTCCAGATATTATTCATGAAACTACTGAGAAAATCATCGGTATTCAAAACCGGCTGAAAGCCGCACGTGATCTTCAGAAAAGCTATGCTGACGTGAGACGCAAACACCTTGAGTTCCAGGTAGGGGACAAGGTACTTCTCAAAGTGGCACCGTGGAAGGGTGTCATTCGATTCGGAAAGCGAGGCAAACTAAATCCTAGATACATCGGACCATTCGAAATCCTTGAAAGGATTTGTCCAGTTGCATACCGCCTGCAACTTCCTACTGAACTTAGCAGCATTCACAACACATTCCACATTTCTAACCTGAAGAAATGTCTGTCTGACGAGACACTGATTATACCGCTCGACGAAATCCAAATCGATGATAAACTTCATTTTGTCGAGGAACCTATGGAAATCATGGACCGAGAGGTCAAGCAATTGAAACAGAGTCGTATTTCCATTGTAAAAGTCAGGTGGAATTCTAGGCGTGGCCCGGAGTTCACCTGGGAACGGGAAGACCAAATGCGACAGAAATGCCCACATCTCTTCCCAGATAACGCACCGTCCGTGCACTCGAGCTAATTTCGGGACGAAATTTCTTTAACAAGGGGAGAATGTAACACCTGCCTAATTAGGATAATTAATTATGCCTAATTGTTTGTAACTAGTTGTAATTAGTATGTTATAGGACTAATTACAGGCTCTATTTGTATATATATATATAAGGTGATTTATATATATATGAGTGTACTTATGCGATTTGGATGAATCGTACGAATTAACCGGACGGAGTCCGACACAGTTATTTGGACGTTGGTGACAGAAATTAACTTAAATAATAAGAACGTATTTTTGTTATATAAAATACGCAACTGAACGGACATTTTTTACATATTATCACGACGACATTTTAAATAATACAACAAAACGTAATAAACACGACTTAAACACAAAATACATAATTCATTTAAAGATTTGACAAAATAATTTGATAAAATTTATTTAACAAAACTTGTAATTAAAAATGGATAATTAATGTGCAAAATAAATATTTAACGTTTAAATGACGGAGAAAACGAACACCGCACGGAGCCCGATCGCGGGGACTGAAAAATGGGAGGATAAACCTCCCCATTTTCCTTTTTCTTTCTCATTCTCCACTTCCCTCTTCTCTCTCTTTCTTTCTTTCTCTCTAAAAAGAAAACCCACCACCACCATTCAAAATTGCATAATACTACCACTAAACCCACTCGGATTTCCTCGCCCCTTTGGAATAAAAGCACCACCGCAACACGATCTACCATCCTATCTTTTCGGATTTTCAATCCGACACTTTGTAAGTTTCCGACAAATCCCGACATCTCTCGTTTTTGATCATTTTTACTTGTTTATGGTTTATAATGGCTTGTTATGTCCATTTTTGGGTTGCGTAAAAGATTTGGACCCAACGGAAACCGGGAAACTCATTTTCGACTAAATTTCCGGCCATCAGACCGCAACGTCGCACCTGGCCAGGGGCCTCTGCGACGTCGCGACCTACGTCGCACAAAAATCTCAACGTCGCACTAGCGACGCAGCCCATTACGTCGCATTAACTTGCGGATGTCGCACGTAGCGACGTAGACTTTAACGTCGCAAACCGAACTAACGTCGCACTTAGCGACGCAACACCCTACGTCGCATTGAATTGCGAAGGTCGCATAATGCGACGCACACGTCCACGTCGCACCTTACGTCGCTAGCGACGTCGCACCCAACGTCGCATAAAACAGAACCCTGAAAACTCAGATTTTACTAAGTGTCGGAACCAGGATTTTACCACCTAATTTTACTCCAAATCCAGATTTCTGATACGTTTTCACTAAAGGAAAGTGGTAGGAATAAAAATTTTCCAAGCTGACCTGGCAGCTCGACCCCAGCCAGGGGCTCTGCCCCTTGGACCCTGCCAGGGGCTGCCGCCCCTTGGACCCCGCTACCAGGGGCGCTGCCCCCGGACCCCCGTGTTTAGATGTCGTAAATACTTTTCACACTAAGTGTCGAACACTTACAAATAACGAAACCTGATTCAACGATACATATAATGATAACACTTTGAATCCTTATTACAAACCGTCACCAACGGGCCATACTTGTTTTCAAACTACAAACGGATTACTAAACAAACACTTGGACATAACGAGTTGTGTAGACAACTAGACTAGATGGTCTTGCGAGACATCTACTTACTTGACTTTATATGTTTAGGCATTTAAAGGTTACGGGTTCGGAGAACCTACTCACTACTTACTGAATTCCACCGCTTACTACTCGACTCAGGTGAGTCTTACGGCCCCACTTTTACTGTTTTATCTTATTGGGGGAGAAACATGCTACTACTTTTCCTTGAACACAAGTACTAAACTGTTTACTATACCAAACGGAATTGCATGAGTTTACTTACAAACAGAAGTCTCTCCATCATATATCGTTAGTTATGGACTTAAGCGCGAACACTAGTTAATGGATCCATTAGGGAAATGACCCTCCCCACCCGGGGCAGTAGCGCTGCCACGTACTGATTTACACGTAGAAACGGGTGACTACTTATTCGTTACTGATGCTTGCTCAATTAAGAGCATGTGACGGGAGCAAACTTAATACTTACGGGTTAAGCTTCGATTATGAGCCTCATGGAAACTGTATAAACTTATTTAATTACATTTGCTGGATTGCAAATACCGGTTTTACGATTGCTGGATTGCAATTGCTGATTTTACGCCTACGGGCATTACTAATGAAATCTCGTGTTCAAAGCTGATATTACTTACAAACCTGTGAGATTCACCAACCTTTTGGTTGACACTTTTTAGCATGTTTTCTCAGGTACCCGGATGGAGTAGGATTACTCCAGGATTTAGCTAGAGTCGCATGATTTCAACACAACTGCATTAACGGAGATTCTTAGCATTATCTTTTGTATATTACGATTATGTAATAGAATCTCCCGCTATACGCGTGGACTCTAGGGGAAACTACATTTTGTATACGAAAACACTAAGTTTTCAAACATTATATCTATGGAATGTAACTAATTTACAAACGTTGCATATAGATGTCGTTTGCTTTATCTTTGTGCTGTGATATTTGATTAGTAACACCCCAAACTATGCTTCCGCAAATCATCAAATTTGGGGGTGTTACAGTATGAACCGCAAGATTTAAAGTACTGATTTGCAATCAAGCAAA
Source organism: Helichrysum umbraculigerum (assembly GCA_949592205.1). NCBI lineage: Eukaryota > Viridiplantae > Streptophyta > Magnoliopsida > Asterales > Asteraceae > Helichrysum > Helichrysum umbraculigerum. The sequence goes on from CATIUR010000007.1 coordinate 44,698,473, forward strand.
TAATAATGTATACAGCCATGAGCACATAGTCTGAGCTTTACTCGAGGGGTCAGGATCCACATTCAAGGACCTGATCGAGGTGCCTCCCACGAGTGCCTAATCTACACTTGTCTGAACAAATATTAGTACGTCCGTTTACCCAGTTAGTGCATGCTAACCCAGACGAGGAGGGTCAATCCTATATGATACCATATACTAATATTCACGCTACAACGTATTACCAAACTATGCTGATGGAGGGCTTTGAAATGATTAGTGGAAATAACTCATGTAGTATATGAAAATTTTGTACTTGCGTTCATATTATAAAATAAACGAGCAGTATATCACACCCCTGAGAAAGCAGTAAAAGAGGGGCCATGAGACTCACTTAAGTCTTGATGCGTTTAACTTAATAAACTTGATTTGATTAGCCGAGTAGTGATGTCCGAAGACTTGTAACCTGTGGGTGTCCACGACACTAGGGGTGTCAAAAAAACCCGACCCGAATAGGTAACCCGAAACCCGACCCGACTCAACCCGAATTCCAAGCTTATTTGGCCACCCAAATAACCCGAATAACCCGCTTCTTATTTGAGTCGGGTTTCGGATAAATTTTTTTCAATTCGGGTAACCCGAATAACCCAAATAAGCTAATAAATTATTTATTTTAAAAAATATAATTATATATATAAGTTATTTATGGTTTATACATATATAATATACATATATAAGTAATTCATTATGATTTATACAAGCTATTACTGTCATTTTGTAAAGTTTAAGTTTATTTAAAATACGAAAATTTGAAATATCATCTTATTTGAGTTAAATGAATAACCCGAATAACCCGAATAGGTAACCCGAATAACCCGACCTTATTTGAATTGAGTTTCGGGTTAGATTATAAACTTCGAAACCCGAATAACCCGACCCGAATAACCCGAAACCCGATTAACTCACCCGATTGACACCCCTACACGACACGCGATGGTTATAAACGTGAGTAGGTATCTATAAAGACTACCTTTGTAGTTGTTCGTCCAACTAGAATGTCCAAATTACTACGATTTGGTTGATTGTTTCGAGTTTTAAAAACGTGTACGACCCGTTGATGATTGTTAATAATAATCTCAACATTATCATTATGATTTCATAGTGTTATACTTAAAAGTATATTCCAATGTGTTTTAGAAGTCGTATCGTATAAAGGTTTGAGGTTATATAAGTTCGACACTTATTATAAGAATAGTTTGTAAACTTTCTGTTTTTAGCGTCACTTATAGCGACACTCAAGGGTTAGGCGACACTCAAGAAGTGTCGCATAAAATGGTAAATTCTGTATTAGTAGCGTCACTTGGAGAAGTGGCGCATAAGGGGCGACACTTAGGCAAGTGTCGGGTATGAGTGTCGGTGTAAGTGTCGGTAGATTGCAAATCGATTTCGAGGCGACACTCAAGCAAGTGTCGGGTTCGAGTGACGGGTATAAAATTCGCGACACTTAGGAAGTGACGGGAAAAGTGGGCTTTTAGCGGCACTTAAGCAAGTGACGCAAGATTAGGGCTTTTGGCGATACTTAATGCGTCACTTAAGGAAGTGACGCTATACTGGATCTGGCGGTGCGTCACTAGCGTCTGGTCGATTTCTAGATTTGCCGAAAACATGTTTAACGACCACCACATGGTCTGATTCTTTTACCCAACCCTTATTTTGATTCATTGAGCTTATAAAAACCATTACTTTGAGTTGGTTGCGTTTCTAGAGTCGTTCTCTTAAAAATGGCCAAAACCGAGCTTTTCCGACTATGTTCCGAAAACAAGTTTCAAGCATATATTTGGATACTACAAAGCTAGAGGAACAACATACAACTAAAATAAATCAAAAATCTAAAAGTTTTCGAAAGTGTCGGGAATTTTACAAGTTATCGCGAGACGAAACCGAAAAGATAGAAATGAAGCTCTTGATGTCGTGGTTCTTTTTCTCCAAATGAGCTTGGTGATTTAATGAGGTCTGATGGTGTTATTTGGTGGTTGAAGATGATGGTGGTATAGTGGTGAAAGTGAAAGAAGAAAAGAGAGAGAGAGAGAGAGAGAGTGAAATAAGTGATGTGTTGTGTGTGTGTGTGAGTGAAAGGGTGAGGGGGTGATATCCCTCCCCTTGGCCGGTTTTGTGGGGCCCACCCCATGTGGGTGTGTCCCAAATTTTGGTCCCTGCGTTTGCGCTCCGTGCGGTGTTCGTTTTCCCAGTTGTTTAAACGTTAATTAATTATTTCGCGCGTTTAAATATACGTTTTAAAATACGAATAATTATTCGATATTTTTGTTGAAGTATTTCATCAAATATTTTATAATTGAGTTATAAATATAATTTAGATTTGTTTCAATTGTTTGCGCGTTTAATATTTTGAATCGTGTGGACTTCATTTGTACGATACGAAATGTAAACGAAATATTATCAAAATAATATTTTAAATACAATAGTGTTATTAAATAATGTTATATTATTTAATAAAATTGTTCACCAACGTCCGTATTATTTGAACCGAATTACATTCGATTTGAGATGTGTATGATTTAATCAAATCGCATAATTGTATATATTCAACAATATATATATTGATACATTAATTAGCCTAACACAGAACTAATTACATGTATTAACAGTTGATTAGACACTAATTACTAGTCCTAATTTGACGGGTGTCACAGGGTGCGACACTGGTTTGCGACACTAAAATTGTGTCGTATAAATCAGAAATCATGTCTATGCGACATAAAGGTTTGTGTCGCTATATGCGACATTCGGGTCAATGCGACATAAGTGTTTACGTCGCTAAGTGCGCCATTCGAAATCATTGCGACATAAAGGTTTGTGTCGCACCGTGTGACATCGAGATTCGTTTGCGACGTAAGTGTTGCGTCGCTGATTGCGACATAGTATATTTTTAGCGACATAGTGGCTTATGTCGCAGTCGGGTTGGCCCTGATGCGACACAAGAGGCTGGTCAGATCTTCAAGTGTCGGGTTTGTAGTCAAACGACCTCGGTTTGACCCGAAACTTTTACACAAGTCTTAAAATAGTTCATAGAGCTTAAGAAAATTATCGGTTCGCATCGGGGTTAACCCGAAGAGTCAGCATTCTTTAAAATGACAAAATAGCCCTTGGAGGCTTCGGTTCCATATTTTTACTCGGTTTTCAACTCGCGATCTCGGCACTTTTTAGCTCAAAACAATTCTCAACAAAAATCTCACATATAAACCTATGTGTCTAGTATTTTTGAGAATTTTCCCAAGAATTATAGAGGTCGGTTTCCTAGCCAAATAAAATAGAGAAGGAAGTGTGTTCGGTTTTCGGCCAAAATGTACATCCGTGTACAAATAGAATTTTACAGAAAAACGAGAGCATTTTGAGAGGAAACTTTCTATATGAAAATTGTAGTCAACGAAAATCGAAGATTTCGGTATATTTTTCATAGTCTAACTCGAAACACATGATTTTATATAAATTCTTTCGTGTGACTGATTTTCTGTGACGTTTTCGGTTTATATATACATGTTTTCAAAAACGATATTCGACGTATTATCTGGACATAATCTAGCTAAATAATCAACTAAACATGTAAGTAAACATATTAGAAGTAGTTTCAAACAGACGGAAACTTACGAGGGTCGGTTTTGAAAACCGAAAAGATAGAAGTGTAGAGCTCGTTGCGGTGATCGTGTTCTTCCAAATGAGTTAAGTGATTCAAGATGGTTTGGTGGTGGATTTTTGGTGATGATTCCACCGATTTTTAGAGAGAGAGATGGAGAGTAGAGAGAAGGTGGAGAGTTGGAGTGTGGAGGTGGGTGAAGTGAAGTGGTGGTGATGTTGGTTGGTTAAACAAGCAAAGGAGAAATGGGTCAAAGCATGCTATTGCATGATTTGGCCGGTTTCATGGGGCCCACACAAGTGTGGGTTTCCAACTTTTTGTTCCCTAAATTCGCGCTCCGTGCGGTGTTCGTTTCCTTGGTCGTTTAAACGTTTAATCATACGTTATACGCGTTTATGTACGTGTTTTAAATTACGAATAATTACTCAGTATTTTAGTTAAAGTATTTATCAAAATACTTTATAATGAGTTATAAAAATATAACTTTGATTTATGTCGTTTGTCGGACGCGAACCGCGCATTTTTGTCGCATATACTTATTTGATACGATACTAAGTACTTGTGAAATATTATCGAAATAATATTTTGAAATCAATATGTTTATCAAATAACTTCATATTATTTAATAAATAAAGTTCACCAACGTCCGTATAAAGCGTTTTGAAATTCATTCGACATAAACGTGCACGATTTAATCAAATCGCGTATATGTATATATATTCAACAATATATATATATATATATATATATATATATATATATATATATATATATAGAAGGATACGTAAATTAGCCTAATCAAATAACTAATTACATGTATTAACAGATAATTAGGCACTAATCACTAGTCCTAATTGGGCGGGTGTCACAATTTTTGTTTAACCGGTACAAACTTCAGAAAAAAGATGATGTAAGTTTCAAAAAAAGGTCGAGGCATATAATTTGATTACACCTCAGGGAGTGGAGACACTGTGTTTACAGTGTTTTGGTGAGAATATTGTTGCTAAAAATATGGCGGTGTGGGAGATAGTGTTTTGGAGTTTCTGATTTTTTGTTTTTAAAATATTTTAAATACAAATTATTGAATAAAATTAACTTAAATTACTAAAACAATAAACTAATATAAATTAAATACAAATTTAATTTATAAAATATATAACAAAAAACATAAATTAAAATTTTTTTTTTATATCAAACAAAAAATAATTAGACCATTTTAATAGTCCAATGGGTTAAAATAAATGAGGCCATTTTAATTAGCCCATTTTAATATACTATTGAGTTTGACCCAATTAATAAAAAAAACTTAAATCGTTTTCTTCCTCCACACCACCTGCAACACACATCACATAACAACATACACATGGCAACACACACTTCAAACAAAAAGAAAACATGTAAAAAGAAAAAAGAAATAAAAGAAAAAGGAAAAAAATAATAAAGAAATCGAACAAACAGCGTCTCGATCAAGACGTCATTCGAGAACGTAGACGGGAACGCCGTTCCGGAGTGGGGAACGTCGTCCAACGGCATTTTCGACAGAAAAACACTGTCGGAACGCTTCCCACACCCTTTGTTCTTACTTCTCTTTACTTCCTAGAGATAACAAGAGATTTTGGATAAGTTAAGTGTGATATCAAAATGCTCCACTTGGCATGTCAAAAAGAACTTTATTACAACAAGCCATATAAAAAGATCGTATGTTATTTTTTACTTGAGATCATGAGAATATGATTACAAAGATTTCATAAGTTATACAAGATTTTTAATATGGGATCAAATACGAATCACTTCAAGTGGAACAAATGAAGATTATAAGAGCAAAGGGTGTGGGAAGCGTTCCGGCAGTGTTTTCTCTCGAAAACGCCGTTGGATGGGCGTTTCCTCACACCGGAACGGTGTTTCCGTCGACGTTCTCAAATGGCGTCTTGATCGAGATGCTGTTTGTTAGATTTCTTTATTATTTTTCCCCTTTTTCAATATTTCTATTTTCTTTTTACATGTTTTCTTTTTGTTTGACACACGTGTGTTTTTTCAGTATGTGTTGCTATGCGTATGTTGATGTATGCTGTGTGTTGCAGGTGATGTGGAGGAAGAAGGTGGAGGAAAAAGACGATTTAGGTTTTTTTATTAATTGGGTCAAACCCAATAGTATAGTAAAATGACCTCATTTATTTTAACTCATTGGACTATTAAAATGGTCTAATTATTTTTTTGTGATATAAGATTATTTTTAATTAATGTTTCTGTTATAAATATTATAAATTAAATCTGTATTTAATTTATATTAATTTACTGTTTTAGTAATTTAAATTAATTTTATTCAATTATATGTACTTAAAAATTTTAAAAACAAAAAATCAGAAACTCCAGAACACTGTCGCCCACATCACACCGCTATATTTTCAGCAACAGTATTTTCACCAGAACACTGTAAACACAGTGTCTGTACTCCGTGTACTCTAATGATTAGAGTTTTGTTTATTGATGCTATATTTGACTTTTGTTATAATAATTTGAAGTCGGGGGTAATGTAAGAAATCTAAGTAATTATATCTATCTTTTTGCAAGTTAAAGAATTATGTTTAAACACATTAAGATAGCACGATAGAAAATAATTCGCAACAAGACAAGAAATACTTTTTCGTAACGAACTGAGGATATGAAGACCTCGTTAAGTTCATTCTTCTTATGAAAATGGGTAAAATTCTAAAGGAGATGCCTCAAATGAGGGAAAGGAGGGACATGCTGAATTTGGTGCATCGTAAGACAAATTTGTAAAGGTAAAATATAATGTTGTTAAAATGTAGCCAAATTATAGTTGTAAAATCTAGTGTTGTTAAAATGTAATCGTTGATAAGATGCAGTAAATGTGGACGTAGATTTCATGATTAGTCTTAAAATGTAGCGGATTCAACTCGACTCTCCTTCATTTCTAATCTCCACCTAGGAAAATAAGTAATCATTTATGTATGGTTTACAAAAATGCCTCAAAGTTTAATCTTTTTTGAAAAATTCAATGAAACTTAAATTGTAGCAACATATTGGTAACATGAAAATCATAAATATGGTCCCCTACTCCCCTACACCGATATTTTCAAATGTCTATTTTTCTTATAAGTGGAACTGAAATTATAGTATTTTTAATGTGCGAATTGAACAACCTTAATTACCTACATTTGGGTATCTTTGAAACTTTCATGACCATTTTCAATATATATATTTTAATACTCGTATCTGATAACAATATATAAAGGAACAACCGAAGGCAACAACAAAGAGCTAGCCAAACCGAGGAAAACAGAGAAATGCCTTCACCAGCTATTATTCCTACAGTTAACCTCTCACCGTTTTTCGTCACCGGTGACGAATCTGGTAGGAAAAAGGCGAAAGAGACAATAGCCGAAGCATGCGAGAATTACGGGTTTCTTCAAATAGCGAACCATGGTGTCCCACTTGATCTCATGAACAAAGCAATGGACCTCTCCAAGACCTTTTTTAAATACTCGGACGAAGTGAAACGTGAGTCGAGTTCTGGGCCAGATGCACCACTACCTGCCGGTTATAACAAGCAGCCGGATCACTCACCGGATAAGAACGAATACCTACTTAGGCCACTCCCATCCGTTTCCTAATCACTTCTTCATCACTTCTGCCACCTCAGCGCTACGTCAGCTTTCCACTAACTGATTCACAACTGATTACCCACTGCCATCAATGACTAATCACTTCTATCACCATTTCTATACACCAAACAACAAAAAAAGTACGCGGCCCCACAATTTCAACCGATTACAAATCGATTTTCCGATTACACTTGCAAGTGATTAGGAAGTGATTGAGAAGTGATGCAACCAATTGCACCAAATCACCAATCACTTCCTAATCCGTTTGAACCGATTACAAAGTGATGCAATGAATGGGAGCAGCCTTATGTTCCCACCTGAATCACCCTTTAATCTCTTCCCCACTAATCCACCATAATTCAGGTATATTGTGTTTTTACATCCTTTTTTTTTTTTTTTTTTTTTTTTTGAAACAATGATAAATACATTATACATATTAAAAACAACAAGTCTAAAACTAAACGAGTGCATTAATTTTTTTCTAGTATTTTATGGTGTAGAAAAACTGGAAAACTAACTTGATCGAAAATGGCAACTTAGTTAATTACATCATTCTTCTTCTACGGTAGAAGTTCTACCTACTATAATTAGTTTTTTTTTATTATTATTATTTTTTTTGTAAATAATGTTGATGATGATTTCGTACACTTTCTTTTTTAAGAATTGTAAAAACTTTGGTTGACTTCTTTCAAGTTTTCTAATTGGTTGGATACGACATGTATGTGAAGAAATCAATTTTTTCAACAAGTCACATTCAAGTGTACGATAAAATCGAAGATAAACATGAATGAAGAACTGCTTATTTCTTTCTGTAGTCAAACAATAAATGAATTCAATTAAATTGTAGATCAGTATATGGTGACAAAAACAGGCGAAAACACGGAGGGCGGTAGCAGTATATATCATGCCTAACTTCCGGCTGCAAAATATACGTACATTAGTTATTGCGTAATTGATTATAACGTTAGCTGACTAGCATAGTAGCATGTACTTTCGAATTTCGAAGTTAACATTTTGGAATAATCAAGTGCCTAAATACGTAGAGCACGCAGGCTTTGAACTCATATATGTTAACTAACAATATATGGAAGTAATTAACATGTTAGTAACAGGACCTTCTGCAAAAAGGTCTACAATACACACTTATTTGATAGCATTTTTATACAAGTTAATTATAGCACTTTATATAACTCGATCTTGTACCTTCACATTTTCTTCATTAATTTGAAGGAACACGTTGGAAGAGATGTTCAAGTATTTTGTGAAGACTGGCCAAATATTGGAGGACATGATAAACGAATGTCTAGGCCTCACTCCCAATTTTCTCAAAGAATACAACAAATGGAAGTTGGGATTTCATGCTTGCAATAAGGTATCCTCCAGCAACCAAAATCGAGAACACTGGCATCACTGAACATGAAGATGCAAATCTAATCACCATGATATGGTCCTCCAAGAAGACATTGGAGGCTTAGAAGTACGCAAAATTGGAGAATGGATTCCAGTGATACCCTCAAAGGGCACATTAGTTGTCAACCTAAGTGATGTTATTCAGGTAACATATTTAAAATACGTAACAGGTACCCATTACAAGAGCTAGAAAAGTAGAAATAAAATTTTGGCCTAAAAATTGGTCTAACGTCACATGCCAATCATTCAGTAATATTTTGAAAATGTTCATTATATTAATCATTAATTTATTATCTAAGATGGTTTAAGTACGACGATAGGCCAACTTTTACGCCTAGCTAGCTAAATATCATTTCCCCTCCTTAATTATGATTATAATAATTGTGATCGAAATCTATAGGTGTTGAACAATAAGAAGTTTAAAAGCGCAACGCATAGGGTGGTGAGACCTAAAGAGAGAAGCCGACATTCGTGCGTGTTTTTCTATACATTGGAAGGAGATAAGTGGGTTGAGCCATTGCCATATTCACTAGTGAAATCGGAGTCAAACCCAAGTACAAAGGATTCTGTTACAAAGATTATCAGGCTTTGAGGTTGAAAAACAAGACTCACCCACCATCAACACCCGAAGAAATCATTCGAATCACAAACTACGAAATTTAGGAATCCATGCATCGAAATAAGTTTGCTTGTTTCCGATGTTTGAATTTGTCGATCATGTTTTAAATTTAGCTCTCAGAACTACAATAAGAACCAGACATTTGGTTAATTTGTAACTCCGTATTTGGCAACAAAATTTGTATGAGATTATGGGTATTAATCTTATGTTTGGCTAAGAACAAGTGTCTTCTTATCGTAGGTGTTGTTCGGTATAAGCATATGGTTTTCTTGTTTTTACCGTTGTAATCAAAACAATGTTGGTGCCTGTTGGCTACGATAAAATAATACTTGTTTGTTATTCCTCGAACTACTACAGTAATAAATGATGGTTAAAAATGTAGTAAAAATACTAGAGTAATAAATGATCTACCCATTAATTCTAAATTCGTTTGATTGCAAGTAGAAAGAACCATAACATGTTATTGAGGGATATATACGCAAAAGACAACCTGATTTACAGGAAGTATTCAAAGCACATTCAAAAAACCTACAACATGGTTAATATCAGAGTGTAACCACAATTACACAAAAACAAGCTCCCCAAGCATCATGATCCACAAACCTCAGTATCGATGATCGTCTTCAGAGAAGATGCTGCTGCCACCCCTGTACCTGACGTCCCTATCAGACTGCATTAAACAAAGAGAGAGTCAAATTTAGTGGTGGCAATTTCCACCCATTAATTTGGAAATGGTCAAATTGGGTTGTGTGTGTGTGTGTGTGTGTTTTTCTTTTATTATCTCAGACAGGTCAAATGGGCCCACTCTACAAATTTAGCTACAAGGGGAGTGGGTTAAAAGATGTAACAAAGTTGATATTCCTTGCATATAACCTCAAATAAGTAGTTTTGTTATACACTTATACTCCTTCCGTCCCAAAATTATTGTCACCACAGTTTAAAAAAAGTGCATTTATTATTGTTAACCACCAATAAAATTTCATCTAAAGCATTTTGATTGGTTGATTTTGAAAGAGGACAATTATTTTGGGACATACCAAAATGCAAAAGTTGACATATAAATTGGGACGGAAAGAGTAATATATAGATTACCATTGTAATGATATTTTGTACCCATTCATGATTAATACGATTATTAAGCATAAAACAAATATACCACAATCCCGTTTTGGTATACGTGGGTCAACCTAATCCCGTTTTGGTATATGTGGGTCAACCCAATCCCGTTTTGCCTTGTTACCCAGCCCGCTCCTGGCAAAGGAGCCTTGCAAATGTGAGAATAAAAGGGAGAGATGGCATACACGCTGAATAATTTCTTGAAATGCATCTGGTCCATGTTCCTGAATATATTTCTCGGCAGCAGTTAAAATGTCATCTGGTTTACTGAAGACATCTTTCTTTCTAGGCACATACCAGATGTTAATAGTCTGTTTTCCTGTGTAAAAAGGTCTAACATATTGCTCGTAAACATACGCAGCACCACTAAAGTAAGGTATCACCAACCAGCAGGTCACAAGCAGCTTTGCATATGACCAGAACGGGATCCTAACAAGCACCAACAAGAAAATATAAATGAGTGAATTCTGCCTCTGTTACAAAATTAGATCCCTGACCAATCAACTTAAGCAGTTCTAACTAACATCTAATACGAAGTAGACAGTAGACGGTGTAAATCATGGTGTATTAAGATCATGGTTAATACCGCAAAAATTTATGTGCACATTATCTACAAAGAACTCCCTCAAACTCCAAACAAAATTAACTTTTCGAGCTTGCAAAAAACAGTATGTGCCTTTTGATTTTCCAACTTTCAAGTAAAGTTTACATCTTTTCATGTAGTTGGTTGTGTATAAAACAATCACCAGAAAACTAACTAAAAATCTAAAATCTTGCATCATAAAAAGATTCACTTTATTGTAAGTCTTACTAATAAAACCTTCAGATACAAAATGTCTTATCCAATTGCCCCTCTAAACACAAATAATTAATTCAATACCGAGGGGAACATAGCATACGAACACATAAGATAAGTTTATTCAAAACAATAGAATGAATATAAAGCAAACACCATTATTATTACCATTCAATGAGTTTAGCAAAGGTCAGCTCAAAGAGAGTAATCATAGAATACAAAACCCAATAAGTAAGCCATTGTTGATCATCAATCGGAGATTTAGTCTCAATCGCCCTGATCGAAGCATACCTATTATTAAAAGAATAAAAAGAAAAACAAATTATCTAATGATTAAACCATAAAACTAAACTACATGATATTAACAGATTGATAGAAACCAAACTTACAGAGGATAAGCCAAACTAACTACTGGGCTGCAACACAAAATACACAAACTAAATCAGCTTAATTACAACAAATTAGCATATGCAAATAAACATATTAATACATTAAAAGTCACATTATAAAAAGCTAATCCCTGATCTGTTGTATACCTAAAGAAAAATCCTGCCCTAATTGTATAATAGTAGTATATCAATATTGGTAAAGTTGAAAAGAACATACATGATCATAAACCCTAATTAAGATAACACATACAGTAAACATAAAATTAAAACCCCTAAATTAAGAGAAAAGAATAAGAATAAAACCCAGCAAGAATGTCGAAGTTTTGAGCAATGAGTTTGAGTAAGTTTCCAGCTCCAGATCCCATCTTTCTTAATCTCAAAAAGATGGAACAAAAAAAGAAAAAAACCAGTAACTAATCAATTCGTTTGTGTTTAAGGAAAACACAAAAACAGACAAGGATTAAGAAAAATCGGAGTGGGGGGGTTTTGTTTGTGGAGTTGGGGATGTCAGAAAAGATACAGAGAGGGTTTGGTAGGTTTGATGAGAGAAACAAAAACAGTGCTGTTAAAAGCAGCCACAAACCAAAAAAATCAAAAAGTACTATAAAAAGTAAGTTAATGCAGTGATCAGTTGTACCGTACAAGTGGATAATGCGTATGAACTTCCTGCAGTTGATTTTATTTGCGTTTCTCTAACTTGTACACTAAGTTGATAAATAAGCTTTATTATTAAACTTTTTAAATATATCATAAAACTCATTTATTAAATTCATTAATTTCTAAGTATGCATCTTTATTAATTACAATTTATATTAATTATAAGAAGTTCAAAGTTGGATTTTCTCATTTTACTCTGGGAATGTTGTTTTATTTTTAAAAATTTGGGAAATCATAAAATGTCGACTATCAATTAATTGTATATTCTGTAAATTTTATGAGTTTAGAAGGACCAAAAGTAGATAGCATATGGGCTATGTAAGTGTGGTTTAATTTGCTCACATTTTGTGTGGGCTTATTCTCACAACCCACAGTCCCACACCAAAGTCTGTAACGGATCAAATTGGAAGTTGGGTCAAGAAGGAATCATAAGTGCAGGATTATATAATTATGCGGAAATACGGAATTGTGGATTACCTTTTTTTTTTTTTCTTCATAAGTGCAGAATTTCAAATGGGTAATCCCATCTACTCTTGTAGACTTTGTCTAAGATTGGAATCAAGGAATGGGAATGAAGGCTTACAAATATTGGACTCTGATTGGCCCATACACAATATGGTCAATTTGGATAGCCAAGAATGAAGCAATTTTTCAAACCAAATATGTATGTTGGAAATCTATCATGCACAAGCACAAGATTGAAATGAAGACCTTTCTATGGGCATCGACTTACGATTTGTGTCTTACATTTGGCTATCTCAAATTCTCAACCATGCGCTCTTATTAATGGAGCATAGTGAAGTTCTAGCTTAAAGTGGTCTTTTTGGAGGCCGGTCATTGTACTTTTACTACCCTCTTTTAACAATTGTTGGAAAGGTATTTTAATTTAATTCTCTACTATTCGCAAAAAAATAAAAAATAATAAATAAATAAAATCTGTGGACTATACACTATACGGTATACACTCTTTATCAAGATTAATGTGATGCCATAATGCCAACAATGGCGATATGTTAATCAAATACTTTTAAGATTCATTTCTAAGCACATTACATGAAGCAAGTAATGCTGAAATGTTAAGAAGCCCTAATATTGTAACTTCTTTTAGGACCTTTACCTGCAAACTAATAACTTCTGGGACTATAGCGTGTAAAACAAATGAATTCTCGGTATTCATTCGATTGTTGAACATTTCTCCGTATCTATTACACAATCGATACATCACTGGTTAACTCTTATTCTTTTTCCAAATATTGTGGAATGAGACACTTTTGAAGCAGAGCTAAACACGAAAATAACTCAAGGTATTGTTGGGTGGGGCAACTACTAGGACCTAAATTGGGATTCAAATTAATGAATTACAAACATGTAATAGGCGTTGAAAACCACTTTACATTCAGGAGCAATAAGCTTGAACCAGATCACTTTTACATAATCTATTGTTAACAATAAATCACTCCTGTTAAAATTCAGGAGCTCGATGTTGCAATTTCGGATTGGTCTAACTTACTGCTGCACAAAAGATAGCTCATCATTTCCTTGTCTTGCAGCTGCAATTTAACATTACACAGCTGATATTTGCTCTCTTTTTTCTCATTAACCAAACGCCATTGCAATAATCAAGTATAGAAGTGGCAGTTTCTACACATTCACCTACGAATGGGGTGATTTGGGTTGTTTCGTCTCTATTGGGTTGAACGGCTTAGTTCAAGGAATTTACCAGAAGTCTTGATCGAACAAAGACAGTCAAATGAATCAAACACTCAAACAGATTAGAAGCCATTCCGAAATGCACAAGTCTTGTATTGCTTTTTCAAAAAATACTTGGATATTATAGTCACTAAATAGTTTTTGCGATCATGTTTAACATATTAATCATTCAGTTAATTCTATAAAAGTGAATACAACAAGTCTGTGAAGAATAATCTGTCCCAACTCGACTTTTAAACAAAACCCATTACTACCCTTTACCTGAACCGCCTATTTATTCACCCCTAGTCAAGAGATGATGTTATATCAGAACGGAAATTAAATGACTAGTTATTTTTCTTTGTTATCCCACCGTATACTTGTACAAACTTTAATTTAGCATTTCATACCCTCTACGAACAAAGCTCGCTACTTTGATCTTGATGCAGGCCCAAGCGTGGAGGATCGGGTTCTTGTGTTTCCGTAAGCCCAAGATCGTGTGGCTGCACGGAAAAGGCCGTATCTTGGGCTACGAAGCTCCGTTTCAGACCCATGAGCTGCCGATTCAAAGCTAGGAACGAGAGCCCAAGATCGTGTGGCTGCACGGAAAAGGCCGTATCTTGGGCTACGAAGCTCCGTTTCAGGCCCATGAGATGCCGATTCAAAGCTAGGAACGAGGCTCACATCTTGGTAGGCCCAAAAATGGAAGTTATGGGATATTTTTTGTTTTTTTTTTATAACTTTTTTTTTGGGCTTTCTGTTTGACATGTTATGTATCTTAGGCCCATTCGAATTTCTGCACCCCTTTTAGGGGTTTTCATGTTGTGATAGACTTTTGAGTTTTCGTTTTAGATGAAAATAAAATTCTCTCTCAAATTGTGCTTGGCAATTGAATGAATTTTTTTCCTAACAACGATATTCTTTTGAATCAACGTTTGTTGGAAGGGATTATCCCTAGGTATTCCTTGAATCAATAGGTTTAATTCGTGTTTGTTAATTGTAATCTACATCAGATCTCTCACTTTCTAAACCCAAAAATACGTGACATCTTCACCTTCTCTGTCCATTGTTATCTCGTGAACTTCACCTGTATCATTATATTCAAATTGCGGGATCTCTTTTTGTTGGGTTAATGTTTTGTGTATTTCGAGTTTCCTTCTCGCGGTCTGTAACAACTTTTAACTCCCACTGCACCTTTAGCTTTTCAGGGCATTATTTCAAAGCTACACCACTTCTCCCCTCTTTACAAGGTTTGCACAAACAAATCACTACTGTTATGCCTTATCCTCTTTACCCTTTTCAACTCCTGCAAGTCGAACACTCGAACCTATATCTTCTTTGCCCGACATAGTTTCCACATTGCCATTAACTTTAATTATCCAACTTTTTACAGACGACATGAAAAAACTAAACCACATTAATAAAGGGATCGGAATGAAATGGTTCACAAACATTGATGTTAATAAAAAGGACTATTACGTATGCAGTTACTAAAGTGCTATATCATTCATACCACAACGCCATTATGATGCAAACTATTCATTATTATGTTTAGATCTGCCTTTAAACTGTTTCTGCAGAATGAAGTATGAAACTAACACAGAATTTAACAGAAGAAACCAGTTATCTAAACGCCTGAAGGGGAACAGAGATCTTCATGTAATTTAGCGGTTAATGCGGCATAATAAACTCGAACGAATTAAAGATTAATATAACACAGAATCGACCGAAACACAAAGTCAGACTACACATATAAACAAAACAACTTATTTTAAATTAGTGTAATAACTAATAATATATCAACTACAGTAGTTTGTAGTTTTGTATAAAGCTAAAGATCTGTCCATTTAACTTCTAGAATGTTTATTATATAATCATTAAATGATATGATTTCCCAGGAAACACGTCTCAGCCTTAACTATCATTAAGTAAATTAACATCGAAATATATTACACTAAATCACTGTTACACATGTCTAGATTCAAAATGAGAAAGCGATGGATCAATTACCCTTGTTATATAATTACTAAACGATCTTTTAATAAGAAATTTAGACGTAAAACATTGACAAAGAGAACGCTAAACAGGTTCATACGCCATGAATTAAGTATGATACGTGGAAGACAATATACTTATTGCTACGCATATGCTTTTATTGACTCGGAAGCCCGTTAAAGAACTGTCCAGGGTCCGCCCATACCGGCCAGGAAGCATGACCCTATTCGCAAATCATCCTCCCCTTAATTAGAAACCTAAGAACAAGTTCTAATGTTTGCCTGCTAAAATGAGTTATCAAATTGAGATTCTTACTAAAGCTACAAATGAATTTAGCTTTATGGAACAACACGATCTCAATCAAGTCAACCTTTTTACAAATTCGGGCCAGGCTCAAGTTAAAAAAATCGAGCTCTAGCTTATAAGTGTTCAGATCGAGCTATCATTTCTAGCATTTAGTGATAGCTAGATGTGTGTGTGTGTGTGTAAATATTGTAACTTGTATTTTAAAGTTTGTATATGACATTGTGAGATATCAACTTTTATAACGGATTTTTACTAAATGACATTTCTTCAAATTTTCTATATACGCTGGAAAGGTTTTCGTTATTGAATTCATGAGAAAAGTTTGATAGTTGAGAAGTATATCTTTACATAAACATTCGAGTCTTTTAAGCATAGGTCGATCCATCTTTCATTCCTCTTAGCCAAGTTCGAGTCTGAAGGCTTATTGAGCTATCAATAGGGGTGAGTATGGGTCGGTTATGACCCAAAACCGAAATTTCGGTTATGAAGAAACCAAAACCGATCGGTTTCGGTTAAATCGGTTATGGTTAATCGGTTACTCGAGATATATTGGGTTGGTTATCGGTTAACCGTCGGTTATAATAAAATTTGTTAAACGGAACATATTACGGAGGAGATATTTACGGAACAAGTTATAAATTAGAAACAGAAAAGAGTAGATCTTGTATGAAGTAATGAAATCATCCAGGTTGTAGTTGTGGTGCTGCTGTTGATATTTTTGTGAAGAACATCACTATTTCAAAAGCTGTGTTTATGAGTGGAAGAGAAAGTGGTCTGTGTGCCACTTTAAGAGTAACCTTAAATTGAAAATATGGGCTACAGAATTAACTATTGAGTTTGAAGTTTAAGGTTTTCCAAATGGTCATTATACTACTAGTATTAAATTGTATACATCTATCAATTTAGCCTAATAGATATCACCTATTCGCATTATATATAATTGTATAATGAAAATATAACTATAAAAACTAAGGGTGGGTCGGTTCGGTTAAACAGGGTTGGTTAATGGGTCGAAACCGAAACCAGAACTGATCTAATCAGTTAATGGAATTATGATAACCGAACCATCATTTAAGCATTGGGTCGATTAAATTGGAACGGTTAAAGCGGTTATGGTTCGGTTTTTCGGTTTTGTTGCTCACCCCTAGCTATCAAGTAGAGGTGGAAATGTGGAATATAGCATAATTAAAGGAGTCTACCCGAGCTCAAATCCTGTTGAGCTTCGACTCAACTTAGTTACACCCCTGATTAAACTTGGAACCAGTAACTTATATATAACTACAAATTATTGAACATTGAAACAAAGCCGGTAAAAGTTAATTAATGGGGCACATAAAATTTGAAGCTCATTCACTCAGTAGTTATTATATATATTTAAACACTGAGGTGCACCATCTAAATATGAGTGGTAGCGCTTTTAAATAAGCAATAATTTTTAGACTAATTTTACACTAAGTCAACGTAATTCACCAGTGTCACGTGACACCGCTGACTATAACGTAGGTCCGCCTCTGCATTGAAAAGCTGTAAAATATATATTGCAAACCGTTTTCATGAAATTCGAAATGGAAGGGACCAATTGAGGCAATGTCCAAATTTTGCAGTATCCAAATGTATTTAATGCAATAATTGTACCATTCTCTCCCTTTTTTTTTTTTCTTTCTGTATCATCAGTCACAGTATAGTTAAGAGGGGAGATAGAAGATGCACATGCAGTGTACACAAACATTCATCAGCAGCAGACTCACAGTATAAACAAACAAAAATCACTGTCTGACAAATGTAACAACCAAAAGCCTATTTACAAAAAAAGTCAGTAAGGGTGTAAAATGTAAAAAGCCAAATTTCAAGGGGGTGTTTTAAACAACTGTCATTTGGATAATAGACCTCCCATTTACAAGGAATGCATTTCTAGGCCATACCTAATCCTACCATATTTAGGTTCCAAGATTTTATGAGAGGGAGTGTTGGGGACCATTATATAGTTAACATGTATATATAACCATGTGCAACATGTTTAACTGTCATTTTAATTTTAAATATTATAATAAATAAAAGGTAATCATATCATATAGTCTCTTGATTGATGTCACCTTTTAACAATGGGAATGTTGAAGGAGTTAAAATCATCTATCAATCTTGTTTATTATATAATTTATGTGTGTATTTAATCCATAATTACTCATGTTATGCTCTTATGTCAATCTTAAATGATACATCTAAATTGTTCCTAATTGTTTTTGTTGTGTCTAGATCTTTGTTTCATTTCAGATGAAGAGCGTCTAACTTTGCATTTATCAAAAAAAAAAAATTATAATTTTATTCATCTCTAGAGATGCACATCCATTTTTCTTTTTATATATGATTGGGATTGGGATGTCTGAATGCATATCTATTGGTTTTGTTTTTTATGTGTGAATCTGAAGCGTTTTTACCCGTTCTTATATTTGAAGTATTTTTATTTGATCCTTACTAATGTCGGAGATATGTCAAGCTTATATTAAAAAATTATTTCCTATACTAGCGATATATTTTTGCCTCGAATAAAAATTTGTGTATAATCCATTCATATGTTTGTTGAATCGATCGTTCTGTTAAATAAAATAGGTCAAATGGTACCGCCCCCACCGCA
The DNA here is from genome assembly GCA_949592205.1 of Helichrysum umbraculigerum. Classification (NCBI taxonomy): domain Eukaryota; kingdom Viridiplantae; phylum Streptophyta; class Magnoliopsida; order Asterales; family Asteraceae; genus Helichrysum; species Helichrysum umbraculigerum. The sequence goes on from CATIUR010000007.1 coordinate 44,717,336, forward strand.
AAAGAGTAAGTGGACCGGCAATTCGATACATGTGATTGAGCATTTTTAAAGTAATCAAAGTCAAAGCATAAGTATACTCAAGTTATAGTGACCACATACTTAATTAAGTACGATCTAGTCTTAAAAAATGTTAACTAAGGAGTGTAAATATATGTGTTTTGCTACAAGATTGATTATGTACTAATCAAATACGTATAAATCAAGTCATACAAAAGCAATTATTGCACATTCATAACAATATGATCATATCAATCCACTTATTAATGATGCTAATATTAAAAGGGTTTTGCTAATGTGTTACCCGTGACACACGTTAAAGTGCAATTAATGAACTTGTAATTTTCTTATATATCAAAATTTGTAATTAATGTATGCATAAAAAAGGTAATTAATTATTAGATTGAATTAATGAGTACTAAATACAAATTCTGAAATTTAAGAAAATTACTGATTCATTAAATGCTCCTTAACGTGTGCCTTGGAGCACACGTTATCAAAACCTGAGTTGTTTGATTACATTATTGAAGTATATGATATTTTTTAGGAATCCAGACAAATTAATATTCTTTTGTAATTAAAATAGCATAAGGATAACTGATAGTTTAACTAGCTAGCTATTTTTAATTACAAAAATTAGGTGTATTTGTAGTATTTTAACTCGTGACTTTTAGGAATCAAGTTAAAGGTACCAATCTCTTACAACAAACTACTCCTACTCGACCTCGTCATTGAAGAATCTCAATCGATATATCACATCAAATTCTACAACCGGAAGTTTATCGTCCTTCTTAAACTTTATAGGTGGCATATTTACCATTATGAAATCAAGTGACGGCTTTTACTTCGAACAATAAAAAAGAAATCTCGTTGACGTAGCAATCGAATTAAAATTACTTTTTATCTTAGTCGCATACTCGCATAATAAAAAAAGTAATCGACTCTCTAACGGCCTCACTGAGTGATCGGTATCACACCCAGCTAGAAAGAAGAAGTAAATTATGTGATCAGTAATCCCGTATTAGAGAGACATGAAAACAGAATTTGAACCATTACATACGAATTCATGCAAAATGTAACAAGTTAATTGACTTATCATAATACAAAGTAATTAATTAGATTGAAAAACAATTAATTACTCAAGTAATCCAACAAAAACAAAACTAAAGCAGCCAAAATTTTGACTTCTAAAAGTCTTTTTGCTATTTAAGGAATTTTGATGTGCTATTATATTACTCATCCCATTTCAAATTGGATGTTTAGTATCAGTTTACACACATATTAAAAAAAAGTACGGAATATCACATTGACGTCCACCAACAAAATTTCATGTTAACTTTTGAAAAACATTTTGATTGATTAAAAGCTTACAATAAACACTTATTTTGTGACAAATCAAAATTAGAAAGATAGATACGTAATTTGAGACGGAGAAAATATCAATCTAAACTATTATAAGTATGTGGCATTCTATATCTATATGACTTGAATTTTCAACCAACCCTATATTTATATAGATAAAAGATAGATACTTAATTTTGGAATTGAATTTGAATGAGGGTATAAATTGTAAGAATCGGAATAGATGAAAGGGTAGGTAGCAAAGTGAATATATTTAAGTTGTGAGTCAGGGTTTTGTGTTGTCTAAAAAGGAGAAGAATTCAAGAAATAGGACCACTTGTGATAGAGACACTAAATAATTGCTTTGCTTTGAACACAAGTGTTTGAATAATGAATATACAGTGAGTGGTACTACTTCTACTTGTAGTAGTAGTAGTAATTATTTCTTTTTTTGGTAAAATAATGTCATTTTTCATAACTATTTTATTGAGTTGGTAATTTACTTGCGTGAAGTTGATGCCAAAAGGTAAAAGAAATCTCAAATGGACATCATAAACTTTTTGAGTTTTACCTTTTTTATTTTACCACCTTTGACTACCTTTGTATTACATGTTTTGTTATTTTAAGTTAAGAAAATTATATTCCGTCCCACTACGCAACTAACCAAAGATAAATTTTAGTGGTTGAAGATATTATTTGATTGAAAATAGTGTTATATACTTTCAAAATTATGTACATAATTAAAGTTGACACTTTAAGATAAAATACTAATTAATTATCAAAAGGGTGATGATCTCTATACCATACAAAATTGGCTTTTGCTTTCCATACCATTTTTAATCTACTCATCATACCATTAAAAGTGTTATGGTTAGTGGATTACTGTACTTGACTCCAGAACATTGTCCAGAATACTGTTTAGAACAATGTCCCGAACACTGCCCATCACACTACAAATTCCTCAACAACAAGATTCTTTTCAGAACACTGTAATTACAAAAGCACTACACCATGTGCTCTAAATACCGTACAGAACACTGTTCAAAGGGAAAATAATCGGTATATTTAGTAGGTCCCTAAAAATTTAGTAATACATCAAATGTACACCTGCAAACTGCCCCAGCTTGTCATTTTTGTGCGAGCCACATATATAAGATGTTATAAATTACTATACTAAAACCATCTAATAATGATTAACCAGATTTGTTATATATTAAACAAGCCAAAAAGTTCGTTACTATTTTTGAATGGCCCGGAAATGTCCCACTATAAGTTAACAGTTTGTAATATTACGTGCATGTTAAGCATTTACGTACGTGAGTTTAAAAGACTAAGGGGTATTTAAACCTTTTTAGCTTATGATGCACCAAACTTACCTTCTCTTAACAACATCCAAATTTAGAGAATGTTTGACATGGTATAAGTGATTAAGTTTATTTTATTAAAACAAAAATAAAAAAAATCTACATCTTTCACTGTTATGTAAGTTTTGTTTGGTTGACAACGGATACAAATATTACAAAATGACTTTTGATCTAACGGTATGTTAGAAACACATCAACCAAATAGTTGTGTCCGGTTCTAAGTCTTATGGAGGGACGGTTTATATGAGATACATTCTACTTATTATGTGTGATAATATATGCGGTTCTGATTCTAGTTATCTAGATAATAATAAAATAAAGGAGATTATATGAATTTTTGAATAGATAAGTTGTTAAAAATAAGATAACTAATATAAACTTTGCAAGACAAGCTTAAACCTACAAAAAAAGGAAATTTCTATAATAAAATCTAAGTAACTGAGTTTTAAATATAGTAATTGCAACCGGCATTTTTTTAAGGTAGCTTTTGGATCATAGAAAGGCTTATTAGCCAACTCGATCATCTCCATGTGGTTACTCCCCGATATGAGAACCGCACCCAAGTTCAAAAATACTCTCCTCTCCCACAAAATTTGTCTCTTAAATTGTTTGTTGGAACTAAGATAGGTGTTATGTAAATGTCAATTTTGCCCATAAAATTAAGACAAGTTATATGACTGAATTATTTTGAGAAATAAATTATTTAAAGTAATAAATGAGGGTAAAATGGAGAGTTTATTGTTGATTAAAAATTATTTTTTATAACCACGACAATTATTTTGAGACATATTTAAATAGTAATGTGGACATTATTTTAGTACGAAAGGATTTCAAGTTATTACACAAAAATATACTACCTCCGTCCCAAAATTATAGTCCATCTTTCCTTTTTGGGATGTCCCAAAATAATTGTCCACTTCTCGTTTCAACCAATAAGAAGAGAGTTTAGTGGGTGCAGATTCTATTTGAGTGGTTGAAAACTGTTGTGGTCCCACTTTTATTAAACTGTGTGTTTTTTGTTGATGGACAATAATTTTGAGACGGAGGGAGTACTTTTTAACTGCATAGATTTATTGAATTGCACACTAGGAAGATACTATATGATAATATGTCTTACAATGAAACCGTTTCACTTGATGGGGTACGTTATAAATCCATTTTTCTTATCCGTACTACAAATCTAAGTGTAACAAAGAAGTTTAATTTTATCACAAAATGTGTTACTCCTCGGTCTTTTCACGTTGAAGATGACTTGATTTCTATGTCGTCATATCACCCAAAGAGAAGTTTGAACCGCATCTAAGTATGAATTATGTCCGCCATGAAAAGAAGATGCATACGAAATTAATGATTTGATTTCATCGAAATTTTATATGCATATTGGCACCTAATTAGAGATCTCTATACATGATATATTTGTCATTTTACATTGCGTAAATAAGTGTGATTCGGTTTCTTTATCTTCGTCGCCCATCGAGCATTGTGTATAGTTGAAATCAATATCTTTATGATCGAGATTGACTCACGTCGGAGGCCGCTCCAATCCAATTCTCCATGACAAAATATTAACCTTCTTAGGTATCAATCGATTGTTTCACACCTTCTTGATTAAAATCAAGGTACTTTTCTCAATTTGACCCCTCATGGATTTTATCGAAAATTCGTTGGTGTTATCTAATAAGCAAACCCAAATGTACATCTTCCTTTTCTCCGAGAACCATATTACCCAAATAAGGCTCACAAATATTAGGTGGTGTTGGTCAATCATAATTCATATAATTTGGATCTGTTACATTTATAATCTTTAAATTATCTAATTTGTACACAATCAGCTACTAATTTGAAGTTTACGGAAAGTTATGTCTTGTTTGCTATATTCATTTATGGGTTTTTGCTAAACAAAGCCCATAGGGCTCTTTATAAGAAACTCGAATCCATTAATTATACTCAAATTTTCCTTTTATAATATAAAATATCACTATATATATGTTTTTTATAAGGAAACTTTGAGTTTATTGAATGCACAATTTAAGTTTATCAAGTATAATTGTAAATTAAAATGGCATGTTTCACTTCAATTAATGAATATTTGATATTCTTATAGAGAGTCCTTGGGGTTTTGTTTAGCAAAACCCATATTTTGTTTTATTTTTTATTTTATTTTTGTATCTTCTTAATTAAATATACATTAAATGATCAAATTCACATTCCAAATTAAGCATAGATGGCCCAATTAACTCCATGATTGATTGGAATTCTCTAATTGGCCTCAAGTTATAACATAGCCATCATATTATCCTATACAAACGTTGTTAACCTTTTTGTGGCTTACACAATGTGATGTCTGCAACTTTACATCATGGAAATACTCATATGACAAGTTAAAAGCATCACTTTACATAACTTAGTTTCGTATTTAATAAGACAATAGATATTAGAGCGGTAATCGTACTTGTATTCGTACAAGTGTCATATGATTTTTTTTTTTATACAATGAAATTTACTTGATTTTCACGTATAATAATACACTACTATATATCTAAGATAGAAAATGTAAACTTAAAGATATGATGAACAATGATTGATATACTTAAAAAAACATAAGAGACATTCTTTTTGAAATGGATGAACTATGATACATACATCGATAAAATTCTGAAGAGTAAAAACTACAAACAACCAATAAATACACTTCTATTCCTCAACAACTTCATCAGCTATTTAAATTTATAATGTCGAAACATTTAATATGTATGTCGACTCATGATATAATTCTTAGATTTTATAAATCAAAATGGGTTTAGAACAAGTTGAAAGATTTTAGGTGCCGCTTGTTCATAAGAGGTTTTTGTCTGAAATTTGAAAATCACTTATTATATTAAGAGTTGGTTCTGACTTCTAAATCTGAAAGATAATAAAAATAAATTAGAAAAATAATAGGTGAGTTTTGTTTTCCATTTTTGTTGGCTACGCACCGGATTAAAAGGTTGCTGCCTTGCTGGGTTTTGTTTTCTTGTAACAAAAATGTTTTCAGATGTAATAAGTGATATGTAAACCTCTACCCGAATATGAGGTTTTTAAGAGTTTTCTACCTCTGAATCTGAAAGAAAAACAAACAGTCTGAACACTTAAAACCTCTGACCGAATGAGTGTTAAAGAGGATTTTCATATATTTTTAAGAAAAACAAACAACACCTTAGTGTTAAATATGTGTAAAGAACATTTGCATAAAACATGGGTCATGATTCATGAAACACCAGATTAGATTCTGCACAATTTTCTAAAACAAGAACTAATCACTGGGTGGGACCCACATTTATGCATGGACCAGATCAAATGAGATCGAGCATTGGGGCCCACATTCACGTGGGGTCACCAATTTCCATCATTCATTTTTCTTTTTATTTTTTAATTAATTAATTTAGTCATGCACTCATGCTTCTGCTCTGTATATCTTTTCTTTCATTTCTATTTTCTTATTATTAATACAAAATTACAAAGTATTATTATTATATTATATTATATTATATTATATTATTAAGTATTACTCCATTTTGTTTGTATAATACTAGTACTGTATTTTGTACGTTAATCGTGCCGCGTTTATAAGGAAGGTGTTAGTGTACGGAGTAGGGGTGTTCATAATAATCTGAAACCGGAAAACCGAACCGAAAATCGTTGAACCGTGGCGAATTTTAGGTTAACCGAACCGAAAATTTTTTGTTATTCGGTTTCGGTTAACCGAACCGGTATATTTTCGGTTTTCCGGTTTCGGTTCACGATATTTTCACAACCGGTTAACCGAAAATTTTACATTACTATTTAATTATGTGTATATATATATATATATATATATATATATATATATATATATATATATATATATATATATATATTAATATAGATAATATTACTAAATATCTTCTAATTTAGAATATGATTATTATATTTTGTACGAATGTTAATATTTTTGCTTTCTTAGCAGTAAAATTTGTAGTTTTGTGACTAAATCGGTTTGGCGTTCATGCATTTATATTTTGTACATAATTAAAATGCTATATGTTTGTTGTTAGAATGATTAACGTGAAAAACTTATAACAAATATTCATTAAAAGTGTATATATTTGTGTTAGTATTTATATTTTGAATGATTAGTAAATAAAAACGGTTATTTTGGTAAACCGTATAACCGAACCGGAAAATTCAGTTAACCGATTACCGGTTAACCGAACCTTTCGGTTTCGGTTCAAGAAAATGATGAACCTAAAATTCGGTTAACCGGTCTTCGGTTAACCGAACCTCCGGTTAACCGTCCATGAACACCCCTAATACGGAGCATATAGGATTAAATTCAATGGAGATGGAAATTTAGGTGGAGAAGAGGGAGAAGCAATATGATTCAGTATTTTTATTACTATGATTCAACTTTTTATTACTTGAATTATAATAATAAAAAAATGAATCATAGTAATAAAAATACTGAATCATATTGCTTCTCCTTCTTCTGCACCTAAATTTTCATCTTTTTAGATCCCGTTACTATATATATATATATATATATATATATATATATATATATATAACCTCCCTCTCTATTATCTTTGTCCAATAACTATCAACAATCAGTTTATATAAAGTTTTAAGAAATACATATAATAGTTACATTGTGTAGTATTGTAATGACAGATACACCTTTAGTTTTTACACAATTTTAAATAAATTAGTTTCGTGAAAAAGTACATTGATGTTAAATTGGTAAAGTTAATATATTATTTTTGAAAGTAAAATTTATTTTGAGATTCTTTTTGGTAAAGTTAATATACGTAGTATTATTTATCTTGTGTTCGGGTTGCATTGTTTTGGTTTTTGCTCTCTATCTTTTTGATATAGTTTTGTCTTTTTTTGAGATCCTTCTTTTCTAATTCTGGTTTTCTCCTTTTGTTTGGGAGTTTTAATATTAGCAGTTAATTTTTTTTTTTTGAGACAACCTAAAATAAAAAATGTCGATACTTATATTTTGACGAACGGAGTATTTTGTCATTTAATCATCTTTACTTGAAAGTATCATGAATTCGTCGCTTATATTCCAAATATGATACATAGCTAATATTTTTAGAGTATATTTGACAACGAACTAAAAAGATTTGTTTAAATTTTGTAGTTTATATTCAATTATGTAATAATAAACTACTTCAAATATCTTTCTAACTAACTTTTATGACATTATAAAATTATTATAAATATCATTTACCTTTCTTTTCTTATACAAATTGTTTTATCAAATATACAATTATTCAATTCAATGTGTACGTAGTTTTGTTACAATAAGTTGAAAAATCAATTTTTTAACCAAAGGAGATTTCTTATATTAAAAGTTAAGTAGTTGGTTAATTAGTTAAATCATATAATTAAGTACCCTTATTGGCATTGATGGATACATGGGGAGTAGGTATTATTTTCTTGACACTTGTAACGCAATTATCAAACAAATATTGTGGATGATTTATGGCAAATTTTTATTTTTAAATTAAAATAATCGATGATTAAGAAACTGGATAATGCGGGCTACATTGGTTTTCATATAACTGTATCGATCATGTGGGTCAGGTTATTTAGTAGGACAACATTTTTAACCTACATGTGAACGGAATTAGTATAATTAATCAAATACCATCAAAATTAGTTCATTCCCGAACCAAATACCTTCATAAAATGAAATTGAAATTCCAATTTCAGTGAATTACATCGGATTCTAAAAGCAAACGCAACCTAAGGTCCAACGATAATATAAGTGTAATTTTCCAAAAATGAATGTGCATTTATGTACTACATAAACTTGTCTAAAAATGAATGTGAAAGATGACACAAATAAAATAAATTTTTATATATCCATCCAACGAACATCACTTTCAATTCACTAAAATGTGGCTATGAATTGAACTCATCATACATATAGAAATACAAATAATAATAATATAAAAGCCCCAAGAAATTGACATTTGGAGGGAAATGATAACATTATTTGATTTGGATGGTATTGTAGACACGTAATAAAACCTTATTCTATACTCCTATAAGACGCGTCCCACTCGTTGTTTGGTTGGGCCGTCGGTGAAAACCGACGGTGGCAATGGTTAGACGGTTTCACCGTCGGTTGGAGCCGTCAGTGGAATGCGTCGGTATTTCGATAGGAACCGACGAGGTGTCACCTCAAAATTTGAGGTATTATTTTAATAGAAGTTAAAACAATTATTTTAAGCTGTTATTATTATTAGTTGTATAAAATAATAATAACTGTGAATGGTTTTTAAGTTCCAGACAATAATAATTGAGGGGAGTAAAATATTAAACATATAGAACACACACACATACATATGGCGGTTCATACATACATATCCATACACTTTGAATTGTTCCAGAAACAAAATACACATAAAGAAAGAAAACGCAGGGGAGGAAAAGGGAAGAAGAAAAACAACCCATAACTTTTAAATTGAAGCTAGAGAAGTAGATTTCATAACCTATTTGCCATCTTCAATCTAAGGTATGCTTGTGTTCTTCATTAGTTTAACCTAGAAATGGGTTTTGAAGGGGGTTTGTGGATTGGTTGATGGTAAAACGAAATTAGGGCTGAAATATGATTAAGTGATGTTAGTTAAGTTTAATAATCATTAACATTAATTCAATCCAAAAGTGAATGATTTGAATTGTAAGTATAGTAATCAAAGTGGATTTTGATGAATTCTCGCAAATTGAAGATAACTCCTCCTATGGTTAGTTTAAATGAGTTAATAGATTGTTACTAATGATGTTTAAAGTAGTTGCAAGAGTAATTAAACAATAGATAGTGTTATGATTGAATTAGGTAAATTGAGTGAAAGTTGAAATAAAGTGTTTTTGGCAAATTTTGAAGGGCAGTAACTTTTTGTGCATATTGTTTTGGAAAATTCTCGAAACAGGGAATGAAAGTATGGCCGAAGACCTTTAAATCGATATAAAGTTTGCTGAAAACGGATATGTCTAGGTAGTTCAAAAGTTGTAACACCCACTCTAGGAGTCTAGTGGTATTATGGTAAATTTCCTGACTTTAAATTATTTGTTTAATGTGTTAGGAAATTAAATTGTTTAATTTATTATGTTTATTGTGAATGATTAGTCAAAAAGTTAAATGACTTATTGTGACTAGTAAATTATTGTTTGTTTTAAATTTATACAGCTGAAGGTAAAATAAAATTGTTGGAATCGTAAATAGTTTTTAGGTTCCAGACAATAGGTTTAGAAGGGGACTGATTTTAAGTGGATACTGTGTCGGTTGGGAATTAAACCGACCTATTATAAACCCACTTTCCCAAAGTGGAAACCTCACTTCCTTGTACTCAAAACAAAACACTTAATAAGAAACAAAAGAGAAATTAGAAAGAAGTCAGTTTGTGATTTTGATTAGCTTCTTTATCATCATCACC